>CM060105.1:2212500-2812500 GCA_030522415.1 Channallabes apus | reverse complement strand
TTCTTACAGGTGAAGCGCTACGCCAGCCTTCCACGACTTTGCGCAACATGGACTGACCGCTATTCCTGGCTGGTGAAGAGTTTCGACTTTCACATTTCTTTTGAATACTTGAAATGTTTTTTGTCTCTGTTTTACGGAGAAGTGACTGGCCGCCTAGATCATGGCTCCGCCTTGCAGGGGAGGGACTTCGGATTTTACTGCTTTGCCCACTAGGGGGGTCTGTCTTCCTTAACCCTGCTCTCAGGTCAGCATATGGGCTTGACTGTGACCTGGTGCAACTACCGTTGGCACTCACAGTGCTAGCAAAAGTTTTTAAGTTTTTTCGAATGGGTTCAGTTTCAGCTGGACAACCAAATGACCTCCGATTCAGGCTTTGGGATTGTTGACCTCGCCTCTCTGAAACACTGTCCCTCCCATAGCCACGAGATGATAGTGAGGACACAGACTCTGTCCTTTTGAAAGGGGAGGAACTTCTGGATGGAGATGACGAGCGAGAAAAGCCTGAATCCTGTTTGGAAGACAAGAAATTTCCGAATTGACTGGAAGAAGAATTTGAGGCTCTAAACCCCCTTTTTTTTGATGAGCCTAATGATTCCGCCTGCTTGAATGGCGTGGGACTTAATGATCTCGGACCTGCCTGAGCCTCGACTTCGATGCTGAGGTCCACAGGTTCTGGAGAGAAGTTCAGTTCGACTGGTGCCAGATCTGGATTCTGGATCTCAGAGGTTCTTCTCTGTGAGGGTACACCAAGGTCTGGATTTCGAAATGGAATGGCCGCCTTGGGCTCAAGTGTTCGGTTGCTTGGTAAAGGATGTCCACGTTCAGCATGCCGATGAGGAGAAGGACTTTTGTCACTTAATGTCCGAGCACCAGTTACACGACCTAGAGAGAAATATCCGCTTTCCCGATCTTGAGCAACCTTTGAACTCACTGAGGACATAGGGAGAAACATAATTAGTTACACTTTCATTTTAACTTAAAAAAAATTAGAGCAAGTGGAACACCCCTTACATTATTATTTATTCCAATCATGCAATGATCCTTGTCTAGTCAGAAATCAATGTTAAGCAGGATTATCTATAGCCTACCATAGCAACCATATGCAACCATACTGTCATACTTACAGTATAGCTAAAGTATAGTCAGCACAAGGCTAATTCAGGTTCAGTATTTTGTACTAGGATTAACTATATATAAAACTATATCAAAATTATTTCTAGAACTATTTCATCCTGATATATTGTTGCACACTAACTGACAGGTTGGCGCCGTATGTGTGTTAAGCCTTGTCATGTGAACATGGCACATGCAGTAATGCAACACTGAGGGAACACCCTCGGTAATGCACCAGGACGTAACCAGAGCCGTGAAGATGCAACAAAATGACTTCATCATTATTCATTTATTCATTAAGCTGTCTTAGTTAGCTCAGAGGCTTTAACAGTACAGGTTATGAAGATTTATAACCATATATATTGGATGTGTTGTGTCTTACTATTTGAAGACCATATAAGGGATCAGTGACACCCCTTCGTCTCCATATAAGATCTATATATGGGCTTAATGACACAGTCATATATGAGTGTCATTAAGCCCATATATAATTACTCACCTACTTCTCCATTTAGAAGCACATTAACATATACTCAATTTTCATATCTCCATAAACGGGCTTTAAATGTTTTTTAATAATTGGCATCCAATAAAAAAACTCATATTTTCACTGTTCGTTACCGTGTGGGACGGAGGAGCGGCGGGTGAAGGTGTCTCGACTGCGTGCTTCCTCCATCCACATGCGTGGATTATTCCGGTGTGACGGTGGATCCAGACGTGTCATCCTGCTGCATGGAAGAGAGAAGAAGTCTTCCTCTTCTTCAGAAGAAGAGACAGTGGAGGACGAGTCACCTTCACACTGACTGGAGAGAGAGAGAGAGAGAGACAGCGTACAGCCCCATTATTATTATTATATAACTGTTATGCAAATAATGCACATAAGACCTAAAAAACATCATAACTCATTACAGACAATATGAACTGATAGAATGAGCAAATAAAGTCATTATATAGTTTACGTTAAATATAAAAGTAAAAAAAAAAAGCATAATTTTTTTTTTTACCTGTCAAAGGTGAGTTCTTCGTCTGGGTCTTGGCTCACGTCTCCGTCACACACGTAAAGGTCACAGTCAGGACTGAGGATACACAGAGAGCCAGCGCTCAGCACCGACACATCGTCAGACTCGTCCTGAGACAGCCAATCAGAAAAGAGCTCTATTAGCCGGCTCCAGCTCCAGTGGGCGGGGCTAAACTCATGATTAAACAAAGCCTAATTTTTTAAATTACTTCTCAGGATACAGTTAGAAATCATTTTATACTACCTGAAAAGTTTTATTAAATAACGATCGTGTTATATGTGTGTATAAATAAGTAAATAAATAAACAAAGATGATGAAAAGGAACGGTGTCGAAAGCTTCAAGAGGGTTGATAATATGAGCACTTCACCACACACACACACACACACACACACACATAGTCATTTCCTCTGAGTGTGTGTGTGTGTGGGTGTGTGTGGTTAGGTTTGCGTTACGCCTCTGTAACCCAACCCAGGTGCTGCTTCACTTCATCATTATTTCATTTCTCTGCGGTTCCTCCTGTAACCCCTCTCTCGCTCTTTTTCTCTTCCTCTGTTTCTCGTTCTATTTCTGTTCATCTTTCTTTCTCACTTTCTCTCTATCTTCCTCTTTTTTATCACTTTGTCATTATCTCTTTGCCCACATCTCACACTGTAAACCTGTACAGTTTGACTTATGATTCTGAAGCGAGCAGAGGAATGAATCTGTCTTCATTAATTTCTAATGCGAGCGAACACAGACGTGAGAATCGCAGCGTTCCTCCTTAAACCTTTTCAAGAAGTTTATTAGATGTCTTTAATCCTTACAGTATGTTCACAACCCCAACAGAACAGAACAGAACACACACTCTGTCTCTAAGCTGCTTTAAGGGTTTCTTGGATGAAGTGGAGAACTAAGAACCTCCCGTGTCTCCCAGCAGCACACCTCCTCACACCGACTCTAAACACACATGTGGAGGCTGAACAGAAAGGATGGACATGGAGACCTTTTACAACCCTGCTCAACGCAGTGAAACGTTGCCACTGCACCTTCACCCAGCAGAGATGGCAGCAGGAAGTCAACCTCCAGTAGGAGGACCAGCTCAGATAAGGCATTCTGAGACGGTTTCATTCGTTCATCTTCTATACTGCTGAAGGAGGTGCCAGTCCATCACAGGACACACACACACACACACACACACTATGGGCAATTTGGGAACACCAAACTACATGTCTTTGAACAGTGGGACGAAACCCACCAAGCATGAGCACATGCACATGCAAACACCACACACACATCAATCAAACCCTCAACCTTGTAGTGTAGGTGCGAGACCACAGTGCTAACCACTACACCACCGTGTCGCCTTGAGATGATTTCACATTACCGAAACCTTTAATCAGTTGTTAGATTAATCGTCTCAGCCCCAGAGTTTCAACCCCTGAGTCATAGGATGCCTGATATGGTTTCTAAACTCTCTTAGTTACAAGTTTCAGAAACTTCTTGACAGGAACATCCACTTTCGAAAACAGTGTGCTTTTATAGATAAGATATATAAATGTATCTGCAACTGCTATTAAAGTGTTTAACTTGAAGCTGTAGGTGATGAGTATAACATGAGGTGATCACAAGTGTTAGTTGATATGCTCTGAAAAAGGTTCCTCTTTGGTCATGTGATCTGTCCCTCAACATGTTCCTTTATGCAGATCTTCTCCACACTGATGAGCAACTTTTAACTTTTATAAACGTCCTCTGCTTGGTATAAGGCACTGCCATTGGTCTTGTCCAGATTGATGGGCGAAATGTACCACATCCACTAAATAATGCGGAATGCTTGGTTCATAAGGCCACACGTGCTGACTATTTGACTCCACAGTTCTTCTAGTGGTCTATGAGGTTGGAGACACCTGTCCCTGATGAGCCGCTGCTGCGACTGTAACTACTGGTTGATAGACAGCACAAACACTCTTTATTGAAGATTGCATACAAGAGCTTCCAGAAATTAAAGGTTCATGCAAGGTTTCACTTCTATATGAAATGTTTACTCCGAGCATTAGAAGTTCTAATTTCCTTAATGTTTGTTCCAGCTGTACAACAGTTGGCCAACAGCATGACAATATGATGATGAAGAAATATCAGAAGGAATAGATTTCTTTTCATAGAAACTGGCAGCTTGTGTATAGCATATACGTTTCTTTAAACCCATTCTTGTTTTGCTCAGGCTTCACATTACCTACTTGCCCAAGAACTGGTGGAGAACCGTTCATCTGAACCAAGTTGCTCTGGATGCCCTTGACTGAGACTCCCTTTTGCTTGTGGAAGAACCTGCATTAAATACCTCATGGCGTCATGAAGGTAACTTCTCCTTGCTTTCCTGCTGTAAGTTCTGGAGGCTACTGTTGGTCTGGTAGAACGTGTACTGTTTGTAATTCACCTCTTTCTTCATCTCTCTTATCTCTGTATTGGTCCTGAATGTTCCCCCAGTTACCAAAACTGTTCCTCCACCCGTTTAGGTTCCATCCCCGTATTCCTCTCTGCTGCTTTTCTCTCACCTGAGTGCTCTGTTCCTTCTCTTCTCTGCTGCTCTCGCTGACTGGATTCACCTGTGCAGGTGTGTGTGTGGGTGTGTGTGTGGGTGTGTGCAAGTGTTTAAGACGAAGACACTCGTGGCAGCGTGACGAATTGAAGATGTTGGGCTGGAACTCGGGACACACACGCTCATCACCGGTGAGGGGCATGATGGGTACTGGGCAGCACACACAGTGTGGACACACTGAGGTTAGAGAGAACACACACACACACACACACACACACACACACACACACACACACACACACACACACAGTTAACTTAAGGATAATAATGTATTAAGTATATTGTCAGTTAGAAAAATTATATTAAAAAAATTAGCAAAATTTTCCCAAAAAATGGTAAATGCATTTATTATATATATTTTTGGTAAAAATGAAACAATACTTAACAGTTCATAAATTCATATAATCATATAAATATAAATAAAAAGTGCTATGAATTCACAAAATATTTCCTATATTAAAATATCATGAAATAATTATACATTCTATAATAATAATAATAATAATAATAATAATAATATGCGTGATCTAACGTCCTTAATTTAAGATGTTTAGTCGTTTATCAGATTAAGGTGACAGTGATCTAACCACTAAGTGAAAACACTGAAACACTAGACACACCACACACACTACAGACACACTGCACACCCATTTCACTCACACACACACACACACACACACACACACTTGATTCTGCACTAAAGCAACCACAAACTCAAAACCAGATTTTATCCCAACCCACCCAAAATGTGAAGCTTCATAAGATATATCCAGGCCTTACCTGCTGCTGTGCTCGCTGTGTGTGTGTGTGTGTGTGTGTGTGTAAGAGTGAATGAGTGAGTTAGTAAGTGAATGACAGCATCATGTCTCTTCCCCAGTCACTCATTCTCACACACGTGTCCTATTGGCTGCTCTGACAATAGAAGCAACTGGATCACCGTCGGAGGCCATTTTGGATCTGACTCCAGTCGACCGCACACACACACCACACACACACACACACACCGAGTTACAGCGCGGAGCCAGAATGTCTGCCGTCGTAGACCTGAGGTCAGTATTAAATATCAGAAAGTGACATGAGCCTGAGAGCAGATGGTACATGGTGCTGCTCCAGCGTCGGCCACACACACACACACACACACACACACAGAGAGAGTAGATATTGTATTTGTTAAGAAACTTGTAAAGAAATCAGTTAAGCTGTAAGTTTGCCCGAGTTATATACTTATGTATAATATATAAAAAAAGAACTTGTTTAATTATATAGTTTGTACATTTTCATCACACGTATCCGCGCGGCCCCTTGGCTTTGACGCGCGGTAACGCTAGCGCTAGTGATAACACCAGCAAGAGTTAAACCAGAGTTTGGAAGTGAGAAAGGTCACACTTTGTGACACTCGTGATTTTAAACCTTCAAGGCGTCTTCCTCAGAGTGCTGGCCCATGTGATACCATCAACCAGGTCAGGGTCAACGTCACAGAGATCAGACTTTTGCTTCATTCTGGTGTTTGATATGAACGTTACGTTAAGATCTATGTGAACATCTGGATCTGCATTGTGCTGCTGCAAGTGACCGGCTGGTGATGTAACGGCAGTGATGTGGAGGTGTGTATAAGTGACAACAGGTGTGTATACTGTAAGTGTGTTGACGTGTGCAGTCTGGATTAAATAACAGGTACAGAAACAAATGGATTGTAAACATAACTTTTATTAACAATTCAGTAGAAATTATGTATAAACATGGTGATCATTTTGGTTCTTATGCCATCAGATCTGTAAGAGCACACACACACACACACACACACACAGCCAGTCAGAACACAACATACTGGAGTTACTGTGTGTGTGTACCCTCACATCAATATTGTAGATATGAGAAAACAAGATGAGGTCATCAAAATAATTAACAATAACGGACATAAGCAGGGTTCTCTTATTACTCTCTGTTAGATATTACACTTCCCTAGTTACCATGACAACAGGCCACGCCCTATAGCTTCATCCCAGACCTGATAAGACTGAGCTCGGGTTAAACGGCGTGTCAGGACGGCCCACCCCTGTGACAGGGTACTGAAGTGTCCTCCAAATCAGTACTCGTGGTTCTAGATCCTCACACACAGAGAGAGACAAGGGTTCTGAAAGATCAGCCCGGAGCAGGCCCGCGGAACCACCCTGTAATATTCATAACCTTTTATAAACAAAGATGAGAAGCGTGTTCGGGTCCTTTATTGCTTCAGGTCAGAGTTCAGTCCTGACTCCGGTCCTTCCGACCCGTTCTCCGGCGCCGCTGCTTCTTTGTCGTTTTCCCGAGGCGATGCTTGTTTCCCGCGGCAACCGACGACTTCCTGTCTCCCTGTTGACCCCGCCCCCTGATGTCCATTTTACTTTTGCTCTTCTTCTTCTGTTTAGTGAAGGAGTGGAGCGACGCTGAGAGAGACTGGATCCTAGAGAGAGAGAGAGAGAGAGAGAGAGAGAGAGATGTTTATTAAAGTTAAAGGAAAGGAAGAAAAGACAAGGCGTAATTACAGTTTGGACAAAAAGAAATGAGAACATTTTTGAAGAGAAGCGTAATAGAAAGAAGATAAAAGGGAAAACATCAAAGGAGCAGAAGTAAACACAGGATCAGAAATGACATGAAGAAAAGAAAGTGATGTGACTGAAGATAAAGATATAAAAACAGAATATTAAAACAGGTTACATTTATCAAAACAAACCAAGATCAAAGGGTAAGATCCAAAATAGATTAAATGGAAACAATGGAAATGGAATAATAGAAGAATTAAAGAAAAGATCAAAAGGAGGAGATAAACCATCTAAGGGAACAGGAAGTGAAGTAAACAGGACGTCGTTACTTTTTGGACAGGAGAGGATTTCCAGCTTTCCTGGGTAAGGCTTCCACTTTCTCCTCTTCATCACCTTTTCCACCTTCGTCATCACTCCCCCCAGCTGCCCGCTGCACCACAAACACACCATCATCATCACCTTCATCATCACTCCAGCAGGTGGAGAATACCCATAATGCACTTCACTCTAATACACTAATGAAATACACATCTCCTCACATGATTGGTCAGAGACTCCAGCAGTCGGTTGCCGGACAGGTCGAGGTCGCTGATGGTCGTCACGGTAACGGTGTGGTTGGGGTGATCGTACTGCAATGACTCCGAGGTCGAGGTGATGACATCATCCAGTTCATCTGCATCTTCTATAAACAAACAGCAGATATTAAAGGGTTTAGCAGAATATATTCACAACAAACAAACATTAAACACACACACATATATATATATAGAGAGAGAGTGTGTACACATTACCAAGCGCCTCCTTCCTCTCCTTCAGCATCTTCAGGTACTCTTTATGTCTCTAAAACACAACCGACACAACATGTTAATACACACACACACTCTCTCTCTCTGACACACACACACACACACACACACACACACACACACACTCTCTCTCTCACACAAACACACACTCTCTCTCTCACACACACACACTTGCCTCCTCTCGGACTCGTTTCTGCTCCTCCTTCAGTTTGTTCTTTATCTCCTCCACTGCTGCTTTACGCCTCTCCACCTTCCTCTTGTGGAACCCTGTGAGGAACTCACTGACACACACACACACACACACACACACACAGGTCAGTGTACAGTGTACACCTGTCACACTCACTGCTACACCTCTAGTGCACTAGGTAGGGTGAGCACGTGCACTACATAAACACGACACACTAACTGTAGTAATAATAATAAACAGCCAGGTCTCTCACACACACACGCGCGCGCTGACTCACTGTCTGTCCTTATCATCGAACATCACCACACATTTACTCTGTCGGCTCTTAAACCCGGGTTTAAACTTAGATCCAGATTTATTCGGCCCATGTTTCCTCTGTTTCCCCATCTTCACGTGTGAGATGTTCACTTCCGGTCACGTGTGTGTGCACCACTGAAGACACTCCGGGCTGCTCACCGAGCTCCTGGTACTCCGTGTTCCTACCCGCGGACAGAACAACACACACTATATAACTTATTGCTCAGTATTCATTTGTCAAGATAATGTGTGACGATAAAACACACGCCCAGTTGTTGTGATGAGAAGTAAATACATATAGTAACTATTAAGAAAATATACCTTAATAAACTTCTAAAATACCCAGGACGCTTTTTCGCTTGCTGTAGTTACAGCTTGTGACCAGCAGAGGTCAGGATAAACCCGCTGAAAGGTGTGGAAATGTAGCTTTTATCTTAATGTTTCTCAATATGAATGTTTAATCTTTAATTGTAGCATTTTACATGTTCAGGGAAAAGTCTTTGTCACTTCGATCAGGCATGAAACTGGATAAAATAAATGTGATTTATAAGAACATCAATAAGTCCAAGCCTAAAATCACTAAACTGATGAATTATCATTAATAAAATATAAATACATATAAGTCACCCCAAACGATGTCGTTAGTTTAACTGTATTACTGTGAGACACATTAGGCATTGTTCCTGAGCCAGAGGTCACCAGATGAAGAGTGATGGACACGTGTAAAAGCTACAGTGTGTCAGATGTGTCGCTTCATTCGTTTAGAATTGTCATCATTTAAGTGTCATCATTTAAATCTTATGTGACGCTTTAAAGTCCATCATTAGTGTTACACATTGTATAATTATAAGTAGGAAAAAGCCATAGAAACTGATGACATCTAATAATGAACTGATTTTGCCCTAATGGTAAACCATGTAGTCTTACACATGTTCGAGGTGCGAAAGAAGGAATACATTTCAGGAGACTTTAAGTAGACACCCAAATTAAACAATTTCTGTAAAATGACCCTAAAGATGGATTATTGTTAGCAGTTTTCTTCTTCTTCTTTATTATTATTATTAAGCTCTTTTTGTTTTAAATCACAAACACACCTTGTTCTAAGTGATGACGTTCCTCTTGCAGCAGAACAGCTGCGGTTTGAGTTTTGTTTTTCTTTCCATTTGTTTGTTTTTGACTACAATGAAGAAAGAGGGGGACGATGAATATTTTATATTAAATGTAATCCTTACAACTGCGTGCTGTTTTTATTCATGAATGTAAATTTAATAATATAATAATATACTCCTTTTTGTATTTAAAAATGACAGTATAAAATATTTAAAAATGACAGGTTTAAAAAAAATAAAACAGAAACTTGGATTATATGCTCTTCTTTTCAGCAGTAGCCACAGAAAAGATCTGCTGTAATGTCCTCGTTTCTCCACTAGAGGGCGGCGGTGGATGGTGGTGTATTTTATACACGCTGCACGTTCATGAAGAAGAGCGACAAAATAAAACAAAAAATCGTCTCTAATGGATTATTGTCTGCTTTAGAAACAAAATACTTTCCTTATTTTCGTTTTTTCCTCTCTTTTTATTGATTAATTTCTTCATTATTGTCCCCGTGAGGTGAGTGAGGAGGAACAGTCTAGTGTGTGTGTGTGTACGTGTTAGCTTGTGATCATTTATAACCTGTTTAACACCTCTAGAGATATTTGTATTAAAGTGTTATTTGTCTAATAAGCCATATAAACCGCTTATTTCAGTCACACGCACTCGATTACCTATTAAAAAAAAAAAAAAAAAAAAACGACGGTTGAGCTCGTGCGTTTCCGTGTCCGGCCGGAGAGACTCTCGGCTGTGACGTCACCGCGGGTCCGCCATGTTGCTGCGTGTCCGCGTGAGTCCGAACCGCAGTGTTCGACATGCGCGGGTCCCAGTGCTGCATCGTGGACTGCGGTAACCGGACCGGGGACGGAGTCAGTCTGCACACGTTCCCCAGGGAGCCGGGACTCCGCGCGCGCTGGATCAAATCCATCAAGTCCGCCAGGACGGCGTTCACACTGAGGCGGTGGAGGGGTCCGTCCCAGTACAGCTCGGCCAGGTCACACCTGGTGTGTTCGAGTCACTTCGAGCTGGAGTGTTTCACCCTCACCACTCGAACAAACTGGAGACTGGGGCTGGACTACAAGCCCTCGCTGGTGGACGGCTCCGTGCCCACGCTGTTCGGGAGGAACGTCCGGACGTCCCACGACGACCCACCCGAGTCCGTTAGACCAGTTAACAGGGAAGGGGAGGTCCAGGAGGTATGTCCTGATCTCGGGGTTAGTGCACCTCCTGTTATAACCCCACAGCGCTGAGGTCACTCGGTATTCACATCTGTGACACTGTACAGCAGTACCTCGTCATGCGAATGTCCCGCCTGAAGAAGTTTCACCTTAAGAAGTGATATCTTGCAAGAAGTTTGCCACGGCAAGCGAACCGAGCCGACCCGAACACCAGCTAAGTCGCACTACGTCCAGGAGCCGTTCAAATCCTCCAAACTTGTTTGCGTCGATGGAAAGCGAAGCGAGTTTACTTATTTTTTGTGGGATTTTTTTGCATTTTGTGTAAGATTTAGTGAAGATGTAACATTCTTGGGACCCATGGTGCTATCAAGAACGGTAGCAAGAAGAAAAGCGGGACACTTTCAGTTTAGTTTTTAAAGTAGCATAAATTAAAGTCAAGTGAGGTTTAATGTCTGTTTATTTCACATTTTATTTTGGTAATATTTTTGGGTGGCTGGAATGGATTATCTACATTTACATTATTTTCTATGGGAATATGCGTTTCACAATATGAAATTTCATCTTAAGAACTCAGCAGTGAACTTAAATCTGTATGCCGAGGTACTGCTGTACATGTCTGACTGTTGCACAGAACCAGTAAAACTATAATATCTGTCTCCTAACAATATATAATGTTCCTGGGTGCATTCATATTCATAGCATTGTCGTACATATCTGATCCAAATGCACATGTGTACACAAACAATTACTGTATAATTAACATTGCAATAGGACATGCTAATGGGGGATGAGTGTAAATAAATGCAAATAATAGAATATTTTACTTTGATGATTACCGTGTACCATATTTTCAGTACAGGTAGTCCCCAACTTACAAACATTCAAGCTATAAATTTACGCACATACGAACATTCATAGATTCATGGTGCGAACAAATCACAAAAGTGCTTTTCTGTTCTGGCACCTAGGTGGTGGAATGAACTTCCTCTAGATGTCCGTACAGCAGAGACTTTGACTATCTTTAAACGACGACTCAAGACGCATCTGTTTCTCCAGTACTTGGACTAACTCACCCCCACCCCCCAAAAAAAAAAAAAAACTCTCTTCCCAGTTGTGTTCGACTAATGGCACTTAGTTATTAACCTAGTTAACCCAGTGTAAGTATGTATCCAGTGATGTTAACTTTAAAGCACTTTTTGTAAGTCGCTCTGGATAAGAGCGTCTGCCAAATGCCTAAATGTAAATGCAAAAGTAACCCATGTGTATTGTACACGTATTGTACACATTTCTGTCCTGTTAAGCTGTCCTGATGGTGAAAAGTTTAAATTTTGGAAAATCCTCAACAAAACACAGTCCAGTTCATAGTCCAATACAGTGGACAACACTGTTACATTTGATGTGAGATTCTTTCCTTAGGCACGTTTACAGTTTTTGGGAATGGGTACAGAGATGTAGTCAAGTGGACTGGTATACTTTACCTTGTATACTTGTGTCAAAGGCGTACAAGACTCTCTTTGTCAGACTTAAGTAAAAATCCGACTTATGAACATGCTACTGGAATGGTACTCATTCGTAAGTCAGGGAGTTACTCTATTGAACTCATGTTCCGGGGGATAAACTTCCCGTTTGGTGTACAGAGCAGGAAAATATATAAACACCTTAATTTGGATTTACGACAGTTGAAAAACCCAAACTGTCCCTTAAAATGAGTAGGTGTGCATTTAAAGTCAAGGATAAAGCTAAAAAAAAGAACTTTCCAGAACATTTAACATGTTGTATTCCTTTCTTTCCAGACAATGACCCACAGCGAGGGTAAAGATGACTCAGTCAGTAGGACTGCTCAAGTTCTCAAAGAGACTGAAGACTCTGAACCCCAGATGTTATCCATGGCAGCTGTAAAGCGTCGGACCGTGAGCTCTGGAACTCAGTGTCCATACTGCCGCTACAGATGCGGCTCCAAGTTCTCTTTCCAAATTCACGTTGGCTCTCAGCACCCACTGCACTGTGAGGACACGTGCGTGGGCCGTTTGGGTAAAGTAGTTTTCTACCAGCGCACGGCCAAACTCTTCCACTGTCACATCTGCTTCTTCACATCCAAGGACTACGCTGTGGTGTTCGAGCACCTGCTGGCGAGACACTGCCTCACTGTTAGGAAAAATGAAGGCCATGAACTCACCAGTGAGATAAAACCTGATAGCAAAGACGCTTCAGAAGATCAAGAACAAGAAGCATCCATCGAGGACTCTCTGAAAAGGAAGCGGGGCTCAGTGTCCAGCTGTGAAGATGGGGATGAAGACATGAACAGCACTCAAGCAGCCAATGAGGAGCAAGCAACCGCTCTTGAGCGTTACTCCGAGAACTCCAGTGCTCTTAATTACGACTGCACATTCTGCAAACAGCGCTGTAGGAGTAAAGGCTCATTACTGCGCCATGTCAGCCTTAAACATGACGTCCCTAAACCACACTTGTGCAAAGAGTGCAGCGAAACCTTCATGCTGGAAAGTCTCCTGACCCGCCACGTCAACCTGCACCACCGACGCAGCCTCTACCAGTGTCCCTACTGTGTGTTTGAGTCCAGTCTCCAGGGCCTCCATCAGCACCTCAGTCAGTGCCGAGCGGGGCAGGGCAACGAAGGCAAAGGAGACACGGAAACTGACGGACAGGAATGATTAAATCAGTGGATGAAGACCAGTTAGTGGGTTACTTAGTTTCACATGTGAATCTGAGCAGAACACTATTCCCCGTGGAGTTCCTCATGGGTGGACTATAGGACCACTGCTATTTAATATTTATACACTGCCTCTTGGACAAATTATACACAACAGTAACGTTGCTTATCACAGAACCAATGATAAAACGCAGGCTTATTTAGCTCTTTTCCCAGTTGATTAGTTTTTATACATTTATATGTATGTTTAAACCTTATAAAAATGAAAAAGACAAAACAACCTGTACATGTTAAAGTCAGTATCTGTTTTTATTTTAAGAACTGCATGCAGCTTTCGCCAATAGATGTCACTATTTCATCATTTGACACAGGCCTTCATTATTTATTGCTGCCACATTTGTTATTCAGTGTGTGACTTGTGTCTGACCTGTCAATCAAACCTACCAGCAGAGGTCTCTGCCCATTTCCATTCCCAGCCTAAACACCCCAACCTGGGACTGATACTTTTGTTTTATGCTGATACTGTCTTTTCTTATATAATGCTTGACATTTGGTCCTTTTATTATTAAATATGGATATTTGCATCTGAATCTGTCAGATGTCATTATGAGTTTAAATTATTTGTCACATGTATTTTATAGCACAGTGAAATGAAGAGATCATTTATAAATCACTTGGTGAGAGTATGGACTCAAACTGTGTTTCTGTTCTTCTTGAAAGTCAAAACCCCAGCAAGACTTCTTGATCTTTACATTTCTGTCTCTGGCATATGACAGAAGTCTATACATAGTCATTTAAAATTCTTATCAGTACAGCTGGGAAGTTGAGCTTTAAGGCCCTTGCTCATGGTCCTGGTGCATGACCGTGCTGCTATTTTAAGTCTCAACCTTCCATTCAGGGGTCCAGCATTGTATTGACTGGGCCTTAACTTCCCCTTTAGGAGGTCTGGTCGGCTGGGAGGAGCCCCCGCTCAGAGGCAGACAGGACAAAGCTGCTTTTGGCCACAGTGCTGCACACAGCACTTTCAGATCCAGACTAAACACTCTATATTATGTTTTCCATGTTTTTTGTTCTCTAATTTATTGGATTTCTTTTGGTTCCTCTGTTTCATTTGGGGGAATATACAGCTCATTACATCACATTGATAATTATTGATTTGATGATTATTATGGTGAATGTTAATGTTTCCTTTGCCTGCACAAAGCAATCTGAATCGTCCCTGTTTAAATTGTGCTATATAAAGAAAGTTGTTTCCTGTGGGTGTGGCTTGTCCAGCTGTTTTTTTTTATCCCTTAAGCAATCATGGGAATCAGTTACATACAACTTCTACAGCTCAGTAGACAAAAAAAACAAATCAATTAATATATTAGTGTAAAAACCATGTGTTACTTGCTCCATGCACATGTCATGTGAGCTTCCCCTTTAGGTTAGAATAGATCAGCAAACGAGCTCAGTATGCTAGCTTTGTGCACTCGTCAGAAGCTCCTTTGATCCCTGATGTAATATTTCTGTACAGTTTAAATGTGAGGTTACAGTATAACAGGGACAAACTGCAAGTACGCACTACAATAATGAGCAGTGACGTGATGAAACATGACAGACCAGAACTTGGAGTATCTAACGGGTCAGTATAGCAGAAACGTGGCCGTGTCCTGAACACAGCTTTACCTGCTGCTTCGTGGTTCATTATTGTGACCATGACAGATGAGACACAATGAAAGAGGATTTTATTATTACAGAATGTCAGAGAAGATTTGGGGTCTAAATAGCAAAACCTGTACTTACCTGTAACCTGTACTAAAGAGACTACCATCAGAGAACACCGGCTCCATGAAGGGGTGTAACCCGGTGTGTAACAGTGTTTAGGTAGTGCAGGTGGGACGTGTCAGAGTGACATCCACATGACTGGCAGGACTCGAGGTTTCCCAGCAGAACATCATCACACTGGAGGTTTGGAAACTGTGTGGTTCATATTTATAACCACCGACTGGCCTGCGCTTATAAACCTTATACAGACGCCTTTAGTACACTCACTGGTTTCACAACAAACAGGGACAGTCACATGACACAGTGATTATTAGAGCCGGTTACCCAGATACGCACGGAAACTTTAATAAAGATAAAAGTAACACATTACAATTAGCAAAAAAAAGTAGAGATTCAGAGAGAACAGTGTAAGGAATAAAAGTCATTAAAATACGAAAGAGTCATAAACACTATAACCTGTACAAACTCAGCAGTCTGTCTGTCCATCTTTCAGTCTACCTGTCTGTCCATCCGTCTGTCCGTCTACCGGTCCGTCTACCGGTCCGTCTGTCCGTCTACCGGTCCGTCTGTCCGTCTACCGGTCTGTCCATGGTTCCTATATAATAACTGACTAAACCTTATTTATTTAAGACTTTGGTCTCTACAATAATATGTACAGCTTATATACATCCCTGTGCACGTGTGTGTGTGTGTTTATGAGGCAGCGATAGCGTGCAGTGTGTGTATGTCTCCGACTCTCTGCAGTGTGTGTTTGGCGTGTGCCAGCAGGTGTGTGCGGTGCAGGGACAGAGGCAGGTGACGACACACCAGCATGATGGCACGAGCGCGCTCACGTTCACCTGGAACACACACACCATCTGAGGAACATCACACACACACACACACACACACACACACACATACACACACACACAAAGAGGAACAATTTATTATATATAGTGCTTTAGTGTGTGTACATACATTCTGAACTTCAGGTGTGTGTGTGTGTGTGTGTGTGTGTGTGTACCTTTGTAGCTGTGTGTCCTGCGCCGCAGGCTGTGCTCCAGTAGCTGGTGTGTGCGGGTCGGACTGGCACCCGCCATCAACCTCACTGTAGTCTCATGTAGGAACACCTGGAGAGAGACGCCACACCGGTCAGTCTTACTCTCTGTGTGTGTGTGTGTGTGTGTGTGTGTGTGTGTGTGTGTGTGAGAGAGGTCACGGACCTTGTGCTGAGCCTGTGTGTATCCCTGTCCCAGTTTACGCAGAGAGCTCAGGTCCCTCTGAAATCCAGCCAGCTGAGGGGAAGGGGCGGGGCTCGGCTCTCCATTAGCCCCGCCTCCACGCTGCCAGAGGCTGGTCCTCAAGGTCAGCAGGAGGTCACACACCAGAAACTCCGCCCCCTGGAGACAAAACCAGCCAGGTGAGAGACTCTGTGAGATTGTGTGTGTGCGTGTGTGTGTGTGTGTGTGTGTGCGTGTGTGTGTGTGTGTGTGTGTGTGTGTGTGAGAGAGAGACGTACCTTGTGCAGCCAGGTGTGTGTGGGCGTGTGTGTGATGCTGCTATGCAGGTAGGCACTGGCTCTGTTGCAGTGTGTGAGGCAGGCCTGCGTTCCTTCTCCCTTCTGAGGACACACACTCATCTGCACCGCTTTACACAGCGCCAGCACGGCCTTCGGCAACGGGTGACTGACACACACACACACACACACACACAATTAAAATGTAAAAAGACACACTATTTAACCATCTCTCTCTCTCTCTCTCTCTCACACACACACACACACACACACACACACACAGTACTCACTCCAGAGAGTGCAGCGCTCTCGGCATTCTCTCCGCCTCCGCCAGCAGTGACCTCACAGTCGCATCATCACGCTGCAGCCAATGAACTGCAGCCTTCAGCACCAACGCCCACCAGCGACACACGGGGTCGGACACTGAGTGGACACACACACACACACACACACACACACACAATCATTAACAAGACTCCACAGTTGCCATGACAAATAGCCACACCCTTGCCTTTATAAGACACCAGGTTTCCATGGTTACCAGGTGTAGCGTTCTGCTCTAGACAGTCAGACTAAGAGGGGAAAATAAGGACGGTACCGGAAGCCGAGTTCTGATTGGCCAGAGCCGGGAAGGGCGGCGTCGGGGAGGCGGAGTCATCGGTGCAGCTGTTCAGCAGCTGCAGGAATTCCATGACACCGCTGAACTCTCTACAGAGAGACACAGAGACAGAGGATGCAGTGTGTGTGGAGACGCTCTCTAACGTATATACAGTGTCTAGACGGTGACCAGACGCACCCGCTCTCGTCCTTGTGCTTCACAGTCTCAAAGTCAGCGTGCGGCTGGATCAGTGTGTGTATCGCTCTCTCCACCAGCTTCTCACAGAAACGCCGGTGCAGCTGCGCAGTCGGGTCCACTACACACACACACACACACACACACACACACACACACACACACACACACACACACACAAGACAAGCATGTGAGAAGAGAATATGATTCTAATTAAATACTGCTGTGTGTGTGTGTGTGTTTGTACCCTGTAGTCTTTCAGATGAAAACACTCCATCAGAGTTCTCAGCCTTCACGGACCAATCACAGCTCAGGAAGAACTGCCGGGCCAGAGGGGTGAAGAGCCAGCGCAGAGAGTCAGGGGGCCTCGAGTCGAGGAACAAGGACTCGGCACAGCTCAGCATATACCCCTGGGGGGGAGGGGGGGAGACGGGGGGGCAGGTTACTCCTTATTTCACTGCTGAAGAGCATCATTACTGGTGTGTGTGTGTGTGTGTGTGTGTGTGTGTGTGTGTGTGTATACACACTCACAGGCAGGAAGCTCAGCTGTCTCCCCAGTGTGGTTTTGCGCAGTGAGATGCCGGTGGTGATGTAGATCTGAGCATGCTCAGTAGGAGGCATCTTCCCTCTCGCGCTCTCACTCAGATTCACCGCGTTCAGACACACACACACACCCCACATAGCGCCGCGCTCCGACAGCTTACCTACACACACACACACACACACACAAACACACCATGTTTTAATTCCACAGAATGAACAAACTCATTTGTGTTCCACTTTATACACACACACACACACACACACACACACACACACACACACCTGTGAGCTGCAGCTGGCCAAGCTGATGATAAACCAGCGCGGCGTCCCTGGAGCTGATCTGAGACTCCTCCCCCTCGTGCTTCCCGCCGATCAGACGCACCAGCCAGCCCAGGGGTGCGGGCCTATGCAGGCAGTAGCGAATCAGATTCCAGGAGAGGGAACAGGCGAGGTCAAAGGTCGTAGAGGGCAGCGCTCGGGATAACACGGAGAGACAGGTCTCTAAACTGCTGACTGCGGCACTGTAGTCACCCTGAGAGAGGAGGGGGGGGGGATGGTGATGAGTGTGTATGTACACAATCGTGTGTGTGTGTGTGTGTGTGTGTGTGTGTATGTGTGTACCCTCTGCAGGTGTAGGTCGGCCTGCTTCCTGTGTCTCCAAAACGTCACGGACGTGGGCGAGTGAAGGGGCGTGACCGGTTCCCATAGATACAGGATTCTGACACACCCCCAGACCACACCCACTCCACTCAGCACCCACACCATCACCCACGGCAACACACACCACAGCCACGCACCTAGAGAGAGAGAATAATGATTAATATGAATCCTGTTTGAGTGTATATATATGTGTGTGTGTGTGAGAGATTTCCCGACCGAAGCTCTGTGTCTGAGCAGGCAGCCAGACGAGTGAGCGTGAGGGGATGAAGGATTCTGCTCCAGGCCAGGAGGAGGCGCCAGACTGGTCGGAGCCGATGAGTGAAGGCAGGGGGTTGAGGGAGACGCACAGGAAGGTGAGAGCACACAGCAGCACCCTGGAGCGGTCCATCACACCCACCGTGGACGGGGGAGACGCCGGCTCACTCTTCATCTAAACACACAGGGGGGGGGTGAGCCTGGTACAACTCTAGACGAGTGAGTGTGTGTGTGTGTGTGTGTGTATGTATGTACTGGTGTTAATTTTATCAACAAAACAAAAAGATGCGTACAACACTGCTGGAGTGTGTAAATTCATATAAGAAAATAAAGTCCAAACTGCTCCTATTGTTCTGTAGTTAATAAATGTGGCCATGCAGCAGTTGTTGTGATGTTAAAAATAAATATAATTATCTGAAAACATCAGATGAAAAGATACATTTGAAATGTTAAGATATTATTTGGGGTAAAAAACCTTTAAAAAAATTGTTTTGTTTATAGACTAGATTGACTACAACTAGACTAAACAAAAACAGAGTAAGACTAAATATGATAAAAAACTAACGGGGACATTAATCCCGGGACTAGGACTAAAATTGTAAATAGCTGACAGAATAAATACTAGTGTGTACCGATTCGATCAGTGGGCTGTTGGGTTCAGAGTCGATGCTGAACTGAGGAGAGGCGGAGCCAGAGTCAGACGCAGGAGGAGTCATAACACACACCTCGTCCACCACACACACCGACTCTGTACACACAGAGAGAGAGAAAGGGTCATATATAAATAAACCACCTTACTGGACATTGTGTGTGTGTGTGTGTGTGTGTGTGTGTGTGTGTGCACTCACTGTGTTTCTGACTAGCCATCTTCAGCGCCAGGTTCTCCTGCCTCAGTTTCTGATTCACCTGCTGCAGGTACTTGATGTAGTCGATCGCTTTCCGCAACACTCCAGACTTGTGCATCTGAGACACACACACACACACACACACACACACACACACACACACACACACACACACACACACACACACACACACGTCCGTTACTTGCTGCCCCTGAACAGCAGTATAACCGTGAAATGCTCCACACGATCCATACCTTGGTGTCGTTGCCCATGACGAGGTCTCGCAGCTCCAGGATTTTGTCGTTTATCGAAGAGCGATATCTTTTCTCGATGATGTTGTGTGTTGTGCGTCTCTCTCCCTCCTTCACCACACCCCCCGGTCCCACGGCACCCACGGGATTCTGCTCCGGCACTGCCCGAGTCACGCTCGTGCACTGGGTCGGGATTGAGGGGAGCTGTTTGATTGGCAGCTTGTCCCCACCCCCCATCATGACAGGGACAGTGGTGAGGATGTTACTGCCCACCAGGGTCTGAGACAAAGAGAGAGACTGTGTGTGAGTGTACACCCTTGTGTGTGTGTGTGTGTGTGTGTGTGTGTGTGTGTGTGTGTGTGTATATATAGATGTACCGGAACCTGTACAGCAGTTTGTATGGGCGTAGTGAGCGTTGTAATTCCAGTCGGATTTTGCATTGTCGTCAAAACAAGAGAGTCTGTCTTCAAGATCTGGGGCTGGTGCACCAACAGCTAACACACACACACACACACACACACACACACACACACACACACATTTGGATGTGACATGATCACTGCAAACACTAAATGTTAAATGTGTGTGAGCGTCAGAGGTACCTGCTGCACCTGAGGTGCCATAGTGTGAACAGTAGTTGGCGTTGAGATGGTCTGGATGGTCTGAGCTGCAGGAGTTAACACGCGCTGGTGCTGGATCGTCATCGGCTGAACCTGCGGTGATGTAACGATGCTCGGCACCTGCGGCTGAAGAACTACGAGACAAAGGAGACGATGTTACGAAGGAGATCCAATTAAATGCAGCTAACTAAATCAAATTATTATTTAAAAAACGAGTATATGTGGGGGAAGCGGCCGGCGGTGGCCGAGGGGATTCCGGGGGAAGCGGCCGGCGGTGGCCGAGGGGATTCCGGGGGGAGCGGCCGGCGGTGGCCGAGGGGATTCCGGGGGGAGCGGCCGGCGGTGGCCGAGGGTATATGCGGGAGCGGTCGGCTGAGGTCGAGGGTATATGCGGGAGCGGTCGGCTGAGGTCGAGGGTATATGCGGGAGCGATCGGCTGAGGTCGAGGGTATATGCGGGAGCAGTCGGCGGTGGTCGAGGGTATATGCGGGAGCGGGTAGGCGGTGGTCGAGGGTATATGCGGGA
Organism: Channallabes apus; assembly: GCA_030522415.1. Lineage (NCBI taxonomy): Eukaryota > Metazoa > Chordata > Actinopteri > Siluriformes > Clariidae > Channallabes > Channallabes apus. The sequence continues at coordinate 2,791,285 of CM060105.1, read as the reverse complement.
GCGGGTAGGCGGTGGTCGAGGGTATATGCGGGAGCGGTCGGCAGTGGTCGAGGGTATATGCGGGAGCGGTCGGCGGTGGTCGAGGGTATATGCGGGAGCGGTCGGCTGAGGTCGAGGGTATATGCGGGAGCGGTCGGCTGAGGTCGAGGGTATATGCGGGAGCAGTGGGCGGTGGTCGAGGGTATATGCGGGAGCGGGTAGGCGGTGGTTGAGGGTATATGCGGGAGCAGTCGGCAGTGGTCGAGGGTATATGCGGGAGCGGTCGGCAGTGGTAGAGGGTATATGCGGGAGCGGTCGGCAGTGGTAGAGGGTATATGCGGGAGCGGTCGGCAGTGGTCGAGGAGATTCTGGGGAAGCAGTCGGCGGTGGTCAAGTCTATCTGTGGGAGTGGCCGGCAGTGGTCAAATTTATTTGAGAGCAGTCGGTGGTAGTTGAGGGTATCCATGACAGTATATTTTTCTTACCCTGAAAGGCAGTGCTGGGGTTTTGATGGCAGATGACCTGATTCTGAATGAATCTTTGTTGTGTAGCAGTGGGCGTGAACATCACAGTCTGCGCTCGAGTCTGCATGGGAAAACTTGCTATGGTCTGAGTCTGCAAAGGAACTGGAGAGGCTGCCACCTGGAAGACGACAATAAAAGTGGGTTGAATGACTTTCCCCTACCACTGCATGACTGCAGAAGTACAGTAGTCATTCTTAAACGTATTGACACCAGAGGTCTGTCCTGGGATTACCTGTATGTGAGTATGTGGTTGTGGGCGGGGCTGCAGTAACGGTGTTGTACGGTTCTGTTGATGGACTGCGATGCTTTGTAGTGGGGCATGCGTGGTGTGTGTGGTCACTCCCACTGGAGCAGGAGTGGTGGTCGTCACGGTGACGGGGTTGGTCGACTGTACGAGGTTCGCCGGTGCATTTTGCATGGGGTCGTCGAAAAGATCAGAGAACTCCGAGTGATTACTGACAAACTGCAGCATCTCTGTAGAAAGGCAGAGAGAGAGAGACAGAGAGAGTGAGAGAGAGAATGAAGTGGCTTTAAAAATTTAAACTCTATACAGTTTCCTTGACCTTATGGCCTTGACCTCCGACATACGCACACACTGCATTATCTTATCTCTGTGAAATATGATGGGGTACATGGACTATTTTTTACACTAATTCACTGGGAGAGCTGGGTGATGGGTGGGAAAAGGGTGGAATCTCTCTCTTTCTCTCACACACACACAATCTGACAGTGTACTGTAATATTTCTAGAATATAATTATGTTTGAGATGTCCTCACACACTAGCACTCAGTCAACTGGTCATACTAATGAGAAGTTATTTATAGTTAGCTTGTGTACTGTGTGACGGTAGCACTCAGTGGAGAGACCCTGGGTGTGGTAACACAAACACACACACTGCCTCAGTCATGCTTAACTACCCTTTAGGAATGCTCGCATGGTTACGCATGCAGTATTTGTTATACGCTTTTTGTCCAAAAGTATGTGCGCCCCTTGTACACCATCACGCTCGTGTGTGTTTTTTGAAGCTGCTGTACAGAACGTCTCTGAACAGGTGGTTTCCTACGGTGTTACAGTTCCCCTTCATCTTTCTTTTTTAACGCCATGCCAGCTTCTATGGCTATATTCATGGCGAGAACCATTTTTGTTATTCAAAAACGAGATGAGATGTTTAAAATGTACTTTTTCTGAGAATTTCTAAGAAACAATATTTGGATTTACTTGTTTAAAAACTTTTTTAAAAAGTGTCAGAGTTAAACAAGTTCCTTAAAGGAGTAAAAGAGTTACAGTCAAATAAAATAAGAAATATATTTGATGGACACCTGGTTCTGCATGATGAACATTGTGGTGGATTTTCTCTTGACAGTAAAAATGTGTGTGTTGCTTCTTAGTGTCCTATCCTGAATCTTGTATACGTCACTTGATCCCAGCGATTTTTAAAAGGAAAAGTGTGTCTTGATCCAACATCAGTGTTTATTTGATATAGTTTATTATTTGAGCATTGGTGACGGTTCCCCTTCGGTGGTACTAAGAGGAACTAACCGAACCCTTATCCGGCATGATGTGAGTGAGATCCACAAAGACGAAGAGCGTGATGAGAGCAAATGCAGGAGGAAGACGTACAGGTGTGATGGTCAGGGGTGCACGAACTTGTTTATTTATAATCTGTCGTATTATGTGTACTACACACTGATAGTGTTATCACACAGTGATAAATCAGTAAAACCATGTGTGTGTTATGGTTGTAAAGAACCGTGCGGTGATAATGCTGCTGTAATAATGACCTGATCATGTGACCTTAACCTTGACTACACACACACACTGGAGGTTATTCTGTGGCCTTCGCCTACATGTCAGGTGTGTAAGTCGTATCGTATCTTCATCCTGGTTGGTTACAACTATAGCGCTTATTTAATGACATCATCACTGCGTAATAGCGGCGGGAATCACCCTCCCCCCGATACGATATGATCACGATACCTTCGTGTCAATTCTATAAGTATCACGGTTTTATAAATATGTGGGTCGATGTTACATTGTTAAAAGTCTACTGATGGAAACTTCAAACACTTTCACTCTGGATAAGCGAGTCTGTGTCTAATGACTGAACGTGATGTAATAAATGGGTTTTAAACTCATTCACTCATGATTATTGATATTTAAAACCTCTGGGTCAAAGGTTATAGGAAATGTTACCTCAGTGTGTACTGTACTCTCATCTTAAAATAAAGAGTGAAGCATCTACAGCAGCATTTCTTATAAACTGTGTTTTTGCCAATCAATCAATCAATCAAATCTCATAGATTAGATTTATAAAGTAAATAAAGTAAAAGTAAACACCATTAGTAATACTTAAGGTGAACTAGTACAACATGTAGCTCTGAGTGTGTGTGAGTGTGTGTGTATATATTCAAGGTGAAGGTCATATGTTCAAGGCCCCTGATAAATCAGCAGTGTAATAATAATAATATTAATAATAGTAAGCTTTTATTACACACATATTGTGTAACACGTCTGTGTGTGTGTGTGTGTGTGTGTGTGAGAGAGAGAGAGAGATCTAGTATCTCTAGGAATCACTAGAAATCTCAAGTATGTCTCTCTCTCTAGATTTAAAAGTGTGACAGATATTTACATTTATATTGTTAAAACTTAGAGATCAATCACACAGAGAGTAAACAAAACAACAAACAAAAAACTCTCACACACAGAAGTGTATTCACAAGGTCTCACATGTGTGTGTGTATGTTACAGGACGTACTGGATTTGTTTGTTTGTTTGTTTGTTTGTGTGTGAGGACACGAAGCTCCTGATCACACATTAGAGTTAATAATCTCCTGAAAGCACTGCGACACACACACACACACACACACACACACACACACACACACACACACACACACACACACACACCTGATCTCATATCATCACGATACCTCTGTGCTGATTCCATTATAATTGAGATTCTATAAATAATCATCGTTTATAAATGTCTCAGTTCTATATTACATTTTTGTTCCAATTTTAAACCTTTAATAAAAGTTTAACGAGTAATAAACTGTAACCTGATCTTTATAACATTAGTGCAGAATTTAAACACTACAAACTAACTTTAAATTAAATTCATCATCATTATTATAATTTATAGTCTTGGTGAATGATTCAGTCCTACACACGGGATGCGGATGTGTGTATAGTTCAGAGAGAGAGAGAGAGAGAGAGAGATAGCGCCACCTGTAGGATCATACAGAAACAGTGATGTTTTACTGATTTACACACCACCAAAGTCTCAAAACTCAACCTGACAGTGAGTGTGCGGGAGACGGATTAGTGCTGAAGGTGTTGTGAGATGGGTGTGTGTGTGTGTGTGTGTGTGTGTGTGTGTGTGTGAGAGAGAGAGAGAGATGAGAGTATCTGCGATGAATCCTTTCACAGAGTTTGGAGTAAAAAGCAGATCAGAGGGTTTTAACACACGTGTGATTTTTGATAATGTAACGCCATGAAAATGTGTTTTGTTTCAAGAATCAGAACCATCGATCGATAGAACCATCTCTATTATACATGTAATAAACAGTTTATACATAAATCACCACACACACACACACGGTGATTCATAACTGAACTGTGTTTTTCTCCCCCATGTCTATAACAAACACAGTGATTACATCACAAACAGAGAGAGATGGTTTTTAAACACACTCCAGTCAGACTGTGGAACAAACAACCTGAAGGAGGCAGACACACCGGGGGTTCTGTTCTAGTCACTCCTGGTCCACCTGTCCTGTCTCCTGTTTATACACTACTGGTCAAAAGTTTGTGGTCACTTTCTAACTCCATGATGGTTCCTGATGTTTATTTCTTTCTACATTGTAAAGTTTTGCTGAAGGCGTCCAGTAACTGCATGAATCTCCTTTGAACAGTTGATATTGAGATGTTTCTGCTACTTCTGCTCTGTAAAGACTTCATAACGCCTCTAATCTGAGCTGCTGTTAATTGGTCATTTTTCAGGCTGATAACTCTAAATGAACTTCTGGTCTGCAGCAGAGGTAGGTTTTGGTCTCGTCCTCCTGGGACGGCCTTCATGAGAGACAGTTTCATTATGGTGCTGGACGGATTTTGCAAATGCACTTGACACAATACTGTTCTTGCAGGAACTATTACAGAAAGGCCGACCTCTGTGTCTTAAAATAACAACTAACTGTAGTTTTTGTTATTGTTACGTAATTACCTAATTCCATATGTGTTATTTTATAGTTTTGAAATCCACAGTATTGTTGTAGAATGTAGAAAATAAATCACTAAACAAAAACAAAGAAATTTGCAAGTGATCTAAAACTTTTGAACGGTAGTGTGTGTGTGTGTGTGTGTGTGTGTGTGTGTGTGTGTGTGTGTGTGTGTGTGTCTAAACATCCTGGAGGTCCGTGTCTGTACCATTAGACAGACATGGTGTTGAACAGTTCCTACGATACACTGACACTGGGGACTCCTTCCTCTGACGTCACATGACCATCCCTGTGAACGCTCGGTTACCATGGAAACCATCTCCCCTTACATCACACCAGTGTTTAAAATAAACCTGCACTGCTGTCAGTTAGAGAGAATTAATCAACAGATTCTAGAACAGAGTGACGTAATGGATTATATTATGATTATTATTATTATTATTATTATATATACACACACACATATATATATATATATATATATATATATATATATATATATACACACATGGTGTAAAACTAAACTAACTATAATTATATTTCTACATCTTCCTCTGAGCAGAAGTCATTAAGCCTCATCTAAACACAGACTAACACAGACTAATGTCCAGGATCTGAGGAGTGTATTATACACAACTAGATTACACACTGCTGCTGCTGTTGTTGTTATTGTTGTTATTTACCGTCGATGTCCCCGAGAGTGAACTCATCCCCGAGCTCAGACAGGGTCGTCTCCATGGGGTCCATTATAAATCCTCCGTCCATCCTCACACACACACACACACACACACACACACACACTGCTGGTTCCTCTGGAATGATCCGGGGTTTATAATTAAAGCGGTTAAAGGGAGAAGTTCAAAGGCGCCTCGAGCCGCATCGCTCCACTGGTCTCAGATCCACAGAACTATCGCCGCCATCTTGGTTTCCACCTGTGACGTCATCCACAAACAACCCCTGCGTTGGGTTTTTTTTTTGTTCCGTTTTTCCTTCCCACCGTCTCGACGCCTGATTGGCTCCCGTGGCCGGACTGCCGTCGCGAGATCAGGCGCTCTGGACCAATCGCGTGGCTCGCTGCGGCGTGGTCTGATAGTACGTCAATGAGCAGAGCGCCCGCTCTCATTTAAATACGCCCCGCCCACCGCGGAGTTCAGTCAGCGGGCCGTAACTCATGAATATGCAGCAGTGTGATTAACGGGGATGTATATAAAAGAGGCGGGGCTTCCTGGTCATTCAGACTCATACCTACCTGTATTGTTCTCACACATATCATCATTTTCTTTTGATTTTCTTATTTTATACAAATAATTGAACATTTGAAATTAATGAATTATTTCAGCCTCTTGCATTAACCAGAAACATACAGTGACGAGACAAAGTACGTGAACCTTTTAGAAGCTCATGTTGTTTGTTTATTAATCAAGTCACACCTCCTTCCTTAAGAAGACTCCAGGTATAATAACACATAATTAACTTTTATGAGGTCATTAACTCACGGATTCACACACTTTTTCCACGATCACCTTGAGGTTTTTATGGTTGTTCTCAATAAAGATGAGATAATTTTTTGTGTTATTATTTTAGGCACATTTGACTTGTCAATACTCTTCACTGAGATGAAAATCAGGTCACAGTTTATGACAAATTAGTGCAAAAAACTATGAAATTCCGAAAGGTTCACATACTTTTTCTTGCCACTATAATATACAGATCTTCACACATAGGCCTAAGGACCAGATTTTTTGTGTTATTATATTAGGCACATTATATTTGTCAATACGAATATTGGGGCAGGAGTGGCTCTGTGGTTAAGGTGTTGAACTGCAGGCCAGGAGGTCTTCAGTTCGAGCGCTGTCACCGCCGGGCTGCCAAGCTTGGACCGTTTAGCAAGGTCCTTTGACCCCAAGTACTGCTCTGTTATAATCGGGCATCAATCTGGCAACACAACTCTGTAAATAACTGACACAGAAATGGTAGATATATATCTGTCATCTGATGTGCCGGGCAGCACATAGATGGAACCATCTGTCCTTGACCTTGCTGAAGATCAGATCATATTTTATGATGAATTAATGCAAACAAAAAACCAATGTAATTCCAAAAGGCAAACATACATTTTCTTGCCATACAGCTATACAGCTCGTCACAGATGGGTCTACAGACCAGGAGAAACCTGGAGCTGCAGTTACTATACCTACACATAAGAGAGTACCAAGACAACTTCTGATTGTCTGAGTGTGTACATGTATTAACTGATGGCATCTGAATGGACCGAGAAGGTTAATCACCAAAATACAGCGATTTCTAGTGACTCAGTTGCACTTATAATCATTAGCACAGGTACAACCAGAAGCCACCAGGATCTTGCACAGGATGTATTTCCTGTGGGTCCTAGCCTACTTGGGTATCTGGGGAAATGAGAGCAGAGAGAGACAAACAACCAAAAAAAGTGCATGTTTAGGTCAATATAAAATGATCAAAGTTGGAGAGGTACGGTATAGTGTGGAGAAAGGCAAAACAACCATGGCAACAAAAGTAAAATAATGAACCTAAATACAACATATTATAATTACTACATTCATTTGCATTTAAAGTAGATGTGATAAGGAGGGAGGAAAATTGTAAAGAGGAAGTATTAATTAGCAGAGTATGACTTGGACAAAGCAACCCCTATTTATAGTCCATAAACTCTCTGTTCCTCTGTGAGGAATGCCATGAAAGGGAGATCGAGCATATTCTGCTCGTGTGCAGGAAACATGCAGGAGGGGTGAGATATTGTGGCTCAGCTCAGAGAACTAGGAAGAGTAGAAGACAATGTTAAGAGTCAGGGAGTCACTGATCAGGAAAAGGGAGTGATGGTGTTTAATAGTGTTTTGGAGGAAGACTGCACTAGAAAGTCATCTACAAGGAGCTGAGGAGAGTGTGTGAGATCTACAGGTGGCAGTGATGCAACTTAGATTATATGCTGAACGGTCCTGAGAGGAAACATGTCGAGAAGAAAGAGTGTGTAGAAGTGCTGGAGAAAGCAGATGAAGAGTTTAAGACACAGAACAAGACAAAACAATATCAGCAGAGAAAGCATTAGATGTTGTTAAAAGGCCGGGGAGATGAGGAAGAATGCGACCTACAGTTGGCAGTACCTGGATTTCAACTGCTGTTAAACGATGAAGGAAAGAAAAGGAAGCTTACTGCATCACCACCACCTTCCGCTTCTTCAACTGCACTGGAAACACCCAGGCAGTGGTGTCAAAAGTATTGACATTCATTACTTGAGTAGAAGTGTAGATACTAGGGTTTAAAAAGACTTCTTTAGAAGTTGAAGTATCAACTCAAGCTTTTTATTCAAGTAAAAGTGTAAAAGTACTGGTTTCAAAACTACTTAAAGTATAAAAGTAAAAGTAACGTGAGGGGGAAAAAGCATTAAGGATAAAAGCTTAGGCTGTGCCACGGGCCTGTATACTACTGTACACTAACACCTCATAAAAAAAAAAAAAGAAAAATGTGTTGTTTTTTTTTTTTTGTATTTAATGGCCATAGTGATTTGGGATACTGTATATGGCAATTGAAAAAGAATGCATTTTAGTACAATACAAATACATTAAAGAACCATATATGTGTACTACTGAGCATTAACATGTTTTATAGAGAAGAAGATATGATAACTAGTTGCCTATAAGTATTTTAATGGTGCAAAAAGTCAAACCTCATAGGCATGTCATCAGTACCCTTTATTGGAATGTAAATGTACATCCGAGCTTAGCTGCAGGAATCTGTGAGGGCAACATACAAGAAAATTAGTGCACCCAGGGCAGGCTTAGTAACAATTACCCTTGTATGGTTGTCTACAATAAACATTAGTGCTGTCAGAATGAAGGATTCATCCAAGTGGTTAATCAAAAAAAAAAAAAAAAAAAAAAAAATATGTACAGTATATTAAATTCATTATTTTCCTCAAAATTCTACGAGCAATACCCTATAAATCACAATTGTCATTGAAATAACTGAGATGTACCACAACATGAGTCTACTAGTGGTAAATTCAGTTGATTGGACATGATTTGGACTATGAGGTCTCATAGTTAACACTGCAAGTCAGAGCACAAATCAAGCCAAGTCCAAGGAATTGTAATTTTTTTATTTTTCATAAATTTGAAAAGATTTTAAACAAAGTTCTTTCACATTGTCATTATTTGGTATTGCTTGTAGAATTTTGGAGTAAGGCTGTAATGTAACAAAATGTGGAAACGGTGAAGCGCTGTAAATACTTTCCTGATGCACTGTAGCAGGTGTGTCAGGGTGAATAAGGTGCAGTTGTGCTACTTACAGTCCGGCTACAGTGAATCACCAGTGTACTGTGGGTTAAAGCAGACTCATGACGATAAGCAGACATGGTACATGTTTTTCCCAGTGTCTGGAATCTAGGGCAAATGTGATTGGCTCATTGGGCAATATTTCAAAACTGGAGCAAAAATGGTCTGACTGAGAGCTCTGAACATTCCGATCATCATGAGAGTCATCAGTGCGGGCTTGAGGAGAGCATTACATTTACTGTACAAGATTTTGAAAGACGCCCTTATCTTACATTATTTTACATTCCTTGTCTGAACTTGTTGCTGGTGTTTTAACCTGGGACCTTCTAATCAGCAGTCCAATACCTTAACCCCTGAGTGACCCCTGCCCGTCAGATCAGCAAACTGTGGTGGTGAAAGGTGATAATAGTGAAAGTGTACCCAAGACAAAAACGTTTATTCCCATGCTTTATTGTTCTGCTTTAATATGAGGCACATCGTTACAAGCATTGCATTTAAGCAAGCAACATCATTCCTTCACAACTCACAAAAAAAGAGCACAAAAGTGCTGTTTTGATTTATATAACATTCATCAGAACTACAAAATGTACCAAGTGCTAATATGCTGGAATAACTAAAGCAATCAAAGGAGACCAAAGTGTTTAAAAAGCACAAAAGAGTTAATTAAATACGAACATAATGAATGCTCGATCCTGATCAGTGAAGCCAAAAACATTAACTGCATATTGTATTTCACGCAGGTTTATATATAACTCATGTTAAAATAATATCTGAGAACTGATCAAGTGAGGCTGACTGTGATGATAACTCATTAGCTTGCCGTGTTAGCATTGTGCATGCTTTCACTTCAAGCATTTTTTAGAAAATTGAGTCTCAAGGCATCTTCAGGTTAAGATGAGAACAGAAGACGTTCTTCGGAGGGAGCATCGTGTCTTATTCTTCTTGGAGAACTGAGCTAATCAGACAGGACCGAGTATATAAACCATGCTGCAGAGAGGCACTAGCGTGTGTTCTTTGCCATGCAAACCCAGACCAGTTTACGCTAGCATGATAGCAGCAGGTGATGATATGCAAGCTCAGGCTAGCTCTGCAGTATGATACTTTACTATCTGCCCTGCGGCTCATTTATTCCAGTATATCTCATACGACTTCTTCTCCGTGCATTCAGTCGCCGAGCGAACCTTCTCCTTCACCACCTTCACTACCAGTCCCCCGGCCAGCACTACTCCGGCCGCCACCCTTCCTATCTCCGTCAAAATGCGGCCACTTGCTCCCACAGCATGTGTTAGACCACTGCTAGCTGCTACACCATCTGCTACAGCTACTCCTAGTGCCTGGGGTGCAGCTGCAGCTCCGGTTCCAGCACTAGCGACGCTTACTGTTTCAGCTCCGGTTATGGCAGCACACTCAAGCCCCGCTCCTCCTATGAGTCCAGCACCCACCCCTAACACTCCACCCACCACTGCAGCCCCGCCCACCACTGTGACCCCCAACAGTCCTACCTGCTCCAGAGTGTCTAGTGCTGCCTGTCTGGGTGCCTCTGCTTCCGCTCCAACTACTACCCCATTGGCCCCGCCGACCACACCTCCCATTGCTGCCCCTACAGCTACCGCTGTTTTTCCAGTCACACCTGCAGTGATTCCCACTGAGCTACCCACCACTGAGGCTCCCGCTGCCAAAGCGAAAGGAGCAATGGCACCACAAACTGCCCCTACCGCAAATCCTGTAGCTCCTGCCACCACTAGCGCTTTCACCAGCTTGAGAATCTTTGGCGATAGTGCTGCTTCGCTGCGTAAACACTCCAGGCCACTCCTTCCTTTTCTCCTCCCTCTATCTTTCCATTTTTCCCATCCTTCCTTTAGCAACCACAGCTTCTCAACTGATCTCTCCTCCACCCATTTATCCTCTGCATTCTCCGCACACTCCTTCCTCCTCCTCTTGGCCAACACAGCAGCCCCTTCCAAGTTTTCCGCCCCTTGCCTCATCAGCCTCTCCTCTTCTTCACGGATAGCAAACTCTGCCTCCTGGAACGTCGCGTTGGTGTAGTACTGCCCTCCGTTCTCCTCCACCATCTTCTCCACTTTCCCGAGCAGCTCCTTCACCTGCTCCCTGTTCTCCAGATTCCTGTTGTTCACCACATGGTATCTGCTTCTACAGGTTTCCAGTAAACACCTCAGCGCTTTTGGAGCATCCTGACCCAGAAATGATTCCAAATCGCTGCCGCTCTCTTCCAATTCGTCCCCCCGGGTAAACACGACCAGGGTGTGGTGCCGTAAAGCAGACTCCCCAAATATCCGCACCATCTCCCGAACAGCCTTCTCTTCGTCTTCTGTGTAGCGCCCCAGCTGCACGACGAGCAGGAAGGCGTGAGGACCGGGCGCACTCAGTACCACACACCTGGCGATCTCTGTGTGAACCTCGCTGGGGTCTGAGCGGGTGTCTCCGAATCCTGGCATGTCCACCACCTGTATCTTGGTGCTTCTCTCCATCTCGTCTTCAGGTAGCTCAGTGCTTCCCTGCTCACACACCTGGGTCACGGAACTCGCTCTGAGCTCAGACATGAAGTGACGTCGTCCCAGGATGGTGTTTCCTGTCGCGCTCTTTCCGGAGCCAGTCCTCCCTATGAGGACTAGTCTGAGCTGGCGTTCATCACCGCCGCTCTCTTCAAGCGTCTCTCGAGTGCTCTTGCCTGAAAAACAGTGACATTACATTATAGATACAGTTCATACTTTCAAGTTATTTATTGTAATAGCCTGACTTGATTTGAGTGCAGCCTTCGACACTCTCTCACACACTTTCACTAAACCACTTAGCTAATATTGGCATCACTGAGATCCCTCTCGCCTGGTTGACTTCATACCTCTGTGACGGTGCCCAGTGTGTTCCATTAAAAAAATATCCATTCTCAGCCTTTACTGGTCAGCTGTGGTGTTCCCCAAGGCTCTGTTCCCCTTGGCCCCATTCTGTTCCTAATCTATCTTCTCCCTTTTGGTTAAGTTTTTTAAAAATGTACATTTCCAATGTTATGCAGATGATACACAACTTTACATCTCCACAAAGCCTGATCTTCTACCCTCCTGTCTCACCAACTGTTTAAACAAAATAAACACTTGGTTTTCCTTCTCAAATTCAACAGCAATAAGACGGAGGTCCTCCTCATAGGGTCAAAATCCACTCTATCCAAGTCCACCAGGTTCTCATTCTGCATCAATGGTTCTTCAATTGGTTCCTCAGGTCAACACCTTGGGGGTCATTCTTGGTGGCAATCTGTCCTTCAAGTTCCATATTAACAATATTTTTTATATCATGTTACCTCAAGCACTGAAACATTTCTTGTCTCCGACTATTCCTCATCCCACACACTGTTGCCACTCTCATACATGCACTGGTCACCTCCCGCATTAATTACTGTAATTCTCTTCTAAACTGGTCTGCCACAAAAACTCCTACATACCGTAAACTGCAACTTATCCAGAACTCTGCTGCCCGTATCGTAACCCAAACACCAATAATGTATCACATGACCCCACCCTTCAACAACTCCACTGGCTCCCCATCAAACACAGTACAGAGTTTAAAATTATCTTGATCTCATTTAAAGCACATCATAATCTCGCTCTCCCTTATCGATATGAGCTTGTACAGTTCTACACCCACTGTCACACTCTGCTCTTCTTTACCAAAAAATTTGTAATATAGACTCTCCACCCACATGCAAAGTTAAGACCTATTTATTCAGAAGTGTGTATACCACATGATGTAAGGCATGTGCATTCAAATCTCCATATGATTTTAAACGTTTAGGTGACGACACTTTATTGTGAAGATATGAGCACATCACCCCTATCCTATATCTTCACTACATTGGCTCCCTGTGAAATTTCGCATTGATTTTAAAATACTACTCTTGACATATAAAGCATTAAATGGTCTCGCCCCGCAGTATCTGAGTGAACTGCTAGTGTCTTACGATCCGCCACGCCTACTTCGATCAAAGGATGCAGGCTGCTTGTCAGTACCGCGTATTATGAAAACTACAGCTGGGGGCAGAGCTTTTTCTTACAAAGCCCCAAAATTATGAAATAGTCATCCAAATAGTGTTCGGGACTCAGACACAGTCTCAGTGTTTAAGTCTAGGCTAAAAACCCATTTATTTAGCTAAGCATTTTTATAAATAGATTTGCCATAAGGTAAAGGAGCAGATCTGGGGGACTCATGGACGTAGAGTATTATGGTGAACTGGTATGTTTAGATGCTCTCTTCCTCACTCTCATTTGATCACTCAGGTTTGTTGACGGTGAGGTGATTGTTTGCGTTACATCTCAGGGAGCCCTCATGTTTGTGTTTCCTTCTGGTTCTCCCTTTTAGTTATGCTGTCATAGTTAGTCCTGCCGGAGTCCCTGCTTGCACTCTACAGTAAATATAAATCCACATTATACATTATGTGACTGTGACCATACCTAACTGCCATCTCTCCTCTTCTTCTCTTTCTCCCCCTCTTTCTCTTTCCTCTCTCCCCCTGTCTCCCCCTTTCACTCTTTCTCTCTCACATGTCAGAGCTACACATGTCATTCCTGAGCTGCCAGTGATCCAGACTCCCTCCGCCATCCGGACCTGTCTGATCCATCCTGGTGCCCCGTTTCTGGTTGGAGGTCTCGTCGTATGGATGCCCCGTGTGCCTCTTTGGGATGCGTCTGGTGTCTGTGGATGATTCTCTCTACTTAGAAGATGGTTCTGGCCTCGACTGGTGTTAGCAGCTGTTTATCTGAGGACTTGACAATTCGATAGTTCTGGACTGGAACTTTCTACAAGTCTATCTGAGTCTCCAATAACTACCTGGACTCCATTTTAACATCAATTAACATAAACTATTATAGCTGAACTGCCTGCCACCTAACACACTGTATAAATGCAGATCATTTCCTGCTATCTGTTTCACCCAGATGAGGATGGGTTCCCTGTTGAGTCTGGTTCCTCTCAAGGTTTCTTCCTATTACCATCTCAGGGAGTTTTTCCTTGCCACTGTCGCCCTCGGCTTGCTCACCAGGGACTATCTGACCATTTTGATACATACACATTCTCATTCCATACAAACTTAAATAATTCTTTTGATTGTGTAAAGCTGTTTTGAGACAATGTCAATTGTTAAAAGCGCTATACAAATAAAATTTAATTGAAATTGAATTGAATTTAATTGTTTTATTTAGGGTGCTTTCACACCTATAGTTCGATTGCTTTAGTCCGCACCAGTCAGAGAAATGTTACAATGTAGTAAACAGACGTGGGTACAGTTTGCTTTCACATATGCAGAGTTCTAAACGAACCAAAATAGACCGCGAAGCCCATCGGCACCGGAAACTATTTTCAGAAAATCACGCCACTTTCAATAATCATGGAGGAACAGCTTTGCTTTGCTCTCATGGCGCTGATCCTCGCGCACTACATTGTAAGTGCAAAATCATTATTTTCAGATAATTAATTTCGAACACGATTCGTGGCTGCGACTCCAAACCAGCTTTCTGGTTTATTCATCTTGCTGACGGCGCATTACGCGCCACTTCAGGGAGAAGAGATGTGCCCTCCTGCTGAATGATCATTTTGTTATTAGCCGGCGATCTTCCTGCAGATACATCAGGTAATCCGTTGGGCTATCAAAACAGCCCAGCCACACATTTTTCATCTTTAATGTGAATACAGAGAGGCATAGGCTTGTTATGAAATTGTCATACAAATGGCAAGTCTTGTCGTAGCAATTAGCAATTAAGCAATTTCCCTTTGGGATTAATAAAGTTCTTTGAATCTTGAATCTTGAATCTTGAATCTTGTCGTGATAAACGTTCAAACGTGAATTTCTTCGTAACTTCATGTTTCTCCGCGGTTTGATTTCATCGCGAGTCGATAGCTTGAAAAATTTAATGGAGTCAACAGGAAGTGAAAGGAATTTTACCCACAACCGCGTATCTCTTATACCCAAAGTGCATTAAACTATACCATTTCGTCAGATTTGGTTTGGTTGCTTTCACACCAGACTAACTGTCTACCAAAGTAGAGCGGATAAAGCGGTCCGAGACTACCCCTTCAGGCAGGTCTCGGATCGATTGATTTGGTGCGCACCAAAGTACCGAGATTGCATTCACATCAACACAAACGAACCGAACCAAGGGACCAAACACGTTTGGAGTGCACCAAATGCTGTAGGTGTGAAAGCACCCTTAATATACTAGCATAAGACCTATCGTTAACAGTTAAAGAGTTTGTTGAAACAGTTAAAAGGTTAAACCTAATAATAATCTGTTGATCATTAATGTAATCATTGATATTATTATTTGAGGTTGAAGTCCACGTACATGTCTGTGTGTCTTTCTGTACAGCAGAACTCTCGGCCCAACTTATTAATACAAAGAAATCACATTCTGTAAGGTTGAGTATCTGACGCCTTGTTTACACTAAGTTGTCCTTCTTTGGTGCTCAGACAAATACACTCCCTGTTCGGTAATCGGAGAGAGAATCACAGATGAGAAATGGAAAAAGTCGATCAGATAAAGATGAAGTTTTGCCTTAAAACGACTCCAGCGTGTTAAAATTCACTTATACCACTTCAGCGCTGTTATTTCAGACAAAGTGAAAATATGAACTAATCCCAGTCAAAATATTCACTTTATCTTTTCTAATTAATATCTATTGCTGCAGGTGTTTGTTTACATTGAGACAGTAGCGCATTAGTAGATTATTATAAAGTAGATTATTAAATCCAGCACATAACTGTTCATAACATCACTTTTACTCAACATTTAGATTTAAACTGATGGTGCAGATTAAACTACAGAATGAAGATGTAAGGATTGCATGAGATTCAGGAAATTATAGACAGACAGATTTGTGTGATGCTGCGACACAATCTGCTCGACAGACAGAGATACTGTACATACACACACACCTACATACAGATAGATAAACAGACAGACAGACAGACAGACAGTAAATGTTTCTGAGACTGGTTTCTGCTCCAGTGATAAGAAACATAAAGTTATGAGTGAAAGAGTGAGTTCTGACTAAAATACAGACCAAAACTTCCTATTATTTATAGAGATTAGACACTCAATGTTATTCATTTATATAAATAAGTAAATAATATATAAATACATATACAAGATACACATTTTAATCTCTTTTTAAATTAAACGGTGACTTTGGGTGACTAGGCGCGTAGTGTTATTGTTGTTGTTGTTGTTATTATTATTATTAATAACCCCGCCCACCTGCGCGCTCTGATTGGTTACTCACGACTAAGCCATGACAGACAGCATCGTTAGCCAATCACAGAGCGGGAACCGAGCGAGGTCAAAAAGCGAGTGCTCGCGCGCGTGTGATACAGTATATATAACTCCACACAGTATATATTTAGTACAAACCTGTGACAAACACACATATCTACATGTTATTATTATTATAATCTCTAACTCTCCTCACACAGACCCTCAGTACGGAAACACCACGTGACCAGGACTCTACACTTCACCTCAGTTACTCTCTCTATACCTCACTGTAGTAGTGTTAGTGTTATTATTATTACCTGATCCGCAGAGGTTAGACATGATGAGTCCTTCACCTTCCGCCGTCACAAAGCTTCTCTCTCTCTCTCTCACACACACACACACACACACACACTAGCACCGCGCCAAAACGTCAACGCGCGCGCGCGCCCGCCGTCAACGTCACACCTCTCCTAGCGCGCGCCATCTGCTGGTGTGTGTGTGTAACAGCGGCGGGGTCTCACTCACACACACACACACACACGCACACAGTCTAACCCAGGGGTACTCAAATATAAATCTGAAAGGTCCACTTACCAAATTTCTATTCAGTCTGAGGTCCGGAAAAATTACAGTCCACTTTCAAATAGAGAACTACAAAACAAGTCAAACCCAAAATTTTCGAACAATACCCAAATGACATGGTAGTCCTTTTAGTGTGAAAGGTGACATCATCTTTGTGCCAGCAGTTGTTTGAACTTGGGCATAAAAGGTGTGAGGACCAGGTGGAGGCACTGATGTAGATGTTCATTGGGGATCCATTTTTTGTCCATTTTCTGCAGGATAGGAACACCTGCTGCAGTAACCATCTGCAGCAGGTGTTCCAGAAGGTGTCCAGAAGGTGAGAAGGTGACCACTTTTGATTGCTCGATTTAGCACATTGGTTTTCTGCTTCCCACAGGGAGCACGGATGTACATTTTTCTGTCCACTCACTCTTAAATTCGCTGTTTTCAAAATCAACTTATATCAATGGCCAGCTTTGAGCAGGACATTAGGATATTAAGGACATATTATAATAAACAGAATGAGCAGCTCAGCTCTAATATCTTCCACGAGTCGTTCGTTCTTTTGAATCTACTGCACCGCATAGTGTCTATGGGAGTCACGTGACAAAGGACCGAACAACTCGGGACTTGACGATTCGTTCTTCTGAGTCACGTTAAAGATTCGTTCAAAAAGAACGAATTGTTCATGAATGACCCATCACTAGAAGACTCAAAGATATATAAATGACAAATGTTTACCAAACAGTTCTTTTTTTCTTCTACAAATAATTAACAGTGTTACCTCGCCATATGAACGCCGCACCCTGTGAATTTTTGCCTTAAGAAGTGAAATTTTGCCAGAAATCTGCCTCGGCGTATGAAGCATTTCAATCAGCACACGAGTGACAGAACTGGATGTGCATACCTCCTCCAGATGTGTGGAAATTCGGTTCCGGTACGTCCGGGAGTCATTCAAAACTTGTTTACGTCAGTGGAAAGTCAATCAAAGAGAGTTCACACTTTTTTTTTTTTTTAGACACAGCACAGTGGGTTTCCAAGACTTTGGTTTTTAAAGCAGTTGGTGCCAAGAGGACTCATAAATTAAGGTTTAATGTCTATTTATTTCATACTTAATTTACATGTCTTTTCTAAATGTTTTGATTGCTTTGCAAAAATATTCAAAAAACAAGATTATAGTGTTGGAAATTGGTAATATTATAATATTTTGGGTGTCTGGAACGGATGGTCTGCATTTACATTATTTACTATTTGGAAAATGCGTTTCACACATACATTTCATATAATATTGTGTGTGTTATCCTCTAAGTGTTCTTATAAATATAACTAATGATGAGCTAAGATAAGATGAGATAAGATATACCTTTATTTGTCCCACAGTGAGGAAAATTCTTTGTTACAGCAGCAAAGAAAAATGGTGCAAATAGAAAATATGGACCATGCAGTGTATCACTACAAAAGAAAAAAAAAAAAAACAATACAGTAGTTGCACTTTCAAACAAATTGCATGAGGATAATATTGCACAGTTTAAAATGCTGTTATTGCCAACACTGGGCCAGGGGTAGCTCAGTGGTTAAGGCATTAGACTACGGTTCGGAAGATCCCAGGTTCAAACCCCACAACCACCAAGTTGCCACTGTTGGGCCCCTAAGCAAGGCCCTTAACCCTCAACTGCTCAGATGTGTAATGAGATAAGAATGTAAGTGGCTCTGGATAAGAGCGTCTGCTAAATGTTATTGCACAGTTCTGTTGCAGTTATACACTGTAAAAAGTGGGACTGCGCTTAATTAACAATTGTTAAATTAATATTAGTAACAAGTACATAATAAAATTTACTAACTGCATTCTGGAGTCAAATTTAGCTGATGTAAACAAAATTCTGATTATTTATTAATTCCATTTCAAATAATTTTTTTCAGTTTAAAATCAGCGAGGAAAAAATGGGGAAGTTTTAATAAAATTTTTCTGGCCGTGTCAAAATCGAAATTTTTTGTAATTTAATTTTTACTCATTTAGAGAGACTAGGTTCTACTGCCATGCAATTTCCACCCAAGTTTTTACATCCCGACCAGGTGCCACATGCTGCACGATCTGCATTGTTCTTAATGTGAGATTTGTTTAGTTAGTAATATGAATTTACAAATCATTTTGTAGCAGTTAAATTTTTTTTACAGACAGTCGTGAAATATACTAATTTTAATGTGTGGTTAAATTCAGTTAAGATATTTCCTCTCAGTCGGCTCTAAAGCAAAGACGTCCTCAGTCGGCTTTTTTTTTATCTTTGATGTAAACAATTTAAACTTGTATCCCTTTGAAAAGTGTTAACACAATTATTATTATTATTATTATTATTATTATTATTATTATTATTATCTGGGGTTGTTTGGTTAAAGGCACAATAATGTATTCAGAATCTCATTGTGGGTATACTTGGACACTCAGTAACATAATAATAATAATAATAATAATAATAATAATAATAATAATAGTTGCAAGCAATGATGAGCAGGCCCAAGTATCCTGTGGCATCAGAAGCTCCAGAAGGACAGCGGCCACATGCATTTAAAGGTGACATACCAATACCATCATGACATCACTTTAGAAAAGTGGGAGTTTTATGTCTTGACCTCTAAAATGCCCCAGATGCTGGAAAAAAAAAATCACACTATGATGTCACCTAATGTGATGAGACTCGAGTCCTGAACTACTTAGCGACTGCAGACACGAGTCCTCAGAGAACAGCTGTCTGCACCAGCCGAGGACGGGACCATCTCTTTCCGAGTAATATAGTAGCTAGTGACCTACATTCAAAGAGACTTTACATATTTGGAAGAAACAACATAGATTGTTAGAATCAGTATGTTCTGGTACTTACACACTTTGGGTTACTGCATGTAAGAAAGAAATATATTAAAGTAAAAAAAAAAAAGAAAAGTAGTACAATTTAAAAATAGCACACACACACACACACACACACACGGAATAACTCAGCACAGCAAATAGAAAAAAATCATCTGCCTGCTCATGCATGCACCACAGCATGCATGCACCACAGCACAAGAAGTGTCTTTTTTTCTTGCAAATTCTTTGCTTCCTCCTTTCTAAACACAAGCTATTGTTTCTCGAAGATCATAAGCACGGTGGTGTAATAATGAAGAAAAGGAAGATGTATTACTCTAAGAGGAGGAAAGCAACAGTTACACTATAAACACAAGCATGTCAGATCTGTAGGTGTGAGAATCTAAAGATCTGCTAAAGATAAGTGCTTACGGTGATAACACAGTCTGGTAGGAGTATCAGTGGGCTGGTGAAGAATGTAAAGTCATCAGAAATCATTCATTTAAGGAAAGCACCTTGAGTGAGGGTCCGCAGGAGCTGATTGGTGCAGGTTTATGGTGTGATCTGATAACGTGCTGATCACGTTATATATTCTGCATTGTATATGTCTTTCCATTTCCTGTACACACTTCACTCAGCGCACAGACAACGGCTCAGGTTGGTCTTTCTTCAACATCTGGGTTTTGCTCCTCTACTCTTTGGCAGATCAGATTTTATAGGATCATTTTACACGAGGATGAACCTCACCCACTTTTCACTCATTTATTAAAAGGAGTCTGTTGATCTCTCATGCAGGACCTACAGTCAGGAAATGAGATTAGATACGAGAGAATAAAAACGAGATAGAATAAAACACAGAGAAGGAAAGCTGTGATACTTTATCACACGTGTGGGCTGGATTGTGAGAATTATGTAGAGTATGTCTCAGGTTCAGTCACAGAGGTAAAGTCTAACCATCACCGTTGTTTTTATACACAACCTGAGATCTGAACTGAACTGATTTGCTTTTTGTGAAATACGTTACTTCAGTGAAAAAGATTTGCATACTGATGTTTTTGGTGTGTGTTTGTATTACTACACGCTCGTTGCAACACTTCTGCTTTTTATCTTAACATGTTTTAGCTTTGAGAGTTTTTTTTTATAGATCAGGATTAGGTCATTCAGATACTGTAAGAACCTTTTGATCAGTCCACATACTGTATGACGAAGACCCCAGTGAGGGTCGCTTCACACACACACACACACACACACACACACACACACACACACACACACACACACACACACACACATTTGAATGTATTCCTTCAGTACATTAACAGTGTTACGGCAGACGTTAGAGCAGTTATATAACAAACACCTTATTATGTGAAACTGTTTAGAGTTGAAATAGAAACAGAAAATGGGTTTTGGCTTTTACACAGAACTCTCACTGAGTCACATTCATTGACAAAGCAACGAGACAGCCTGGGAACCGAGAAAAAGAAAGTATAATACAGTGTGTATAGAAATACGAAAAGTGTGTCAATCAGGAAGAGAGTTACAGTAAGGACATTTTGCAGAATGAAGTGAAATAGCCAATTAAATTCGACCTTGCAGTGCAGAGTCCTGAGACATCAATCCTAAGTCTTAATTCTGTTCCAGCTATGTGTAATGTTTCTAAATGCAGTTCTATAGGTAGAATGGTGGCTTAGTGGTTAACTGTTGTTAGCTGACTGTTGGCACCTCCAGGATCCGGATTCGATTCCCACTGGGTCTGTGTGTGTGTGTGTTTGCACATTCTCCTCGTGCTTGGTGGGTTTAAACACTTCACGAGGAACACTACACTAACACTGGGTACTGCCTCACTTCTTTACTGTCACACACACTCGCACCACGACCGGCACAAGGACCCGGAAGTAGCCAGGTTGCAAAAGCAGGAAGCATAAAAGGAGACAAGATGGTGTTTCACCTCACTCAGTCACTGAGTTTCGCCCATGTCGGATTGGCTCGTATCGCTTCCAATTCGTGAGTACTCACTATCTTGGGTTATCTTTCTGTCTAGTGTGTGTGTTTATAGGACGCGGGTTAAATTTGTGTTTTTTCCCTTGCTCCGTTGTTGTGAGAGTCCTTAGATTAAATCTCGTGGTTATCCTGGCTGGCGGCGCGGTGGTGTAGTGGTTAGCACTGTCACCTTGCACCTCCAGGGTCTGGGTTTGATTCCCCTGGGCTCGATTCCCGTCTCTGTGTGCATGGAATTTGCATGTTCTCCCCGTGCTTGGTGGGTTTTCCTCCGGGTACTCCGGTTTCCTCCCACAGTCCAAAGATATGCAGGTTAGGCTAATTGGTGTTCCTAAATTGCCCGTAGTGTGTGATTGGGTGTGTGAGTGTGTGTATGTGTGTGTGCCCTGCGATGGATTGGCACGCTGTCCAGGGTGTACCCCGCCTAGTGCCCGAAGTCTCCTGGGATAGGCTCCAGGTCCCCCGCGACCCTGAACACAGGATTAAGCGGTATAGAAAATGAATGAATGAATCCTGCCTTTTCGCTGGCTTCCGCGTTTGGGTTTACCATCCACGCTACACGGGTTAACCGCTAAAGCTAAGTCTTCTGGTCAACTCCGGGTTAGTTCACTGACAGAATGACTGAGTCTCATGCGGTGAACCCAGCGGATCATGCACGCCTTTGCGATGTGGTGGACCAGCATGCCATGCTAATCGATAAGTTAAGCGCGGAGATCGCTACTCTACGCCAAAGCGTCCAAGACGTCGCGGAGATGAAGCGGGAGAACTCGGAGCTCCACGCAGCTGTTGATGGCGCGGCTAGCCGGGCCCCCGTCGTCATGGCTGCGGCGCTGCACCATTCCCCCCCCCCTCCTTCTGAAGTATTCATTTCATTACCAGAGAAGTGGATTGGCACGGATGGGAAGTGTGATGTGTTTTTAACAGCGCTTGATTTGGTGTTTGAGTTTAATTCCACCAGGTACTTCTCGTTTCGTTGCTAACCAGGCAGGCAGCTGAGTGGGCCACGGCGGTTCTCAAATCAGATTCAGACACCGCTCACTCCTACAATGAGTTCCCCCGCCAGCTAAGACTCACCTTCGAGCACCCCGCCGGTGAGGTGGAGACCGACACGAGACATTTACATTTACATTTAGGCATTTAGCAGACGCTCTTATCCAGAGCGACTTACATTCTTATCTCATTACACATCTGAGCAGTTGAGGGTTAAGGCTTGCTTAGGGGCCCAACAGTGGCAACTTGGTGGTTGTGGGTTTTGAACCTGTGATCTTCCGAACCGTAGTCCAATGCCTTAACCACTGAGCTACCCCTGGACCCCTGGAGACTTTATCATCTATGGCAGGGAGGTGTGACTATGAGCCATTACACCACAGAGTTTCGCACACTCGCCATCCGGACCACCCATGGGACACTACGAGAGTCGGTACCCCTTTGAGATCTTCTGGGCCATGTTAACACAACTGTACCATGCACTTCTGCAGAGCTTCCATGCTGTAAATCTCCACTTCTACCACATCCCCAAGGGGTTCTCCTGGATTCAGACCTGTGAAGAACGGTAACCCCACTGTTATGCCCATGAAACCAGTCTGAGATGATGTTTGGTTTGTGGCATGATGCTTCATCACACTGTGGTGAATTGTGGGCCTGAGGTGACACAAATGTCCACAAGCAAGAATACTCATACAGGCTGTAGGTTCAAACCAGTATTGATTTGTATTAAAGTGTGCCAATAAAACATTTCCCGCAACATCATACCACTGGACTGTTGGCACATGCCAGGTTGGTGAGAGTGGTGCTGAACTCTGACTGTCTGTCTGCCTCAGCACGAGTGAGATTTCTCAGAGCAGGCTTCAGCTGTTCACTGTTGGAGGTTCTGTGCCCCCTGCAGCTTGAGCTTCCTGTTCATGACTTATAGAACTACAGACCAATGAGACCAGTGGTTTAGAATATGAATATACTTTCACCTTGATTTGTTTTTGTTTAGTTACTGAAATTGTGATGGATACAGAGGTCAGTTTGCTTGAGGTATCCTCACTGAAACTAGTTTTGAAAAAATATAGGAGGGTGATGTTGAACTTTCTGACTGTATGTAACAGAAGTGTTTAAACTTCTTAGAAACATCAAGGAAAAGCATTCAGAATGAAAGTTTAGGAATGAGTTATTTAATCAGGTCACCACCCTGAACCTGAAAACACATCTCTATGTCACTCATTCACACTCAGAGAGACAGATCAATAAATATACACTTTGGTATCCTCTACAGGAACACCTCAGATAGGCAGAGGAGATATCAGTCAGCATCTCTTTCACATCTCAGAAATATGGTCTACATTATGAATATCACTGACACAATGCTTTTGTTCTGCTCTGCAGGGTTGAAGATGAGGACGCTCAGTGGGATAATGTTGCTAGCAGTGTTATGCAATGTTAGCAAAGTTGGATTATCATCCACAACTGAGTCTCCAAGTTCATCTGTAAGTAATTTCCAAATAGATCCATAAATGTTATATCGTCAGGGGAAAGTTATTTAAAATCCTGGAAAGCATGAGCCAAAAGCTAATATAACCTGGTCCTATGCACTCTACACCAACCTCTACACCAACCTCTACACGAACCTGTACACCAACCTGTACACTGACCTGTACACCAACCTCTACACGAACCTCTACACTGACCTGTACACCAACCTCTACACCAACCTGTACACCAACCTGTACACTGACCTGTACACCAACCTGTACACTGACCTGTACACCAACCTGTACACCAACCTGTACACTGACCTGTACACCAACCTGTACACCAACTTCTACACCGACCTCTACATCAACCTGTACACTAACCTCTACACCAACCTCTACACCAACTTCTACACCGACCTGTACATCAACCTGTACACTGACCTGTACACCAACCTCTACACCAACCTCTATACCAACCTGTACACTGACCTGTACACTGACCTGTACACCAACCTCTACACCAACCTCTATACCAACCTGTACACTGACCTGTACACCAACCTCTACACCAACCTCTATACCAACCTGTACACTGACCTGTACACCAACCTCTACACCAACCTCTATACCAACCTGTACACTGACCTGTACACTGACCTGTACACCAACCTCTACACCAACCTCTATACCAACCTGTACACTGACCTCTACACCAACCTCTACACCAACCTCTATACCAACCTGTACACTGACCTGTACACCAACCTCTACACCAACCTGTACACTGATCTGTACACCAAACATTACACCGATCTGTACCTTGACCTGTACACCGACCTCTAAACCTGTAGACCCACATCGCTTAGGTTCATCATTGAAGAATCCAAACTGATCTTACATGTGAAAAACAGAAGATACATATCAAATTTAAGAACTTTCATTTATTTTCGTATCAATAATTTCCAGTACAATTGTTTATCATCATCATCATCATCATCTTTATTAATTTAATAGTCCAGATAACCAGGTTCCAGTACACGCAACATGTTTGTGCAACAATGATCTGTGTTGTGTATTTCTCAGAATTTAACCACTTTCGATTGGAATTGTAAGAATATTTGCAACTCTGGGAGCTGTTATTATCCACTGCTCCCCCAAATGTATCCAGATTCAAGGCACGGAGACTGTGAAGTTGCTATATATACATTGGTGAGGATCTCGATGATCATCATCATCATCATCATCATCCCAGTCTTCCTACCATATTGTTTAATTTTAAGCACTTGTATTTAAATAGAATCCTCTCTGTAAAATGCAGGAACATTTTTTTTAGATTAAGAACTTGTACTATAATTGTGATGGACATTATGATAGTGATCATGCACAGTCAGAATTAAACAATATTTTCTTCCTCTTTGCACTCCATGTAGGATGAACATCTCCTGGTTCACTCCCCACTGAGTGCAAACCCAACAAACCTGAGCACTATGGACTGCATGGACAAGCTTCTCAAGATCACCTGCACCAACCCATATGTAAGTCCTGAAGGTTTAAGGGTCTACAGGCCTTAGAGTGGTGTGAGAGATACTGTATAGGGACCATCATCTGAGATCTCCAACACACATCACACACTTGTTTATAAAGTTATACATGATGTGGACACACCTCTGCACAGATGTGATGTGAGTTTTACATCAAACCACACCCTTACTTGTTCAGCCAATCCGGAGCCTCCTCTCTACACGGCCCATAGGAAGTGTGTTAAAGCTGCGATGCTGAACTGTAGAAAGTTAAATTTCCAACCACAGGTCTCCAAGCAAAGATCAGCTTCTTAATTAATAAACACTCGTTTTAAAGCAAACTCAAAGTAAATATCTAACAGCTTTCATTAATAAACAGCCTCAGTGCTGCATGTTACAGAATAACAGTCTCATCAATACAATTGACTTGATTTTCTCTTTTGTTTTTCAGTATCAGTACCAGGCTCTCTACAGAGGTCAGTGTGTGTGTTTGTGTGTGTGTGTGTGTACCTTACACTATTTACTGCATTATCTTAAATGATAAATATTGGCATGAATAATAAAGAATCAGTAATGTTAGTTAAAGAATCTGCATTGTACAGTTAGGGGAAAATAATCAACCCCAGGGTGTGTGTTGTAGTGTGTGTGTGTGTGTGTGTATATATATATATATACTACAACACAGCTTTAGATTAAGTTAATATGTAGTGAAGAAGTGCAAAGTGTCACGACTTCATCAGATCTTTAAATCTAATAATAATCTCAATTTCTCCTCAAAAAACGGAAAAGGACTGATTACAGTAAGTACACAGTGGAACAAACTCTCTCTGTCTCTCTCTCTCTCTCTCTCTCTCTCTCTCTCTCTGTGTGTTTTATAGTTACAAATGTCTCAAGTGTGTCTGCTGCAAGTTTGGCCTCCAATCACTCCGGTCAGTAACCTGCATGTGTGTATGATGTGTATATATCTTTTATTATTATTTTTATTTATAAATTTTGTGTGTGTGTGCATGTGTGTGTTTTAATCAGGTCACATCTACCTCCTGCTACTCCTCCTGATTCCGGTTGCTGTGATTGTCTGCTGTATTTAAACCTGACTAATACCTCTGTGTTAACATATATGTGTGTATTTGTATGTCATGGAAATATGGAGCAGAGACGGGGATTATTGGAAAGTGGGGAACACACTCCTCCAGACCACTAATGGTGCTATGTTTCAATTGGTCGTTTGGTGCACTCTGGCTGGGGCAGAGGTTTGTCCCCTCACACACTCAGAAATGTAGCTGACATAAACCATGTCGCTGTCTACATATTATTATTATTACTATTATTGTCACGAACTCCAGGTCTATGTCGGCGAGGTCGTGGCATAATTGCAGGAGGTGAGCTGGCGGTTCAAGAATGACTTTTATTAGCTTTGAACATAAAACAAAAACGAAAGCTCTTTACTTGAGCACTTAGTAATCTTTAATATCTTTGTATAAACTCAAATAACACAACCAACACAAAACCATAATGACAACTAATGCAAGACGCCTGACTGAACTTCAGTCAGGCTCTTTATACTCTTTAACTTAGATTAGCCGCCTCGATTCAGGTGTGCGCTCTTACCACCTGACAGAGGTGGCCTATGGGAAATTACGTTTAACAGAAACAAAATTGAAACACAACAAACATAATCAGTGGGCGCTTTGGCGCCCTCTAGGGGTTGACCCTTACAATTATTATTATTATTATTATTATTATTATTTATGTGTCACACAGGGCACACAATAATTCTGGTTCTTTAATTCAGTGAGTTCAGGTTTGGATTTTGTGATTATTATGGGATTATTATTGGCTCCACTGGAGCCCCTAGCATTAACTGCATATATGAACCCTTCACATGTGAAATGTAAATCAGACCTGAGATAAATCTGGAAATACAAATACATTGGAACCTGGGATTGTGAGTAACTTGAGCGAAGTCTTGATATACGAGTACTGTAGTGTGTATACACTTTGTCTGCCGAACATCACATGATCACAACCGAGCCAATGGTTCTTCTCTCTCTCTCACGCTGTGGGATTGTGGGTAATCATCTCCCCTGCTCAGTCTCATATTGACCGTATAGTCAACATCCATGTGTGTGTACTGTTTAATATAACACTGTGACCATTTGTGTGTGTTTGTGTGTGTGTAAAGCATTCTATTTTGTGTCCAAGTGTAGTGATTGTTCTTTAGTAACTATACTAGAACAACGGCCCTCATGAAGAAAAAGTGTTAAAAAAGTCTGTAGCGGTGTGCGAGATGAATCTGTTTAACGACAATGCCACGTCACATTTCCGCTAAATTCTCAAAAGGAGGCAAAAGTGAGAGACATTAGAGAGATTAACTGTTAAAGTCACACAAAAAGAAGAAGATTCCAGTAACCAGACAGACTCTCAGTCAGAGAGGAGTGATTCCGTTAATTGTACTGGTGCAAAATTGTACTTGTAAAAAGTGCAGGTTAATTTTTTTACTTTTACCTTATATTTTGTATAATTTTTGTATGAATATTTGGGGGAAATTCGATTTGATATGCGAGTGATTTGATATACAAGCACACTTCCAATGCATTATGCTCACAATCCAAGGTTTAACTTTATATGGATAGATTCATTTATGAAAGGGCTAGATAAACGAGCTAAAACTGAAATTTAAATCACAATGAGAATTTTTTTTAATGATGATACACTATTTATAAGTGTTTAAATGTACAATGGGGGGGAATAGGAACTGTATATTACGGTGCTTTAAAAACATTACATAATACTAGAAATACACTGTTCTTATGTACATGATGTACTGTGTACATGCTGATGATGGTATATCCAGATGGACAGCTAAATTCCCAAAAATAAAGTGCACCAGCAAGATATGGATATGCTATAATGTTAATAAAGAATAAAGGTAGCTCTGGAGCTCCCTCTGGTGGAAGACAGGAGGTGGATGTCCAAAGTACTGTAAAGTAAACACTCAGTTCTGTGTGTGAGACATAATGATGAATAAATACATTTATAATTACATAAAAAAAAAGTAAAAGTCGAATTCATTAATTAAATGCGTCATGAAGTTTAATTTCTATTAAAATATTTTATTTAAGTCATTAGGATTTGTGTCTTTAATGTCTTTTTATTCTGTATTTATTTCATTTATAATGTATTTATATTATTATTCCTTTATTTCACTCAGCAAAGATTCCTCTTCAGTATAATTTAAATACATTTAAACTGCAGACTGACTTTACATGTCAGTTTTGGTTAAAGTGTATAGAGCTCCACTTTCTGCTCAGATTCAGTAAAAACAAGTGAAATGTAAGCCTTTTATTTATGATTTTTTTTTTTACAGTTCCAAAGTTCACAGTATAATTTTCAAAAACTTTACTACCAGTCAAAAGGATGTACACTCCTTATTCTAACACCTAGGGGTGGCGTAAAACATATCTGACCCTGTGCTCTGACCCCGCCCACTAACAAAAACTGGGTTGTACAAAGAATAAAAAATGTACCTTTGCAGTAATGAGTGACAAATAAAGGTCTAAACTTAAATAACTAAAAATAAATAAATATTTATTTATTTAATACTAAATAATTAAATATTGAATTTCAATAAATAAATGAATAAATAAATAAAGGCTGAACTTCCATATAAATAAGTGAATAAATAATTAAATACTGAATTTCAATAAATAAGTGAATAAATAAATAAATAAATAAAGGCTGAACTTCCATATAAATAAATGAATAAATAAATAAATAAACAAATAAACAAACAAACAAATAAAGGCTGAACGTCCATATAAATAAGTGAATAAATAATTAAATACTGAATTGAAATAAATAAATAAATAAATAAATATACACTAAACTTTCAAAAATCTGCACTGATTGTAAAAGGAGATCAACATACACATTTTATGTGTTTAAATATCTTAGCACATTTGATAAATCTAATTCTATTCTGTTAGATATCTGTGATGTATTAAGAGCCTCACTCTCTACACTTTTACACCTTTTTGTGCTTCATGAATGGATCTATTTACGTTATTATATGTTTTTTAAAGCAATTACTTCTAATAAATTCACTCCCAGATCGAAGCTTCCTCAGGTGCTGAGTTTCAGTCCCAGGTAGTCATAGTGTAACGCGTGCTCTAGTGCCACGAGGCCCAGTTCTGATAGTACCGCTCCAGCAGGTCCAGGTACTGCTGTAAGCCATGTTCAGTAGGAGACTGCCACACCAGGTCGTCTGCATGGAGCAGAAAAGTAACTTCTGTATTGTTAAGGGTGAGTACAGCAATAGTAACATCTCCAAATCATTGATGTGCAGCCCTGTCTCACCACACGCCCTTTGTCTTTGGTAAACGCCGATCTGATTTTTACTCAGGATGCTGTGCTGAGCGTTGCTCAGACTAGTTTTATAACACGCCAATAAATGACACAAAGCTTAATGCACAGTCATAGGGAGCACCGACATTCATAAGTTAGTATGCCAAAATACATCATCCTGTGGACATCAGGACCTGTGCAACTGGTGCACTTCTGACCATGTGAGTTATCATGTCTGCTATTTCATCATGGATAGCAAATTAGAATGTGCAATTCTCCATGAAACTGGCCAAATCTGTCACAGAGATGTTTTAGGTGATGCTGCAGTGACTTATTTCAGGTATTTTGAGTGGCACACGCACTTCAAGAGCAGAAGAACATCACTGGGAGATGATGAGCGATCAAGAAGACTTTTAACGAGCTCAGCCCCGATAAATCTGGCATCTTGTGCATGATGATCGTCGGAGAACAGTCCACAACATTGTTGATGTTGTTGTTGTGTCAAATGGAACAGTTCATGAACAAAAAAGGTAGATTCTACTGCCAGGTTTTAAGACATCTGAAGGGAGGACATACTGTGAAAATGACCAGATCTATGGCAATACAAAGAAAACACAAAGCCTTCTTATCCAGAAAATCGCCTCCTATAGTCTGCATCCTGCTCCCATCTGTACCATTTGTACAACTAATGCATCTAGATATCTTGCCACTACGGTATGTTTTTATAAGAAAGAAAGATGTGTTCATGTACATTCTTTATGTGTTCTGAAAATTACGGCCTGTTACAAGTTCATACAAGTAAGAAGTAGTCCTCTTTGTCACATATACATTGCAGTGCACTGAATTTTTTTTTTGCATATCCAAGGTAGGAATCTGGCTTCAGAATGCAGGGTTAACCATGATGGTGCAGCCAGGGATTAGGGCCTTGTTCAGGGACTGAAGAAGGACATTTTGTTGGAGCTGAATCTTCTGATTACTTAACATTTTTCTCATTATCCTGAAAAATTACCTAACTGTGATTTAATATTATTATTTTTTTAACTAAGTTACATACGGATGTAAGTTTTGTGTACAGTACACCCCTAGGGTTTACATATACAGTAATGTGTAAAGGGCTCGCTCCACCCTCATTTCTTTATATTTTACTTCAAGGAATTTCGTTCTTTAGAAAGCCTGACTTTCTGCTTTTCATGTCCTCGTGATGCACATTTCAAACATGCTGCCAATGCAGTCATGTATACCTTAATAGAAAAAAGCACGATGGAGCATCATCAGTCATGGACAGGCCTCCCTCAAGCCTCAATATTAATGAAGCAGTATGAGTTCATCTTAACAGAATAGAACAAAAGGCAGCCAATATCCAAAGAAGAGGTTTTTAATGTTCTTCAGGGAGCTTAGAGAACAATTCCTGAAGACTACTTAAAGAAACTACAAGAAATCTTGTCTAAGAGAGTTTAGGCAGCGTTGAAGAATAACTGGGGTCAAAGCAAATATGGACCTTAAGGCTCAGATGCTTGCAACTATCAACTATCAGAAGAGTTAATGAGGAACACATTTGTTCAGTGATGGAACTACCTGTGCAAATGCACAATCACTGCAGAATACTCATTTCTCCTCATAACTATAAATATAGATATAGATCATTGCTGAGCCTACACTTGAGCACTTGAAGCAACCCCAGATCATAACACTGCTTTCAGTGCATGATGGGTGCATCGCTTTATGCGCTTGCCTTTTTACCCTAAACCCTTTTTTCCTGATGAGTCTCATGCATTTCTCAATCCTGTGAGTTCTCATCACATTGTCAATTTCAAATCTGTTGATGTTTTTCTACCATGCAACTTCAAGTGTTCATGATTTTTTCCCCCAGACACATTTCTTCCTCAACGTTGAAGGTTCAGCAGTATCCTTCCAGGTTTTGATAATGTGTTGAAGGGGTCTTAACCCAATTCCAGTCATTTTAATTGCTTCATCCAATAGTTTGATCCTTCTGAAGTGGCAGCGTTTTTGTTTTCGAGGCAGTGTATGTTGTAGGAGACTTTTACAATAAAGGTTCCATGACCACATGGAGATAATATCTAAAATATCTAAAATCATAAATCATTTTGTGTTTTCCAGATGTATGACTGCTCACAATGTGGGAAGATTTTCACTCATGAGAATCGTCTCCGAGACCATGAGCGCATCCATACAGGAGAGAAGCCATATCGCTGCTCTCAGTGTGGGAAGAGTTTTAATCATCAGAGCAGTTTTAAACAACACCGGGTGGATCCATACAGAAGAGAAACTGTACCAGTGTGAAGAGTGCGGAAAATTCTATGCTCATCATCATCTTCAAGAACATCAGTGTGTCCACAAAGGAGAGAAGCCATATTACTGTGCACATTGTGGGAAAAGTTTTACTTATGGCGGTAATCTTCAACGGCACCACCACATCTACACTGGAGTAAAGCTGTATACTTGATGACGATAATGTGGGAAGACTTGCTGGTCAGTGTATTCTCTACCAGCACAATACTGGAGAGAGGCCATATTACTGTGGATCATGTGGGAAGAGTTTTACTCAACAGGGTCATCTCCAACTACACCAGTGCATATCCACACAGGACTAAAGATCGATTATTGCTTTCAGTGAAGAAAGAGTTTTGCTCATTAGAATACTGTCCAAGGACACAAATGCATTAACACAGGAGAGAGTCCGTATCAGTGCAAAAAGAGACTGACAAGCAGTACTACTGCAGACATTGTTGATTGAGCTATACTTAAGGACAACCGGTTACCTTTGAAATTATTCAACCCCCATTGAATTTTAATTTTTTCAAAATTTACATCTTGCAGCTGTTTAAATCAATAAATCAATTAAGCACAAGCAAATTAAATGGCTGAACACAATTATCACAACTGGTTTCTCCAAATTCCACTCAAATTAGCCCATTTTAATTATTTCTGTAATCTAAATTTTTTAACCCCCTGAATAAAATCCCTCATTAGAGCACAGATTTGTAAATCAGGTGTTCTTTCAAGCACAGCTGATGCAACTAATTAGATGCCTCAGGTGTCGTTGAATTAGAACACATCAAATACCTGGACCTGGAGATTTGTCATTTGAGACTAGATTATAGATATAGATATATATAGATATAGATATATAAATATAGATTGCAGCTCTCTGACTGTTAATCTTATTGAGCAGCACACATTTTAACTCCAAATAAAAAAACTTAAACATTTAACTCACACACCTGCTTTAAATTAAAGCATGCTAATTACATCAGTTCTGCATAGAAACTTGCACTGGCTGCTAAATGTCTTTTATGTCTTTAAGCCAATATCAATTTCACGGTAAGAGGTGTGCGTCTATCGCAAAATGCAAACATCTAAAGCAAATTAGGTCCAACGTCCGATGCTGCAACACTGACTTCTGCAATCAGATCTTCGTGTAGCTGAACCACGACATCTGTGATCTAAAAGATGGTCGCCTCAAGATTCCTGTTTAGTTTTTGTTGTTGTTTGTAAATCATGTATTCAGCAGCAGCAATATTGTATTTAGTTTATACTTTCTGATGATTTTAATCAAATCCTGTACTTTCATAATGAAGTCTTTTAAACATGATGTACACACGTGTGATCATTAATCTTTTGTTATTGCTGTTTCTGGAACAGTGTTGAGTGCGTTTGTAAAACCCATCAAGCTCCAGGATGAAACTGTCTCTCATGAAGACCTTCACAGGAGAACAAGACCAGAACTGAGCTCTGCTGCAGAGGAGACGTTCATTTAGAGTCACCAGCCTCAGAAATTACCAATTAACAACCAGCACCTCAGATTAGAGCCGTTATGAAGCTTCACAGAGCAGAAGTAGAAGATAAACATCTCAATATCAACTGTTCAAAGGAGATTATTGTGGATTTTTGGATAAACGCCTTCAGTATTGTTTTACAGTGTAGAAAGAAATAAACATCATGGAAAGACCATTGTGGATGCAGTGCCGGTCCCAAGCCCGGATAAAATGGGAGGGTTGCGAAGAGCATCCAATGTAAAACCTGTGTTAAGTTGTAGTGCGGATATTCCGCTGTGGCGACCCCTTGTCGGGAGCAGCGAAAGACCAACAACAACAAAGACCATTGTAAAGCTAAAATAAGTGAAATGATGGAGCCGAAGTCATTTGACAAGGAACAACTGAGACACGATCATCAGAGTATGACATCACAGTGTCAATCACCTCACAGTCACTATCCTCACAGCTCCCGATTCTGCTCAGAACACCACCTGACAAGCTCGCTGTCCTCTCTCCGCTGCTGCTCCGCCTGGGGTTTTACTTACATTTACATTTACATTCATGCATTTGGCAGACGCTCTTATCCAGAGCGACTTACATTTGTATCTCATTATACATCTGAGCAGTTGAGGGTTAAGGGCCCAACAGTGCTCAAGGGCCCAACAGTGGCAACTTGGTGGTTGTGGGCTTTGAACCTGCGATCTTCCGAACCGTAGTCCAATGCCTTAACCACTGAGCTACCCCTCTCGTCACCGCCGTACTTGACCTTCCTGGCCCTTCGCTTCCGGCTGGTGCGGGGACGTCTGTCACCCCTCTTTGCGTCGCCCCTGAACGGTGTCCGCTGAATGGCGAGCCTGCAGCCCTCCTAGCTCTGCCGTGCTTCTCTCTCTCTCTGCTGCTCGCTGCTCTCCTGCAAGTCCTCCTGCTCTTCCAGCAAGTAGTCCTCCCAGCTCTGGTACATCTCGGTCTCGCTGTCCTCCAACCAGTCCGCCAGCTTGTTAGAGATGGTAACTGCTCCCCCCAAAATTCTTCCAGAGGGAAGCCCTCCGCTAAGCCACTCATTGGGTGTTGCATTCGGTCACGTATCCGGGGTGTGTGTCGGCGTTGTCGTGGCATAAATGCAGGAGGCGAGCTGGCGGTTCAATAATAATGTTTATTCAAGTTAACACAGAAAACAAAACATAAGCTCTTTCTGAGAGCACCTCGAACTCTTTAATCTCACTTGAATCCTTAAATAAACAAACACCAACACAAACCTTACGACAACTAATGCAACACAAAGTCTTCAACTTAAACTGGCTATTTATAGTCTTCTTAATTACCTTCCTCGGTTCAGGTGCCGGTATACGTCACCTGACCGAGGTGCAGTCTGGGAACTGAAGTTTTAACATTTAAACTGAACAGAAAACAAACTACAACAGAAATAGTCTTTGGCACATTGGCGCCCTCTAGGGGTTAACCCTTACATAGAGTCAGTAACCAGCTTCACTCACACAGATGAATTAAGGTACTAACAAGATTAACTGACATGCGGTAACATGAAAAAAAAGTGACGTGAAAACAAACGATGAAAAACTGAATATGCAAATTTCATCATCGTTCTGAACTTCAAATTTTTTTTTTTACCCAGTCCCACAAGGCGCTCTGTTCATTCCCTGGCAGGATGCCAGCCTAGGCTGATGACACCTATATTTAAATCCACCACTGAGAGAAAGCAATTATATTAAAACCCTCTATGTATGATCAATTTCGATCAATAACAGCGCTTATCCAATCAGAATTCAAAATGCGACAATGACAGTTGTTTAAAGCGCCATACAAATAAAATTTCATTGAATTGAATTCAATATTGTAATACACTGCTCACAAGCTCATGCAAGTTTGTATCATTTTTCACGCTGTTCACATTTCTGCAACGGCCAAGAGAACAGTCCAAGCACAGCTTTTGACATATTTCAAAAAGAAGAGAACAGAAGGCATGATACATACACACAAATGCTCTGAGCGGAGATGAGATGAAAATGAAGGATTCAGTTTAATACGGGAGTTTTAGGAATGACTGACAGCTTTAATGATTATAAAAGACGAGTTCTTTACCCAATTTGTGTTTCATTCAGTTTTTTTTTTTTTATATATAAGATTTTGTGACTTCACCTACATGCTTGGGTACAAAAGGGTGAAAAATAGATTTTTAATTATTTGTGTGTGTGTGTGTGTGTGTGTGTGTGTGTGTGTGTGTGTGTGTGTGTGTGTGTGTGTGTGTGTGAGAGAGAGAGAAAGAAAGAGAGAGAGAGAGAGAGAGACAAAGTCATACAACTACAATAGTATTAAATTGAATTATTTCATTACTAATGTTTATGTAGATTTTTATTCTACTCTTATAATCCATGGAAAAGATATTTAACATTTTTGTTTTGTTCTGATGGCTCCAGGTGGGTTATAAGCTCCAAGCTTATTTTTTGTTAATAAATCTATGCTTAAAGGTTTGACATATTTTGCAATAATTTTGTATGGTTAATTATAACCCCACCCCTTCCCGCCAAAAATTTGCTTAACCACACGTTAGAATTTTTTTTTTTTAACAAATTGACCCATGCTTGTGGTCACTGTTGCTTTAAAATAGTATCTTATATTGTCTACATCTGAAATATCAAAGTTTTCTTTAGTTACATTCGTTACACTTGGTGTTTATTTCACTGTAGTCAGTCAGTCTCTACATTATTACAAAGGGGAGTGATTTTAATAGAAACAGAGATTATCACTGTGTATCAGACTACAATAACCCACATGAGTGACTGTAACAGTGTCATTCGTTTTGTACATCAGTGTGAAATCATGTATCGTCTAGTTGATTGATGTGTGAAAATCCATACTGACAGAAAAGACCAGGAGGGCGGGAACTCACATATCAGAAGAATTTAATGGAGGAAAGATAAAGTATTGGGATTAGAACTGATACACAGCTGAAGCTCAGAGACTCCTTTCTCCCTCACTACACTCTCACACACTGAAGGTAAGATCTTAGACAATATCATGATTATGGAGCTTTTGGGGATTTTTGTACATGTGTTTTCACTATAATTATAATAAGTATATTTTAACCCTTAGTACTATATTGTAGCTACTCTCTTCCAGGCTGATTCACTCCCTGGGCTCTTCTACAGTTCATCAAATGTTAGTTTAAGTAATTATTATTTTCTTTTTAATCCTTTTCTTGTGCTACAGAATAAAGATGAAGACTCTGTTCCTGACTCTGGTTCTTGCTGTGATGCTGATGAGCGGTGAGTGTACACTGGGCTTCAGGTCAAATAAAAACACAATTTGTGCACGAGTATTTCAGATAAAAGTTATCTCTAATAAACAATCAGAAGATGATGCTGATTAAAATCAGTTCTGTTTATTTGTGACACAAGGCAATGTAAAGTAAAATCACAGAAGGTTTCTTCAACACTCTCAACTCTCACAAAGCAGCCTTAGAGAATCAAAAGAAAATTGCTGATGCTCTACCTGATGCTTAGATTTTAATTTATCCATTGTCATATGAAACTGATCACACAGACATCCATCACATCTTTTTTGGAATTAACCAATGAATTAAAACAATAAACCAATATTGATTAGAAGTGCATGTTTGTAGATCGTGTATTATCTGTTTCTGGTCTCCACTTTGTTACAGGTTCTGCTCTGCAATGTAACAACTGTTCACCATATTTGGAAAAAACTTGTAATCCAGTTGCTGTAACCTGCGATAAGGATTTTATCTGTGGCAGCTATGATTTACTATCTTTTATACGTATGTTTCCTCTTATGTATATTTATCATTGCGAACTGTTAATATAACAATGTTGCACAAAACATCTTAAGGAACACATTTGAAAACTCCAAATAACCGCAACATTACACACACACACACACACACACACACACACACACACACACACACACACACACACACACACTCCTACCTGTTAATTAAAGAAAATTACATCAATTGTAATTATGAAAATTACAATTACATCGGGTATATAGACTTGCAATGATTGTTGAATGTTTTTTATGTCCTCAGTCCTAAAACGCTATCACAGTAAGGGGTGTGTCACTCGCGCAGTGTGCCAGTATCTAAAGCAAATTATTCCATCCAACGTTAAGTGTTGTGACACGGACTTCTGCAATTAGATCTCCATAGAGCTGAACCACAACATCTCTGATCTGTAAGACGACCTCGTCATGATTCCTGTTAGTTATTTTTGCTGCTGTTGTTTGTAAATCATGTATTCAGCAACGGCAGTAGTGTATTTAGTTTATTCTCTCTGATGGTCTTTTTAGTGAAATCCTGTACTTTACTAATAAATTCTTGTAAACATGATGTACACACATGTAATCATTAATCTTCTGCTATTGCCGTTTATCCTGAAGCACTTCAAAAATTTCATATTTAATGTGTGACTCCAGTGAAAACACTGCTGAGAGAATCTAATGGTATACAGTGAAGCCTTGAATTACGAGCATAATTCGTTCCAGAAGCGAATTTTTCCATGAGAAATAATCGAAACTTAAATTATTAATTTCACAGTCCCCACAGGAGGAGGGGTTTGTGTGTGTGTGTGTGTGTGTGTGTGTGTGTGTGTAAAAGCGAGAGGAGGAGGGGTGTGTGTAAGGACACGGTGTCTAATGACACGTGCGCGCACACACATAACGGCAGTCTGATACGGAGAGAGAGAGAAAATCTATCTTTAACCTCTCCAATGAGAAATGTTTTGCTTTACACATGCGCACACACGTGTTATAGTGAACAGTCCACGTGCGCTGTACACACACGCATACAGACACAAAATAAAATATGTTTTCTGCACACATACGTGTGTATCACATTGCTATAGTAAACTGTACACACGTACATGGATGTTGATTATACCAGTAAGAGACGAGCACTAAGACCAAGCAGGGGTGACGATTACTCACAATTCCGCAGCGCACAATTTTGTGTCAGGAACAAATAATCTTTGTTAATGTAAACTTAATTTCACATGATATCAGTTTAGTAATATCTTTCACACTTGAAAAGGCAGCTTGTATTCTTCACTTGACCTTGAAATTTTATGTGTTAGCGTGATTTGTTTCAGAGAGTTGTTTCAGAACTCTCTCAGAAAAACACCCAGTAAAGATGGACAATAAAAATGTTTAATATTCGAATGGAGTTGTTTCCATCAGTAATCAGACGTACAGGGTGTTTTGAAGTTGTAGTCACTGTTCCCTTGGTTGGTTAGTTTTATATCTTATGTTCCCTACATCTGAAATATTAAAGTTTTCATTAGTTACATTCGTTAAACTTGGTTTTTATTTCACTGTAGTCAGTCAGTCTCTACATTATTTCAAAGGGTAGCGATTTTAATAGAAAATAAGAAATCATTTACATTTACAGTGGGAGCCACGTCAAACAGCCACCTGGAGCATGACAGGTCCATGACGGGACCATGACAGGACCATGCACGATCTGTGCACGGAATATGATCCCCCGTGATGAAGTAGTTAACGATGCCCCCGGCGTAGTGATGCGCGGGTAGTCTGGTAACCCGCGGACACCGTGGGTAACCCACGGGTCGGATTGGGGCGAGTAAAGAAATTGTCACTCTATTTGCGGGGCGGGTTGGGGCGGGTCATTAAATACTAAATTTAATAAAAAATCTGATGCTACCTGACCTGATTTATCGTTCATATTCATAATCATATGTTGTTGCCAGTTTACAGGGCGATGTTTCCAAGCACTTTCAGGCTGAAATAAAGGCTGTTTTCATTTGAATTACAATGCCTAGTATGACTATTTAATGGTTGCGGGTGCGGGCTGGGGCGGGTTCTAAAAATAGATACAGTGGTGCAGGGCGGGCTGAGGCGGGCCAAATAATTTCATTAAAGCGGGACCCGCAGGTTGGAAAAATACCCGACATCACTAAAGTGCAGGCTATGTACAGTATTTTACATTATGTTGTATTTGATCTATTTCCGTTTAATACACTGGTAGATAACATTTTGCTGCAAAGTAAAGTTTAAAATGTAACTTCTGCTTGGGTTTGTTTTCGTTATATTTTTGATGTTTTCGCCGATTTTTTTCCCGCTGATAGTCAAAAATTGGCATAACAAATCGATTAATGGGACATAATATCTGGAACAAATATCTGTCCATACGGATCAGTATTTCTTTAGTCATTTAACCAGCATAACGTCCCACATCAAAGATCTGATGGGGCATTAATCACTTATCGCAACTGTGAATAGATGCGGCAGCAGAGACAGATTAAATACCCTTAAACATACACACTTGCAAACAATACTAACAGAACTAAACAGATCCAGATGGTTCGAATGTAACTAATGGGTCTCAATCACAAAATCAGCCAAGTCTCTTCAAATCCTTCTCCACTAATCTTATCATGGTGTAAATTATTAACGTATTGATGTATATCACTTGCGGACAAAATAGACCATCTGTCTGTTTAGTATTTCTTTTGAACAGCTGTGTTCATAGGTTTAATCAGCTATTTACAAGACAACATTGAAGCACTAACGGCTAAAGTGCCACCGGTGTATATGTGTGTGTAATGTGCTTGTCTTGTAAATGAGTATCCTCATTCATCTTCCAATCCCCCCCAGCATACACACTCTGTAGACTGTAGCTATGTTTGTTAGGGCACTTGATTATTCACAGCACTTTAATGTATGAAACACTT
The DNA here is from genome assembly GCA_030522415.1 of Channallabes apus. Taxonomy (NCBI): domain Eukaryota; kingdom Metazoa; phylum Chordata; class Actinopteri; order Siluriformes; family Clariidae; genus Channallabes; species Channallabes apus. Next base: position 2,750,773 of record CM060105.1, on the reverse strand, counting down.
ACTTCCTGGTTTGTTTTATAGTAAATATTGCATATTACCTTAATCCACAAAATAAACAATGTTACAATTGTGTAAATTATTAACATATTGATGTCTTTTAGTTAAGGACAAAAACAGACCCTGTGCTTGTGTTTAGGACTGATGCTGAACAGCTGTGTTTATAGGTTTAATCAACAATTTACAAGACAACAGTTAAAGCATTTGTGGATGGAGAGGTGCGCATTTCTCCTGTGCATTTCTCCATTGGCTTTAATTTGCTCACAGACAAGTCTAAAGAACCCCTCCCCCTGCCAAACACACACACACACACACACACCATGTCCTAGTCAGTATTCTCAATGGAGAATCCTACAGTAAGTTTGTCTTTGCTCTTTTGTTAGAGTTCTTAAAACCCAAAAATTTATTTATACTGAGAAAAAAATTATTATGGGTCACATAATCACAAACACAAACTAGCACAGATACATGTGATCAAGTATTTAACTGTTGTTTTCATGTGTTTCTATGACAATAATAATAATTATTAATATTATTACTGATTAGCTCAACTCTCTGACTATATAAAACAAAGTTGTCTCACAATTTTTACCCATTGAAGTAGTTGGTTTAAGTAAATGATTTTTTTAAATACCAAAACAATCCCCCAACAATTAAAACACGCACACATGACTTTAAAAATAAAATGTATTCTTCCAAAACTAGTCAAAGGTAAAACAGTAATTTGTATAAAACAAGTGAATACATGTTTTATTTTTGTTTAAAGGTCATTAAAATACCCGGATAGACCAGCTGCTTATCAGTCGATAAAAAAAAAATAAATTAATTAATTAATGATGGAACAGTTTAGGTCTTTGTTTCCCCCAAAGTATCAGACGTTTTGCAATTCTATGTTCAGAATATAGACCTGACCAAACATCATTCTAAAGCTGTTGGACTGTGACGCCATCTATAACGTGATGCCAAACTATAACCTACCGAGTATTGAAGCCCCCCCTGCCACACATACACACACCTCCCCCCACTCCTTAACTGATGAACACTTCAGGGTTTTTATCCAGCTCGTTAACTAAGCGCTCGCGCTACCGTGCAAACTCACGGCCAAAGTGAGAAAAATATAAACCTGGTTATGAGCGTTTAGCTCACTAGCTCCTGTACATCTATCCTCAGCTTGTGTTCATCACGAACTGCATCACATTATATTCACAGAAATAACCTGCAGATTAACTCTTACCCAAAGAATAAATAAATGCTGAATTTATACAGACAAGATTCTCTCAGTATTTTCAGAGAGCACAAATATTCTTCATTGGGTAGTGCAGCTTGTGTAATAGGGACATTAATAGTACTTTATGTTTAATAGAAGCTTTAGCATTTTTTGAGTTAAAGTGGAGTGACATTGTGAGTTTGTGACATCTCACGACCCAACCAGGTCCAGAGGTAGCTCAGTGGTTAAGGCATTGGACTACGGTTCGGAAGATCCCAGGTTCAAACCCCACAACCACCAAGTTGCCACTGTTGGGCCCTTGAGCAAGGCCCTTAACCCTCAACTGCTCATATGTGTAATGAGATAAAAAAAATGTAAGTCGCTCTGGATAAGAGCGTCTGCTAAATGCCTAAATGTAAATGTAAACCAGAAACCGTGGAATACTGCGGAAGTGCGTGCACTTCTGAGGACCCTTCAAAATGGGAGACAAGGTGGCCCTCAGGAGAGCAAGGGCCGAACGCGCACATGCCCAGGGAATCCACAACCACTTCAAGGACAGTGGTGACACATGGCGCATGTGGCAGGGCTTACAAGCCATCACTCACTACAGGACGACATCACCTGCCACAGTGACGGCAGGTGATGTCGTCCTGTAGTGAGTGATGGCTTGTAAGCCCTGCCACATGCGACGGCTGATGAATGCGCTGAACAACTTCTATGCTCGGTTCGACAGGCAGAACAACGTGGCGGTGAGGAAGACCACCCCTCCTCCGAACATCCAGGTGCTGTGTCTCACTACAGCTGTTGTGAGGAAAACTCTATGCAGAGTCAACCTACGTAAAGCTGCTGGTCCAGACAACATCCCAGGCAGAGTGCTCAGAGAATGTGCGGAACAGCTGGCAGATGTTCTTACCGACATCTTCAACATCTCTCTGAGCACCGCCATCGTTCCCACATGCTTCAAGGCCACCACCATCGTTCCCATGCCCAAGAAGTCTTCTGTGTCCTATCTAAATGACTACCGTCCCTTTGCACTTACACCCACCATCATGAAGTGCTTCGAGCGGCTCTCACTGGACCCACTGCAATTTGTGTACCGTCCTAACCGCTCAACGGACGACGCCATCTCCACTACACTCCATCTTGCCCTCACACACTTGGACAATTAGGACATATGTTCGATTGCTGTACATAGATTTCAGCTCAGCATTCAACACTATCATCCTCCAACAACTGATCGGGAAGCTGAACCTGTTGGGCCTGAACACCTCCCTCTGCAACTGGATCCTGGACTTTCTGACCGGGAGGCCTCAGTCAGTACGGATCAGGAACTGCACCTCTAGCACCACCACACTGAGCAGTGGGGCCCCACAAGGCTGTGTGCTCAGTCCCCTGCTGTTCACACTGCTGACTCACGACTGTGTAGCAACACACAGTTCGAATCACATCATCAAATTCGCTGATTACACGACCGTGGTGGGTCTCATTAGCAAGAATGACGAGTCACCGTACAGAGAGGAAGTGCGGAGGCTAACGGACTGGTGTATGGACAACAACCTGTTGGTTGAAGGTTGACAAGACAAAGGAGATGGTTGTTGACTTTAGGAGGACACATGGCGACCATTCTCCGCTGAGCATCGACGGCTCCTCTGTGGAGATCGTCAAAAGCACCAAAATCCTGAGCGTCCACCTGGAGAAGGACCTCAGCTGGTCCCTCAATACCAGCTCCCTGCACAAGAAAGCCCAACAGCGTCTGTTCTTTCTGAGAAGACTGAGGAAGGCCCAGCTTCCACCATCGACCCTGACCACCTTCTATAGAGGAACTATCGAGAGCATCCTGAGCGGCTGCATCACTGTCTGGTTTGAGAATTGTGCCAGATCGGACAGCAAGACCTTACAGCGGATAGTGAGGACAGCAGAGAAGATCATAGGGGTCTCTCTACCCTCTATTGAAGACATTTACACGCTGCATACGCAAAGCCACCAGCATTGTGGCTGATCGGACACACCCTTCTCACACACACTTCACACTCCTGCCATCTGGAAAAAGGTACCGTAGCATTCAGGCACACACATGCAGACTGTGCAACAGTTTTTTAACCACAAGTCATCTGTCTTCTCAACAAAAAAGGGACTGGACTGACACACACACACACACACACACACACACACACACACACACACACACACACACACACACATTATCACTCAACCACCTCAAAACATTGAGACTGGACTGACTAATCAACACATGCACAAACACACTGACCTACACTACCAAATCATTGTACAAACCAACCTGTAAATGCTCTTTTTTGCACAATATTAATTACTGGATTACTTTTTGCACTAACTTCTAAATTCTTGCTGCTAGTTTAAGGAACGTTTACTGGTTCTGCACTACCTCAACTCATCACCTCCACACCACAGAGGATTATGTTCTGTTGTGTTTGTCACACCATCACTTTGTCGCTCTTGTTTACACATCTGCACATGCACTTTATGTTGTCTGTTGTCTCTAGGTTAGCTAGTTAGGTTTTGTTAATTTATGTTGTTAATTTACATTGATAAAAAAAATATGTTGTCAGGTCAATCTGTCCTGTCTATTCTAGCCAGCTAAGTAGGCCTCTTAGTTAACTAGTTTTACCGCTTCAGGTAATTTATGTTGTAAATTTATGTGGTATGTATCACCTTGGTCCTGGAGGAACGTTGTTTCGTTTCACTGTGTACTAACTGTATATGGTTGAAATGAAAATAAAGCCTACTTGAACTTGAACATCTGACCGCTGCTGGTGATGCCAGTGATTTTCAAAATGGCCAATAAATAACTAAACTGGGAAATAAACTGTAAACTACCCCATACAAATTTTACTGGATAAAACTAGTGGTGGAACCAGGTAAATGAAAAAATAGGGCTTGAATGGATGTGTTTACTGTGAAATCTTGACATGCCTTTCTAGCAGGAAGGGGGGATCATGGCGTCCATAGGCCACCCATACTATCAGTCAAACACTGCTGGGAAGTTTTTTTGTTTTTGGATAGGGATTAGCCCAAATATTGGAAGAACAGATACATTTTAAATTGTCACTTAAAGATTAGCAAAGAATTGGCGATATGGACATCTAGTGAAAGTTCAGATGTCACCTACAGTAGGTGCCAGAAAAGAAAACAGTCTAGATTCATGTCTTCCTTTATTCCTAAAAAATAGTAGGAACAGACAAGCAGTGCTTGAGGATTGGAGGGTTATTAGAACTGATAGGTAAGTGGGTGCTGGGGCATTTTTTGCCTTGTAGGCAAGCATCTGGGTTTTGAATTTGATGCGGGAAGTTATAGAAAGCCAATGCAGGAGTGGTGTGGTATGGGAAAACATGGGAAGGTTGAAAATGAAGCTGCATTTTGGATCCGCTGCTGAGGGTGAATGGTGGACAGAGGCAGACCTGCCAGTGGCCTGTAAAGAAGGAAATATAAGGATTATTCTGATGTGGTGAAGTAAGAGAAGTAACATTATTCTGATGTTGACAAGAGTGAGTAAGATTAGCAATGTGTGGGGAAAATGACAGATGATTGTCCACAGTTACCCAAAATTGCGGGCAGTGGCCGAAGGAGTGATCTGATTATTGTCCAGGGAGATCACAAGGTCTTGACTGGGTGGATGAATCACCAGGGATGAACAGCAGTTCAGTTTTACCAAGATTGAGCTTCTGCAGCGGTGGCAAGGGGGTGTAGTGGTTAGCATTGTCGCCTTGCACCTCTAGGGTCCGGGTTCAATTCCCGACAAGGCTCGATTCCCATCTCTGTCTGCATGGAGTTTGCATGTTCTCCCCGTGCTTGGTGGGTTTCCCCTGGGTACTCCGGTTTCCTCCAACAGTCTAAAGACATGCAGATTATGCTAATTGGTGTTTCCAAGTTGGCTGTAGTGTAGTGTGTTTGAGTGTGTGAGTAGGTGTATGTGTGTGTGCCCTACAATGAATTCGCACCATGTCCAGGACCCCGTCTTGTGCCCTAAGTCTCCTGGGATAGGCTCCATGCCCTCTGCATCCCTGATTACAGGATAAAGCGATATACAGTGGTGTGAAAAACTATTTGCCCCCTTCCTGATTTCTTATTCTTTTGCATGTTTGTCACACTTAAATTTTTCTGCTCATCAAAAACCGTTAAATATTAATCAAAGAGAACATAATTGAACACAAAATGCAGTTTTTAAATGAAGGTTTACTTTATTAAGGGAGAAAAAAAACTCCTAATCTACATGGCCCTGTGTGAAAAAGTGATTGCCCCCCTTGTTAAAAAATAACTTAACTGTGGTTTATCACACCCGAGTTCAATTTCTGTAGTCACCCCCAGGCCTGATTACTGCCACACCTGTTTCAATCAAGAAATCACTTAAATAGGAGCTACCTGACACAGAGAAGTAGACCAAAAGCACCTCAAAAGCTAGACATCATGCCAAGATCCAAAGAAATTCAGGAACAAATGAGAACAAAAGTAATTGAGATCTATCAGTCTGGTAAAGGTTATAAAGCCATTTCTAAAGCTTTGGGACTCCAGCGAACCACAGTGAGAGCCATTATCCACAAATGGCAAAAACATGGAACAGTGGTGAACCTTCCCAGGAGTGGCCGGCCGACCAAAATTACCCCAAGAACGCAGAGACAACTCATCCGAGAGGCCACAAAAGACCCCAGGACAACATCTAAAGAACTGCAGGCCTCACTTGCCTCAATTAAGGTCAGTGTTCACGACTCCACCATAAGAAAGAGACTGGGCAAAAACGGCATGCATGGCAGATTTCCAAGGCGCAAACCACTTTTAAGCAAAAAGAACATTAAGGCTTGTCTCAATTTTGCTAAAAAATCATCTCAATGATTGCCAAGACTTTTGGGAAAATACCTTGTGGACCGACGAGACAAAAGTTGAACTTTTTGGAAGGTGCGTGTCCCGTTACATCTGGCGTAAAAGTAACACAGCATTTCAGAAAAAGAACATCATACCAACAGTAAAATATGGTGGTGGTAGTGTGATGGTCTGGGGTTGTTTTGCTGCATCAGGACCTGGAAGGCTTGCTGTGATAGATGGAACCATGAATTCTACTGTCTACCAAAAAATCCTTAAGGAGAATGTCTGGCCATCTGTTCGTCAACTCAAGCTGAAGCGATCTTGGGTGCTGCAGCAGGACAATGACCCAAAACACACCAGCAAATCCACCTCTGAATGGCTGAAGAAAAACAAAATGAAGACTTTGGAGTGGCCTAGTCAAAGTCCTGACCTGAATCCTATTGAGATGTTGTGGCATGACCTTAAAAAGGCGGTTCATGCTAGAAAACCCTCAAATAAAGCTGAATTACAACAATTCTGCAAAGATGAGTGGGCCAAAATTCCTCCAGAGCGCTGTAAAAGACTCGTTGCAAGTTATCGTAAACGCTTGATTGCAGTTATTGCTGCTAAGGGTGGCCCAACCAGTTATTAGGTTCAGGGGGCAATTACTTTTTCACACAGGGCCATGTAGGTTTGGATTTTTTTTCTCCCTAAATAAAAAACCCCCTCATTTAAAAACTGCATTTTGTGTTTACTTGTGTTATCTTTGACTAATAGTTAAATGTGTTTGATGATCAGAAACATTTTGTGTGACAAACATGCAAAAGAACAAGAAATCAGGAGGGGGGCAAATAGTTTTTCATACCACTGTAGATGATGAGTGAGTGAGCTTCTGCAGCTTTGAGATGCAGAGCTGCCATCAAGGCTGCGATGTCTGACAGACATGCAGAGATTTGGGTGGAAACCTGATTCTCTGAGAAAGGAAAGAAGAGAATTAATAGGTATGCCATAACAATGGTATGAAACATAGTATGAATAATTGCATGTCATAACAATGGAATGAAAAGCTTGTAGCGCTGCCACATAAAGGGCTTTTTTATAGGGGGAGGAAAAGTGGCATTAGCTAATAAAGAAAGAGCAGCCATGCCCCATAAAGGGATCCTTTTTAGGTTTTACTTTTACCCTGGACAATCGGTGGTAGTCCCAAAAGTACTCTCGCGAGAGTTCGCACAGGGGTAGCGAGAGGTCGGCGGTGACGGGGGAGGTCACGTGCGCCGCCTTTAAAGCGCTAATACACTTTGGGTTTATTTGGAATTGTTGTCTCGCGTCTTTCCTTGTGCCGCAGCGCTTGCGCAATACCGGAAGTAGATGCAAGAGCCCGTATTACTGTAACTTTAAAATCTGAACGTTACAAGCTATGCAATGATATGACCTAACCACAAGGCCAGGTATAGATTGAGAACAGAAAAGGACTGTGAGGGTTGCCCACTAGAGGGCAGTGTTTTTGGTTTGTAGTTTTGGTTGTAGACCCAGTTTCCCAGAAGGCACCTCGGTCAGCTGACGTGGATGCCCAGCTGAACCGAGGAAGCAATTAGCATAAGCATAAATACCTTATTTGTTTGTTCTGGGACGCTGGGTCGAGCGTTAATGTAATTTAATTTCAGTTCTGTTAAGTGGGTTTTGTCTTGTCTGGTTTGGTTTAATTATAGTTGGCCTTTTGGTTTCTGGAGCTTTTAAGTTAAGTTTATATTTGTCTTAATTTAGTATGTTGCTGTGTTTCTGTGTCTCCTAGCAGGATTAGCCTCTAGGAGAATTAGCCTTTTGTGTAAGTAACCCCCATTGCATGTTTAGTTATTAGTCTGTTTAAATACTAATGAGGGTGATACTAACATGTTTAGATCTTAGTCTGTATAGTCTTCGTGTCTGTCTAGTCTCATCATCTAATTAGCTCTTAGTCTGTTTAGATACTAACATCTTTAGCCACTAACCTTTAGAGTTCTTAGTCTGTTTCATACGTAGTCTGCTGTGTACCTTGTCTGTTCATTCCCTTGGGTCTCAGGCTACTAGCCTGTTTAGCCATTAGTCTGATTAGTTATTAGCTAGATTAGCAGCTAATGTGCAGCACAGCTAGTAGACCTAGCCAAGCCTGTCTTGTTTGTTTATCCCTTACAGGTATAGTCCCTAGTGTTTCGTCCGCTAGTCTGTTTAGTGTGTCTTGTCTCGTCCAGTTTGTATCCCCATGTCTGTATTGTATATTAGTTGTGCAATCCCTAGTCTGATGTCTAAGTGTTATGAGTTCTGTTTATATTATGCTCCAGAGTTCATGCCAACTTTCTTTGTTCATGTTTTATTGATTAAAAAGACTCTTTGTTTACACTGCATCCCCTGTGTCTATGCCTCCACACCAAGCCCACAGTCCAACAACTAGCAGAACATGACAAGGACCAAGTACTGCACCCTGTGGGACACCAGTAGAGAGTCTGTATGGGCAGATGTGGCTCCCCTGCATGTCACCTCAAACAACCTATTTTCTAGGTAAGAAGCAAATGCCATTCAACAGATTCCAATGCTTCTAAGAATAAATAAGAGAATCTTGTGGTTCCATGTGTCAAATACAGCTGACAGGACCAGGGGGATGTGGACAGATGACAGATTATCTGATCTAGAATTATGGAGCTTCTGACAGAAAGTGCAGTCTCTGTGAAATATGCCACTTTTAATCTAGATTGGATGTAATCATTGGAATTGTTCTGTGAGAGCTAAAGACACATTTGGTTGTAAACATTCTTTTCAAGAATTTTTGAAAGAAAAGAAAGAAGTGATACTGAGCGATAGTGGCAATTGTTGCCATCACTGTGTATCAGACTGCAATAAAACTGTAACAATGATTTCTTTTGTACATTAGTGTGAAATCATGTATCCTCTAGTTGATTGATGTGAGTTCATAGTGACAGTAAAAACCATGAGGGTGGGAACTCGCAGATCACATGAATTTAAAGGAGGAAAGATGAATAATTCTTAGAAATCTCAGAACTGATCCACAGGTTAAGCTCAGACTCCTTTCTCCTTCACTGCACACAACACTGAGGTAAGATCTTCAACAATATCATTATTATGGAGCATTTGGGCTTTTCTACAGTTAATCAAATGTTATTTTAATGAATTATTTTCTTAATAATCCTTTTTGTGCTTCAGAATAAAGATGAAGACTCTGTTCCTGACTCTGGTTCTTGCTGTGATGCTGATGAGCGGTGAGTGTACACTGGGCTTCAGGTTAAATAAAAACACAATTTTGTGCATGCGTATTTCAGATAAATGTTCTCTAATTGTGAGGGTTGCCCACTAGAGGGCAGTGTTTAGAATTTGTAGTTTTTGGTTGTAGACCCAGTTTTCCAGAAGGCTCCTCGGTCAGCTGATGCGGATGCTCAGCTGAACCGAGGAGGCTCATTAGTATTAATACCTGTTTGTTCTGGGAAACTGGGTCGAGCATTAAAGTAATTTCTGTTCTGTTATGTGGGTTTTGTGTTTGTTTAACAGTATGGTTGGCCTTTTGGTTTCAGGAGCATGTTAAGTTTGTTTATATTAAGATGTCTGTGTCTCCTAGCAGGATAATTCTCTAGGAGAATTAGCCTTTTGTTTACCCTTTTGTGTAAGTAACCCCCATTGCATGTTTATTAGTCTTTCAATACTAATGAGGGTGATACTAACATGTCTAGATCTTAGTCTGTCTAGTCTTCGTGTCGGTCTAGTATCATCGTCTGATTAGCTCTTAGTCTGTTTAGGTACTAACATCTTTAGCCACTAACCTTTTTAGAGTTCTTGGTCTGTTTCATACCTAGTCTGCTGTGCACCTTGTCTGTTCATTCCCTTGGGTCTCAGGCTACTGGCCTATTTAGCCATTAGTCTGATTAGCTACTGTATGAGAGAGCTTAGTAGCTAATGTGCTGAACAAGTGGTAGACCTAGCCAAGCCTGTCTAGTGTTTGTTTATCCCTTGCATGTATAGTCCCTTGTGTTTAGTCCTCTAGTCGGTTTAGTGTCTTGTCTCGTCCAGTTTGTATCCCCATGTCTGTATTGTCTATTAGTTGTGCAATCCCTAGTCTGATGTCTAAATGTTTGAGTTCTGTTTATTATGCTCCAAGTTTAAGCCAACTTCCTTAGTTCATGCTTGTTTGGTTTGATTATTAAAAGACGTTTGTTTGACTGCATCCCCTCTGTGTCTATGCCTCCACACCAAGCCCACAGTCCAACATCATAGCAGAACGTGACACTAATAAACAATCAGAAGATTATTCTGACTAAAATCAGTTCTGTTTATTTGTGACACAAGGCAATGTAAGAGGGTTTCTTCAACTCTGACTTGCTGAATTAAAAATTCTAAATCTAACCTCACCTGAGTTAATCTGTGTTCATTGGTAAATGTGTCTTAATAAATAAAATGGTCATTATTAGCACACAAACTTTGACAAAAAGGGCCCAAATGTACCATTCAACCTCCTGGATGGATTCTGCAAAAGAATAAACAGCAAACAAAAAAATATTCAGATATATTTATTTCAAATTAGCATACAAGATTAAAAGATCCCCTGACTGATCTTGGGACCGCAATACGATTATTAAAAACCTTTATGACGTTTTTACCTCAGTGAAAGTTAATCAAATCAGTAGTGACATTATTATATATGAATTATATCCAAGGTTATGTAATCTAGCAACATATAAACATAGTTTAATGTATGTGAGTTGTATATTGGCATATTTAATTACATGCATAATCTTATGGTTAATATTATTAGAGAATATCTGTACAACTTATTTTGACTTTCTTTTTCCTTTTATTTTTAATATTGCATAATGCTTTTAACAATGGTCATTATCACAAAGCAGCTTTGGAGAATCAAAAGAAAATTGCTTTCATTGTGATATGAAACTGATCACACAAACATCACATTCATCACATATATTTTAAATTTGATCAATGAATTAAATCTATAAAACCAATATTGATTAGAAGTGCATGTTTGTAGATCGTGTATTCTGTTTCTGGTCTCCACTCTGTTACAGGTTCTGCTCTGCGATGCAACAAGTGCTTCCCATATGTGGAAACAACCTGTAAACCAGTTGCTGTAACCTGCCCTAAGGATCTTGTCTGTGCCAGCTATGATTCACTATCTCGTATTTGTATGTTTTATTTACTATTGCGGACTGTTAATATAACACTGTTGCACAACACATCTTAAAAACGCATTTTAAAACTCCAACTAACCTCAACATCTCACACACACACACACACACCTGTTCCAAATGAAAGAAAATTACATCAATTTTAATTATGAAAATGGTAAATTACACAAGGTATATGTAATGAATGTCTTTTATGTCCTCAGTCCAACAACGCTTTCACAGGAAGGGGTGTGCCTCTTACGGAGAATGCCAATATCTAAAGCAACTTATTACATCCAACGTCAAGTGCTGTAACACAGACTTCTGCAATTAGATGTCCATAGAGCTGAATCGCTGATCTAAAAGATGACCTTGTCATGATTCCTGTTACTTATTTTTGTTGTTTGTAAATCATGCATTCAGCAATGGCAGTAGTGTATTTAGTTTATTCTCTCTGGTCTTTTTAGTGAAATCCTGTACTTTCCTAATAAATTCTTTTAAACATGATGTACACACATGTAATCATTCTTCTTCTGCTATTGCTGTTTATGCTGAATTGCTTCACACATTTCATATTTAATGGTGTGACTCCAGTGAAAACACTGCTCAATGAATCTAATTAAATACAATGGAACTGTGGATTATGAGCATAATTCGTTCCAGCAGCAGGCCTCGTAATCGAAACTCAAATTATTTGTTTCACAGCCCCCCAAAAAAATACATAAAACTTAATACGTAAAAATAAATCCCAACAGATAAGTGTCTCTTTATGCGCACAGGCGCTGAGTTTGCATGTGTGTGAAGCTAAAGTTAGAGGAGAGGAGGAATCAGACTCTCCCTCTCCTAGTCTTACACGGTAACCCCTAGTCCTTTATTATTTAAATTGCACACAATGACAAATTAACAGAAATACTGTTTTATCGAACAAATTCACAAGGAACATCGCTAATAACAGTCGTGTGAGAGCATATTAACAATCACTACTGTAAGGTAAAATAAACAAAAACATACCTTTTGAAAAGAATTGCGACCGAGGAGTGTTCCCATTAGAGAGAGAAAATTAATTGATAAACTTTTTAGACATTGTAGTTATTCTTTTAAACATACATAGTTATTGTGTTGTGTTTTTTTTTTTCAGTTTAAGTTTGGTGTAAAGATTAATTCTTCTTCTTTTACTGAGCACAGGGTCTCCCCTCAACACCATATTGTTTTAAACATGTCTATGTCCTTCCTGTTCTTATAGAAATTAAAATCAATCAAAATTCTTGATTTAATAAGTCTGGAGAAGATCTTTTGGTGGTCACAGTCTGTACTTTGTGCCAGCTTATTTTTTCTGCTTAATATATATATATTGCCATTTTGGCTTGACCAATGGTAAAATTAATAAGCTGGCATTTGAATCTCTTTCTCCGGACATATTTAAAACCAAGAATAAAAAACTGGTGATTAAAATCTACATGCAGTGGTAAAACAATGCGTTTTAATAGGTTAAACAAGGGCGACAATCTGGAACAATGTATAAAAGCATGGAAGACAGTTTCTGTCTGTGAACAAAAGGGGCATTCTTGTGTTGTTTCTGGATTTAAAGTAGAGATAAAAGAGTTCACAGAGACAATTCCATGTAAAATCCTCCATTGGAGGTCAGCAGACTTTTTGGTTAATGGTGGTTTATACAGTGCTCTCCACTCTGGTTTAATATCATTATTAAAACCCAGTTCAGTACGCGCCATGGGGTGTCTATCCTCCCATTCAGTTTTTTCTTGTTTCACGCAAGCTTTGTACAGAACCTTACAAGATACTGTCTCAATGTTCATCTCGTCCTCACCCTTGTGCTCGAGGCCGCTTTATCCCTTTAGGTCTGGAGTTATGATCAGCTGTGGAAAGGGTTCCTCTTTTGTAGAGCTGGTCTCGTTTCTTGTGCATTCCATCAGCTGAACTTGTTACAAAACTTGATCTCCGCAGCGCTTATAACCTCGTTCGTGTACATAAGGGCGACGAGTGGAAGACTGTGTTTAGCACTACATCAGGGCATTATCAGTATAATGTGATGTCTTATGGATTGGTAAACGCACCTGTGGTGTTTCAGGGGTTCATGAACGACGTGTTTAGGGATATGTTGAACAGTTTTGTGATAGTATACTTAGATGATATTCTAATATACTCGCGGTCATATTCTGAACACCTACGCCATGTAACCGCCATCCTTCGTCATCTGTGCGAGCACGGGGTCTATGCGAAGGCGGAGGAATGTGAATTCCACAAGAAGGAGATTGCATTCCTCGGCTATCACATAGGACCACTGGGGGTCGAGATGGAGACGTCCAAGGTAGAGGCGGTAACTCAATGGCCCGAACCCAAACCCAAGGGTTCGCCAATTTTTATCTGCGTTTTATTAGAAATTTCAGTGCAACAGCAGCAATGCTCACTTCCCTCTTAACCCTATGATGCACGAGTGATATGACCCTACTGTCACGTTTCCCCTTATGTCTGTGTCTGTGTCGGCCGTGTTGGCGAGGCATGATCGCAGAGGCAAGCTGACGGTTAACAAAGTTCTTTATTTTTTTTAAATCAAACAAAACATAAACATAAAACACTCCAACACAAACTAAACTTTCTGTAACGGTTGCTAGACGCCTGACTGGAGTTCAGCCAGGCTATTTAAAGAACTAAACAAAACTAATTATCAAATTAACTTCCCTCGGTTCAGGTGAGCTTCTACGTCACCTGACCGAGGTGCAAACTGGGAAATGAAGTGAAACTTAACTCAAAACAAAACTACAACTCAAGAATCCAACAAAAATACAAATGGCGTTCTGGCGCCATCTAGGGGTTAACCGTTACATTACCCCCCCTCTAAAAAATGCTCCTCCCGGAGCATCACCGGAGGCCCCGGACACCCAACCCAATGTTCTACCTTTAGCCTCCTATCCAGGAGGCTGGGTGACGGGGCTGGAGGCATGCTCTGCGGTTGCTGGGCTGGAAGCATGCTCGGCGGCTGCAGAGCTGGAGAAGCGCTCGGCTGCTGCTGAGCTGGAGAAGCGCTCGGCTGCTGCTGAGCTGGAGAAGCGCTCGGCTGCTGCTGAGCTGGAAGCGTGCTCGGATGCTGCTGAGCTGGAAGCGTGCTCGGATGCTGCTGAGCTGGAAGCGTGCTCGGATGCTGCTGAGCTGGAAGCGTGCTCGGATGCTGCTGAGCTGGAAGCGTGCTCGGATGCTGCTGAGCTGGAAGCGTGCTCGGATGCTGCTGAGCTGGAAGCGTGCTCGACGCAGGCGTTGGGGCGGTCACTGCGCTCGACGCAGGCGTTGGGGCGGTCACTGCGCTCGGCGCAGGCGTTGGGGCGGTCACTGCGCTCGACGCAGGCGTTGGGGCGATCACTGCGCTCGACGCAGGCGTGGGAGCGGTCACTGCGCTCGTAGACGGCGTGGGAGCGGTCACTGCGCTCGTAGACGACGTGGGAGCGGTCACTGCGCTCGTAGACGGCGTGGGAGCGGTCACTGCGCTCGTAGACGGCGTGGGAGCGGTCACTGCGCTCGTAGACGGCGTGGGAGCGGTCACTGCGCTCGTAGACGGCGTGGGAGCGGTCACTGCGCTCGTAGACGGCGTGGGAGCGGTCACTGCGCTCGTAGACGGCGTGGGAGCGGTCACTGCGCTCGTAGACGGCGTGGGAGCGGTCACTGCGCTCGTAGACGGCGTGGGAGCGGACACTGCGCTCGTAGACGGCGTGGGAGCGGTCACTGCGCTCGGAGACGGCGTGGGAGCGGTCACTGCGCTCGGAGACGGCGTGGGAGCGGTCACTGCGCTCGGAGACGGCGTGGGAGCGGTCACTGCGCTCGGAGACGGCGTGGGAGCGGTCACTGCGCTCGGAGACGGCGTGGGAGCGGTCACTGCGCTCGTAGACGGCGTGGGAGCGGTCACTGCGCTCGTAGACGGCGTGGGAGCGGCCACTGCGCCCGTAGACGGCGTGGGAGCGGACACTGCGCTCGACGACGACGTTGGGGCTTGGGCAGAGCTCCACAGCGGCATTGGAGCGTGCACTGCGCTCGACGACGACTTTGGAGCTTTTTCACAGTTCACCAGCGGCGTGGGAGCGAACACTGCGCTCGACGGAGGCGTTGGAGCGCTCACTGCGCTCGACGGAGGCGTTGGAGCGCACTCGGCGCTCGACAGCGGCGTTGGAGCGCACTCGGCGCTCGACAGCGGCGTTGGAGCGCACTCGGCGCTCGACAGCGGCGTTGGAGCGTGCAGTGCGCTCAACGACGGCTCTGGAGCGTGCCGTGCGTTCGCCAGTTCAACGTCGTCCTCAAAGCCGGGAGGCAGCGGCAGAACAGGTGCGTGGGACAGCGGCTGCTGGCGTGCTAGCTCGCTATCCTCAAAGCCGGGAGGCGGCGGCAGAACAGGTGCGTGGGACAGCGGCTGCTGGCGTGCTAGCTCGCTATCCTCGAAGCCGGGAGGCGGCGGCAGAACAGGTGCGTGGGACAGCGGCTGCTGGCGTGCTAGCTCGCTATCCTCGAAGCCGGGAGGCGGCGGCAGAACAGGTGTCTTGGTCGTTGGAGCTTGTGCAGGGCTCGACAGCGTTGGAGCGTGCACGGCGCTCTCCTGCAGCGTTGGAGCGTGCACGGCGCTCTCCTGCAGCGTTGGAGCGTGCACGGCGCTCTCCTGCAGCGTTGGAGCGTGCACGGCGCTCTCCTGCAGCGTTGGAGCGTGCACGGCGCTCTCCTGCAGCGTTGGAGCGTGCACGGCGCTCTCCTGCAGCGTTGGAGCGTGCACGGCGCTCTCCTGCAGCGTTGGAGCGTGCACGGCGCTCTCCTGCAGCGTTGGAGCGTGCACGGCGCTCTCCTGCAGCGTTGGAGCGTGCACGGCGCTCTCCTGCAGCGTTGGAGCGTGCACGGCGCTCTCCTGCAGCGTGGGAGCGTGCACGGCGCTCTCCTGCAGCGTGGGAGCGTGCACGGCGCTCTCCTGCAGCGTGGGAGCGTGCACGGCGCTCTCCTGCAGCGTGGGAGCGTGCACGGCGCTCTCCTGCAGCGTGGGAGCGTGCACGGCGCTCTCCTGCAGCGTGGGAGCGTGCACGGCGCTCTCCTGCAGCGTGGGAGCGTGCACGGCGCTCTCCTGCAGCGTGGGAGCGTGCACGGCGCTCTCCTGCAGCGTGGGAGCGTGCACGGCGCTCTCCTGCAGCGTGGGAGCGTGCACGGCGCTCTCCTGCAGCGTGGGAGCGTGCACGGCGCTCTCCTGCAGCGTGGGAGCGTGCACGGCGCTCGACTGCAACGGTGGAGCGTGCACGATGCTCGACTGCAACGGTGGAGCGTGCACGGCGCTCTCCTGCAGCGTGGGAGCGTGCACGGCGCTCTCCTGCAGCGTGGGAGCGTGCACGGCGCTCGACTGCAACGGTGGAGCGTGCACGATGCTCGACTGCAACGGTGGAGCGTGCACGGCGCTCTCCTGCAGCGTGGGAGCGTGCACGGCGCTCTCCTGCAGCGTGGGAGCGTGCACGGCCTTCTCCTGCAGCGTGGGAGCGTGCAGGGCCTTCTCCTGCAGCGTGGGAGCGTGCACGGCGCTCTCCTGCAGCGTTGGAGCGTGCACGGCGCTCTCCTGCAGCGTTGGAGCGTGCACGGCGCTCTCCTGCAGCGTTGGAGCGTGCACGGCGCTCTCCTGCAGCGTTGGAGCGTGCACGGCGCTCTCCTGCAGCGTTGGAGCGTGCACGGCGCTCTCCTCTCCGTGCAGACACGGCGCGACGTCTTCCTCCTCGACAGCTTCAGGCAGTGGCCGGGGGGTGAGCGCATCGTCCAGACCCGGGAGGGGGAACGCTTCCGGGGCTACTGACTGGTTCTCCCGAACCTGGACTAACTGCAGTTGGAGCTGCAGCACCTGCTCGCGCAGGTCACGAATGCGCTCCGGGTAGGACTCCGCCCACTGCCTGTAGAAGTCTGCATCGTCGCCGTGCTGCAGCGACGTCCAGTCCTCCAGGCTCAGCTCCGGTGTGCTGTCCGCGCCACCTTCAGGCAGTGGCCGTGGGAGGAGTGCATCGTCCAGATTCAAGAGCGAGATCGCTTCCGGGACTACAGCTTGGTTCTCCCGAACCTGGACGTACTGCAGTTGGAGCTGCAGCACCTGCTCGTGCAGGTCATTCATGCACTCCTCGTTGCGTTCCGCCCACTGCCTGCAGAATCCTCCCGTCTCTCCCTCGGCTGCCACACCTCGTGGCGGTATGCGCCGGACGACGGGTCCGCAGCCTTCCCAGCTTCGCCTTGCCACTCTGTCTCGAGCTGTCATGCTGTCCTCCCCTGAGCTCGCTGGCTCGCTGTGCTCAATGTTTCTCCACCCTTGCCAAACTTCTACTTCGCCGGGCTCCTCGCTAGCCCGCAGCAGTTCCGCCAGCTCGTTGGAGATGATGATCTCTCCTCCTAAGTAACTCCTTAGGAGGAGATCCTCCGCCATGCCTCTTGGGTGGTCTAGCAATCTGTCACGTTTCCCCTTACGTCTGTGTCTGTGTCGGCCGTGTTGGCGAGGCATGATCGCAGAGGCAAGCTGACGGTTAACAAAGTTCTTTATTTTTTTTAAATCAAACAAAACATAAACATAAAACACTCCAACACAAACTAAACTTTCTGTAACGGTTGCTAGACGCCTGACTGGAGTTCAGCCAGGCTATTTAAAGAACTAAACAAAACTAATTATCAAATTAACTTCCCTCGGTTCAGGTGAGCTTCTACGTCACCTGACCGAGGTGCAAACTGGGAAATGAAGTGAAACTTAACTCAAAACAAAACTACAACTCAAGAATCCAACAAAAATACAAATGGCGTTCTGGCGCCATCTAGGGGTTAACCGTTACACCTACACTCTTCCATAAATGGGTCATTTTTGACCCACCTATAAAAGTCAATGTGTTTTATACTTTTTTTGTCATTTTGGTTGTGAATAATGAATTGTAGCACAGTCTGTATTACATTTTAGACCATACAAAAATGATTTCATGTTTGAAATTGTATTATTTTTCACTTTATTACAGATTTTGAACATTTTGATATTTAAAAAGCGAATATTATACAGAACAGCAATAGAACAATGTCAACATTCATTATGTGTATGTGTGTAAATGTCTGGTCATTGACAGTTCCTCACTCTTTTCTATTCTCTTGCAGGTAAGTTTCCGTGTTTGCTAAAGCATGTGATATTTGATGTGAGCATCATTTGATGTGATAGTCCCTGTTTTGCCTTCTTGTCTCCTCACTGCATGCAGTTGTGACAGACTACATGTTTCTGGCTGTGATCATTGCACACAGGCACATTGCACTTCCCACACCTATTGCTGACTTTGTGATCTTTGGTACTTGGGGAGATCTGACACCTTTTTCTCTTCAGTTGGCCCTGTCTGTTTCTGTCCTTTGGCTGGGTTGTGGGTTTTGTCACTCCACACCTTCCCATTGCTTCAATGATCGGGGTTTGCAGTTGTGGGCAGCCTTCCAGTCGACTCCTCATGTGTGGTGTGACAAGCTCCTTTGAGAGCTCTTTGAGGAAGAGTCGTCGTGCATTGGTGATACCTCAGGGTTGAATTCAGGGTGCTGAGTCGTGAAAAAGGTATAGGCATTTAGGCTGGCGATGTCAAGGATGTTGTACCACAGCACTATGGGCCACCTCTGTGTTTGTCGCTTGCAGGTGTAGGTGCCAACCATCTGGTCCATGGTGTCAACACCTCCTTTGGTCTTGTTATAAAATGTGATCACTCAGAAAGGTTTTTTCTTTCTGGTGTTTTCATCCACCATTTTATCGTGGTGCATCGTGCTCAGGAGGACAACAGCCATTCCTTTCTTTCTGACGTAGCTGGCCATAGTAAAGCTGCCATTGAATCCAAACTCTGTGCTGTGAACCTCCCTGGACTTGGAAGCCTTCATCAGAGGAGGGATATCTGGCTTGTTCTGCCGTAGAGTCCCCACAATAGTGAGATCCATTTTCAGGAGATGCTGCGCAAGAGGCACACTGGTGAAAAAATTATCTGTGGTGATGTTGCGACATGTGTTTCTAAATCTACTGCACAACTGCCGGACAATGTTCTTCCCCAGATTCTTCTGAACTTCTTCCCCTGTTTGTCTCCCTGTGTAAACCATGTCATCTACTGCATATGGGATGCGTGCATCACAAACCCAGAAGATCTTTAGGCCGTACTTGGTGGGCTTGCTTGGCATGTACTGCAAAAACTTACTCCTGCCCCTGAATGGCACAAGCTGTTCATCCACAGTGACACAATCACTGGGAATCAATCGCTGTCTGCAGTTGACTACAATTACATTTAGAATGTAATAATTGTTATTGTCAGATTGTTAGATGAGGCTGATGGTTGTATGCAATACATTTCACTTCATGTTGTACATGTATAACTATGTATGTGTCAATAAACTTTGACTTGATTTGTTCCCATGAAATTGTATCGGAAATGCATGTGGGTCATTTTTGACCCACTTATGGAAACTTGGGGTAGTAATACAAATATTATAATTTCTTAAAAAGTATAAGAGGTAACTTAAACATTTTAATGGAATGATATCAAAAACATGTTATTTGAGGAATACCTGGAATATGAAAAGATAACAACTTTTCATTACAAAGATATTGCATGAAAATGACCTCTCCGGGTCATTTTTGACCCACTTGTGCATCCTAGGGTTAAAGGGAAAGCCACAACAATTAGGCTTGTTTCCAGCGAAAGCAATAATTCCCTTCAAAAAACTAAAGACCACATTCACTACGGCACCTGTGCTACGGCCCTTTATAGTCGAAATCGACGCATCGGAGTTGGCAATAGGAGCGGTGGTGTCACAATGCCACGGTCAACCCGAGAGACTCCACCTGTGTGCATTTTTTTCTCGCAAACTGACACCTGCCGAGTGAAACTATGACATCGGGAATAGAGAACTACTAGCAGTAAAAGTCAAGTCAAGTGAAATTTATTTATAGCACATTTAAAAACAACCGAAGTTGACCAAAGTGCTGTACAATGATAGAAATAAAACGACCAGAATTAAACAGCATAAAATGAAAGCAAATAAAATAAAATATAACTATAAAAATCAGTTAGTGACAGTAATAAAACAGTAATCAAATAAAATCATGCATAAACAATTTAATCAAAGATAAATAATCAATTAAACTTAACTAAAAAATACAAAATTTAAAATTAAAAAGAATAAAAGAGGGTCAAATGTCTCTGCCAGGTGTAAAAGCCAAAGAAAAGAAGTGAGCTTTCAGTCTGGATTTGAAAGTTTCTAATGTAGGTGCTGCTCTAATATTCAACGGTAAACCATTCCATTATTTAGGCGCAGCAACAGCAAACGCGCGGTCACCTCTGAGCTTTAATCTAGACCTTGGGACAGAAAGGAGTAACTGGTCTGAGGATCTAAGATTTCTTGCTGTTGTATGAGGTTGTAAAAGCTCAGAGATGTACAGAGGTGTAAAACCATTTGTCAGGAGTGAACTAACCTCGGGGACCAGAAGAAGTGGCTTTAGTGGTTAGCCCAATGTAGCGTGGATGGTAAACCCAAACGCGGATAAGAAGCGAGTAGGCAGGATAACCACGCGACTTTAATCTAAGGACTCTCACGAAAGGGGAGCAAGGGAAAAACACAAATTTAACCCGCGTCCTATAAATACACACACAATATCAGAAAGCAGATAACAAAGGGTGAGTACTCACGGTTTTCTGAAACGACAACCTGAACCGATATGTGCCGAACTCAATGACTGAGCGGTAAGCCATCGTTTGTTTACTCCTTTTATACTTCCTGGTTTGACGCCCGCCTTACTTCCGGGTCCTAGTGCCGGGCGCAGATTGAGTGTGCATGACACCATTCAGTGATTTAAAAACAAGTAATAACATTTTTAAATCAATCCTGTAGCGAACCGGGAGCCAGTGAAGTGACTTTAATACCGGAGTGATGTGGTCACTTTCGCGTGTACCAGTTAAAAGCCTAGCAGCAGAATTTTGGACAAGCTGTAGACGAGAAAGAGATGACTGGCTGATTCCTGTATATAGCGCATTACAGTAATCAAGTCGAGATGAAATAAAAGCATGAATTACTTTCTCAAAATTTGTCAATGATAAAAAAGGCTTAATCTTATCTAAAATTTTCAGTTGGAAGAAACTAGATTTAACAGAGTTTATTTGTTTATCAAATTTAAAATCATTATCAAATATTATGCCTAAATTCCTTACGAATGGTTTACAGTAGTTTGTTAATGGAGCAAAGTCGCTGCCAGGAGCACACAAGGAATCCATTTTTCCGAAGGCCACAATCTCAGTTTTATTTTCATTTAGTTTGAGAAAATTTAGAGACATCCATGCTTTAATGTAAACTAAACAAGCTATATGGGACTTGATGGCATTTTTAGTGTTTTTTCTTTAAAGGCAAATAGATCTGGGTGTCGTCAGCATAACAGTGAAAGATTCCATACTTGTTTATGACAGAACCCAGAGGTAGCATATATAAAGAAAAGAGGATAGGACCCAGGATAGAACCTTGTGGTACCCCACAAGTGAGTGGAGCCTCTGAAGAAGAAAAATCACCTAGGCTCACTGAAAAGGTTCTGTTGGTCAGATAGGATTTAATCCAGTTCAGTGCTAATCCTCGAATGCCACAGCATAAAAGTGGCGTCACTGGCTAGAGGGAGCGAAACAACCATTCATAGTATTATCTGATCACCGAAATTTAGAGTACATCCAACCAGCCAAAAGATTAAACACTCGTCAAGCCCGGTGGGCACTGTTCTTCACACGTTTTTGTTTCCACATCACCTATCGACCTGGGTCCAAAAATAACAAGGCAGATGCCTTATCAAGGTACTATCCAACGCCACAATCAAACCCAAAACCGGAACCGATTATGCCCGTATCATCAATAATAGTTGCGCCAATGCTATGAGAAATCAATGAGGAGATCAATCGGTGGACACGAGCTAATCCCGTGCCGGCCAATTGCCCTCCAAATCAAACATTTGTCACCATAGAAGCACATACTAACCCGTCTGGACACCCAGGTATCACACGCACTCTAAAAATCCTTGATCAAAAGTATTGGTGACCTAGAATGAAGGAAACCGTGAGAACAGTTGTTTTATCTCGTACAGTTTGTGCAACCACAAAGCATCCTCATGGGTTGCCAGTTGGTAAATTAATGCCCCTACCTACACCGAATAGACGGTGGTCACACATTGCGGTAGACTTTGTGACGGATCTGCCGGTGTCGAAAGGGTACACTACAATTTTGGTTGTGTTCCATCGGTTTTCCAAGGGATGCCGTTTCATCCTGTTTGGCTCTCTCCCGTCAGCCCTCCAGGTAGCATAAACCTTGAAAACAGTGTTTCGTTACTATGGCATCCCGGAGGATAATGTTTCCGGTTGTGGTCCACAATTTATTGCCAAAATTGGGGACCACTGTTAGCTTAACGTCGGGCTATCACCCCGAGTCGAATGGACAGGCTGAGTGGATTGCCCAAGAACTCGGAAGGGAAAGCCCTCTGCTCCAGGTAGGCAATCGAGTATGGCTCTCAACACAGGACCTTCACCTCCACCTCCCCTGTCGTAAGCTGTCCCCTAAATACATCGGTCCTTTCCCTATTCTCTCTCAAGTAAACCCAGTTTCTTTCAAATTAAAACTTCCTCACCATATGTGCATTAATCCTGTTTTCCATATCTCCCTTCTCAGGCCAGTGATCCGGGCCCGCTGGACGAGGGCATCATGGAGCCCTCGCTCCCCGGCGTTGTGAAGATCGGGGGTGCCCCAGCGTTCAGGGTAACGAGAATCCTAGACTCACGGAGGAGAGGGGGGGCCCTTCAATATCTCATAGATTGGGAAGGGTACGGCCCAGAGGAGTTGGGTACCAGCCAAAAACATCTTGAGCCATGAGCTCATTGCAGCGTTCCACCTTGCTCAGCCAGATCGCCCGGCACCACGATCCCCGGGCTGCCCCACCCGCCGACAACTCCATTCTGTCGGTCGGCCCCCACTCCCTCCACCTGGGTGAAGAGGGCGTCCTCGCCTCCCCAGGGAGGCTGGTCCTGAGAGAGGGGGGGGGGGTACTGTCACACCTGTGCCACCACGGCCCCGGGGAATAAGATCTGGTTCTCCGGATTACTGAGCCTCAGCCTTGTCTCCCCCTATCAACGTCGGTATGTCTCTCTGTAATGTCAAATTAGTTTTCCCTGTGTGTCACTATTTAAACCAGTCGAACCTGTTCACTGTTGTTCTTCTCGTATGTGTTTGTGCGTGTCACTAACGTTCTTTGTGCACTGTTTTTGCTCCTCAGGACTGAGCGGTGTCTGCAGGGACCGGGCCTGCGCGAGCAGGAAGCTGACAAGTTCAAGTTTAAGGCTGAGCAGTCTTCAACGTATGACTCATACTGTTTAGATGGTGTTTTTGTTCTTTGAGTTTCTAGGTTTTTTTTCCCCCCATGAATATACTCGTCTGCAGACCCGGCCAGAGGAAGTGTTTGTTTTGTCTTTTATGTTGAGCTTCCATGTGTGCACACGTGTGTTTTTTGATCTCATTTAAAGAAAATAAACAAGACTCTGTCACCCTGCATCTTGCGTCCATCTTCTGCCTACTAGGAACATGACAATGTGTGTGTAAAGGCAAGAGAAGGAGGAATGTGTGTGAAGGACACAGTGTCCAATCACCTGCCCACACACGTCATTGGAGGTTAAATATCTATTTTCTCTCTCCCTCTGTATCAGACTGCCGTTAAAGCTTTTGCTTTACACGCGCGCTGTACAAACACGCATACAGATATCAAATAAAGTAAGTTTTACCCACACACACATGATCACAGTGTTAGAGTAAACAGTACACGCGTGCACGGATGTTGATTATACCAGTAAGAGACGAGCACTAAGACCCAGCAGGGGAGACGATTACCCACAATTCCTCGCGCAAGAGAGAGAAAAACTGTTGGCTCAGTTGACGCTCACATGATGCTCAGCGTCAAAACAAGAAGCGCATGCGTGATACATAATACTCAGTACTCGTAAACCAAGACGATGTTTTTCAATTCAGAATTTATTACAAACCTTTGCTCATCTTGCGGAACACACGCAAACCGAGTTACTCTCAATCTGAGGTTCTACTGTAATTCAATTCAATTTTATTTGTATAGCGCTTTTAGCAATTGACATTGCCTCAAAGCAGCTTTACACAATCAAAAGAATTATTTAAGTTTGTATGGAATATGAATGCGTATGAATCAAAATGGTCAGTTTGTCCCTGGTGAGCAAGCCGAGGGCGACAGTGGCAAGGAAAAACTCCCTGAGATGGTGATAGGAAGAAACCTTGAGAGGAACTAGACTCAACAGGGAACCCATCCTCATTTGGGTGAAAAATGATCTGCGTGAAATTATATGCATTTATACTGTGTGTTAGGTGGCAGGCAGCTCAGCTATAACAGTTGATGTTAGTTGATGTTAATATGGAGTCCATGTAGTTATTGGAGACTCAGGTAGACTTGTAGGAAATTCCAGTCCTGAACTATCGGACTGTCAAGTCCCTGGAGAAACAGTTGCCAACACCAGTCGTGGCCAGAACCGTCGTCTAGGTAGAGAGAATCATCCCCAGGCACCAGACGCATACCAAAGAGACACACAGGGCATCCATGTGATGAAATCTCCAAGCAGAAGCCGGGCACCAGACACACGGGGCATCCATGTGAAGAAATCTCCAAGCAGAAGCCGTGCACCAGACACACGGGGCATCCATGTAATGAAATCTCCAAGCAGAAGCCGGGCACCAGGATGGTTGAGACAGGTCCGGAGGGCAGAGGCAGTCTGGATCACTGGCAGCTCAGGAACGACATGTGTAGCTCGACAGAGAGAGAAAGAAAGAGTGAAAGGGGGAGACAGGGGGAAAGAGGGAAGAGAAAGAGGGGGAGGAAGAGAAGAAGAGGAGAGATGGCAATTATGTATGGTCACAGTCATACGATGTATAATGTGAATGTATATTAACTGTAGAGTGCAAGCAGAGACTCCGGCAGGACTAACTATGACAGCATAACTAAAAGGGAGAGCCAAAAGGAAACACAAACATGAGGGCTCCCTGAAGTGTAAAGCAAACAATCACCTCACAGTCAACAAACTTGAGTGATCAATGAGAGTGAGGAAGACAGCATCTAAACATACCAGTTCACCATAATACTCTACGTCCATGAGTCCTAATAAGGCTAATCTATTTATGAAAATGCTTGGCTAAATAAATAGGTTTTTAGCCTAGACTGTAATCAGAACAACACTTTAATTTTGTGTCAGAACCAAACAATACATGTCCTTCTCAAAAAATTAGCATATTGTGATGAAGTTCATTATTTTCTTTAATGTACTGATAAACATTAGACTTTCATATATTTTAGATTAATTACACACAAACTGAAGTAGTTCAAGCCTTTTACTGTTTTAATATTGATGATTGTGGCATACAGCTCATGAAAACCCAAAATCCCTATCTCAAAAAATTAACATATTTCATCTGACCAATAAAAGAAAAGTGTTTTGAATACAAAAAAGTCAACCTGCAAATAATTATGTTCAGTTCTGCACTCAATACTTGGTGGGGAATCCTTTTGCAGATTCTTGTCTGTCTCTCAACTTTCTCTTCACAATATCCCACAGATTCTCTATGGGGTTCAGGTCAGGAGAGTTGGCAGGCCAATTGAGCACAGTAATACCATGGTCAGTAAACCATTTACCAGTGGTTTTGGCAGCTGACATGGCACCCCAAACCATCACTGACTGTGGGTACTTGACACTGGACTTCAGGTATTTTGGCATTTCCCTCTCCCCAGTCTTCCTCCAGACTCGGGCACCTTGATTTCCGAATGACATGCCAAATTTGCAACCTGTAGCCCATTTCCTGCACACGCCTGTACACGGTGGCTCTGGATGTTTCTACTCCAGACTCAGTCCACTGCTTCCGCAGGTCCCGCAAGGTCTGGAATCGGTCCTTCTCCACAATCTTCCTCAGGGCCCGGTCACCTCTTCTCGTTGTGCAGCGTTTTCTGCCACACATTTTCCTTCCCACAGACTTCCCACTGAGGTGCCTTGATACAGCACTCGTTCAGAACGAAGTTTCTGAACGAGAGCCTATTCGTTCAGGAATTTCTTTCTGTGTCTTACCCTCTTGCTTGAGGGTGTCAATGATGGCCTTCTGGACAGCAGTCAGGTCGGCAGTCTTACCCATGATTGCGGTTTTGAGTAATGAACCAGGCTGGGAGTTTTTAAAAGCCTCAGGAATCTTTTGCAGGTGTTTAGAGTTAATTAGTTGATTCAGATGATTAGGTTAATAGCTCGTTTAGAGAACCTTTTCATGATATGCTAATTTTTTGAGATAGGGATTTTGGGTTTTCATGAGCTGTATGCCACAATCATCAATATTAAAACAATAAAAGGCTTGAACTACTTCAGTTTGTGTGTAATGAATCTAAAATATATGAAAGTCTAATGTTTATCAGTACATTACAGAAAATAATGAACTTCATCACAATATGCTAATTTTTTGAGAAGGACCTGTATTTATGTTTTCACTTTCTGGACCATTGCACAAGAAACTTCATTAAGTCACTTTAATAAGACACTTTTTATGCATATTTGCACACCGTCAGTCTTCTTTTTTTCACCAAATTTCAAAATTTTTGAAAATGTATATTTTTTCTCTATATTTTCTATGTTTTGTTATTTGTACAGTATATTTCTATTTTTATCCTAGTTCAATTTATTTTCTATCATATTTCTTTTTATTTATTTCTTATCTATAAGCTTGTAATTTAATTTTATTTTTAAGGTCACTGGCGGTCATATACTGTAAGCATTTCACTGCATATCGTACTGTGTATGACTGTGTATGTTACAAATTTGAATTTGAATTAGAAATTTTATGTTTCAGAATAATTTGTTTCAGAGGGTTGTTTCAGACGCTTCATAGGACTAAAAATGTTTGACCTCTAGAACCAGAGAAGATGGACAATAGAAATGTTCAACATTCTCTTGGGGTTGTTTATATCAGTAATCAGACATACAGGGTGTTTTGAAGTTGTAGTCACTGTTCCCTTGGTTGGTTAGTTTTATATCTTATGTTGGCTACATGTATGTGTGAAATATCAAAGTTTTCATTAGTTACATTAGTAATACTTGGTGTTTATTTCACTGTAGTAAGTCAGTCAGTCTCTACAATATTACGAAGGGGTGCAATTCTACTCTATTAGAAATGTCATGAGCCAGCCTGATCAGCCAAGCACATCCAGGCCATGATTTCAGATAATTACGGATGCTTCCAATTTCATTCAGTGGCAAATTATCTTGCTTGCATGCAAGCGAGACATGCTCAGGGACATCCTGAATATCTTTGTGTTTGTGTATTTGGATACAATTTTGATCATCTCCCATTCACTGGATGAGCACAAGCTGCATGTTTGTCAAGTTCTTCAGAAGCTACTTAAGAACCAATTGTACGTAAAGGCAGAGAAATGTGAATTTCATTGTCAGACCCTTTCTCTTTCTTGGTTTAATCATTGCCCCATCTAAGATCCTAATGGATCCAGCTAAACTGAAAGCAGTAACCGATTGGCAATGTAAAGTAAAATGTAACACAGATGGTTTCATCTGCAGTGGAAAAATAAATAAATATCTGGAACAACCATGGAATTAGAAGGGGTGTACAAACTTTTGACTGGTAGTGTATATTTACTGTGGTTTAATAAATAGAATTTCATAGCGTATTTGATTTTACTGCATGACGGCAGGCCTAAAGCCAGCACCCCTTACTATCTGCCACCCTCGCACTCAACCAAGCAGAGACAAACCAAGCACAGATTCAGCATCATGCTCAGCTCCACCTTATGCACAGAAGGGGTGGGGCATCTCAACTCACTGCGGCCCAAGACAGTTCAGATTTTGGCATATATAACCTCGGTCAGGTGACGTCATCTGATGAAGCGCACCTGCAGGTTATAAATAGGAGTGAACCGGAAACAATCCTCAGATCTTTTTCGTCTTCAAGCACGTATTGTGTTTGTGTATGTGTGTGCAAGCAAAAAAAAGAACAAAGAGTGTTTGATTCACCGATAATATGGTGAATCAACAGATAATATGGCTGAGTTTCAAGCAAGATATGTCCCTCCGTATGATATAATCCTATCAGAGGGCGATCTCCATACTTTTTGTTTCCATTGTTTTAGGTGAAGATCACGCTCTCCTTGGGCTCAAGTGAGCACTGTGACCCCTCCCAATAAAGGTGCCTCACGCGCGCCTCACTTTCTTTAAGGAGAAATCACGAGCCGCGACGCATTCCGGGAGATCATGTGCGGTTCCGGAAGAGGCGCTTGAAACAGACTCTCACCTCCTATCTCTTGCGCTTTCTCCCGATCGGGAAGTTTCTCTGTCCGCCTCGCGAGCACCCTGCTTCTGCAGAAATGGAAGTAGTTCCCTCAGATCCCTCCTCTATTGATGACAGAGAGTTTGGGGAGTGCTTGAAGTAATAAAAGTGCTGGAGCAAGTTTTCCCAAACACTCTAAATTAAACGACAGACTTCTGTTGAGTAGCCGGGGGGCAGATCCTCAACGACACTCTCTCCCTTTCTATAGCAACCTCCACAGTGAGTTAACTCACTCTTGGAGCAAGCCTTATTCATCACGTGTTCCATGCCATCGATTTATTTGAGTATCATTAATGCGGAAGCGCGGGGTTATACAAAGATAGAAGAGATGCTTGCGGGCTATCTCTCTCCTCGGACATCATCCCCCCTCTCCAAATAAACAACACTTCCGTCCAAGCTTTGTAGACTTTCATCTGCCTTGTTGGGAAAAGCACTTCAGGCAACAGGTCAGACTGGTGCTTCTCTGCACACCATGGCAGTCTTGCTGTACCAAGCTGATCTGCCAAGAGAACTGAGCACTGGCTAAACCTCTCGTAAAGACTGGGGTACGGCTTGTCTCCCTTCACAAGCCACCTCAATTAGGTCAGACCGGCACACTGCCTTCTTCATTAAGAACAAAGTGCCCTCCCTGGCACTCTCAGGAGCTCGGTGTTCTTGCTCCGCCGCCACTAGTGTTTCGGGGAACACCGGTCTCCAATATGAATTTAGTTTTCGGTTATCTCCTGCCGTAGTCCAGGATGCCGAACTTCTAATTCTTTTTGTGTGTATTTTGTATGACATAGGCAACTGGCTGATTTTGGCTCAGTCGCAGAAGCTAGCGCTCCGACATAGGCATGTCATCCTAGCTCATCTTGATTCTTCAAGGATTGAGACTGAACGCCATAAAAGCGGTCTCTTTCCTGCTCAGAATACAACATATTTGGGTGTCACGTAGGATTCGATCACAATGCAGGCACAGGTGTTTCCTGCGCATGAAGAATCCATTCCCAACACCCTGAAGGAAACCAAGCTAGGCCAGAAAGTGACTGTTCATCGCTTTCAGGGATTTTTAGGTCTCATGGCAGCAGCATCCATGGTGATACCTTTGGGCCTGCTGCATATGAGATCGTTTCAGTTGTGGTTAACGACAAAGGGATTTATCTCAGGGCCAATCCCCGGAGGCAATAAAGGTTATGCGCCAGAGCCTTCGAACCCTTTTCTATGTGGTTCAGACCCCGGTTTCTGACTTTGGGTCCCACTCTATATGCGTTTTTGTCATCGCGAGATGCTAATGACAGACGCTTCCCTCACGGGCTGGGGTGCGGGCCAAGGGAGATGGAGAGGCCATCTTCTCGCGTGGCACATCAATTGTCCCGAACTGATGGTTTTATTTTTGCCCTGAAACACCTCCTCCAGCAGTTGAGGCTACCATGTCCTAGTGCGGGTGGACAACACTACGGTAGTCTCGTACATAATCGCCAGGGTGTACTGTGATTGCGCCGCTAAATTGCTAGCGCACCAGGTTCCTGTCCCTCAGGGCGATTTACATTCCAGAGCATATGACAGTGGGAGCAGTTGTACTGTCCAGTCAATCTCTGACACACAGGGAATGGAAACCCCACCACAAAGTAGTCAGTCAATCTCGGAGAGATTTCATGTAGCAGTGGTGGACCTTTTTGCCTCGCAAGAAGGCTTTTTGCCTGGGGTCTGGACGCCTTGACCCTTACACCTTTATGTGTTTTTCCTGATAGCACTGATCCCGGGAATCTTGGCAAGGGTCCATCAACAGCGTTTGTGCATCTTATTGATAGCGCCCTGTTGGCCGACCAGAGTGTGGTTTACATTTACATTTAGCCATTTGGCAGACGCTCTTATCCAGAGCGACTTACAAAAAGTTTACATCACTGGATACATACTCACACTGGGTTAACTAGGTTAATAACTAAGTGCCATTAGTCCAACACAACTGGGAAGAGGTTTTTTTTTTTTTTGGCGGTGGGTTAGTCCAAGTACTGAAGAAACAGATACGTCTTGAGTCATCATTTAAAGATAGTCAAAGTCTCTGCTGTACGGACATCTAGAGGAAGTTCATTCCACCACCTAGGTGCCAGAAAAGGAAAGAGTTTGGATGAATGCCGCCCTCGATCCCTGAGTGATAGTGGGATGAGGCGAGCAGTGCTCGAGGATCGGAGGGAACGTGGTGCAGTGCCTGGTGTGATTAGAGCAGAGAGGTAAGTTGGTGCTGGGCCATTTTTAGCTTTGTAGGCAAGCATCAGCGTTTTGAATTTGATGCGGGCAGCTACAGGAAGCCAGTGCAGGGAGCGGAGAAGTGGGGTGGTGTGGGAGAACTTGGGAAGGTTAAAAACGAGACGTGCTGCTGCATTCTGGATCAGTTGCAGAAGACGAATCGTGGAAAGAGGGAGGCCTGCCAGGAGTGATTTGCAGTAGTCCAGCACCTGAGTAGCCTGTGAAGAAAGAAATGGGCGAATTCTTTTGATATTGCAAAGAAGAAATCTACAAGAGCGAGTAAGGTTAGTGATGTGTGGGGAAAATGACAGATGATTGCCCACGGTTACCCCAAGATTGTGGGCAGTGGCTGAAGGAGTGATTTGGTTGTGGTCCAGGGATATCACCATAATTGTCATCATATTTCACTTTCCTCTCTCCTCCTGTCTCCCCCTTTCACTCTTTCTCTCTCTCTCTCTCTCTCTCTCTCTGTCGAGCTACACATGTCATTCCTGAGCTGCCAGTGATCCAGACTCCCTTTGCCCTCCGGACCTGTCTGATCCATCCTGGTGCCCCGTTTCTGGTTGGAGGTCACGTCGCATGGATGCCCCGTGTGTCTCTTTGGGATGCGTCTGGTGTCTGGGGATGATTCTCTCTACTTAGAAGATGTTCTGGCCTCGACTGGTGTTGTCAGCTGTTTCTCTGAGGACTTGACAATTCGATGGAACTTTCTACAAGTCTATCTGAGTCTCCAATAACTACTGGACTCCATTTTAACATCAATTAACATCAACTATTATAGCTGAACTGCCTGCCACCTAACACTGTATAAATGCAGATAATTTCCTGCTATCTGTTTCACCCAGATGAGGATGGGTTCCCTGTTGAGTCTGGTTCCTCTCAAGGTTTCTTCCTCTTACCATCTCAGGGAGTTTTTCCTTGCCACTGTTGCCCTCGGCTTGCTCACCAGGGACTATCTGAACATTTTGATTCATACACATTCACATTCCATACAAACTTAAATAATTATTTTGATTGTGTAAAGCTGTTTTGAGACAATGTCAATTGTTAAAAGCGCTATACAAATATAATTGAATTGAATTGAATATCAGAAGGTCTTGACCTGGGGATGAGTCACAAGGGATGAACAACAGTTCAGTTTCACTCAGATTGACCTTCAGCTGATATGCAGCCATCCAGGATGAGATGTCTGCCAGACATGCTGAGATCTGGGTGGAAACCTGAGTGTCAGAGGTAGGAAAGGAGAGAGTAAGTTGGGTGTCATCTGCATAACAATGGTATGAAAATCCATGCGATGATATGACTTTACCAAGAGATCGGGTATAGAGGGAGAAAAGAAGAGGACCAAGTACTGAGCTCTGTGGGACACCAGTAGAGAGTCTACGTGGGGCAGATGTAGATCCCCTCCATGTTACTTCATACAGTATGACCTATCTTCTAGGTAAGAAGCAAACCATTGCCACGCTTTTCCACAAATTCCAAGGCTTGTAAGAATAGATAATAGAATCTTGTGGTTCACCATGTCAAATGCAGCTGACAGGACCAGGAGGATGAGAACAGATGACAGTTTAGCAGATCTAGCAGCATGAACCGCCACCTCTACCAGTTTCTCGTGGATTGTGAGAGAATACATAGGCAGAGGGTAGGGCAGCTGTTGTAGCAGAGTTCTGAGGAGATATCCAGGTCTCAGTTAGTGCCAAAAAGTCAAAAGAGTAATGGGTAGCTAGGGCAGAGATAAAATCAGCTTTCTTTACAGCAGATTGGCAGTTCCAGAGCCCACCTACCACCAGTGCAGGGCAATGAGAGGACTGGAGGGT
Organism: Channallabes apus; assembly: GCA_030522415.1. Lineage (NCBI taxonomy): Eukaryota > Metazoa > Chordata > Actinopteri > Siluriformes > Clariidae > Channallabes > Channallabes apus. The sequence continues at coordinate 2,718,152 of CM060105.1, read as the reverse complement.
AGATGAGGTTTCTGCGAGATCTGCCTCTGCTGTGTGAGTAAAAGCATCTTGGTCTATGAGAACTGACAGAGATAGGTTGAAGACACATGCTAGACTGAAGTAATTGTCTATAACACTTGAAATTTCTTGGTAAACAAGAGTTTGAGTCAATTCTCTGCACTTGCTATCTAGATTATTGACTAATTTTGTTGTAGGATATGCTTATTAACAGAGATACCTTCAATATATGTAGCTAAGCCCTGCCCACAATTCACATCTTAAGGAAACCTGAAACTACTCTTGATTAATTACCTGAGAACAAATTGCTTTAGACCTACTTCAATCAGACTGCAATCAACACTACCAAACAGCAAAACCTAGGTACAGTATACAGTAAGAACCAATCGTGTTTCAAAAACAGTACAAAAGTTAAAAACCTACCTTACCAGTGGAGAAGAATACAATATAGAAAACTAAAGCACACTAAAGTTTGAGCTTGATCCACCTTCAATATATGTAGCTAAGCCCTGCCCACAATTCACACCTTAAGGAAGCCTGAAACTACTCTTGATTAATTACCTGAGAACAAATTGCTTTAGACCTACTTCAATCACACTGCAAATAACGCTACCAAGCAGCAAAAACTATGTACAGTATACAGTAAGAACCAATCGTGTTTAAAAAACAGTACAAAAGAATCCAATATAGAAAACTAAAGCACACTCAGATCCAGTATCTCTACTCGATGGCTCACCATGGTAATCCCTGAGAGGAGGGATGTTCTGTCTCAGGCGCAGGGAACAATATTTCATCCCCCGTCCCAAGCTTTGGAACCTTCACATTTGGTACTTCGCATAAAAGTACTTCTGTAGAGGATGAGTGGAACATAGTTTATCAGGTGGTAGTTCCCATGGTCTTTCGTCAGCAAGTTTTGTCATTAGGGCATGACCATGTGCTATCAGGACACCTAGGAATAACAAAAACCTACAATCGCATCCTTCAACATTTTTTTTTGTCATGGACTTAAGCGAGATGGACTTAAGCGAGATGTAATACGGTATTGTAAGACTTGCCACATACTGGGGTAAGCCTAATCAGGTGATCCCACCAGCTCCGTTGATCCCGATTCCTGTTCTGGGCGAACCTTTCGAACACGTTATAGTAGACTGTGTGGGGCCTTTGCCAAAGTCTAAATCTGGTAATCAGTTTTTGCTCACAATTATGTGCATTGCTACCAGATACCCAGAGGCTATCCCACTTCGCAAAGTTACAGCTAAAGCAGTAGTCAAAACTTTGATAAAGTTTTTTACTACGTTCGGTTTACCTAAGGTTGTACAAACAGATCGAGGTAGCAATTTTCTCTCAAAGTTGTGTTCACAAGTCTTTGACACATTAAACACTACACACCGCACTTCTAGTGCTTATCATCCTGAAAGTCAGGGAATGTTGGAAAGATTCCACCAGACCTTAAAAGCAATGTTGAGGAAGTATTGTCAAACTTGGCAAGTTTTTTACACCACCTTAGTGCTGACCAAAGACAAGATATAGTTGACCTCCTTAGCAAATTTCCTTATATCTTAGGTGATGTTCCCACAATAACAAACGTACTACAGCATGATATTATGATAAGCAACTCCCAGCCCATTAAACAGCATCCTTATAGACTTAATGCAGTTAAAAAAAGGTTTAATGAAGCTGGAAACTCAGTACTTGTTGGAAAAGGGGTTAGCTAAGCCCAGCATTAGTCCATGGTACTAAGCGTTTTTGCACTGACTATAGACGCGTGAATGCCGTGACGATACCCGATTGCTTTCCAATCCCAAGAATGGAGGATTGTGTTGACAGTGTAGGGTCAGCTAAGTTCATCAGTAAGTTGGACCTTCTTAAAGGATACTGGCAAGTTCCCTTGACCGCCAGGGCATCCGAAATTTCAGCCTTTGTAACCCCGGACTGTTTCTTACAGTATAACGTTATGCCTTTTGGGTTGCGAAATGCTGCGGCGACATTTCAAAGACTGGTCAACTTGGTGCTCACTGACATCCCTAATTGCAGTGCTTATCTTGACGATCTGGTCGTTTATTCACAGACTTGTATCGTTGTATCGTTTATTCAACAACATGTATTGTTGTTGGAAACCGTACATAAACGGTTAGAGAAAGCATCCTTAACTTTAAATCTGGCAAAATGTGAAATTGGCAAAGCAACAGTGACCTATTTAGGTAAACAAGTAGGACAAGGCAAAGTGCGACCGATAACAGCAAAAATTTCAGCAATTAATGAGTTCCCTAGGCCAAAAACCAGGCGAGAATTACGCCGATTTTTGGGTATGGTTGGTTACTATCTGTGCTTTTGTCGGAACTTTTCCTCTGTTGCGGTTCCGCTGACTTCCCTACTTAGTCCTTCAGAACCTTTTGTGTGGTCACCTGAATGTCAGATTGCTTTTGATAATATTAAAGCTCTGTTGTGCAGCGAGCCTGTGCTGTCTGGCCCAGATTCTATGGTTGGATTTAAGCTGGAAGTCGACGCAAGTGAAGTAGGAGCTGGTGCTGTTCTTTTACAGGAAGACAAGGATTGAATCAACCACCCTGTTTGTTACTTCTCAAAGAAGTTCTGTAAAAGTCAGTGTAATTATTCAACGATAGAGAAGGAGGCTCTGGCTTTGCTGTTAGCGCTACAGCACTTCGAGGTCTATGTTGGTTCTTCTACTCATCCTGTTGTGGTTTACACAGATCATAACCCCGCTAACTTTTATTTCTCGTATGCGTAACCAGAACCAGAGGTTGATGAGATGGTCTCTCATCATCCAAAACTACAATCTTGACATTATGTATAAAAGAGGTTCCGCATAACGTAGTGGCAGATGCGCTGTCCAGAGTTTAAACACTAGAATATTGTGGTGTTTTTTTTTTTGCAAACATATACGTTTGTTCTTAAGGGTGTGGGTGTTACGTCCCGTAATATTTTCGGGCATGTCGCATGCATTTTGGTGCCCATGTCTTTCAGGTCCTGGGATTGGACATCGCACCCGTCAATCATGGTTTCCAGTGCGACCGCGATTCCCGTGGGAACCAATGAGGCTGCCCTAGCCGAGTATAAGAACCCGGAAGTGACGCAGCCAGCGGCGCGGCTTTTTGTTTCATTCATATATATATTGTTATGGTGACGCTATACTTCCGGTGTTCTGAATATTGTCATAGTGATTTGTGAATGGTGTGTGCATGATACACTACTCTCTCTACATGTATTGTTCGTCCCAACTCCGCCCAGTACGAGTTCTTGGACATGTCTCTATTCGCGGTGTTGAGTCCAGGTTAGTACACCCTAGGGTTTACGTAAACAGCACGTAGAGGTAGACTTTGTTTTGACACACTAGATAGGAGTGAGAGCTACTTGTTGCACTTATGGTTTTGGCTAGTTAGTCTAGTTAGCGGGCATCCCAAGCCCTGATTTTGTTTTCATTGTGTTTATAGGTTAGATTGACTGCCGCGCATAAGTTAGAAGGTGTTTAGTTTTATTTATTTCTTTGATTTAAGCTCTGCTCGTGGCTCCCACCGTTGAATGCGTATTTAATACTTTGTATATATTTTCTGTAAATATTCTTTCACTACTTGTACTATTGGTTTCCACTGTGTGTTTTGGTACTTTAAATTACTAAAGTTTAGTACTTTAGTAAAGTTAAAACTTGGCGCTACTCTGGAGTTTGTCTCATTCTTGTTCATAAGTGACTTCTCAAATAGTAATCAGTGATGGTTTACAAGATATTAACCTTCCTTTTTTAATTTTCTTATGTCAGCTTCCTATCCCCCTTAGACATTAAGAGCAAATTTAACATCTAAATTGGAAACCATAACAGGGACCAACTAAGTCAAGCTGGTTTTCTAGCCGGCATAATTGAGATTATTCTAGCTGCTAGGGCTCCCTCCACTAGAAGAGCTTATGCCCTCAAATGGAATGTATTTGAAAGTTGGTGCATGACAAAGCAGGTAGACCCAGTCCACTGCCGAATTGTTTCAGTGCTGCAGTTTCTGCAGGCAAAGTTGTCCTCGGGCTTGTGCCCTAGTAAAACCCTCAGGACGTACGTAGCTGCTAGTTCAGCCTGTCACGTTCTGATTGATGGGGTTACTGTGGGAAAAAAACCCTTCAGTTGTTGCCCGTTTCATTCGTGGAGCTAAACGGGTGACGCCACCCACTAGAGCCACGGTCCCTTTGTGGGATTTATCTATCATGCTCTAAGGTCTAATTGACACATTTACATTTACATTTAGGCATTTGGCAGACGCTCTTATCCAGAGCGACTTACATTTTTTATCTCATTATACATTATACATTATACTTGCTCAGGGGCCCAACAGTGGCAACTTGGTCCGAACCGTAGTCCAATGCCTTAACCACTGAGCTACCCCTGACACCCCTTTTTGGTCACGGCACCAACCAGTGACGTAAGTCAGAGCAGCTTTTTATATGCTATGGAGACCATAACCGGGAGGCGGCCACCACTACACAGACCTTGTCACACTGGGCGAGAGATGCTATTGCTCTCTCCTATGAGGCACGTAGGCTCACTTCGCCTCTAGGAATCAGGGCTTATTCAACCAGGTGGATCGCCTCATCTATTGCACTAGCAAGAGGGATTTCCCTGCAGCAAGTGTGTGACGCGGCGGGTTGGTCCTCTCTGCACACATTTGTTAGTTTATTTTCCACTCCGGTCTCACGGGTCCTCGAGTCAGCTTCCCAGACATAGTTCTGAGACCTTCTCGGCCTTGTGCGCACATGCTACACAACCTTGGGGTCCAGACACTTGTAGTGCGGCAGCCGTTGGAACTCTCGTTCCCATAGCATTTTCATGCAGGATCTTGTTCCCGCCTTTTCAGGGAACAGGGTTACAGCAAAGTAACCAGAGACGTTTTTCATCCCAGCACCCCCTTTGTGCTGTACCACCGCCGGCAAAAACCTTAAACATTAAATGTTAAACAAATTTACCATCACAGTACTAAAATTACAGTACAAATTTAGAACTTAAGTTAAATACCGGTGTTTCTTAGTTCCATCGAATTTAAGCAAAGTAAATGTTAACACAGTGAGCCTTTATATTTTATCATGTGTAACACTCGCGTAGCCAGAAATCCTCTGTGTATCAGAAAAAGTGGGTGAGCTACAGGTGTTGTCAGATTAATGGACAAAAACAATATAATATACCTATATAAGCTACATAGCCTTTATGAGACTTTACTTTTATTTAAGTGCACGAACAATGACGACAAAATGTTATGATGTTGTAAAATAATGAAAGCAAACAGGGATACAGCGCTATTCTGTATCGGTTTCTGTGAACTTGAGCGAGTCAGAAAATGAACCGAAACTCTGTGTATACTCACCTCACAGACGTGAAAAATATATACTTACAGAAAGCAAAATGTCTGCTTTTATATAAACTAATGGGCCAAAACGAAAAGATGTCAACTTATCAATTAATTATTAAAATGGCCAGTCAGTTTCCCTGCTGTTTTCCCCGACACATTCATAATCATTAGTCTACTTCTGCTGGTGTGGTGTTTCTTATCCCCAACCCCATTAAAACAGCGTATTCAGAGAAAGGCTCGCCCACAAGAGGTTGTGTTCACTACACAGCAAAAACATGTTAGTATCTTATTACTGAAATAAAGGTTATGACTGAACATTGCCGTGCGTTTCGCACAGCGCTGCAAAGACAGCACTTATTTACCACGTATAAATTTGTGTTTGTTGTATTTCTGGGAAAGAGAAATCTCTCATATCAGCGCGCGCATTCATCTGACTGTAGCTCAAAACTCAGCAAAGTGAAAGAGCGCACACATGGTTTTTCACACACGGGTTCATGCGAACATTTTACATTCACTAAAATGCTTATTCACAGCCACATTTCAGCCATTCCCACACATACATTTGTGCTATGTTGTTTGTACACACTTTTACTTTTCCCGTTCTAATCTCCCCTTTGATCACAATGCTCCAGATATGAGCTGACACGAGCAGCTTTGTTTCAGTCATAATATTCCTCTATCATAAAGAGAGGCGACATATACTTGCTGATTATACTTCAAGATGGCGCCGGTGAGGTCGGCTGCCGTCACGACTGCTCCGACCACCTTTTCTTTGTTTTTGTTCTTTAAGTTAGTTTTCAGTGTGTTAAAATCGGCAAAATCACCACCATTGAGTACATTAGGTATGATAGAGACACTCTTGTTTCTATTGGTATACAATGTACTCACAATTCGACAGTTTTAACTCCGGATCCGAGCTGGCCGAGTGAGATCCTGAGGGAGAACAATGGACGCGATGCGAAGCGACGAACCCGAGGGAGACGAGCTGGTGTGAGGAACCGGCTCAGGGCCCGTGCACACCGCACACCTCTGCCTAGTATCCTGCTCGCCAACGTCCAGTCACTGGAGAACAAACTGGATGACCTCAGGGCCAGGATAAAGTTCCAGAGAGACATTCGGGACTGCAATCAAATTCAAATTCAAATTTTATTAGTCACATACACAATCATACACAGTATAATATGCAGTGAAATGCTTTATACGACCGCCAGTGACCTTAAAAAAAAGAAAATAAAATCTTGTACGTAAAATAAATAATCAATAAAAAGGAAATACTAAAGAAATAATTTTAACTAGTAAAATTAACTGTGCATAAGGGCATAATAAAATATTGCAAAAATATAGAAATATGGTATTAAAGTGTCGGTGGTTGTGCAAATATGCATGAAAGGTGACATGTGCAATTGTCCAGATGTATGAGTATTTAGTGCAAGTGTGTATGAATGTGTCCATGATTGTCCAGTCAGTGTTGTGAGCTTAAAAGATGTTATTAGTCCTGTGTGGAGGTGTGATTGTGATTGAGAGACCTTATCGCCTGCGGGAAGAAGCTCCTCCTCAGTCTCTCTGTGTTGGCCTTTAGGGAGCGGAATCTCTTCCCAGACCGCAACAAAGAGAACAGTCCATTACTGGGGTGACTGAGGTCCTTCATGATCTTCCTGGCCTTAGTCCAGCACCGCTTGCTGTAGATGGAGTGCAGGTCAGGGAGCTCAGTGCGGATGATGCGCTCGGCTGATCGCACCACCCTCTGTAGAGCTCGTCTGTCCTGCATGGTGCTGTTCCCGAACCAGGTCGAGATGTTTCCCGTCAGGATGCTCTCTATGGTGCAGGAGTAGAAGTTCCTGAGCACCTTGGAGGGCAGTCTAAAGTCTCTCAAGCGTCTGAGGTGGTAGAGACGCTGCCGGGCTTTTTTCACCACGGTGTTGATGTGACAGGACCATGACAGGTCCTTCGTGATGTGAACACGGAGGTATCTGAAGCTGTCCACTCTCTCCACTGGGCTCCTGTTGATGACGGGGGTCTGGTAGTTCCTCTCCTGCTTTGTACTAAAGTCCACTATCAGCTCCTTTGTCTTACTGACGTTCAGGAGGAGATTGTTCCTCTGGCACCAGTTCTCCAGATTTCCAATCTCCTCTAGGTAGTCCGACTCATCATTGTTGGTGATCAGTAGAGATGTTCCGATACCATTTTTTCCCTCCCGATACCGATTCCGATACTTGGGCTCAGGATATTGGCCGATACCGAGTACCGATCCGATACCTGGGTGTGTATCTGTACTGTGTGTGTGTGTGTATGTGTGTGTATATATATATATATATATATATATATATATATATATATATATATATATATATATATATACATACATTTTATATATATATATACGTACATACATACATACATACATAATAAATATATATATAATTTCTTTTTTAAGTAAAATACTACTAGCCCTGTGTAACGGGTTCGACCCTACAGTAAGTGCACGGGCGACACCATGAAACACGGACACGAGGCGAGGTCTTACAGCAAAAAGGGTCATTTATTTAGAAAAATGGGGAAGGAAAGGGTTAAAGGCTCGCTGCGGTCTTTTCCACTTCGGCGGCAGGGATGCGAAGGCGGGCTCTACGCGGAAATGAAGGTGCCGCGGGAGATCGCGCAGCTCGTTCACGCGCTCCTCTCGCGGAGATTAAAGGCGCCCCCTTTTTAAAGTCTGTGGGCCGCATCACATCGCCCCGCTCTTGTGCCACTGTCTCTCATAAAATCCACCGCGTCGCAAAGTCGTTTCCCAACAGTCAGACCCCGAGCTACACTCCCTGCTGTGTTTTATAGCGCCGATAGCTCATGGGCCGTTGCCTGATTCTGCGCCCCTGCTACTTCACATACCTAAAGGGTGGGGAGGCTGCCTAACTAGTGAGCGAGGAGCAATACCTGTATCAATTTGGGCGCACGCCGTGACACTCTGTAAGTAAGCTAAGCTAGCGGGCATGAATAGGTTATGTTTAAGAAAATGGTATCGGATCGGTACGTGGACTCAAATACTCGCCAATTCCGATGCCAGCTTTTTTTGTGGTATCGGCAGCATTTCCGATACCAGTATCGGAATCGGAACAACCCTAGTGATCAGTCCGACCACGACGGTGTCGTCAGCAAACTTGATGATGGAGGTGGAGTTGGTAGTGGCCACGCAGTCGTGGGTGTACAAAGAGTACAGCAGGGGGCTCAGAACACAACCCTGGGGGGCTCCAGTGCTGAGAGTGAGTGTAGCTGAGACATGTCCGCCCATCCTTACTGCCTGGGGTCTGCCAGTCAGAAAATTGGAGATCCACTGACATATAGATGAGCTCAGTCCCAGGTGCTCCAGCTTGGTGGTGAGTGTGGAGGGAATTATGGTGTTAAAAGCAGAGCTGTAGTCGATGAAGAGCATTTTAACATAATTCCCTTTCCTAGTGTCCAGGTGAGTGAGTGATGTGTGGAGGAGATGAGAGATTGCATCGTCTGTGGAGCAGTTCTGACGGTATGCAAACTGTAGTGGGTCCAGTGTGTCGGGTAGTGAAGAAATGATGAAGTCTCTGATAAGGCGTTCAAAGCACTTCATCACTACTGAGGTGAGGGCTACAGGGCGATAGTCATTGAGAGAAGCAGGATGTGGTTTCTTTGGAACAGGAACAATGATGGACTCTTTGAAGCATGTGGGGATCACCGACTGAGATAAAGAGATGTTGAATATTTCAGTGAACACAGGTGCTAGCTGGTCTGCGCAGGCTCTGAGAATACGACCTGAGATGCCGTCTGGTCCTGCTGCTTTCCTGGTGTTCACTCTCTTGAAGGCTCTCCTCACGTCGTGCTCGGAGATGATGAGCGCGTTCCCGGTGCTGGCTGTGTCTTCCTGTCTGCAGCCGTTAGCGCCGTTAGCATTAGTGCCGTTAGCATTAGCGCCGTTAGCATTAGCGCCGTTAGCATTAGCATCGCTAGCGTCTTTAGCTGCAGCCTCGAAGCGAGCATAGAAGATGTTGAGCTCGTCTGCCAGAGTCGCGTCCGCATTCGTCATACCGGATGTTGGTGCTTTATAGTCCGTTATTGTTCTCAGTCCCTGCCACAGGCTCCTAGAGTCACTCTGTTGAAGCTGTGACTCTAGTTTTCTCCCGTAGCGCGGCTTCGCCTCTTTCACCGCCTTCCGGACGTTATATGACGCAGCCTTGTACGGTTCCATGTCCCCCGACGCAAGTCCCATGTTGTAGGCAGCTGTGCGAGATCTCAGAGCGTCGCGGATGGTTTTATCCCCCCACGGCTTCTGGTTGGGAAACGTTCTGATAGTCTTTTTCTCTACCGTATCGTCTACCAGCTTTTCAATAAATCCCACAACCGCTTCCGTAAACATGCTGACGTCATCATCGGAGCTGTTTCTGAACATGTCCCAGTCTGCGTCATCGAGTGCGTCCTGTAACACGGCCACCGATTGGTCCGTCCAACGCGCGACCTCCCTCTGGACCGGAACTTCCTGTTTCAGCCTTTGTTTATATTTTGGCATGAGGAAGATGGCGGCGTGGTCGTATTTACCAAACGCTGGACGAGATTGTGCCTTGTAACCGTCTTTGACCGTGGTATAACAGTGGTCCAGTGTCCTTTCGCCCCTGGTGGGGCAGGTGATGGGCTGATAAAAGTTCGGCGCTGCGCGTTTGAGGTTGGCACTATTAAAATCCCCCGCCACAATGAGCGCAGCGTCCCGGTGTTGTGTCTGGTGCTGTGTGAGCGCCTCATGCAGCTCGCATAAGGCCTTGTCTGTGTCTGCTTGTGGAGGAATGTAAACGGCACTGATTATGACCGATGTGAACTCCTGTGGAAGATAAAATGGACGACACATGATGGACAGTAGTTCCAGGTTTGGTGTGCAGGAGCGTGTAAGAGGAACAACGCTCGCGCTGTTGCACCAGCTGTTGTTCACCATTAAGCACACGCCGCCTCCCCTTGACTTCCCCGAGTCCCGCGTCCTGTCCATGCGGTAAACCGAGAAGAACTCGGCCGGCTGTATGGCGTGGTCCGGCACCGCTGGGTTCAGCCATGTCTCGGTGAAGCAGAGGAGATTGCAGTCCCGAATGTCTCTCTGGAACTTTATCCTGGCCCTGAGGTCATCCAGTTTGTTCTCCAGTGACTGGACGTTGGCGAGCAGGATGCTAGGCAGAGGTGTGCGGTGTGCACGGGCCCTGAGCCGGTTCCTCACCCCAGCTCGTCCCCCTCGGGTTCGTCGCTTCGCGTCGCGTCCATTGTTCTCCCTCAGGATCTCACTCGGCCAGCTCGGATCCGGAGTTAAAACCGTCGAATTGTGAGTACATTGTATACCAATAGAAACAAGAGTGTCTCTATCATACCTAATGTACTCAATGGTGGTGATTTTGCCGATTTTAAAACACTGAAAACTAACTTAAAGAACAAAAACAAAGAAAAGGTGGTCGGAGCAGTCGTGACGGCAGCCGAACTCACCGGCGCCATCTTGGAAATTACGATGATCTGTTAGTACTGTGAATGGATGTTCCTCCCTCCAGCCAATGCCACCACTCCTCTAACGCCGCTTTTAACGCCCGCGTCCTGTCCTCTAACGCCGCTTTTACTGCTAGCAGTTCTCGGTTAACGTAGTTTGTAGTTTCGTTCGGCAGATGTTAATTTACAAGAAAAGGGTGGAGTTTTTCTGGGTTGCCCTGGTGTTGTGACAGCACTACCTATCCCTACCTCAGATGCATCGACCTCCACTATAAAGGGCTTCTCTGGTTCAGGTAGTTTTAAAATAGGTGCGGTTGTGAAAGCTGTTTAGAGATGCCGAAACGCTTTTCGCACTTCTAGTGAGAACTCGCTTAGTCATTTTAATAGCCCTTTCCACAGTGACGTGAGCTGTGCTGCCATCGTACTGAAGCCCTGAATGAACCACCGATAGAAATTGGCAAACCCAAGAAAACTCTTTAGCGCCTTGACTGACTTGGGTTTCGGCCATTGTTGCACCACCGAAACCTTGGTCACCTCCATTTCGACCCCCTGTGGCCTTATGCGATAGCCGAGGAGTTCCCGCCTGTGGAATTCGCATTTTTCCACTTTCGCATAGAGCCCATGTTTGCGCAGGCGATGAAGGACAGCGGTTACATGACAGACATCCTCGGAACATGACCGCGAGTATATTAGGATATCATCCAAATATACTATAACAATATGGTTAAACATATCCCGGAAGACATCATTCATAAACCCCTGAAACACCGCAGGTGCGTTTACCAGTCTATAATCCATCACATTATATTGGTAATGTCCCGATGTCATGCTAAATGCAGTCTTCCATTCATTGCCCTTTTGCACACGAACGAGGTTATATGCGCGGTGGAGGTTAAGTTTAGTGAAACTGGAAGCGCCTCCGTTGGTTGATAGCGGCCGGCCCCAGCGGCAGTGGGTGCTTGTATTTTACTGTAACCATATTGAGACCGCGGTAATCATTACAGGGTTGTAATGCTCTGCATTTTTTTCCTATAAAAAAGAAACCTGCTGAAGCGGGAGGCATGGACCTGCTGATGAGGCCCTGTTGGAGAGCCTCACTCACGTATTCCTCCATTGCCCTGGCACACTGTGCAACAGCTTTTTTCCCACAAGCCATCCATCTCCTCAATGAAAAGGGACTATAGTGATACACACACACACACACACACACACACACACACACACACACACACACACACACACACACACACACATACATTATCACTCAGCTTAACTCAACTACTTCAAAACATTGAGACTGAACTGCCTTATCAACACAAGCGCAAACACACTGCCAAACTATCGTACACACCAACCTGTAACCCTGTTACCCAAATGCACGTCTATTACCCAGATGCACAGTCACTTTAAACGCTTTCAACACTTTAAATCCATGACATTTCTATATATACTCAATTTATATTCAACCTCATTCCCACACATACAGTCCTAAATTCTATTTCTTTGTATTGCACAGCTGTTCTTATTCTTATTTACCATAATTTTCATATATTTTTCATATACTGTATGTTTCTTATATTGTGTATTTGCTCCTGTACAGTACAGCTGTCTCTTATTTTCCTATATTTTTCATATACTCAGCAAAAAAAGAAACGTCCCTTTTTCAGGACTGTGTATTTCAACAATAATGTTGTAAAAATCCAAATAACTTTACAGATCTTCATTGTAAAGGGTTTAAACAATGTTTTCCATGCATGTTCAATTAACCATAATCAATTAATTAACATGCACCTTTGGAATGGTAGTTAAGACCTTAACAGCTTACAGAAAGTAGGCATTTACCAACCCTGGACATTACCATACTTTTCCTACTCGTACAGCTGCTTTTACTGTTCATATATTATTCATATATTTTCTATTTGCTAAATTGTGTATTGTTGTACAGTTATTTTATCTTAACTTTAACTTTAATTTTTATATTTTAATTTTATTCTTTCCTAGTTAAATTCAACCTCTATTTTATTTTTCATATTTATTTCCTATTCCAATTCATAGTCTTTTATTTTAATGTCACGAGCAGTTGTCTAAGCATTTCACTGCATATCGTACTGTAACGCTTGGATTTACAAAACCACTTAGTTACTTTGCTATGGATTCGGGAATCTAAATATGGACTAGTAAACCACACTCCCGGTATTGCGCAACCGCGGCGGGACAATATAGGACGCGACACAAAAGCTTGTAGTGAATCCAACCAAAGTGTATTGTACAAAATAAACCAACAAACAAACAAACAAGGTGCACCAAAACCAATATATACAAATATAATACAAATATAACCAACGTGCATAGTGTATGCAGGGGTGTGTGTGTGTATGAATGGATGTCCAGGGTGTGTGGTATTGCGTGTATGGAATGATGAGTTGGAGAGATTATTCTCAGCCTCACCAGCATAGATGACAACTCTGGGAGCTCGAGTAATGGAACAAAAGGTAAAATGTGAGTGTCCAACAAGATTAATCCAAACCATGAAAGTAATCCTTGGAACAACAAACAAACTCTCTCTCAAAAACAATCAGTGCACTGTAGTACCGGCTACCTCGCCGGATCCAGCTTTATGCCGGCACACGTGATCAAATTCACATCCGGGTTCCCTCGCGTTGCGATCGCGCATGCGCGTGGGATCTTGCCCGGTGACCAACACTGTCAAAAGGGGAAAATAGCAACCGCTAGGGCACATCTTCGGACACAGGTGAGCAGCATTAGCTCTTCAATCCTTTCCCTGTTAGTGAAAATGTCCCTTTATGTGGCCGTGCTACAGTACTGTGTATGACTGTGTATGTGATGAATAAAATTTTAATTTTAATTTAAGGTAACAGTTGTAAAAACGCAGGACACTAAAGAGACCTGTCTACCGACTGTGAAAAACACCCAAAGAAAGATGCCCAGGGTCCCTGCTCATCTGCATGAATGTGCATTAGGCAGGGAGTCATGAGGACTGCTGATGTGGCTAGGGCAAGAAATTGCCATGTCCGCACTGTGAGATGCCTAAGACAGTGCTACAGGGAGACATGAAGGACAGCTGATCATCCTCGCAGTGGAAGACCACGTGTAACAACACCTGCACAGGATGGGTACATCCGAATATCACACCTGCGTGACAGGTACAGGATGGCCACAACAACTGCCAGAGTCACACCAGGAACACACAATCCCTCCATCTCACAGCAAGAACTGACAAATCTGGTCCAGTCCATGAGGAGGAGATGCACTGCGGTACTTCAAGCAGCTGGTGGCCACACCAGATACTGACTGGTATTTTTTATTTTGAGCCTCCCTTCATTCAGGGACACATTGTGAAACATTTTAAGTTCATGTCTTATGGTGTTAACTCTTTTTGTGTTCATACAAATATTTACACATTAAGTTTACTGAAAGTAAAAACAGTTGAAAGTCAGAGGACGTTTCTTTTTTTGCTGAGTATACAGTATATGTCTCTATTATTGCATATTTTGTATTGTACAGTTATGTTATTTTATTTTAATTCTATATTTTATTTTATTCTTTCTTAGTTAAATTTACCTTCTGTTTTCCTTTACATATTTATTTTCTATTTCATAGTCTTTTATTTTAAGGTTACGGGCAGTTGTCCAAGTATTTCACTGTATCGTATCGCCGTTTAATTTACATAGCTTTTTCATTTATACAATAATAATATTAAGAGCAACAAGTTTTTACATCTTCATACTATTTGGCTCTGCCTTTTTCTGTGCTTTTAGGAGAACGCGAGAGTTTCTTCGTCTAAGAACAACAAACGGAATTCAGCTCCAAACAACCGGCCTTTCTGTTTTGTCAAGTGCAACAGTAAAAGAACTCTGCGTGATTATAGATTCCAGCCTTTCATTTGAAGCTCATGTAGATAATATTATCAGGATAGCATTCTTTCACCTCATAAATATTGCCAAGATAAGAAATATACTGTCGCTAAATGATGCAGAAAACGTATGAGACGTATAGCTGTGTGTCGCCAGCATAACAATGAAAACTAATACCATGCTTTCGGATTATGTTGCCCAGAGGAAGCATGTAAAGGGAGAAAACCAGTGGGCCTAAAACTGAATCCTGCGGAACGCCAAACTCCACTAGAGAACATGCAGAATAATCACCATTTATGTCTACATACAGTACTGATAACCATCGGTCAAGTAGGATCTGAGCCAGGAGAGGGCTGTACCCTTAATTCCTACTAAATTTTCTAATCTGTGAAGAAGAATAGCATGATCAATGGTGTCAAAAGCTGCACTGAGGTGGAGTAATACAAGCATAGTTACACAACCCTGATCAGAGGCCAATAGGAGGTCATTTACTACTTTAACGAGTGCTGTCTCTGTGCTGTGATGAGGCCTAAATCCTGACTGATACAGTTCATGTATGCCATTTCTATGCAGATATGAGCATAGCTGCTCCGCTACTATCTTTTCCAGAATCTTAGAGATACTGTCTAGACATCTTTAGACGTCTTACTGTCTAGTTGTTCAACTAGATGCATAAACAAGCTTCAGCTAGTCCAGAATGCTGCGTCCAGACAGTGAGGTGATTGTTTGCTGTACATCTCAGGGAGTCCTCATGTTTGTGTTTCCTCCTAGCTCTTCCTTTTAGTTATGATGTTATAGTGAGTCCTCCCGGAGTTTCTGCTTGCACGCTAAACTAAATACTGTATACGTTTACATTATACATTATGTGACTGCGACCATAGCTAACTGTTATCTCTCCTCTTCTGCTCTCCCCTCTCCTGTTCTCTCTCCTCTCTCTCTCTTTCTCTCTCTCTGTCTCTCTCTCTCTCTCTCTGTGCGCATGCGCTGGGTGTGAGCGAACGTGTGGAAGGTTGCTTGGCATCCCGCCAAGTTTTTTTGCGGCGTCTGTTTATTTATTTATTTATTTTTTATTTTTCTTTTTTTTATTCAGTTAATGCTTTAAGTTTAAATAAAAGTTTAAAGTGAGAGAGAGCGCGAGCAGGCACCATGGCCTCTGAGGCTGGTGTAGAGACTTTGTCCCTCCGGCATGGTGTCAGGTGTGTGCCGGAGGACGGCGTGCCGATAGAGGATGTGTTGCTAGCGGTGGGGGCGCAGGTCAGGTGTGAGAACATCTACTCCGCCTCCCGGATGAACAAAGCCGTGGTGGTGTTCGTGAACAGGGTTGACCTCGCGAGCGCACTGGCGCGGAGCGGCATATGTGTTAAAGGAGCCGCGGTTAAAGTCACCCCTCTGTCTGCCCCCGTGGTGCGAGTGGTGATATCCAACGTGCCTCCGTTCATAAAGAACGAGGCTATAATGAAGGAGCTGGCCCGTTTCGGGCCAAAAAAAAAAAAAGTAATTCGCTCTGGATAAGAGCGTCTGCCAAATGCCTAAATGTCTGCCAAATGCCTAAATGTTTCGGGAAGTTCGTCGGCCCCATGCGAGCCACATCCCGCTCGGGTGTAAGAGCTCCAACATGCGCCACGTCCTGTCCTTCCGCAGGCAGGTGCTAATGATCTTAAACAACGAGGATCAGACGTTGGATATCAACTTCAAATGTAAAGAGGGGGACAGCGGGTACACCGTCTTCGCCACCACGGAGCCGCTGAGGTGTTTCGAGTGCGGTGATGTGGGACACAAGAGGCTGAGCTGTCCACACAGAGCCGTGCAGCCGGGGAGCTCGCGCAGCGACACGCCCGGGACACAGCGGCAGCGGTGCGAGGACAGCCAGCCGGAGAACACCGGGGAGACGGAGCCCACAGCGGGCCGCAGCGACACACCGCAGCCGCGACTCGAACAGGTCAGCCCTGAACACACCACCACCACCACTACAGAGACACACACCGCGCCGGGACTCGACCAGGTCAGCCCTGAACACACCACCACCTCCACTACAGAGACACACACCGCACCGGGAGTGGACAGTAACACCACTACTACTGCAAACACCGAAATATGTACAGAAGACACACAGCAGCCGCAAACCAGCACACCACCACCGACACCGAGAAAAAAGAGCACCGCAATAAAAACCAGGAGGAAAAGAGAGGAGACGTCGACCACAGAACACACCAGCAAACGTACAACCCGCAGTCAGAATCAGAGTGAAGCAACAGCGTCCAGCACAGCAGATCCAGACCCAGACACAACAATAAACATCCAGAAACCAACCGATCAACACCTACAGGAACTAGAACAACACCAAATTTCGGAATAAAAAAAAACACTTAGAAAGAATGTTACTAATAAAGAAAAAAACAGTAGAAAAAGAATCTCAAAAACCCACTGACACTCAACAAGAAGAAAAAATGGACGGAACCCAAAACAAACCAAAAACAACAAACAAGACTGAATGACTGAACCTAAAACGAAAAAAAATTAAGACACATAAATAAACCGGACCAAAAAAAAACATAACACAAGACACAAGACTTTAAAAGTCGTTGGTGGGGTGGGGGAGGGTCACGGGGTTTTCATTACCTTAAATTAAAAAAATTTGTCCATGGGTTAATACAGTGTGTGTGTGTGTGTGTGTATAGTGTGTGTGTGTATAGTGTGTGTGTGTGTGTGTGTGTATATAGTGTGTGTGTGTGTGTGTGTGTGTGTGTGTATGTATATGTATAGATGTGTATATAGATATATTTTCTTTCCTTCTTTCTTCTGTCTTCATTCTTTCCTTCTCTCTTTCTTGCTTTTAATTTTTTCTTCTCTTTCCTCTTTCCTTCCTTATTTTTTATCAATAATTTATCTTTAATTTAATATATATGTATATACATATTTGTATACAAAAAATGTACAAAATTGCAAAACAGCCTTTGTTATAATAAAAGTGAGTTTAAAGCCTCTCTCTGTCGAGCTACACATGTCGTTCCTGAGCTGCCAGTGATCCAGACTCCCTCTGCCCTCCGGACCCGTCTGACCCAGTTTTCACTGGAGTCACACCATTAAAAATTAAATGTGTAAAGTG
This sequence comes from Channallabes apus, assembly GCA_030522415.1. Lineage (NCBI taxonomy): Eukaryota > Metazoa > Chordata > Actinopteri > Siluriformes > Clariidae > Channallabes > Channallabes apus. The sequence continues at coordinate 2,700,357 of CM060105.1, read as the reverse complement.
CGTCAGCATAAACGGCAATAGCAGAAGATTAATGATCAAATGTGTACATCAAGTTCAAAAGACTTTATTAGGAAAGTACAGAATTTCACTAAAAAGACCATCTGAGAATAAACTACATACACTACTGCCATTGCTGAATACATGATTTACAAACAACAGCAACAAAAAGAACTAACAGGAATCATGAGGAGGTCGTCTTTCAGATCAGAGATGTCGTGGTTCAACTCTATGGACATCTAATTGCAGAAGTCCGTGTTACAGCACTTGACTTCAGAGGTAAGAACTCGCTTTAGATATTGGCACCACCTGAGAGAGACACACTCCTTCCTGTAATCTTGGTGCACGACTGAGAACATAAAAAATATGCAGTCAGAGCAAGTCCATATACAGAACCTGATGTCATTTACATGCTTTAATTTAGAGCATTTGTGTGTGTGTGTGTGTGTGTGTGTGTGTGTGTGTGTGTGTGTGTGTTAAGGGTGCTGCTGTGTTATATTAACTGTCTCAGATCTGCAATGATAAAATATATTTTCAAGCAATGATGAGCAGGCCCAAGCACTTGGTGCCAATGCAAAGGCAAAATATAGCTGATATTATAAAGCACAATAAAGCATAATTTCAATCTTTGAACTGTGTGTGTGTGTTTAGTCTGTGTGTAACTAGGGTGTGTTACTGAGTGTCATTGTGACACAATGAGTGTCATGTTTGTGTGTGTGGCATGTAAGTCTGTATGATAACATTTGTGATGTGTATGTGAGATATATGACTTTTTAGTGTGTGTGTGTGTGTGTGTGTGTGTGTGTGTGTCTGTTTGTGTGTTTGTGTAGGATGTGTTTGTAGGAGTGTGGTTAATGTGTGTAGTATCTGTGTGTATATAGTGTGTGAAGGATGTGTTTAAAAGTGCATATGTCATGAACGTGCATTTTGCAAATGACCCAAAATATCTGACCAGCTATTGAGTAGAGCCCATAAAATGCAATTGTTCAGCTCAATGAGGTGTATCGAGTTTGACATGTATATGGGCAAGTGTGTATACGAGCTAAGCAGCAAAATGTGCTGTGAAGGTCCTGGGTCATGCTCAGAGCCCAGACTAACGTTCTAAGGGCATTAGTTTCCAACCTGTTTGTCGATTTTCATGAGTCACACACTTATGGCATGAGCACTATTACTGTAAATATGCATTATCAGACTCCAAGTGGAGCAGTGGTAAAGTGCTCGCCCTGTTATCTGGAGATCGCGAGTTTAATGCCCGGGTAATGCTTTAGCCTCTCGTATCCGGAGGTCTAGAGAGAACTGATTGGCCGAGCTCTCTCAGGGGGGAGTGAGTGGTAATTACAGGTAGTGTTCCCACATTAATCATGGGTCCACAACCAACCAAGGGCATCTGTGAGCTAACGCAAGCGGAAGGAGCGGATAGCAGTCTTCTCCAAGCCTGTTACGCCGCTCCCAATAGTGCATGAGCAAGCAGTTTGTAAAAAAAAAAGCGGTCAGTGACGTTACGTGGTTCAGAGGAAACATGTGATTGTCTTCGGCCCTCTCGACTGTGGTGTAGTAGCCTTAATGTGGGAGCTCCTAGTTATGGGGAGGAATTGGACACGACTAAAAATATGGAGAAATTTGAAAAAAAAAAAAAAAGTATTATCAGAGCAATGGTGATGACATTATAGTCATATCATCATCGTGCTGATGTCATAGTGCTTGAGCCTAATAATCCTTACAAGAGCAAGAAATAAACATAAGTGGAAACATACAGAGAGAAATAGAACCTTCTGTAGCATAGCTGGCACAAACTTGATGCTTCTGGCAGGTTTCAGGAACCGCCTTACAGTGTTCTTTCATCCATGCGTAAATTGCATTTCAGAGCAGAACCTGTAAGAGAGTGTAGACCAAAAACATATAATACACGACTTACAAACATGTGCTTCTAATTAAATTTGGTTGTGTAATTTATTTCATTCATTAGACCCCCTATGAATCTGTTAACTCATTAAATCTATTTAATGCTCGGATATATTATATTTACTCTTTTCTCCCTACTGAATATCAGCATCAGTGGTACAGGAGATCATCAGACACTAGAACACACAACTGTTTATAGCACTACGTAGACGTCACTGCTGATTGTTATACTTACTTCCCTTGGCCCGGTGGTCACATTTTGATAAAGTGCTCATAATGGTTAATATATTCATGAATCACACATACATTACAGCAGCTTTACTAAGAGGAACTCGTCCCGCATGTCAGAGTTGAGAGTGTTGAAGAAACCTTTTGTGATTTTACTTTACATTGCCTTGTGTCACAAATAAACAGAACTGATTTTAGTCAGCATCATTTTCCGATTGTTTATTAGAGATAATTTTTATCTGAAATACGCATGCAGAAAATTGTGTTTTTATTTGACCTGAAGCCCAGTGTACACTCACCGCTCATCAGCATCACAGCAAGAACCAGAGTCAGGAACAGAGTCTTCATCTTTATTCTGTAGCACAAGAAAGGAGTAAAAGGAAAAAGAGAAAAACTTAAACTAACATTTGATTAACTGTAAAAAAACAACAACAACAACAACCCCAGAAAGTGAATTAGCCTGGAAGAGAGTAGCTACAATATAGTACTAATGGTTAAAATATACTTATTATAATTATAGTGAAAACAAATGTAGAAAAATCCCAAAGAGCTCCAAGGCAAGGCAAGTTTATTTGTATAGCACATTTCATACACAATGGTAATTCAAAGTGCTTTGCATAAAAGAGAAGAAGATAGTTATAAAAAGAAATAGAAAATAATAGCACTAAAACTTTTTTAATTATTTAAATTAGATTTAAAATAAAAATAAAAACAACTCATAATGACACTTTTAAAACTACTTAAAATTTGATTTAGAAACAGTTTAAAACATGTATATAATAATAATAATAATAATAAAGACAAATAAATTAGGTAAATTTTATATACAGTGCAGTCGGTTCGGACGTAGCACAGTGCTCATTGAATAAACACACAGCTAAACAGATGAGTTTTAAGTCTAGATTTAAATGTGACGAATGTTTTACCACATCTGATCTCTTCTGGAAGCTGGTTCCAACTGCCGGCAGCATAATGGCTAAAGGCGACTCTCCTTGTCTTGTGTGAACCCTTGGTATTTCTAACTGACTCGATCCTGACGATCTGAGTCGTCTGTTAGGTTTATATTCAGTGAGCATATCTGCAATGTATTTAGGTCCTAGGCCATTAAGTGATTTATAAACAAGTAAAAGTAGTTTAAAATCTATCCTAAATGTTACAGGAAGCCAGTGTAAGGACCTGAGCACTGGTGTGATGTGATCTGATTTTCTGGTTCTAGTTAGAATCCTGGCAGCAGTGTTCGGGATGAGCTGCGGCTGTCTAATGGTCTTCTTGGGAGGCCGGTGAGGAGACCATTACAATAATCCACCCTGCTGGTGATAAAGGCATGGACAAGTTTCTCCAAGTCTTGATTGGAAACAAAACATCTAATTCTTGCAATGTTCTTAAGATGATAATATGCTGATTTAGTTACCGCTTTGACATGACTACTGAAACTAAGGTCTGTCTCCAGAATCACCCCAAGATTCTTGACTTGATTTTTAGTTATCTGACCCCTAGAATGAAGGCATGCATTCACCTTCAGAGCTTCATCTATATTTCCAAATGCAATTACCTCAGTTTTCTCCTTGTTTAACTGAAGAAAATTTTGGCACATCCAACTGTTAATTTCATCAATGCATTGTCAGAGGGAGTCTATGGGGCTGTAGTCATTTTGAGATAAGGCTAGATAAATCTGGGTATCATCAGCATAGCTGTGATAGGCAATTTGGTTCTTTCTCATTATCTGACTTAGAGGGAGCATATACAGGCTAAACAGGAGGGGTGCAAGAATTGAGCCTTGTGGGACTCCGCATGTCTTGGACGTCCACTTAGACTTGTGCTCTCCTATGCTCACATAATAGCCTCTCCCTTCTAAGTATGACCTGAACCATTTTAGTACCATCCCAGAAAGCCCGACCCAGTTTTCCAGTGTTTCAATTAGTATGTTATGATCGACAGTGTCAAACGCAGCGCTAAGATCTAGCAGTACCAGCACTGATATTTTGCCAGAATTAGAATTTAAACGAATGTCATATATTATCTTTATGAGCGCTGTCTCTGTACTATGATGTGCTTGGAAGCCAGATTGAAAACTGTCCAGGTATTCATTTGAGTTTAAATGGTTGTTCAACTGATTAAACACAACCTTTTCAAAATTTTTACCTATAAAAGGAAGATTTGATATTGGTCTGTAGTTTTTCAATATTGTATTATCAAGATTGATCTTTTTCAGGAGTGGCTTTACAACTGCGGTTTTGAGAGAGTTTGGAAAAGTCCCAGAGAGAAGTGATGTGTTCACCACTTGTAAAAGATCTGCTTCTAAACAGTTAAACACACTTTTGAAAAAAGATGTGGGAAGTGTGTCAAGGTCGTAGGTTGACAATTTGAGGTGCTGTACTGTTTCTCCCAAGATTTTATCATAAATTTCTTGAAAGACAGACATAGTAACTGTTTTTTGAGGTGGTGTTTGAGTTTTTCTGACCTCTGCATAATTTGATGTGTTAATAGCCCTTCTAATATTACTGATTTTCTCAGAGGAAAAGGAAGCAAACTCATTGCATTTGCTATCAGAGAGCATTTCAAAGCTCCATAATCATGATATTGTCTAAGATCTTACCTTCAGTGTTTGAGAGTGTAGTGAAGGAGAAAGGAGTCTCTCAGCTTCAGCTGTGTATCAGTTCTAATCCCAATACTTTATCTTTCCTCCTTTAAATTCATCTGATATGTGAGTTCCCGCCCTCCTGGTCTTTATTGTCAGTATGGATTTTCACACATCAATCAACTAGACGATACATGATTTCACACTGATGTACAAAACGAATGACACTGTTACAGTCACTCATGTGGGTTATTGTAGTCTGATACACAGTGATAATCACTGTTTCTATTAAAATCACTCCCCTTTGTAATAATGTAGAGACTGACTGACTGCAGTGAAATAAACACCAAGTGTAACGAATGTAACTAATGAAAACTTTGATATTTCAGATGTAGCCAATATAAGAGATAAAACTAACCAACTAAGGGAACAGTGACCACAACTTCAAACACCCTGTATGTCTGATAACTGATGGAAACAACTCAATAAGAATGTTGAACATTTCTATTGTCCATCTTCTCTCTGTGTTTTTCTGAGAGGTCACACAGATTTAGTCCTATGAATCTCTCTGAAACAAAACACTATGGAACATAAAATTTCAAGGTCAACTGATATCACGTGAAATCAGATGTTCATTAATAAAGATAGTTTGGTCCTGCATGCCCCAAATTAAAGTGCTGTTCTCATTATAACATTAGATTGACTGAGCAGTGTTTTCACTGGAGTCACACTATTAAATATGAAATGTGTGAAGTGCTTCAGCATAGAAGATTAATGATTACACAAGTGTACATCAAGTTTATGTATTAGAAAAACTTTATTAGAAAAGTACAGGATTTCACTAAAAAGACCATCAGAGATAATAAACTAAATACACTACTGGCCTTGCTGAATAAATGATTTACAAACAGCAGCAGAATAACTAACAGGAATCGTAACGAGGTCATCTTTCAGATCAGAGATGTCGTAGTTCAGCTCTATGGACATCTAATTGCAGAAGTCCGTGTCACAGCACTTGACATTGGACGTAACAATTTCCGTTAGCTACTGGCAATACTTGGGAGAGATGCACTCCTTCCTGTGATCTCGCTGCAATCAGAACCTGATGTGATTAATGTTTAAATATAAAGTAGGTGTGTGTGTGTGTGTGTGTCTTAAGTGTTCTGCTGTGTTATATTATAAGTAACCATAAAAGGAAACATACCACAAAAAAAAGAAGTTCTGAATGATAGCTGGCACAAACATGATGCTTCTGGCAGGTTTCAGGAACCGGCTTACAGTTTTCATTGATCAATGCATAACATTTACATTTAGGCATTTGGCAGACACTCTTATCCAGAGCGACTTACATTTTTATCTCATTACACATCTGAGCATATGAGGGTTAAGGGCCTTGCTCAAGGGCCCAACAGTGGCAACTTGGTGGTTGTGGGATTTGAACCTGGGATCTTCTGAACTGATTGGTAGTCCAATGCCTTAACCACTGAGCTACCCCTGGCCCATAACACTTGTTGCATTTCAGAGCAGAACCTGTAACAGAGTGGAGACCAATAATAGATAATACACACAATGTACAAACATGCACTTCGAATCAATCTTGCTTTTTTAGTTTTATTTAATTGATTAATTCAGCCAAGGAATCTGTTAACTATTAATATTCAATTCAATTCAATTCAATTTTATTTATATAGCGCTTTTAACAATGGTCATTGTCTCAAAGCAGCTTCACAAAAATTAAAGAAATTTAAAAAAAAAAAAAAAAAAAAAAAAAAAACTGTATATAGAATAATTATATATAAAATAATAAATAAATAAATAAAATTATAATAGAAAATAAATAAATAAAAACAAATAATAATAATAATTATAGAAAAGAAAATAATTGGAAGTGTGGATGTGTGAGAAAAATGTGCAGATAATAATGAGACGAATGAATGAAATTCCTCTGATGGGCAAGCCAAGGGTGACGGCGACGGTGGCAAGGAAAAACTCCCTGAGATGGCAATAGGAAGAAACCTTGAGAGGAACCAGACTCAACAGGGAACCCATCCTCATTTGGGCGATAACAGATAGAAATATAACATCTTGTGTGTTGTGCAGGTGAAAATTCAATATGACAGAAATTATTTAAATTGACATGAAGACCAGTTCAGCATAGGGACGAGTCAGTAGGTGCAGAGGGCAGATGAGGTCTGGATCACTGGAAGCACAGGAGCAGCATGTGTAGCTCCAACCATCATAAAGCTGAATCCAGCTGGAGCTGGTCCTTCTCTGGATGCCTCAGGAACCTCGCAGGGTCGGCCTTTGTCTACTGAAGCTGGCAAAATCTCCCGATGCCTCGGGATGGGTAGAGAAATACAGAACAGATGGGGAGAATTAGCGTAGTTGCCATTCGGTATAGGTGTACTGGAGTATGAGTACTGGGATGAGTTATGTGTATGCCAGATTAAAAAGATGCGTCTTGAGTCTACTTTTGAACTGAGAAACCGTGTCTGCTCCCCGAACACTGTCTGGAAGGCTATTCCAAAGCTTTGGAGCTAAATATGAAAAAGCCCTACCCCCTTTTGTAGATTTTGAAATTCTGGGAACTACCAGAAGTCCGGAGTTTTGTGATCTTAAGGCGCGTGGTGGATTGTAGCGTATCAGAAGACTGGTTAGGTATGTGGGAGCTAAACCATTTAAGGCCTTGTATGTAAGTAATACTATTTTGTAATTTATTCTAAACTGAACAGGTAGCCAGTGCAGGGATGATAATATTGGGGTTATATGATCATATTTTCTGGATCTAGTGAGAACCCTGGCAGCTGCATTTTGGATTAACTGAAGCTTGTTTATTGAGGATGCAGGACAACCACCTAGTAATGCATTACAATAGTCCAGTCTGGAGGTCATGAATGCATGAACTAGTTTTTCTGCATCAGATACGGATAAGATGTTCCTAAGTTTAGCAATATTTCGAAGATGGAAAAAGGCTGTTTTTGTGATATTTGAAATGTGATTTTCAAAAGACAAGTTACTGTCTAATATTACTCCCAGATCTTTTACTGCTGAGCTGGTAATAACAGTACATCCTTCTAAGCGCAAGCTGAATTGTGAAAGCTGTTGTGTGCTGGTTTTTGGGCCAATAAGTAATATCTCTGTCTTATCTGAATTTAATAAAAGAAAGTTATTGGTCATCCAATCTTTTATGTCCTGGACACACTCAGTTAATCTAGACAGCTTAGGTATTTCGTCTGGTTTAGTTGAGATATATAATTGGGTATCATCAGCATAACAATGGAAACTAATCCCATGTCTTCTAATGATGTTACCCAAGGGAAGCATGTATATTGAGAACAACAGAGGTCCTAAAACTGACCCTTGTGGGACCCCATATTTCACTGGCATTATACCAGACGGTTCTCCATTTAGATCTACAAAATGGTAGCGATCAGACAGGTAAGATCTAAACCATTTTAATGCCTGTCCCTGAATACCTATATAATTTTGTAAGCGATCTATGAGAATATTATGATCTATAGTGTCGAATGCAGCACTAAGATCAAGCAGGACTAGCAATGAGATGCAGCCTTGGTCTGAAGCTAAAAACAAGTCATTTGTAATCTTAACTAGTGCAGTTTCTGTGCTATGATGGGGCCTGAAACCTGACTGAAATTCTTCAAGGATGTTGTTATCCTGCAAGAATGTGCAAATTTGGGCTGATACTACTTTTTCTAGTATTTTTGATATGAACGGGAGGTTTGAAATCGGTCTGTAATTTTTTATTTCATTCGCGTCTAAATTAGATTTTTTAAGAAGCGGCTTAATAACTGCTAACTTGAAAGGTTTAGGGACGTGACCTAGATGTAATGAAGAATTAATAATGTTTAGGAGTGGCTCTCCAACCGTAAGCATCACTTCTTTTAAAAATCTGGTTGGGATTGGGTCTAACAGGCACGTTGTTGATTTAGCCGAGGTGATGAGTTTATACAGCTCTTCCTGTCCTATACCTGTAAAGCAGTGAAAATCTAAATGTGAAGCTATAGGCTGAACTGGATCGTGAGATACTATTAGAGGTTGAACCTCCATTATTTTCTTCCTGATATTATTGATTTTTTCATTAAAGAAGTCCATAAAGTCTTCACTTCTAAACTGTGATGGGATACTCTCTGCGGGCATCTTAGGTTTTGTTAGGCGAGCCACTGTACTAAATAAGAACCTGGGATTGTTTTGGTTTCTTGCTATCAGTTGGCTAAGATGCTCGGTCCTAGCAGTTTTTAGAGCCTGTCTATAGCTGCACATACTGTCTTTATATGCAATTCGAAAGACTTCTAATTTAGTTTTCCTCCATTTTCGCTCGAGGTTACGGGCTGCTCTCTTTAGGGCGCGAGTATGACTGTTGTACCACGGTGCCAATGTTTTATCTCTGACTTTTTTTAATCTGATGGGAGCAACAGTGTCTAATGTACTGGTAAAAATAGTGCCCATGCTGCTAGTCACTTCATCTAGATCATCTGCATTTAGGGGTCTAATAAGAAATTGGGACAGATCCGGCAGATTACTTGTGAATCTGTCTTTAGTGGTGGGATTCATATTTCTAACAGATTGATAACGTGGGGAGACACAGCTAATCTGTTCTACGGGTAGAGTATATGTCAGGAGGTGATGATCTGTGATATCATCACTTTGAGGTATGATCTCTATATTAGAGACATCTATACCATGGGATATAATTAAATCTAGCGTATGATTAAAGCGGTGAGTTGCTCCAATTATATTTTGCTTAACCCCAAAGGAATTTAATAAATCCATAAATGTGAGTGCTAAAGCGTCGTTAGCATCATCTACATGAATGTTAAAGTCTCCTACTATCAATACTTTGTCAGAGTTAACCAATAGGTCTGATAGCAGATGTCCAAATTCTTTAAGAAAATCGCCATATGGCCCCGGGGGTCTGTACACGGTGGCCAGGGTAAAATATAGCAAGGGTTTATTACGTATTTCATTTAGTGCAACATTAATGATAAGCACTTCAAATGAATTAAACCTGGGCCTTATTTTCTGGGTAACAGTGAGTACATCATTGTAGATAGTGGCGACACCACCACCGCGACCAATTAGACGGGGCTCGTGCTTATAGAAATATCCTGACGGAGTAGACTCATTCAGACCAAAATATTCATTTGGTTTAAGCCAGGTTTCAGTGAGACAGAGTGCGTCAAGGCAATAATCTGAGATAATTTCATTAACAATAAGTGCTTTAGGCGCAAGGGATCTAATGTTGAGTAGTCCAAACTTTAGAGGTGGATTTTGACTACTTATTTTGCCTTTTTCTGGTTTTATGGTTATCAGATTGTTTCGGGCAAATTTAACAAATTTATTCTTTTTTCTCAGTATTCGGGGAACAGACACAGTTTCTATAGGACAAGCTATGTGTGTTCGTCTATCACTACGTTGAGTTGTGATGTGTCTAATATGTTTGGAATCTACAGTATGACTTACCGCCAGTCAGATGGTTCGTAGTGTTCTGGAGATGTTGTCAGAGAGGACCGCTGCTCCAGCTCTGCTAGGGTGTAGGCCATCGGTGTGATAGAGCCTAGGACGCTCCCAGAAAACATTCCAGTTATCAACAAAGCGTAATTTCTGTTGTTGACACCAAGATTGTAACCATTCATTAAAAGCAAATAATCTACTGAACTTCTCGATTCCTCGCTGAAATGTGGGAAGCGGTCCAGATACGATGATCCTTGTCGTGGGTGATGTGCTGCGGACCTTCTCGACCATATCTATTTAATGCTCCGATAGATGTGAGAATGCTGTGTGATTTTACTTTACATTGCCTTGTGTCACAAATACATAGAACTGATTTTAGTCAGCATCATTTTCTGATTGTTTACTAGAGATAACATTTATCTGAAATACTCGTGCACAAATTGTGTTTTTATTTGACCTGAAGCCCAGTGTACACTCACCGCTCATCAGCATCACAGCAAGAACCAGAGTCAGGAACAGAGTCTTCATCTTTATTCTGTAGCACAAGAAAAGGATTAAAAAGAAAATAATAATTACTTAAACTAACATTTGATGAACTGTAGAAGAGACCAGGGAGTGAATTAGCCTTGAAGAGAGTAGCTACAATATAGTACTAATGGTTAAAATATACTTATTATGATTGTAGTGAAAACACATGTACAAAAATCCCAAAGAGCTCCATAATCATGATTTTGTCTAAGATCTTACCTTCAGTGTTTTTGTGTGTAGTGAAGGAGAAAGGAGTCTCTGAGCTTCACCAGTGTATCAGTTCTCAAATTTCTTAGAATTATTGACCTTTCCTCCTTTAATTTATCTGATGTTCTCACCCCCATGGTTTTCACTGTCACTATGCACTCTCACATCATCTAGAGGATACATGATTTCACACTAAGGTACAAAAGAAATCATATTGTTACAGTTTTATTGCAGTCTGATCTGATTGTAGTCGCCATTAAAAATGCACGTTTCGAAAAAAGGGATCCCGCGACTTGCCGCAGCTTTGCGTGGCTGTCCGCGGCAAGCTGTGAAAATGCTCTACGTTACCTGTAGGTGACAGTCGTTTTTCAGTCTGAAGTATTGTGTGGTTACTGAAGCCGAAAATGTGTTATGTCTCTTAGGCGGTGTGGTGGAAATTCTGAAACCAATATAAAGACAAGTAATCCATACACTGGGTAAGAGCAAAGTAACAAAGGTTTTATTTTAAACTTCTGCAGAAGGACCAGTCTCATACAGCAAACAGTTGCAGCATAGAGAAAGGTGATCTCTTTCTCTAGCTGACCTATTTTATACACAAACATCTCTGTTAACATAATCAACGCCCCGTACGTGAAGTTCCTACATTCAAACTCATGACTCTTTATCTGCCCCAGACTAGATGTTCATACCTTATCATTTATTCAGGGACAACTACAATCAGGTTGTTTCTATTCTGTTCTCGGCCTTGTGTCTCTAAGCTTCGACAACTAAGTTCAAACTTCTAACGTCTACGTTACACACTTACTAGATTAGTGTTATGCCTTTTTATCATGCTGTCTCTTCTCTTTATTCTACAGATGTCGCCCTTAAAACCCTGCGTGTTTTCCCGCGGGATGCCGCAATTTAGCGCGCGGCGCGCCGCGTCTTGCCGGAGGCAACATTCGGGAATTTTAAATAAATGTGTTGCGCTTCACTGAATATCCGCCAGATGGCGCATGGAAGGACTTTATCTAAAAGCCGGACCAAGTACAACAATGAATGTAAGGACGCGGATGAACAGTGCTGAAGCGAACATGAATTTTATTTTGTTTTATAATAGATCTTTCATGATGAATGAGTGTATATGTGCTTCACATTATCAAACACAGGCAAAGGAGACAGAAATTATTGAGGGATCCACTGAAAAAAGTAAACCTAGTTTAATGTGTTTTTTTTTCTCATTCCATTAGTAAAAAAAATAATTTGCTCTTTTTAACTGAAGTGTCTAATTTATGCTTATGGGTGAATCTTTTTTTTTTTTTTTTTTTTAGTATAATGCTGTTTACAGCAGGAAACCAAAGTGAAATATTTCATTTTGATCAAGGTACTCTTATTATGTTGAGTGTGATTTGCGCATGCGCAGTCTTTAGACCATAGTTTTGCCGGTATAATTTTATTTCCGCCTCAAACCGGAGCATGACGTTGAAACAAGTAAGGAAGGATATCAGAACCTGTATTTCAGTTACTGTTAGTTAAAGCCCCTGATTAAACTTAAATCTAATCCATTCACAAAGGACATTTCTGCTTCAAACCGTGTCTCATGACCTCATGACGCAGCATTTTCACGGACTGAATCACATGCGGGTGGAGATTCTCAAAGAAAACTCCTTTAAACCAGGTAAGAAAGCAAACTCATGTCATTTCTATGTTAAATGTATCTCTTCTATGAGCAAATTCATGATTTATGTCAGGAACAACTACTTTGTAGATTGAGTTTTGTGTCCGTGTTTGCTACTGTAGCTAAAACCACCTATATTACCTGCATTAGCATTAGCTAACTAACGTGGTGATTTTCAAAAACACCGGAGTTTATACAGTAAGTCAGCGGCGCCGAAGAAAATAATTATATTTAAGTACCGTTGGTTAACGATGTAAAAATTAATAGGAAAGTGACGTAAACATAGAACAAGCTAATTTGGAGTGAGTGCTGTTTGTAGTGTACTGCTTTCTATACTTTATACACACTGTAATTAAGATTTGCTAACATAAGAACTTGAGCCAGTCCAATTTTTGTTTTTACCTTTTTTTTTTTTTTTTTTTTTTTAAAGATCAGTAATGAGTTTCTGAGAATTATATCTGCTCCACTTCAAGCAAGATTACTGGTTTCCTTGGACAAGCAACACTACAAACTAATTGAGATCATCAGAAACTAGGGAGGAACCCGTCAGAGAGAAGACCAGAGATATAATCTTCATCTTCAAGTTCTTGATCTGGTATGTATGGTACGGTTCAGGACCAGGGAGGGAGCCGGAGACAGCAGAACAAAGAGATGATATTGCCAGCACCAGCACAGGGAGCACAGTTTTTAGTTTAGATCTCATGTTTACATTTTATTGTATGTTGATGGCTTGACTGTAAACAACAAACAATGCAATAAATGTATAAAAATATATATATATTTATTGTCTCTTTCCAGGACCAGGCATATCGTTCAATTATTTTTTGGCCAAATAGGCAGCCGTAACAGAGGTGAGGGCGCGCGCGTCATCACATGTGCTTAGCCGACTCTGCGTTCACCGTAAACTTCAATATACATAGACGTTTATATTTTTGTTTATTCGTATATGTATGTTATTAATTATACTTTTTTAGAGATTGTATGTGCGTGCACGGAGAGTATGTGTTGATAAGTTTATGTGGATAAGTTGATAAGTGTATCAGAAAGCATTAAAATGTTCATTTGAATTAAAATGACACACACACGTCTGTGTATACAGTATATCAATTACATATATATCAATTTCATTAGTTCGTTCATTCTATTTGAAGCTTCGGATGTTTTTTTTTTTTTTGGTTTGGTTAGATTAGTTCTGAACTCGCTTCCTTGAAACTATCGCTAAAACAATGACACACACACACAGACACACACACACACACACACACAGACACACACACTCCCCTGAGCCCTCGGGAAACATCCAATCACCGTCGGTATACAAATGAGTCAAGACGCAGCCTAACGTGGTGTCGTGTCGGATTTCAGTGGTCACGGAGTGGGAAGACTTTGAAGAAGCTGCAGTGACAGTGAACAGCTGAACAACTTCACTTTTCCGTTTACCTCTGAGGAAAAAAAAGCTGTATTTTGTTTGTTTATGTCTAGAATTTTTATAGTAGTAAGAGAGAGTTATAGTTTGGTCTGTACTGTTCTTCGCACCCTTGTAGAGAATAAATAAATGAATAACACCTTCATATCCCCTCTCAAGAGTGTCATAGTCCATTGTTAGTTTTAATGATCTGGCTGAAACTAATTATCACTACATAAGTACCCTAACACCATTGATCATGAGTCTCAGCTGAACCTAATTCTATACTTGTAACAGAAAATGTAGATGCAGATTCCAAATGTGTACTTATATAATAGATAGATAGATGTGTGTGTGTGTGTGTGTGTGTGTGTGTGTGTGTAGGCTCTACGCAGGGGCAAGAGAGGGCAGCGCACCCTTAAATGTCTGCACATGTTAATATATTCCTAAAATGTATATATTACAAGTTGATGAACTGATCTGCGGTAGCGATGACGTCACAGTCCGACAGCTTTAGAATGATGTTTGATCAGGTCTACTGTATATTCTGAACATAGAACTGCAAAATGTCTGATACAGTACTTTGGGGGAAACAAAGACTTAAACTGTTAAGTAATAACATTATTAATAACAAATATGTAATAGTTTTGATATTTGAAATTTTTTTATTTTAATGTAAAAGGACTATAGATAGAGACTTATAAGCAGCTGGTGTATCCGGGTTGTTTAATGAACTTTAAGCAAAAAGACAACATGTATTCATCTGTTTTATATAAATTACTGTTTTAACTTTGACTAGTTTTGGAAGAATAAATTGAATTGTTAAAGTCATGTTTTGCGTGTTTTAATTTTGGGGGATTGTTTGGGTATTTAAAAATTGTTTAGTTGAACCAACAACTTCAATGGGCAAAAAATGGGACACAACTTTGTTTTAAATAGTCAAAGAGTTGGGCTGAAAATAATAATAATAATTATTGATCATAGAAACAAATGAAACACTTGATTATATGTATTTGTGATTGTGACCCATAATAATTTTTTCTCAGTATAAATAAATGAGAACTCCAAAAGAGCAACGACAAACTTGGTATTCTCCATTGAGGTTTCACCTTCCACATGGTGTTAATTGCTCTGTGTGTGCGTGTGTGTTTTTGGCGGGGGGATGGGTGTGTGTGTTTTCGGCTGTTCAGCAGTTCTAAACACAAGCACAGTTTTTGTCCTTAACTAAAATACTTCAATACGTTAATAATGAATTTATTTTGTTGAATAAGGTAATAAGCGATATTTAAACCAAACCAGTAAGTTAAGTAAGTGTTCCATACATTAAAGTACTGTGTATAACCAAGTGCCCTAGCAAACACAGTTACAGTACAGTTTACAGTACAAACAGAGTGTGTGCGCTGGGGGGATTGGAAGGTGAGTGAGAATACTCATTTACAAGACAAAAGACGGTCAGAGGCAGCGCCGTTCTAGACCAGACAACACGGGGTGGGGGGAGGGGGGCATCATGTTCGAGCACTGTTTTTACCTGGCCTTACTGTATAGTAACAGTATTGTATTTGCTGAATTGTGTTGAGGCACGCAAACCCCCAGACCACAATAAGGTGGCAATCCCTCAGGGGGAAACAAAAAAAAAAAAAATATATATATATATATATATATATATATATATAATTATATAATAAAATATCCTTAATCCAGATTTTATCAATCAATGACATAACATTTATCTAAGCTGGATGGTCTAATTCTCAAAACCGTTTAACCTAAAGAAAAACATAACACACTATAACTAGAATATTTACAAAACTGAAATGTTTTCTTATGAATAATAAAAAAAAACATTATAACTCAAAAAGATCATATTATGTTTATATATATATATTTTATAGTAACTGTAAGACTTAACACACTATAACTAAAATATTTACAAAACTGAAAGGTTGTCTTATGAATAATAAAAAATACAAACTAAATTAAAACAGATGGGCTGTTGAACAGATCATAATATGTTTTATGTTTTCTGATTATAAATGATATATGGGTTGATTTTAGAAAGGCTAAATCAAATAGCTAGTTTTGGTAATGTCAGTCCAGTAACTATACTATGTATAGTTACTGGATATAACTATACTAAGTAATTATAATATGAATTAATTAAGGGCAGGACCTAACCTAATGTTAATAATTTACACCATGATAACATTAGTATTCATGTTTTTGTATTTTTGTATTAACATTTTAAATGTTCAAATGAACGTTTCAGAGTATATAATTTGTCGTGTCATCTGTGATTGAGACCCATGAGTTAAATTGAAATATTTTTTATAGGTAGTAAGCCAGGTTTTAGTAACCTGCTTTAGTAATGGGCTCTAAAAGACAATGGAACATTACAGAACGTGCGAGTTGACGCCCATGCACAGATTAAAATGTTCATTTGAATTAAAATGACACACGCATGTCTGTGTGTGTGTGTATATATATATATATATATATATATATATATATATATATATATATATATATATACCCTAAAAATGCTGGGTTAAAAACAATCTGGGTTGTTTTTAACCCAGCTGCTGGGTAAATATAGGACTAACTAAATGCTGGGTTAATTTAACCCAGCAAGATGGGTTAAATATTCAATCCAAATGCTAGGTCATATTTAACTATAATGCTGGGTTAATTCTACCACATAAATGGTTCAAATGTTCTACCCATATGTTTGGGGTTTGTTGGTTCATTTTAACTGGAATGTTGGGTTAATTCTACCTCACAAATAGGTTATTATTATTTTCATGTTTTACAGTGAATCTGTAAAAAAAACACCCATGTCTATTAAACAGTTAAATTATTTTGATATACTTGCCTATTACAAAAAAACATACATATATGCAATAAACACCATCCTATTACATGTTCTTACAAAAAAATATTCATTTTTCAAAAGCACAAGAACAGATAATCAACAGCGACATCATTACTATACTATCATTGATAAGGGCGGGATGGAGTAATTGCACAAATAGACTGAGGCAGCTTCTACAGAGCAGGATCTCTCTGTGACTTCAGATATCTTTTCTGAAGAACAAAACTATCCAGCTATTTTTTATTTTTTTGGTTTGGTTAGATTAGTTCTGAACTCGCTTCCGTGAAACTATCGCTAAAACAATGTACTGAGCCCTCCTGAGGATATAAAGCTTTATTATTGTGTTTGAATAAATATTCAGATCTACCACAGCAGGTAATAAACTATGGTGTGTCATAACCGAAGCAAACACCACGATTATGCCTCGTTTCGTTCGACGGGAACGTGGTTCACTATTATAAACCTGTGGAATGTTTCACTGTTTATGCTCACATAAGAGGAACAAAAGCTCAATGAGGACTAAACCAATGATTTCGGTAACTCCACTGAGTGTAACATCTGCATAGTGACACTGAACATCTTCACTTTTCCGTTTACCTCTGAAAAAAAAGCTGTATTTTGTTTGTTTATATTTAGAGTTTTTATAACAGTAGAACAAGTACCCGCGCGGACGCACACACATAGACACACACACAGACACACACACATAGACACACACACACACACACACAGACACACACACTCCCCTGAGCCCTCGGGAAACATCCAATCACCGTCGGTATACAAATGAGTCAAGACGCAGCCTAACGTGGTGTCGTGTCGGATTTCAGTGGTCACGGAGTGGGAAGACTTTGAAGAAGCTGCAGTGACAGTGAACAGCTGAACAACTTCACTTTTCCGTTTACCTCTGAGGAAAAAAAGCTGTATTTTGTTTTTTTATGTCTAGAATTTTTATAGTAGTAAGAGAGAGTTATAGTTTGGTCTGTACTGTTGTTCGCACCCTTGTAGAGAATAAATAAATGAATAACACCTTCATATCCCCTCTCAAGAGTGTCATAGTCCATTGTTAGTTTTAATGATCTGGCTGAAACTAATTATCACTACATAAGTACCCTAACACCATTGATCATGAGTCTCAGCTGAACCTAATTCTATACTTGTAACAGAAAATGTAGATGCAGATTCCAAATGTGTATTTATATAATAGATAGATAGATAGATGTGTGTGTGTGTGTAGGCTCTACGCAGGGGCAAGAGAGGGCAGCGCAACCTTAAATGTCTGCACATGTTAATATATTCCTAAAATGTATATATTACAAGTTGATAAACTGATCTGCGGTAGCGGAAAAATCCGCTGAAATAGGACAGGCACACTAACCCGCACACACGCACATACACACGCGCGCGCGCACACACACACACACACACAGACACACCTCCCTTGAGCCCTGCGTCTGTCGGATTTCAGCGGTCACGGAAAGACTTTGAAGCAGTTTATATATGAATCTAAGCTTGAACTTATCAGCATTGTAAATATATAATACTTTTCAAATAAAATCGCTATTACTTTGACCCTGAAGTTTAGTTTAGCACACACAAAAAAAACAGAAAAGTCATTTCTGGTAAATCAACGGAATGTGTAGTTTATTTACAGTAATTCATTAAAAAATGAATATACATTGTACAGTACACGGTAAACACGGGAAAGATTACAAAATGAAAAAACAAACAGTGTCTACTTTATAAACAGCTTAGTATGTGCGTCGAGATGCTGAAATCCCTTGCATGTTTTTGCTTCCAAGTGGAGAGATATTTGACCGATAGCCTAGAACAAAAGATCTATAGGTGTGATCACAACCCCCTCCGACCGACCGTGCCATCAATCACTGACCACCTCAGAAGTTCCCTCCAATGTATGGCTGCAATACTTGTTTTGCAAGTATTTTTAACACCATTCAAAGGCTTCAAAGGGGCAGTTATCGGCTATGACACGTTGAAGGAGAACTTAATAGTTCTCAAAAATAGTGTAAATGTCTGCAACAATCACTAGCCATTAAAATGTTTTTTTTTTTTGTAATTAAACACGAAAATATTAATTATATTTCCATATATACATACATACACACACACACACACACACACACACACACACAAGGGCGTAGGTTTGCTACCTATTACTCCCTATAATAATGTAAACATTGCTAATTTATGTTTTGGAAAGAAACTTAAGTAATTATTTCATCTATATCTTTCATAAATCACACAACTAAAATATAATTAAACAGTTTATTCACCAACATTACCAAATATTTGTGACATTCACAGTCTAGATCCAAGTTGTCTTTTTAATAAAAGTGCATTCAGCTAAATTTTGCATCCATAGAAAAAAACTGCACGGCACCAGGGCCTGAAATACTTGTTTTAAACAAAATTGTGTAAAATAATAAATAAATAAAATACAGCATTCATTTAGAAATAAAATGCAGCAGAAAATACTTTAAACAAACTGTAGAATAAACGTTAAAACGTAATAGCCCTCTGAAGCAGTGAAGTTGCAACTTTCAAATCAGCACTCTGGACTAGTGCACTTAAAAGTATGCCATTGAAACCTTAATGCATGAAAACATTTTAAGCTGAACATGTAAACACAACATGTAAACACTTGTAGTCAAGCCAAATCAAATGTTTTAAGATGATAACTTCATCTTTAAAGCTTGCACTTTTGGTGATAGCTTAATCCAATCAAGTTCTAGAAGAACTTTCTGAAAATAGCCTCTCCTTCAAGGATTATGGATACACCAACCGGTTCTTCCCCTTCAACAGCACGGACGACAAGGATTTTAAGAAGGTGTCACTTCGTCTGTCCCCCTGCATAAAATTTACAAGAAAATAAATCATTTATTTTGAGAAGCAAAAAAATCTGAATTGCTTCAACCTGTGCTGACTTCATTGAGAAAATAATAATAATAAAAATAAATGATAATTAAAAAATGACCATCACTTCATATACTTCATATTGTTAAACTTGGGTTAAATTGCTTTATCTTGCATCAGTAAAACATGGCATGAGATGGCTTTACAGTGTCAGGAAATCCTATGATGAATGCTGATACAACAAACACTATATTCAAGGTATTAATAAATTGTATAATTAATAGGAAAACAATGCTTTACCAGGCAATCATCAAAGAGATCCTCTTCAGATTCACGTCTCATCTTTACACTTTGTTTCTGTGAAAATATTTACATTGTATCATTACATAATCTTTTATTCGTACAACTACATTCAGGCATTTCTTCATCTTTTGTAAGTTTGCCTTTATCCAAAGCAAATTACAAAAGAGGAAGGCGTCAAGCAGTGCTACTAACACAAAGTTTCTGACACCGTTAGAAAATACAAGATAGAACAGTGAGGGATTAAGGAAAAAGTGAGAAGCAAGAATCATGTGTGCAAAGATTAAGCATGTAGGGTCACAGGATGACTCGACTTATTTTTATTGTCTGCAATGCGATTTAGACAAATTAGAACTGCGGTAAAGCCAGCCGCGGTTCAGAAGAACACGGTCAAGCCAGCCGCGATTGATTTTAGTGTGCGCACATATTACAGTGATTACGGTAGTTTCAGGACCGACACAGAGACAACGCGCTTTCAGAGCGCTTTTCATTTAGACGCCCAGGACTGAGAGATAATACAACATGCTCGTCAATTTTTACTTGCTTATTTATTTGCATTTCTGCTTTAATATCCGTGTTATTTATTGGTGACTTTGACGGTTGTCTGTTACAATATTTTTCTTAAATATTCACCATTCAAATAATTGTTTTATGTAGATAAGTTACAGCAGAATTCGTAGAAAACAGACAAAATAATGTATTTAGTCTTTCTAAATACCAGAATTGATTTTTATTTTGTTTTACTGTTCAAAAGTAGCAGTTATTCTTCAATGAATGTTTTCTATAATGAGGATTAACGTCTGCTTTGGAAGAGAGGTCAAATAAACAAATGTTCACAATGGGGAAAAAAAGTTAAATAAAATGCCTTTATTTCACTTCAGAGACCTATGAAAAAATAAATTCTAGTAAGTATAAAACGCCATGGTCAGTTTTTATCCCATATAATGTACACACATTATATGATAAAAAAAAAGTAGAAAAAAAAACAATGATCAGTTCTTAATCAGGACATCCCATACTATATACACACCACATATGAAACTATTTTACTGCAGCATTTTTGAGATATTGGACATTATTACACTTTAAAGGGGTATAAAGACCCCATTTCTAATAAGTAGAAAAAAACAATGATCAGTTCTTATTCAGGACGTCCCATACTATATACACACCACATATGAAACTATTTTACTGCAGCATTTTTCAGATATGGGGCATTCTCTCTGTGTTGTTCATGAAACTACCGTAATCGCTGTAATATGCGCGCGCACTAAAATCAATCGCGGCTGGCTTGACCGTGTTTTTCTGAACCGCGGCTGGCTTTACCGCAGTAAATTAGAGCTGCTGTCAATACTGTATGAACATATGTACAGGTTCTTTACTCGTAACTCATTAATAAAGTCCGGCTTCAGAAAAAAAACGTTTATTGCTAGTGCTCTTTTACCATTTAATGCTTTAACACACACGACTCAGTTTGTTCAGAAATGGCATCTAACTGGCGAGGCTTTGTCTGAAGACGCCGTTTTCACTCGGGGTGGGGGTAAGAAACACACATCTCGGTGTATTAATCCGCGCGCTCGGTTCGTTATTATTTTATTTATTTATTTATTTACCACAGGACCCATGGGGGGCTCCGTAGGTTCAGGTTTTTACACGAAAACGGTGTTTTGTGAATCTCCACACTATTAAAAACTGAAATTGCTAATTGTACGTCCTGAGATTAAGATGAACATTAATTGGGAGTCATGAAAGCGAGAATCACATCCAAAAAAGAAAGCTAAACTTACCTCGAACACGACAAACTCCAGCAGCAGCCACACCGTGTTGTACCTCCGTGATGATCCACAACCGACTGATCCACAGCGCCGGCACAGCGACTCCAAACACGCATGCGCAGTTTAATTTGCACACATTTTCGGCTTCAGTAGACACACAATACTTCAGACTGAAACACGACTGCCCCCTACAGGTAATGAAGGGCATGTTCACAGCTTCCCGCACGCAGCCGCGCAAAGCCGCGGCAAGTCACGGGATCCCTTTTCTCGAAACGCAGGTTTTTAATGGCGACATCTGTAGTTAAATGCATGTGGCTTGAGTTTGTTAAATAGACTTTACCATGACCGTTTCTCTCCGAATTCTCAATAAGTAGGCACATCAGGGTAACCATAACTATTATTATTCCTAAAGTTACCCAAATTGCTTTGGGGTGTTTTCTCATTTGTAACCAAGGGTCCAGTCCAGCTAATTCAATGTCTGTAGTGTGAATAATCTCAGTCACTAATATTCTCCGTCCTCTAAAACAGTCTTCTATCCTGTCAGTAGTTACAACACTTACTTTTAACTCTAATTACTTTTATATGTCACCAATGTTACTCAGTGCTACTGCTACTTTGACACCTTACAATTTCTTCATGTGTTGTCCTCAAATGTAGTGTACTTATTGTTGTGATGAATTTGAGTGGAGAGTCGTGGTTCTGCGTTGTTTCTGTCACTCTAGTTGGTTCTTCTGACCCATGCACTTTGCGTGCAGGTGAGGGTCTGTTGGGGTTTACAGGAGAGGTTACTAGCACGTCACTGTTCACCCTTGGTGACCTCGGTGTTGATTTCTGGAACATGTTTGGGGTTGCTGGCGTGTACCCTCATCTCTGTTTCCACTACTTTGACTTCTGTTTGTGGTGTTAGGAGCACTGTCAGTGGGCCTGTATTAAAAATAAATCCTCAAAGAGTTTTGCACAATAACATAACATTTCATCTTCACAATGTCCTTTTACTTTTTGTGTGCTCTGGCTTCATCTTAATTCCTTTATCTACAGTACAGTATGTTATTAGTAACACAAATGCATATACTATTGCTTATTCCCCCTTTTGACACATGGTCCTTACTCGTGTGTCAACTTAGCATAGAAAGAAATAGCTTTATAGGTAGACATGGCTTGTGATTGGGGTCGTACCAAACCCCTTCTGTCAAAACACATCCCGCTTTTCTCCAGAGTGTTTCCTCTCCTGGAGTGACTGTAGCTCTGAAGCTCTTCAAGGTTAGCTGTGGGGGTGAGAGCATTAGACACACACACATGTTATGGTTATAGGAAAGGGGAAGTTTGGCCACGGCCTTCACTGCTGCATCTGCTTTTCTGAAATAGAATCTAATTTGTTAGTTTGAGCATTACATGTACACTATTTAAATTTCATGTGCTATAACTATGACAAACTCCTGTTAACACCTATTTCTCTATCACAAAATATTGTTCCATCCACGTTCATTTTATATCCGGATTCTGTAGTGGCGCTTACTGTGGATCAATCCTAGTGGAACAAAGTTGTTTAACAGTGAAAGAAAGGAGTTAGAGGGTTAGAACTATACATCTTTCCACATTGATATTTATAATTTAGTATTGTACTTTAACCACTCTGTTGCAAATAAGTGTGATTCTTCTCTGTATAAAAGATACTGAAACTTCATGAACTAGAAATGTCAAATTACTGTAGCCCACTATATATATCTTTATTCTATACCTGCCTTCTCAGTTTCTTGTACTGGACATAAACACATGGGTGATGCTGCTGCTACAGGATCTGATTTGGCTGAGAAGTGAGATAAAGATCTCATTGTTTTTCTCTCTTTCTCTCTGTTTTTTTTCTCTGCAGCCAGTCTGAAATCATGCAACAATTCTTTTCATCAACAGTTTTTGTAAAAGGCCTTTTATAATTTGAAATGTCCAATATTAAAGTAGGTTATACTGCCAAATTTGATTCAATTAAAGATTGTTCTTGCTTCCGGAGTTCAGCTAAGTGCACTGTGGGCCAGTAGACCCTTCCCATGAGTGTATAGCTCACTGGGGCCTCGAGGATTACATAGATCAAAATAACTTTTCTGTAATAAAACACTTTTACTTTTTACATTTCTACTTTAGCGTCAATTTTCTTATTTGTTTTAGAATATTTTGGACTACTACTGTACTTGGATCCAAAGTTTTATCTTGTCCCAAAACAATTTGACCTAAGATATGACTTGTATGTGCGAATTGTAGATTTTATATGGTTTGCTTTATGACCTTGTTCTGCTGGACAATAAGAAGTTGCTGATGTTTACCATGACAACAGCTTTAAAATAAAGAATTAAACACTGGAATTATTTCAGTTAAAGACTCGGGTAGATACAGTATGAAGTTTGTAGGGCCTAAATTTTACTTTGGGGTGATCACCGCCAGTTCACTTCCCTTAATTAAACCTACATCGTGCTTCCCATTAGCCCATACATTTTAGTGAGTAATGATAAACATAAATCCTTTTTTTTAAAAAGAAAAGAAAAAGTTCCGCATGCTGATAACTTAATTTTTTCTGCCTGGCCAGGTCTTGTGACTGTAAGTACTGTAATATATACAGTTCTTTTATACTTTAACACATTATTTTTCAGCATTGCATCAGCATTTGTTTCTCTGTGGCTGTAATGTAATGTCAGATAAGACGTTCATTCTCAATCACTCTCATTCATACCACATGTCACTCAAAGGCCCAATATTTATTTATTTTATTTTTTCTCCCTCATCCTTATTACTTTTATCCAATAACACATTAGGGGTGTCCCTACTGTGATTAAGCGACATTACTGTGACACTTGTGCTACATTTTCTCATGTGCACACTGCTTATCTCCACATTAACTACACATCTGAGCTTATCGTTAAAAAAAGAGATATGTGACACATATCTAATATCATAATGTGTTTACTGGTATATATTTGTCTATCACCGTAGCATTTACTGAACTCACAGTTGAAGTGCAGAGCTTCCATTCATACACATACAACAGGGGCAACGGATCACATTTCACAAGAGTGAAATCCTCAGGCTCAATACTGGTTTAGTCTCAAGAGATTTATACCTAATTTACATATGAAATCTTCACCCCAATAGATTTACTGGGCAGCAATAAGAGCAAAAAATCTAAATTTATCATCATGTACACCTGGAAAAAGCCACACGCTTGTCTTTATGAGGCTCTTTTCAGCTGCATGTCCTGAAGTGCCCACAGAGTTCAGGAATCTGCCACTCTGTTTCACTAAACTGTCAAATTCACACACTTTAATGACTGAATGACCTGCATGGAATGTAGCAAAATGAATTTTGTTTGTCATGGAGCTGCAATTCCATTGTTGGCATTTTACTGATACTGTATACTTCAAGATCATACGTAGCATGCGTGGATGTTTCTAAGATACAAACGTGAATTGAATAATTGAAAAAGATAGCAAGCTTTTCTTCATTGCGATCAGAGCAAGAAGTGTTAGTTGGAAAAATAATTATTTTTGACTCACCCTCTCCTTCGGGTCTGCTCCCCACTCCCCCGGCCTTTTTCTGTCAATTTCCACCCTGATCCTCACCTCTCCTAATCCATTCCTCTCCTCTGCTCCTTCTCGGACAGTCTCTAATCCAATGGTCTTCACTTCCGCATGCATAACAGACATTTGTTCTCCCACGTCCACGTCCACGGCCTCCTCGTCCTCTTCCACGTCTCCTGTACTGTACATCCGCAGTTTGTCTTACCATCTGCAACACTGCCAGCTGTGCATTGTGACTCTGGTCTTCTCTCTTCTTGTTGTGCTTATCTTGTTCTTGTTCTTACCAGCTTTTCCGCGTGTATTGCATGTTGTTCAATGAGACTAAGTTTTCCAGTGTCCCATCCAACGCATGTGTTTTGCACCTTCTGAGCGATGTCCTCCTGTAATCCATTTATGAAACTGTTCCTCAAATGTGCTTCATACGGTGAAATTGCTGCCACAGACATGTCTGCAGGCCTCTCCAATCCGCTGTTTGCATCACGTACCTCAGTGAGGCGGGTGAGATAGTGTGACACGCTCTCTCCTGGTTGTTGTTTGCACATTGATATTTTAGTCATATCCATTTTTGCTGGGAACGCTTCTCTACACGCTGCTGTAAGGCACACCACAAAAACCGTTAAATGCTTGGTTTTCTTCATGATCAGCCTGAGCTCGCCGTGCGAAAACATTGTCCGTTGGCCAGGAATACTTAATCTTTGCAAAGTCCGCACCTAGTTTTCTCCCCAAAAGTCGTCGCATTTCATAAGATGTCGGGCGAAACTCTGAGCAAAATCTGCTCATTTCATCACCGAATTTCTGTCCTCCCACCTCTCTCGGGTCTGGGAGTTGTCCATGTGCATTTTCGATGTCCTTTATTGTCCATGGTCGGTGAACAGGCATCGCTGTGCCATCCGCCCCTGCTACTTCCATCATTGGAGCAGTGATTACTTGATGAACACTTCCTGTAGCTCCTAAGAGTTCCTCTCTCTCGTCCTCGCTGTCATCAGGTGGTGGTTGTCGATCAGCCTTTTCTCTTTTCAGCTGAGCCTTGGTTCGAGTATGTGACGAAATTGGAGACAGAGCCGTGCTGGCTGTGCTGGGGCCTTGGGCCTGCCGAGAAGTCTCTTGTCCATGTTGTCTTACTGGATCTGCTGAAGGGGCTATCTGTCTAATAGCTGGGGGTCGCGGGGGGCAGCCGTCCAGGTCGGGATCTGAAACAAACTTAACACACTGAAAAGAATCAATGTTTTGTGCTTGCATTTTAGGTTGTATGCGTTTTTCTCTAGGTTCTGCTTCTGCCTTCCACATATTAAATCCTACCCAATTAATGTTTACTTTGTTATTCTTTTTGTTATTGTAATTATCTATCTACACATGATTCACACATCCACAACTCAAAAGCAATCTCAGTAATTAATAATCTACATTTCTCTTTTTTTTTTCTTTTGTTTTCCCTGGATTTCCACATTTCTCAACCATTTCTCATAACATAATTTAGATGTTATCTTTACCAAGGAACGCCACAAGCGTAACAATTTTTTATTTTTTTTTGCTGTTACCCATGATTTTTACTTGTCAATTTACCCGTGCCACTAACTCACAGTGAGCTCTCACAGTCTCCCTGACTGCTACCGGTGCAGCGGTTTGCACTCTGCCATAAAGTCCTCTTGACTTTACCGGTGCACTTTACACTCTACCTTAATTTACCTCAACAGTCCCCTTGACTGTTTTTCCCGTAAAGTCCTCTTGACTTTTACGTGTGCACCTTGCAACCCTGCACTCTGACTTGCTTTTACCTCCGGAGGTCCTCACACCGAGCACGTCTGCTGCGGGGCCAAGTTTTTCGGAAACGAGGCGAAACCAGTACCCTATCTCTCTCTCTTTTGTGCGCCTTTGCACTTTTTTGGGTACTTTTCACGAATCCCAGACTCGTGTGATAGATCCAAGTTTAAATCTATCCCAGCCACTGTGAGAAAGCGCACTTAATACTCAATTACAACTTACTTTAACTTTAACAATTACAACTTACTTTAACTTTAACAATTACAACTTAAAGACTTACAACTTAAAAAATTTCCTTACCACACTATTTTAGTTCTTTTAACTCCGGTGATGAGGTGACATGGTGAATCCCCGGTCCTCTCACGCTCGATTGCCAATTAAGCGTTTGAGATGAAGTGAAAAGCCTTCAAGGCGTCAGCGCTTACGCCTCCCCGGGATTCTCCAATGCCTTCCCCAAACACGGAGAACTGCCGACAACGCCAAGTTGTGGTGGAAATTCTGAAACCAATATAAAGACAAGTAATCCATACACTGGGTAAGAGCAAAGTAACAAAGGTTTTATTTTAAACTTCTGCAGAAGGACCAGTCTCATACAGCAAACAGTTGCAGCATAGAGAAAGGTGATCTCTTTCTCTAGCTGACCTATTTTATACACAAACATCTCTGTTAACATAATCAACGCCCCGTACGTGAAGTTCCTACATTCAAACTCATGACTCTTTATCTGCCCCAGACTAGATGTTCATACCTTATCATTTATTCAGGGACAACTACAATCAGGTTGTTTCTATTCTGTTCTCGGCCTTGTGTCTCTAAGCTTCGACAACTAAGTTCAAACTTCTAACGTCTATGTTACACACTTACTACAAGGATCAGAATTAATACATAATTAAAATATGATTTTTCCATTACAGCGGCCATTGACAGCAAGCAACAGAGCTCATAAACCTGTCAAGCTCAAACTGTAAATACTGATATGTGTTTATTCTTCATTTTCTTCTCCTTCAGTTATGATACTTCTTTACTTCTCCTTCAGTTATGATACTGTGCTTTCTCCATTCAGTATTATTATTAGTAGTAGTAGTGCTCCGAATTACTACTCCGAAGTACAGTACAACTAATAATACAAAAATGTATGATACGTCTTATTGTGTTTATGCGCTTTAAATATACACTAAACAATAAACACTGTCCTTTCACTGCAAAATGAAAGTGAGTTGCGCGTGCGGCTTTTTGATCAAAAGGTGAGTGGAGAGGAGAGCAGATGACGGGGGGCGGGAGCGGAGGGAGGAGCGAGAGGAGAGGGAATGACATGGGGGGGGGGGGGGGGGCGCAGAGTACAGTTCTCTCTCAAATGAAGCGGACAAGAAGGGGGCTAAATTATGTCTACCTGACTTTCTTACAAATAACGCAAATTTCATTCAAAATATTATAAACACAACACCAGTAATTTACACTTTTTTCATTTATTTAATTGTGTGAAATGGCAAATAAAAATAGATAATAAAACGAGTACGATGTGGAGGTGAATTGGTTTAGTCTTGACTTCTGGTCGTGAGTGACAGCGTTGGGGGAAATCTGCTGATTGTCAAATCGTCAATTATAAAGTAAACACAGCGATGGAGAGAAAAAGGCCAATTTAGAAAAAAAAGAAAAGAAGATGAGGAGAAACGGGCAAAAATAGCTGTAATGTACTTATAATACATTAAATATATACTTAAAATGTATTAATTACTGTCAGGTATGTTCGTTAGTACACACACAGCCATATACTTTAAGTGTACTAAAGTATACTTAAAGCTGTTCCACTTTAGCACACAAAAGAATACTTTATACTGTACACTTACAATTGTGCTTTTGTACAATTTAATTACAACTTAAATACACTTAGTACAAAATTAGTTGTTCCAAAATAGCAAACTTCAAGTATACTAGTCATTAGTCTGGAGCAAGTACATTTAAGTATGCTTTGGCATGCTAGGATTTAATATACTTAGCATACTTTTTTTTTTTTACTAGGATCATGTTGCCAATTAACCTAATTACTGTTAATTGTTCTTCCAACTCTTCGTTATGCTCAAATTTACTTTTTCCAGCCTCTTATTGCTACTTGTCCCAACTTTTTTGGGATTTGTTGACACCGTGAAATTTGGAATCAACATATTTTTCCTTTAAAATGATACATTTCCTCGGATTAAACTTTTGATCTGTCATCTATGTTCTATTCTGAATAAAATATTGACATTTGCCATCTCCACATCATTGCATTCAGTTTTTATTCACAATTTGTTTAGTGTCCCAACCTTTTTTGGAATCCGGTTTGTATATTAACTGATGGTACAAGTTTTTGTTAGTATATTTGCAGTGTACTATCGAGGATTTCAATATATTTGTAATACACTAAAGTGCATTTTTTTTCACTGTGGCTCACACATCAGATGAATTTAAAAGAGAAAAAATAAAGTATTGGGATTAGAACTGATACACAGCTGAAGCTCAGAGACTCCTTTCTCCTTCACTACACTCTCAAACATTGAACGTAAGATCTTAGACAATATCATGATTATGGAGATCTTTTTTTTTTTTTTTACATGTGTTTTCACTATAATCATAATAAGTATACTTTAACCATTAGTACTATATTGTAGCTACTCTCTTCCAGGCTAATTCACTCTCTGGGCTCTTCTACAGTTAATCAAATTTGAATTTTAGGAATTATTCTTTTCTTTTTTTCCTGCTTCAGAATAAAGATGAAGACTGTGTTCCTGACTCCTGACTTCTTGCTGTGATGCTGATGAGTGGTTCTGCTCTGAAATGCAACGGACGTGAAGTGAAGTGAAGTGACGCACGGACGAAAGAAAACTGTAAGCCGGTTCCTGAAACCTGCCAGAAGGATCATGTTTGTGACAGTCATGTTGCAGAAGTTCCTTTTTTTTTTACAAGTATGTTGCACTGACTGCCAATTTCCTCAGCCATGAGCCGAGATTACAGGAAGGAGTGTGTCTGTCATGCACCCTCAGCCGCGACCGGCACTAGGACCCGGAAGTAAGACGGTCGCGAACCTGAAATCATAAAAGGAAACAAGATGGCGCCGCACATCGCTCTGTCATTGAGTTATGCCCAGGCCTTTTCGGAATCGTTCCTCACTTTCTTGGCTATACTTTCAGACTGAGTGTGTGTTTATAGGACTAGGGTTAGATTGTGTCTTTCCTGTGCTCATTTACTGTGAGAGTCCTTATAGCAAATCGCGTGATTATCCTGCCCGCTCGTGTTTATCCGCGTTTGGGTTTACCATTCACGCTACAGGGCTAACTGCTAAAGCTATCTTCTTTCTGGTCATCCCGGTTAGTTCGTGACAGATACCGCTATCATCTTTCTGGTCATCCCGGTTAGTTCATGACAGAATGACAGAGCCGAAAGCAGTAAACCCAGTGGATCACGCCCGCCTCTGCGATGTGGTTGACCAGCATGCTTTGCTCATCAATACGCTAACCGCGGAGCTCGATTCTCTGCGCCGGAGTGTCCAAGACATCGCGGCATTGCGCCGCGAGGTCGCGGAGCTTAGGCAGGAGAACGCGAGCCTCCGGGCGGCAGTTGCTGGGCTGGCTAGCGGTCCTCCCGCCGCAGCGGTCGCGGCGCCGCACCACTCCCCCCCCCCTCCGATGTTTTTTTAGCACTTCCAGACAAATGGGATGGCACGGATGGGAAATGCAGTGTGTTCTTAACATCGCTGGAACTGGTCTTTGAGTTCAATGCCACCAAGTACTCCACCGACCGGCTGCGCATTGCACTACTCGTCTCGTTGCTATCAGGGCACACAGCAGAGTGGGCCACGGCAGTCCTGCGCGCGGACACAGACACCGCGCACTCCTATAATGAATTTACCCGTCAACTCAAGCTAACGTTTGAACATCCCGTGGGCGAGCTGGAGACCGACACAAAGCTCTACCACCTGCGGCAGGGAGGACTGTCCGTGAGTAAATACACTGCCGAGTTCCGGACCCTCGCCATCCAGACCTCCTGGGGAGACGCAGCCCTCCGGACGTCCTACTTCGAGGGGCTGGCTCATCGCATCAAAGACGAGCTAGCCGGACGAGAGCTCCCAGCCACACTGGATGGGCTAATCCAGCTAGCCCTCCGGATCGACCAGCGCCTCCTATCCCGTCCGAAGCCAACACCTCGAACCCTGCTGCCACCACCCACTTATGCCTACACTGCACCAAGGCCACCACCCACCGTCACCACCGCTCTCCCTGGACGTGTCGGATCTCCACCCCCTGCCGTGGGTGACACCGGAGCCGGGGAACCCATGCAACTAGGGCGCGCCTCCCTGACCATGGCGGAACGCGAGAGACGTTACCACGAGGGACTGTGCGCCTATTGCGGCTCAGCAGCGCACCATCGAGCGACCTGCCCGTCCCGTCCGGGAAACACCCAAACCCGGTGAGAGAGAGGAGAGACTCCCCGGGTACCATCCATCTCTCCGCTACCACCGACAACACCGCTACTCGACTCACGGTCCAGGTAACCCTCCACCTTGGCCACAAACGGGTCAGAATTACCGCGTTCATCGATTCTGGTGCCGTGGGTAACTTCATTGACTCAACGTACGCCAGAGGATTGGGGGTAAAGATTGAGGCGTTATCCCAGCCAGTGAGAATCACCTCAGTCGACGGGCGGCCCCTCTCGTCCAGCCCCATCACCCAACAGACTTCACCCATCACTCTCATCCTCGGTCAACATCAGGAGTCTATCCAGTTTCACCTTACACCCATCTCCTCTCCACCCATCATCCTCGGCTATCCCTGGCTCTTACAGCACGACCCACTCATCTCCTGGTCTCAGAACCGGATCCTTCAATGGGGGCCGACCTGTACCGACTTATGCCTACAGGCCCAGGCTGGGATGTGTTCCAGGGAGTCCGAGGCCCCCGACGTCGACATCCACGCCATCCCTCTACCATATCGAGACCTGGCTGAGGTGTTCTGCAAACGCCGGGCCAACCATCTACCACCTCATCGACCTTACGACCTGGCCATCGAACTCCAGCCAGGCTCCATCCCCCCCCGCGGCCATCTCTACTCCCTCTCTACCAGCGAGTCCCAGGCTATGGAGGAGTATGTCGCCAGTGCCCTGCGAAATCTCACCATAAGACCCTCCTCCTCGCCAGCTGCCGCGGGGTTCTTCTTTGTAAAGAAAAAAGGGGGCGAACTTTGTCCGTGTGTCGACTATCGGGGGCTTAACAAGATCACCATCAGAAATCGTCATCCTCTGCCTCTTACCAACTCAGCCCTGGACGCCCTCTCTGGTGCCACCATGTTCACTAAGTTGGACCTCCGGAGCGCCTACAACTTGGTGCGCATCAGAGAGGGTGATGAGTGGAAGACGGCCTTCATCACCCCCACCGGACACTATGAGAGCCTGGTCATTCCATTTGGTCTCTGCAACGCACCCTCGGCCTTCCAGTGTTTTATCAACGACATCCTCAGGGATATGCTAGGCCGATGGGTGTTCGTCTACCTAAATGACATTTTAATATACTCACGCACCCCCGATGAACACACAAAACACGTTCGAGCTGTCCTTAAGAGATTGCTCGCCCACCAGCTGTACTGTAAGCTGGAAAAGTGTGCTTTTCACAAGCACTCCACCACGTTCCTGGGTTTTGTTATCTCGCCCCAGGGTGTGGCCATGGACCCGCAGAAGCTGGAGGTTGTACGTCACTGGCCCCTACCCAGGACACTCAAGCAGCTCCAACGCTTTCTCGGGTTTGCGAACTTTTATCGTCACTTTATCCGGGGCTACAGTACAGTTGCAGCACCACTCACTGCACTTACCAGGCTCTCCAACCATTCCTTCCAACCATTCCTTTCAACCCTACCACCATCTCAGCTTTCCACCGTCTCTGTCACCTCTTCACCACCGCCCCGATTCTCCTCCATCCGGATGCCAGCCAACCATTCGTTGTGGAGGTGGACGCGTCGGAAGTGGGCGCCGGCGCTGTCCTCTCACAACGAGGTCCAGACCAGAAGCTACACCCCTGTGGCTTTTACTCCAAGAAGTTTAACCCCACTCAGCAGCGATATGGAGTAGGGGACCGTGAACTGTTGGGCATAAAGTGGGCTTTGGAGGAATGGCGTCACTGGCTCCAGGGTGCCAGTGAGCCGTTCATTGTCTGGACGGATCATCAGAACCTCATCACCATCTGCAACCTCAAGCAGCTGAACCCACGACAGGCACGGTGGGGCCTGTTCTTCGAACAGTACGATTTCCATCTTTCGTACCGCCCGGGGTCAAAGAACACCAAGGCCGACGCCCTCTCCCGTCAGTACGAACGAGAGGCGCCCCGGGCGGAGCCCGTGCCTGTCCTTCCACCCACCCGGATCATCGCACCCCTGCACTGGGATATGGAGACGAGGGTCCGCCAGGCACTGACCAGCGAACCCGCACCAGCAGGTGTGCCACCCGGGCGGCTCTACGTTCCCACTCAACTCCGGCCCGAAGTCCTCCAGTGGGGCCATTCTTCGCCTGTCGCAGGACACCAGGGAACCCGAAGAACCCTCACCTTCGTGGGACGGGCTTTCTGGTGGATGAGGAGGGAGGCCACCGAGTTCGTCCGGGCATGCCCAGTGTGCGCCACGGCCAAGAACTCCAACCAACCAAGACCGGGGGAGCTTCAACCACTCCCAGTTCCCCGTCGGCCCTGGTCGCACATTGCCGTCGACTTCATCACGGGCCTGCCGGTCTCAGAAGGAAGAGACGTCATCCTCACCATCGTGGACCGCTTCTCCAAGGCAGTGCACCTGGTGGCCCTCACCGGACTCCCGTCAGCCAAAACCACAGCCGAGCTGATATTGGAACACGTAGTCCGATTGCATGGGTTCCCTAAGGACATCGTCTCGGACAGAGGTCCCCAGTTCACCGCCCGGTTCTGGAAGGCCTTCTGCCGTCTGATCGATTCGTCCTGCAGTTTGTCCTCTGGCTACCACCCCCAGACGAACGGTCAGACGGAGCGAATCAACCAACAGCTGGAGCGCTACCTAAGATGTTTTGTGTCGGACCGCCAGTGCTCCTGGGCCCGCTACCTCAAGTGGGCCGAGTTATCACACAACCTCCACGTCTCCTCAGCCACCAACCTGAGCCCATTTGAGGTGTGCTATGGTTTCCAGCCTCCGATGTTCACCCACCAGGAACCGGAGGTTGATGTACCATCGGCCCAACAGTTGGTTCGCCGGTGCCGGCGGCTATGGCACCAAGCCAACCTCGCCATCCGACGCACCAATGCCAACTATGTGGCCCAACACCGCCGCCGGCACCCTCCGGGACGGTTGTACCACGTAGGTGACAAAGTGTGGCTGTCAACCAAAAACCTCCACCTGCACACAGAGTCCAGAAAACTATCACCAAGATTCATAGGGCCATACCGCATCACCCTCAGGATCAACCCTGTCACCTACCGGCTCCAGCTGCCTGCGGCACTCCGGATCCACCCCGTCTTCCACACCTCACAGCTAAAACCATTCACCACCTCACCCATGGTTCCACCCACCCCCCCTGCTCCTCCCCCCCCTCATTGACGGCGGTCCCGCCTACACCGTGCGACGGATCCTCCACTCGCGCCCTCGGGGCAGGGGCACCCAGTATCTGGTTGACTGGGAGGGCTACGGCCCCGAGGAGCGGTCCTGGGTTCCGGCTCGCTTCATCCTCGACTCCGGGCTCATAAGGGACTACCGTCACCGGGTATCCTCCACCCCTGGACCGTCCGGAGTCGGTCCTGGACGGGGGGGTACTGTCATGCACACTCAGCCGCGACCGGCACTAGGACCCGGAAGTAAGACGCTCGCGAACCTGAAAGCATAAAAGGAAACAAGATGGCGCCGCACATCGCTCTGTCATTGAGTTATGCCCAGGCCTTTTCGGAATCGTTCCTGTCTATGTGAGTACTCACTTTCTTGGCTATACTTTCAGACTGAGTGTGTGTTTATAGGACTAGGGTTAGATTGTGTCTTTCCTGTGTCCATTTACTGTGAGAGTCCTTATAGCAAATCGCGTGATTATCCTGCCCGCTCGTGTTTAGTCGCGTTTGGGTTTACCATTCACGCTACAGGGCTAACTGCTAAAGTAATCTACTTTCTGGTCATCCCGGTTAGTTCGTGACAGATACCGCTATCATCTTTCTGGTCATCCCGGTTAGTTCGTGACAGTGTCTCTCTCAGGTGGTGCCAATATCTAAAGCGAGTTCTTACCTCTGAAGTCAAGTGCTGTAACACAGACTTCTGCAATTAGATGACCATAGAGCTGAACCACGACATCTCTGATCTGAAAGACGACCTCGTCATGATTCCTGTTAGTTATTTTTGCTGCTGTTTGTAAATCATGTAATCAGCAAGGCCAGTAGTGTATTTAGTTTATTATCTTTGATGGTCTTTATAATCAAATCCTGTACTTTTCTAATAAAGTTTTTCTAATACATAAACTTGTTGTACACTTGTGTAATCATTAATCTCCTGTTATTGCTATTTATTCTGAAGCACTTCACACATTTCATATTTAATAGTGTGACTCCAGTGAAAACACTGCTCAGTGAATCTAATGTTATAATGAGAACAGCACTTTAATTTTGGGCATGCAGGATCAAATTATCTTTATTAATGAAAACTTGATTTCACATGATATCAGTTTCAGAAGCATATTTCAGAGCGCTTCATAGAGCTGAATCTGTGTGACCTCTCAGAAAAACACCCAGAGAATAAGGACAATAGAAATGTTCAACATTCTTATTAAGCTTTTTCCATCAGTACAGTAATCAGATATACAGTGGTTACAAAATCGGAGCGTCGTATGTAACGTCGCCGCCGCATTACGACATGTGCATTTGCTGTGCATTTGCTGGCTTTTACCACTGAGTGGCGCTATATAACTACAGACTGACGCCTCATGCCTTAGTTCATTCTCTGCCTCAATAATACACGTAGTAGCCGATAACATCAAGTGAAACACTGTAGTTGACCGAATTCATAATCACAGTACTATAATTACAGTACAAATGTAGAATTCAAATTAAATCAAATCTTATTAAGATCAAATTTAAGCACAATAAATATTAACACAGTGAGCCTTTAGATTTTATCACGTGTAATTAGAAAAGAAGTGTGTAGGGTTTTATTCAAATATAAATTTCTAAACCAATAAGATCAAATAACACCAAGTTATTATTATAACAGGCTTACTTCGTCACTTATCAAAGAAGTACACTTGCTTTCAAAGAAGTCGAGTGGCTTATTAACGTCTCTGGGGTGCATTGTTTCTAAGTGGCCGCTTGGTGTAGCGGTTAGAACGCTCAACTAGTGATCAACAAAGCGCCGGTTCGAATCCCGAGTGATGATGTTTTAAAATTGTTTTATTTTAAAACTAAATAAAATGTTTTAAGTGCGCTTAAGGTAGAATCTTATAAAGGCTATGTAGACTTATATAGTTTTATTATATATTTTTTGCACATTAATCTGAGTCCTCATCTGTTAGATCTGTTTAGTTTTTTTTTTCCTGCCGGCACGAATGCGCGGTTCCATCCCTTTCCCGCCTATTCAGGGAGCCTACGGAGTGAGCGATTAAACATAGTCGAATCGATTGGTGTGCGTCCAACTCACGTTACTCGTGTGCTATTCATGCCGGCTGGTGATAATTAACGTTATTATGATCTCGGGCTTGCTCACGATGCTCAACATCTATAAAAATAGCAAAGTATTGTGTATAGAGTGATAAAAAAAACTATCTAACGCATGTTAGAAAACATAATTTCCTGCATTTTTTTCTGCTTCAGGAGTCAGTCTGTTCTGACACAGTGAGAGTAGAGGAAGAGGCAGATTCAGAACCAGGGAGGGAGCCAGAGACAGCAGAACAAAGAGATGATATTGCCAGCACCAGCACAGGGAGCACAGTTTTAGTTTAGATCTCATGTTTACATTTTATTGTATGTTGATGGCTTGACTGTAAACAACATAAACAATGCAATAAATTTATAAAAATATATATTTATTGTCCCCCCTGCTGTTAAATGAAATTTGCGTTATTTTACGTTAATGTTACGTTATTACATTTTTAACGTCGACAGAATAAAGTAAAGTTTTATTTCTGGAATTGATGCACGGGCTTCATCTTAGGCTTTTTTTTTCTTCTTTCGGTTCTTTCGTTTCTCAGCGCCGGACTGTTAATGTCTCTTTCCAGGACCAGGCATATCGTTCAATTATTATAATTCTTTTGGCCAAATACTGTAGGCGACCGTAACAGTCTGCTTAGCCGACTCTGCGTTCACCGTAAACTTCAATATAGACGTTTATATTTTTGTTTATTTGTATATGTATGTTATTAATATAAATTTTTTTGAGATTGTGTGTGCGTGCACGGAGAGTTTGTGTTGATAAGTTTATGTGGATAAGTTGATAAGTGTATGTTGTCAAAGTATTTGTGGACATATAATTAGGGAATTTTTTTTAATTAAGGATGACTTGAAATATAATGCAATAACTCTACAGTATTTATTTGAACACGGTAAAGGTGTTAATGTTTCGTACATTCCTTAATTTGTCCTTTCGGTTTGTGTTTTATGTTTCACTGTTTTCAATATACTGTACATACTGTAAAACGTATGGACAACAATGTTCCGGAAGCATTATTAAATATTCAATAAGGCACACACACACAATTTAGTTGCAATAAAGTTTTATTAAATATATAATAAAGCAGGCAGTACTGTATATGGCAAATGGTCACTCAAAATCTTTACAAAAGCAAGAGTATTCATTAATTATTTTTTTTTTAGAAAAGAGGAAACTCAATTTTCTTTCTAAGAAGTTCGTTAATTACTGTATGTCTCTTATTTGCTTGTTGTTGTGGGCTGTGGGGTGGAATTTCCTAGCAACAGCATCGGAAAGTGCTTGAGGCAGAATTACCCCATCAGTGAAACCGGTTTGATAACTTCACACCAAGGATAGGTGAGAAGGGGGATTACAGTAACGGTTTCTGTGGGTCTTCACCAAGAGTTGATGTGGGTCGCGTTGTATTCAGCGAATAGACTAAAACAAAATCATGTTTGCTTCAGCATTGCAAACAATATTGTATTAGGCCAACTTTATTTAAGATTAAAATAATAGTGGGTTAGGAATGTTATTCTTCATATAACTTAAATAGCTGAATGAAGTTAAATAGACACAATAAATTAATAATTGCGTTTGCTTTACATTTGAGCACTCGTGTAAATAGCTTTTTCATTGTATATACTACCATATCGTATATCTGCGTCTAATACTGGTTTATTCATATTTTACATTACATTCAGTTTGTAATTTACTTGCGATTGTACTTTTAAAATGTAACCTATACATATGTATAAAGCATATTTAACTACTTCAGCAGTGAATTAGAAACTTGGTCAGTCTGGCTTTTAGATAAAGTCCTTCAGAGCAAGCATTGTGTAAATATAATGTATAAAAAATAATGTAATATAAAATAAAATAATATAAAATAAATATATAACATAAATGGTTAATGATAGCAATAAAATCAGACTTAATAGTTGGATTTGATACTTTTCTTTTTATTTACTGTATAGACATCTTATTATGCTTTCTCTGTTATTAATCTCTCTATATTCTCCAATTATGACTTGAATAAATCGGCTCACATCGGAGCGCGCTAGCGTGTTGGAAAAGCGAGTACTGTAATCTATATATTTGTGTTTGTTGTTTTCCTGGGGGGTGGCGTGTTTATGTCTGCATTTTATCTATAAATCGTGTGTGTGTGTGTGTGTGTGTGTGTGCACGGAGAGTTTATGTGTGTGCATGGAGAGTTTGTGTGTGTGCACACGAAGAGTTTATGAGTGTGCCCCTTTGGGTATGGCGGGGCGTCGACGGCTGATCAGTGTAAAGTAGCGTACTTTACACACACTGATCAGCACTCGACGCCCCGCCGTACCCAGCAGATCAAAGGGGCAGTTATCGGCTATGACACGTTGAAGGAGAACTTAATAATTCTCAAAAATAGTGTAAATGTCTGCAACAATCACTAACCATTAAAATGTTTTTTTTTTTGTAATTAAACATGAAAATATTAATTATATTTTCTTTATATTTCTTTATATTTCTTTTGTTTGTTTGTTTGTAAAGCTTGTTTTCGCTTCCTCACACCGATTATTTTCCGTGTTTAGACACCATGTCGGTTGTGATTCTGCCTCTGAGTGCAGGTGAGGAGACATTGGAGCTGCACTCGGTGGATTTGGAGGTGGAGGCCGTGGAGAAGCTGATCCGTGAGCTACAGGTGAAGCTGGCCCGGTTACAGCAGCGGAAAGCCACGCTGGAATCGACGCAGACCGACGCTCACCTGTCCCAGGTAAATTCTCGGCGTGAGAATTCTCCTACAACCTCAACCCCGCGTGTTTCTCTGCCCAGGTCCAACACACCAAGGACGCAGCCCGCCCAGTGTTCCTACACCCCGGCGCCGGGATACCACGGACCCTGGATACAGCAGCGGCGGAAGAAGCACGCCAAGCCCCGGGCGAGGACCTCTCCCCCTCCACCACCACCACCCGTCTTCGACATCTCGACCCAAAACCGCTTCGCTCCTCTCCGCGAGACGGCACACGACGTCCTGGTCATCGGAGACTCCATCGTTCGTCACGTGCGTGCTACCACGGCTAAAGGTAAGGTGCACACATGCTGTTTACCTGGTGCACGTGTTCTTGATGTTGCTGCACAGGTGCCTGCTGCCCTGAGGAGGAACATTGGAGCTGTGGTTCTTCATGCCGGCACGAACGACACCAGGCTGAGGCAGACGGAGATCCTAAAGAAGGACTTCAGGAGCCTGGTCGAGAAGGTCCGCAGCACATCACCCACGACAAGGATCATCGTATCTGGACCGCTTCCCACATTTCAGCGAGGAATCGAGAAGTTCAGTAGATTATTTGCTTTTAATGAATGGTTACAATCTTGGTGTCAACAACAGAAATTACGCTTTGTTGATAACTGGAATGTTTTCTGGGAGCGTCCTAGGCTCTATCACACCGATGGCCTACACCCTAGCAGAGCTGGAGCAGCGGTCCTCTCTGACAACATCTCCAGAACACTACGAACCATCTGACTGGCGGTAAGTCATACTGTAGATTCCAAACATATTAGACACATCACAACTCACCGTAGTGATAGACGAACACACATAGCTTGTCCTATAGAAACTGTGTCTGTTCCCCGAATACTGAGAAAAAAGAATAAATTTGTTAAATTTGCCCGAAACAATCTGATAACCATAAAACCAGAAAAAGGCAAAATAAGTAGTCAAAATCCACCTCTAAAGTTTGGACTACTCAACATTAGATCCGTTGCGCCTAAAGCACTTATTGTTAATGAAATTATCTCAGATTATTGCCTTGACGCACTCTGTCTCACTGAAACCTGGCTTAAACCAAATGAATATTTTGGTCTGAATGAGTCTACTCCGTCAGGATATTTCTATAAGCACGAGCCCCGTCTAATTGGTCGCGGTGGTGGTGTCGCCACTATCTACAATGATGTACTCACTGTTACCCAGAAAATAAGGCCCAGGTTTAATTCATTTGAAGTGCTTATCATTAATGTTGCACTAAATGAAATACGTAATAAACCCTTGCTATATTTTACCCTGGCCACCGTGTACAGACCCCCGGGGCCATATGGCGATTTTCTTAAAGAATTTGGACATCTGCTATCAGACCTATTGGTTAACTCTGACAAAGTATTGATAGTAGGAGACTTTAACATTCATGTAGATGATGCTAACGACGCTTTAGCACTCACATTTATGGATTTACTAAATTCCTTTGGGGTTAAGCAAAATATAATTGGAGCAACTCACCGCTTTAATCATACGCTAGATTTAATTATATCCCATGGTATAGATGTCTCTAATATAGAGATCATACCTCAAAGTGATGATATCACAGATCATCACCTCCTGACATATACTCTACCCGTAGAACAGATTAGCTGTGTCTCCCCACGTTATCAATCTGTTAGAAATATGAATCCCACCACTAAAGACAGATTCACAAGTAATCTGCCGGATTTGTCCCAATTTCTTATTAGACCCCTAAATGCAGATGATCTAGATGAAGTGACTAGCAGCATGGGCACTATTTTTACCAGTACATTAGACACTGTTGCTCCCATCAGATTAAAAAAAGTCAGAGATAAAACATTGGCACCGTGGTACAACAGTCATACTCGCGCCCTAAAGAGAGCAACCCGTAACCTCGAGCGAAAATGGAGGAAAACTAAATTAGAAGTTTTTCGAATTGCATATAAAGACAGTATGTGCAGCTATAGACAGGCTCTAAAAACTGCTAGGACCGAGCATCTTAGCCAACTGATAGCAAGAAACCAAAACAATCCCAGGTTCTTATTTAGTACAGTGGCTCGCCTAACAAAACCTAAGATGCCCGCAGAGAGTATCCCATCACAGTTTAGAAGTGAAGACTTTATGGACTTCTTTAATGAAAAAATCAATAATATCAGGAAGAAAATAATGGAGGTTCAACCTCTAATAGTATCTCATGATCCAGTTCAGCCTATAGCTTCACATTTAGATTTTCACTGCTTTACAGGTATAGGACAGGAAGAACTGTATAAACTCATCACCTCGGCTAAATCAACATCGTGCCTGTTAGACCCAATCCCAACCAGATTTTTAAAAGAAGTGATGCTTACGGTTGGAGAGCCACTCCTAAACATTATTAATTCTTCATTACATCTAGGTCACGTCCCTAAACCTTTCAAGTTAGCAGTTATTAAGCCGCTTCTTAAAAAATCTAATTTGGACGCGAATTAAATAAAAAATTACAGACCGATTTCAAACCTCCCGTTCATATCAAAAATACTAGAAAAAGTAGTATCAGCTCAAATTTGCACATTCTTGCAGGATAACAACATCCTTGAAGAATTTCAGTCAGGTTTCAGGCCCCATCATAGCACAGAAACTGCACTAGTTAAGATTACAAATCACTTGTTTTTAGCTTCAGACCAAGGCTGCATCTCATTGCTAGTCCTGCTTGATCTTAGTGCTGCATTCGACACTATAGATCATAATATTCTCATAGATCGCTTACAAAATTATATAGGTATTCAGGGACAGGCATTAAAATGGTTTAGATCTTACCTGTCTGATCGCTACCATTTTGTAGATCTAAATGGAGAACCGTCTGGTATAATGCCAGTGAAATATGGGGTCCCACAAGGGTCAGTTTTAGGACCTCTTTTGTTCTCAATATACATGCTTCCCTTGGGTAACATCATTAGAAGACATGGGATTAGTTTCCATTGTTATGCTGATGATACCCAATTATATATCTCAACTAAACCAGACGAAATACCTAAGTTGTCTAGATTAACTGAGTGTGTCCAGGACATAAAAGATTGGATGACCAATAACTTTCTTTTATTAAATTCAGATAAGACAGAGATATTACTTATTGGCCCAAAAACCAGCACACAACAGCTTTCAAAATTCAGCTTGCGCTTAGAAGGATGTACTGTTATTACCAGCTCAGCAGTAAAAGATCTGGGAGTAATATTAGACAGTAACTTGTCTTTTGAAAATCACATTTCAAATATCACAAAAACAGCCTTTTTCCATCTTCGAAATATTGCTAAACTTAGGAACATCTTATCCGTATCTGATGCAGAAAAACTAGTTCATGCATTCATGACCTCCAGACTGGACTATTGTAATGCATTACTAGGTGGATGTCCTGCATCCTCAATAAACAAGCTTCAGTTAATCCAAAATGCAGCTGCCACGGTTCTCACTAGATCCAGAAAATATGATCATATAACCCCAATATTATCATCCCTGCACTGGCTACCTGTTCAGTTTAGAATAAATTACAAAATAGTATTACTTACATACAAGGCCTTAAATGGTTTAGCTCCCACATACCTAACCAGTCTTCTGATACGCTACAATCCACCACGCGCCTTA
Source organism: Channallabes apus (assembly GCA_030522415.1). NCBI lineage: Eukaryota > Metazoa > Chordata > Actinopteri > Siluriformes > Clariidae > Channallabes > Channallabes apus. The sequence continues at coordinate 2,657,239 of CM060105.1, read as the reverse complement.
AGATCACAAAACTCCGGACTTCTGGTAGTTCCCAGAATTTCAAAATCTACAAAAGGGGGTAGGGCTTTTTCATATTTAGCTCCAAAGCTTTGGAATAGCCTTCCAGACAGTGTTCGGGGAGCAGACACGGTTTCTCAGTTCAAAAGTAGACTCAAGACGCATCTTTTTAATCTGGCATACACATAACTCATCCCAGTACTCATACTCCAGTACACCTATACCGAATGGCAACTACGCTAATTCTCCCCATCTGTTCTGTATTTCTCTACCCATCCCGAGGCATCGGGAGATTTTGCCAGCTTCAGTAGACAAAGGCCGACCCTGCGAGGTTCCTGAGGCATCCAGAGAAGGACCAGCTCCAGCTGGATTCAGCTTTATGATGGTTGGAGCTACACATGCTGCTCCTGTGCTTCCAGTGATCCAGACCTCATCTGCCCTCTGCACCTACTGACTCGTCCCTATGCTGAACTGGTCTTCATGTCAATTTAAATAATTTCTGTCATATTGAATTTTCACCTGCACAACACACAAGATGTTATATCATTTCTATCTGTTAATGCCCAAATGAGGATGGGTTCCCTGTTGAGTCTGGTTCCTCTCAAGGTTTCTTCCTGATGCCATCTCAGGGAGTTTTTCCTTGCCGCCGTCGCCGTCACCCTTGGCTTGCTCATCAGAGAAATTTCATTCATTCGTCTCATTATTATCTGCACATTTTTCTCACACATCCACACTTCCAATTATTTTCTTTTCTATAATTATTATTATTATTTGTTTTTATTTATTTATTTTCTATTATAATTTTATTTATTTATTTATTATTTTATATATAATTATTCTATTTTTTTTTTATTTTTTTTTTGTTAAATTTCTTTAATTTTTGTGAAGCTGCTTTGAGACAATGACCATTGTTAAAAGCGCTATATAAATAAAATTGAATTGAATTGAATTGAATATACATATTTCCATTATATATATATATATATATATATAATTTAAAACTATTTATTAATTTGTCTTTTATTTACTTACTTACTAGCGAATGCTTTTTTAGGGCTCTAAAAACTACGACAGTATGAGTGACAATGGCCCTTGCACCGATCACACACACACACACACAATAAATATATATATATATATTCGTGTTTAATTAAATTCTTAAATCATCGTGTTCACCATTCACTGAAAAAAAGAACTTGTAAGATTTACTTGATAAAATCCTCGTAACAATTTGGACACATAGATTTTAAGTAAATTTTATTGCTCCAATATTAAGGCTGAATACCAAACCCCTTCCCCCTACCCTTCCACTTGGCGCGTTCACGTGCAGGGGTAGTGGTGTCTCATTTCTCTTTTGGTTGGAGGTGTAGGGGGAGGGGGAAGGGCCAGATAGCCCTCCAAACGAAGATTTTTCGGGACCTCACTTCAAACGAAGGGCTAAGCGAAATTTTCAACATGGCTGCTCACTCGAGCAAGCAGAGACATAAATGTTAATGTTTACCATTAATAAAGATTTTTATGACAAGTTTTCATTATATGTATATTACCTTTAGTCTTGTGTTTGTGGTGATGTTCTGTAAAGAAACGTTTGCAAAAAAATTGCTAAAGTTTGCTAGCGGATAGTACAGATTGCACGATATTACAAATATATATTTTTATGTCACATACAGTTTACTGCATGCTACAAACAAATATGAAAGTTCAGTAGCACGGCAGTTTGCTGAGCATTTGATAACGCATTGTTTGTTTAGCTTACGGCCATATGTGTACATGTAAATGAACGGTGCTTACACTATTCTTACTTATTACAACGTGACCACAGTTTTCTAATTTATATTCTGTATATCGACGGCTGAGGAAACCCGGAGGCTCATCCGTGTTCATGGTGAAAATGAGCAACTTTTTAAAAAATCGAAATACGGCGCAAAAAACCTTTGGGAGTGAGTAATCTCTATCTTATTGGAATGTGTGATAAACATCGGCGCATGTCCTCTGACGTAACATTAGGAACATCTTTCATAAATCATACAACTAAAATATAATTAAACAGTTTATTCACCAACATTACCAAATATTTGTGACATTCACAGTCTAGATCCAAGTTGTCTTTTTAATAAAAGTGCATTCAGCTAAATTTTGCATCCATAGAAAAAAACTGCACGGCACCACGGCGTGAAATACTCGTTTTAAACAAAATTGTGTAAAATAATAATAATAAATAAATAAATAAAATACAGCATTCATTTAAAATAAAATACGTAATAGCCCTCGGAAGCAGTGAAGTTTCAACATTCAAATTAGCACTCTGGACTAGTGCACTTAAAAGTATGCCCTTGAAACCATAACGCATTAAAACATTTTAAGCTGAACATGTAAACACAACATGTAAAGACTTGTAGTCAAGCCAAATCAAATGTTTTAAGATGATAACTTCATCTTTAAATCTTGCACTTTTGGTGATACAGTAGCTTAATCCCATCAAGTTCTAGAAGCACTTTCTGAAAATAGCTCAAATGTGTAGCGCAGTGCTCGGAGCTATTGCCACATTCTTGCAAAATTTCCTCTCCTTCAAGGATTATGGATACACCAACCGGTTCTTCCCCTTCAACAGCACGGACGACAAGGATTTTAAGAAGGTGCATACTGGCATCACTTCGTCTGTCCCCCTGCATAAAATGTACAAGAAAATAAATAATTTATTTTGAGAAACAAAAAAAAAATCTGAATTGCTTCAACCTGTGCTGACTTCATTTCACAGAGAAAAAAATAAAAATAATTGATAATAAAAAATAACCATCACTTCATATACTTCAGATACTTCATGAACTTGGGTTAAATTGCTTTAGCAATAATCTTGCATCAATAAAACATTGTAAAACATGGCATGAGATGGCTACACTCCATAGATTACTCTGCACCTTTACAGTGTCAGGAAATCCTATAATGAATGCTGAGTTTGTATTTAAAGGGTTAGTCCAAACATGAAAATTCGTTCAATAATTACTCAGATTTATATATTCATTTGCATTTATATGCTTCTGTCCAATGCAACAAACACTATATTCAAGGTATTAATAAATTGTATAATTAATAAGAAAACAATGCTTTACCAGGAAATCATCAAAGAGATCCTCTTCAGATTCATGTCTCATCTTTACGCTTTGTTTCTGTGAAAATATTTACATTGTATCATTACATAATCTTTTATTCGTACAACTACATTTAGGCATTTCTTCATCTTTTGTAAGTTTTGCCTTTATCCAAAGCAAATTACAAAAGAGGAAGGCATCAAGCATGTCAAGCAGTGCTACTAACACAAAGTTTCTGACACCGTTAGAAAAATACAAGATAGATCAGTGAGGGATTAAGGAAAAAGTGAGAAGCAAGAATCATGTGTGGAAAGATTAAGCATTCAGGGTCACAGGATGACTCGACTTATTTTTATTGTCTGCAATGCGATTTAGACAAATTAGTGCTGCTGTCAATACTGTATGAACATGTACAGGTTCTTTACAGTTGAAATTTAACTTGTAACTTATTAATAAAAAAAACGTTTATTGCTAGTGCTCTTTTACCATTTAATGCTTTAACTCAGTTTGTTCAGAAATGGCATCTCACTGCGAGAATCATATCCAAAAAAGAAAGCTAAACTTACCTCGAACACGACAAACTCCAGCTCCAGCCACGCCGTGTTGTACCTCCATGATGATTCCCAACCGACTGATACACAGCGCGGGCACAGTGTCTCCAAACACGCATGCGCGGTTTAATTTGGACACATTTTCGGCTTCAGTAGACTCAATACTTCAGACTGAAACACGACTTCCCCCTACAGGTAATGAAGGGCATTTTCACAGCTTCCCGCACGCTGCCGGGCAAAGCCGGCAAAAAAAAACTATACAGATCTAACAGATGAGGACTCAGATTAATGTGCAAAAAATATATAATAAAACTATATAAGTCTACATAGCCTTTATAAGACTCTATCTTAGGCGCACATAAAACATTTTATTTAGTTTTAAAATAAAACAATTTTAAAACATCATCACTCGGGATTCGAAACGGGGCTTTGCAGATCGCTGGCCGAGCGTTCTAACCGCTACACCAAGTGGCCACTTAGAGACAATGCACACCAGAGACGTTAATAAGCCACTCGACTTTTTTGAAAGCACGTGTACTTCTTTGATAAGTGATGAAGTAAGCCTGTTATAAGAATAACTTGGTGTTATTTGATCTTATTGGTTTAGAAATTTATATTTAAATAAATAGTAAACTTGGCCGATTTCGTTATAATTTTGTTTGATGAGTGGGGCTTGAAAATTCTCTTGAAAAATATGGTCATTTATTTCAGTTAATAAATCTACTATAATTTTTTTACTCATTATTGTACAGTACACATCAATAGCTCTGGTTCAGATTTTTCATGTTTGTTGTGGAAATTACCATCACTGTTGTATTTACTGCGATGAATGAAAATGTCACTTTGCGCCACCTGGCGGCCATTTTACGAATGACTTTGAAATGCAACTGATTTATTTTGGCCGCTGTTGCCTTTAAACGGCGGTATGCGCGGCGGCATGGCCATTCCGATTTTGTAACCACTGTAGAGGGTGTTTTGAAATTGTAGTCATAGTTTCCTTTAAGAGTTTCATATCTTATATTGGCTGCAGCTCAAATATCAAAGTTTTCATTAGTAACATTCGTTACAAGGAATTATTATTTTCTTTTTAATCCTTTTTTGTAGCTCAGAATAAAGATGAAGTGTCTGTCCCTGACTCTGGTTCTTGCTGTGATGCTGATGAGTGGTGAGTGTACACTGGGCTTCAGGTTCTGTTTATTTGTTACACAAGGCAATGTACGATATATAATACATCTACTGATGCACCTGGACACATATTCAGTGATGTTTCTGAAATCATTGGGTGTTTCGGGTCTTTCAACATCATACACCCTCAACCAGGTGACCCAGCCGGGGTTGATCAGACCCCAGCTTGTGTCCAGATGGCTAACCACGAATCCATGGTTGGCCACTCTCAAGCCACAGTCATCCTGAGGCCCGCTCTGTTGCTTCAGTGGTACTGCGGATAGCTCTCCTCTTTTGCCCTCCAATGATGCCTAAACTGCTTAGGGCTTGGGCTAAGGAATGGGCCGCAAAACCTCTGCATCCAACTGAACAGTGCCGCGTACTTGGAGAACTTCCTTTCAAAGGCTTCATCCAAGTAGCATGTCTGGTCAAAGGGTGGTGAGTGCAATGTGTCTGGGGAACATCAGCTGTTGTTCAAGGTCCACTGATAACTGCCAATCTCTAGCTGTGGTCAGGATCCTTGCGGGAGTTCTTTTGTCTGAGGCTCCCCAGCTCTAACAAAGGCGATTTTTTTCTTGGAAGGACAGAACTGCTTTGCCCACACCAGCCCCGTGCTGATAACTTCAGCGATGGTCCTAAGGACTTTGTCATGTCTCCACCAGTATAGTCCTTCTCCAAGTGCCGGTGAGCAGCAGCTGAGGATGTGCTCTAGTGTGTCACTTGGGGCTTTGAGGCTTTGAAACCGAACAATCTAATTGATACAGATGTTAACCTAGCCATGTCAGATTCAAACCTAGAATACTTTACTCCTCTTGAAGAGAATGAACTAATTTCACTCATCTCTTCTGCAAATTCATCAACCTGTATATTAGATCCTATACCGACACATTTTCTTAAACAGATAGTACCAGTAATAACAGAACCGCTGTTGAGAATAATTAATTCCTCACTCAGCATTGGTTATGTTCCATAATCTTTTAAAGTAGCAGTTATCAAACCAATAATTAAGAAACCTGACCTCGACCCCTGTCAGCTGTCCAATTACAGGCCAATATCAAACCTCCCCTTTATCTCTAAGATTCTAGAAAATATAGTAGCGGAGCAGCTATGCTCATATCTACATAGAAATGGCATACATGAACTGTATCAGTCAGGATTTAGGCCTCATCACAGCACAGAAACAGCACTCGTTAAAGTAGTAAATGACCTCCTATTGGCCTCTGATCAGGATTGTGTAACTATGCTAGTATTACTCGACCTCAGTGCAGCTTTTGACACTATTGATCATGCTATTCTTCTTCACAGATTAGAAAATGTAGTAGGAATTAAGGGTACAGCCCTCTCCTGGCTCAGATCCTATTTGACCAATCGTTATCAGTATGTAGACTTAAATGGTGATTATTCTGCAAGTTCTCTAGTGGAGTTTGGCGTTCTGCAGGGTTCAGTTTTAGGCCCACTGCTTTTTTCCCTTTACATGCTTCCTCTGGGCAACATAATCCGTAAGCATGGTATTAGTTTTCATTGTTATGCTGACGACACACAGCTATACGTCTCAACAAAACCTGATGAGAAAAACCATCTTACTAAAGATGAGCAATGTGTGCAGGACATAAGAAATTGGATGCTAATTAACTTCCTTCTGCGTAATCCGGATAAGACAGAAGTTCTAGTCATAGGACCGCATACAGCTAGAAGTAAAATCTTAGATCACACCGTAACTTTAGATGGCCTTTCTGTTCCGTCAAGTGCAACAGTAAAAGACCTCGGCGTGATTATAGATTCCAGCCTTTCATTTGAAGCTCATGTAGATAATATCACCAGGATAGCATTCTTTCACCTCAGAAATATTGATAAAATAAGAAATATATTGTCGCTAAACGATGCAGAAAAACTAGTTCATGCTTTTATCACTTCTAGGTTGGACTATTGTAATGCCTTACTGTCTGGCTGTTCAGTTAGGTGCATAAACAAGCTTCAGCTAGTCTAGAATGCAGCAGCGAGAGTCCTCACTAGAACCAGAAGATATGAGCACATCACCCCTATCCTATCTTCACTGCATTGGCTCCCTGTGAAATTTCGCATTGATTGTAAATACTACTATTGACATATAAGGCATTAAATGGTCTCGCGCCGCAGTATCTGAGCGAACTGCTAGTGTCTTACGATCCGCCACACCTACTTCGGCCAAAGGATGCAGGCTGCTTATCAGTACCGCGTATTATGAAAACTACAGCTGGGGCAGAGCTTTTTCTTACAAAGCCCCAAAATTATGGAATAGTCTTCCAAATAGTGTTCGGGACTCAGACACAGTCTCAGTGTTTAAGTCTAGGCTCAAAACCTATTTATTTAGCCAAGCATTTTTATGAATAGATTTGCCATAAGGTAAAGGAGCAGATCTGGGGGACTCATGGACGTAGAGTATTATAGTGAACTGGTATGTTTAGATGATGTCTTCCTCAGTCTCATTTGATCACTCAGGTTTGTTGACGGTGAGGTGATTGTTTGCTTTACATCTCAGGGAGCCCTCATGTTTGTGTTTCCTTCTGGCTCTCCCTTTTAGTTATGCTGTCATAGTTAGTCCTGCCGGAGTCCCTGCTTGCACTCTACCGTAAATATACATTCACATTAGACATTGTGACTGTGACCATACCTAATTGCAATCTCTGCTCCTCTTCTCTTCCTCCCCCTCTTTCTCTTTCCTCTCTCCCCCTGTCTCCCCCTTTCACTCTTTTTCTCTCTCTCTCTGTCGAGCTACACATGTGGTTCCTGAGCTGCCAGTGATCGAGACTCCCTCTGCCCTCCAGACCTGCCTGATCCATCCTGGTGCCCCGTTTCTGGTTGGAGATCTCGTCGCATGGATGCCCCGTGTGTCTCTTTAGGATGCGTCTGGTGTCTGGGGATGATTCTATCTACTTAGAAGATGGTTCTGGCCTCGACTGGTGTTGTCAGCTGTTTCTCTGAGGACTTGACAATTTGATAGTTCAGGACTGGAACTATCAATTAACATCAACTATTCTAGCTGAACCTAACACTTAACACTGTATAAATGCAGATCATTTCCTGCTATCTGTTTCACCCAGATGAGGATGGGTTCACTGTCGAGTCTGGTTCCTCTCAAAGTTTCTTCCTATTACCATCTCAGGGAGTTTTTCCTTGCCTCTGTCGCCCTCGGGCTTGCTCACCAGGCACTATCTGAACATTTTGATTCATACACATTCACATTCCATACAAACTTAAATAATTCTTTTGATTGTGTGAAGCTGTTTTGAGACAATGTCAATTGTTAAAAGTGCTATACAAATAAAACTGAATTGAATTGAATTGAATTGAACTTGGAACACAATGGGCATGCTGGTGTTTCTGCTATGCCCCATGTGTATAGGTTAGATGGGCTTGCAAGCACATCATACACTGCCTGAATAAGGAATTTAATGTGGTGACTGGTGAGTTTCCAAGATGGCGGCGGTGAGGTCAGCTGCCGTCACGACTGCTCCGACCACCTTTTCTTTGTTTTTGTTCTTTAAGTTAGTTTTCAGTGTTTTAAAATCGGCAAAATCACCACCATTGAGTACATTAGGTATGATAGAGACACTCTTGTTTCTATTGGTATACAATGTACTCACAATTCGACGTTTTTAACTCCGGATCCGAGCTGGCCGAGTGAGATCCTGAGGGAGAACAATGGACGCGACGCGAAGCGGAGGCCTCGAGGGAGACGAGCTGGCGTGAGGAACCGGCTGAGAGCCCGTGCACACCGCACACCTCTGCTTAGTATCCTGCTCGCCAACGTCCAGTCACTGGAGAACAAACTCGATGACCTCAGGGCCATGATAAAGTTTCACAGAGACATTCGGGACTGCAATCTCCTCTGCTTCACCAAGACATGGCTGAACTCAGCGGTGCCAGACCACGCCATACAACCAGCCGAGTTCTTCTCGGTTCACCGCATGGACAGGACGCGGGACTCGGGGAAGTCACGGGGAGGCAGCGTGTGCTTAATGGTGAACAACAGCTGGTGCAACAGCGCGAGCGTTGTTCCTCTTACACGCTCCTGCACACCAAACCTGGAACTACTGTCCATCATGTGTCGTCCTTTTTATTTCCATGGGAGTTCAAATTCAAATTCAAATTCAAATTTTATTAGTCACATACACAATCATACACAGTATAATATGCAGTGAAGTGCTTTTATACGACCGCCAGTGACCTTAAAAAAAAAAAAAAGAAAATAAGAAAATAAAATCTTGTACGTAAAATAAATAATCAATAAAAAGGAAATACTAAAGAAATAATTTTAACTAGTAAAATTTGTAAAATTAACTGTGCATAAGGGCATAATAAAATATTGCAAAAATATAGAAATATGGTATTAAAGTGTCAGTGGTTGTGCAAATATGCATGAAAGGTGACATGTGCAATTGTCCAGATGTATGAGTATTTAGTGCAAGTGTGTATGAATGTGTCCATGATTGTCCAGTCAGTGTTGTGAGCTTAAAAGATGTTATTAGTCCTGTGTGGAGGTGTGATTGTGTTATTGAGAGACCTTATCGCCTGCGGGAAGAAGCTCCTCCTCAGTCTCTCTGTGTTGGCCTTTAGGGAGCGGAATCTCTTCCCAGACCGCAACAAAGAGAACAGTCCATTACTGGGGTGACTGAGGTCCTTCATGATCTTCCTGGCCTTAGTCCAGCACCGCTTGCTGTAGATGGAGTGCAGGTCAGGGAGCTCAGTGCGGAGCTCTGCGGAGGTCGGCTGATCGCACCACCCTCTGTAGAGCTCGTCTGTCCTGCATGGTGCTGTTCCCGAACCAGGTCGTGATGTTTCCCGTCAGGATGCTCTCTATGGTGCAGGAGTAGAAGTTCCTGAGCACCTTGGAGGGCAGTCTAAAGTCTCTCAAGCGTCTGAGGTGGTAGAGACGCTGCCGGGCTTTTTTCACCACGGTGTTGATGTGACAGGACCATGATAGGTCCTGCGTGATGTGAACACCGAGGTATCTGAAGCTGTCCCCTCTCTCCACTGGGCTCCTGTTGATGACGGGGGTCTGGTAGTTCCTCTCCTGCTTTGTACTAAAGTCCACTATCAGCTCCTTTGTCTTACTGACGTTCAGGAGGAGATTGTTCCTCTGGCACCAGTTCTCCAGATTTCCAATCTCCTCTAGGTAGTCCGACTCATCATTGTTGGTGATCAGTCCGACCACGACGGTGTCGTCAGCAAACTTGATGATGGAGGTGGAGTTGGTAGTGGCCACGCAGTCGTGGGTGTACAAAGAGTACAGCAGGGGGCTCAGAACACAACCCTGGGGGGCTCCAGTGCTGAGAGTGAGTGTAGCTGAGACATGTCCGCCCATCCTTACTGCCTGTGGTCTGCCAGTCAGAAAATTGGAGATCCACTGACATATAGATGAGCTCAGTCCCAGGTGCTCCAGCTTGGTGGTGAGTGTGGAAGGAATTATTGTGTTAAAAGTAGAGCTGTAGTCGATGAAGAGCATTTTCACATAATTCCCTTTCCTAGTGTCCAGGTGAGTGAGTGATGTGTGGAGGAGATGAGAGATTGCATCGTCTGTGGAGCGGTTCTGACGGTATGCAAACTGTAGTGGGTCCAGTGTGTCGGGTAGTGAAGAAATGATGAAGTCTCTGATAAGGCGTTCAAAGCACTTCATCACTACTGAGGTAAGGGCTACAGGGCGATAGTCATTGAGAGAAGCAGGATGTGGTTTCTTTGGAACAGGAACAATAATGGACTCTTTGAAGCATGTGGGGATCACCGACTGAGATAAAGAGATGTTGAATATCTCAGTGAACACAGGTGCTAGCTGGTCTGCGCAGGCTCTGAGAATACGACCTGAGATGCCGTCTGGTCCTGCTGCTTTCCTGGTGCTCACTCTCTTGAAGGCTCTCCTCACGTCGTGCTCGGAGATGATGAGCGCGTTCCCGGTGCTGACTGTGTCTTCCTGTCTGCAGCCGTTAGCGCCGCTAGCATTAGCGCCGTTAGCATTAGTGACGTTAGCATTAGCATTGCTAGCGTCTTTAGCTGCAGCCTTGAAGCGAGCGTAAAATGTGTTCAGCTCGTCTGCCAGAGTCGCGTCCGCGTTCGTCATACCGGATGTTGGTGCTTTGTAGTCCGTTATTGTTCTCAGTCCCTGCCACAGGCTCCTAGAGTCACTCTGTTGAAGCTGTGACTCTAGTTTTCTCCTGTAGCGCTGCTTCGCCTCTTTCACCGCCTTCCGGACGTTATATGACGCAGCCTTGTACGGTTCCATGTCCCCCGACGCAAGTCCCGTGTTGTAGGCAGCTGTGCGAGATCTCAGAGCGTCGCGGATGGTTTTATCCACCCACGGCTTCTGGTTGGGAAACGTTCTGATAGTCTTTTTCTCTACCGTATCGTCTGCCAGCTTTTCAATAAATCCCACAACCGCTTCCGTAAACACGCTGACGTCATCATCGGAGCTGTTTCTAAACATGTCCCAGTCTGCGTCATCGAGTGCGTCCTGTAACGCGGCCACCGATTGGTCCGTCCAGCGCGCGACCTCCCTCAGGACCGGAACTTCCTGTTTCAGCCTTTGTTTATATTTTGGCATGAGGAAAATGGCGGCGTGGTCGGATTTACCAAACGCTGGACGAGATTGTGCCTTGTAACCGTCTTTGACCGTGGTATAACAATGGTCCAGTGTCCTTTCGCCCCTGGTGGGGCAGGTGATGTGCTGATAAAAGTTCGGCGCTGCGCGTTTGAGGTTGGCACTATTAAAATCCCCCGCCACAATGAGCGCAGCGTCCCGGTGTTGTGTCTGGTGCTGTGTGAGCGCCTCATGCAGCTCGCATAATGCAGTTTCAGTGTCCGCTTGTGGAGGTATGTAAACGGCGCTGATTATGACCGATGGAAGATAAAATGGACTCCCGTGGAAGATAAAATGGACGACACATGATGGACAGTAGTTCCAGGTTTGGTGTGCAGGAGCGTCTAAGAGGAACAACGCTCGCGCTGTTGCACCAGCTGTTGTTCACCATTAAGCACACGCCGCCTCCCCTTGACTTCCCCGAGTCCCGCGTCCTGTCCATGCGGTGAACCGAGAAGAACTCGGCCGGCTGTATGGCGTGGTCTGGCACCGCTGGGTTCAGCCATGTCTCGGTGAAGCAGAGGAGATTGCAGTCCCGAATGTCTCTCTGGAACTTTATCCTGGCCCTGAGGTCATCCAGTTTGTTCTCCAGTGACTGGACGTTGGCGAGCAGGATGCTAGGCAGAGGTGTGCGGTGTGCACGGGTCCTGAGCCGGTTCCTCACGCCAGCTCGTTTCCCTCGGGTCCGTCGCTTCGCGTCGCGTCCATTGTTCTCCCTCAGGATCTCACTCGGCCAGCTCGGATCCAGAGTTAAAACCGTCGAATTGTGAGTACATTGTATACCAATAGAAACAAGAGTGTCTCTATCATACCTAATGTACTCAATGGTGGTGATTTTGCCGATTTTAAAACACTGAAAACTAACTTAAAAAACAAAAACAAAGAAAAGGTGGTCGGAGCAGTCGTGACGGCAGCCGACCTCACCGGCGCCATCTTGAAACAAGCTCACATCGGTCATAATCAGTGCCGTTTACATCCCACCACAAGCAGACACTGACACTGCCTTATACGAGCTGCATGAGGCACTCACACAGCACCAGTCACAACACCGGGACGCTGCACTCATTGTGGCGGGGGATTTTAATAGTGCCAACCTCAAACGAGCAGCGCTGAACTTTTATCAGCACATCACCTGCACCACCAGGGGCGAAAGGACACTGGACCATTGTTATACCACGGTCAAAGACGGTTACAAGGCACAATCTCGTCCAGCGTTTGGTAAATCCGACCACGCCGCCATCTTCCTCATACCAAAATATAAACAAAGGCTGAAACAGTAAGTTCCTGTTCAGAGGGAGGTCGCACGCTGGATGGACCAATCAGTGGCCGCGTTACAGGACGCACTCGATGACGCAGACTGGGACATGTTTAGAAACAGCTCCGATGATGACGTCAGCGTGTTTACGGAAGCGGTTGTGGGATTTATTGGGAAGCTAGTAGACGATACGGTGGAGAAAAAGACTATCAGAACGTTTCCCAACCAGAAGCCGTGGGTGGATAAAACCATCCGCGACGCTCTGAGATCTCGCACAGCTGCCTACAACACGGGACTTGCGTCGGAGGACATGGAACCGTACAAGGCTGCATCATACAACGTCCGGAAGGCGGTGAAAGAGGCGAAGCAGAGCTACGGGAGAAAAGTAGAGTCACAGTTTCAACAGAGTTACTGACTCTAGGAGCCTGTGGCAGGGACTAGGAACAATAACGGATTATAAAGCACCAACATTCGGTATGACGAACGCGGACGCAACTCTGGCAGACGAGCTCAACACATTCTATGCTCGCTTCGAGGCTGCAGCTAAAGACGCTAGCGATGCTAATGCTAACAGCGCTAATGCTAACGGTGCTAATGCTAGCGGCACTAACGGCTGCAGACAGGAAGACACTGCCAGCACCGGGAACGCGCTCATCATCTCCGAGCACGACGTGAGGAGAGCCTTCAAGAGAGTGAACACCAGGAAAGCAGCAGGACCAGACGGCATCTCAGGTCGTATCCTCAGAGCCTGCGCAGACCAGCTAGCACCTGAGATATTCAACATTTCCTTATCTCAGTCGATGATCCCCACATGCTTCAAAGAGTCCATCATTATTCCTGTCCCGAAGAAACCACATCCTGCTTCCCTCAATGACTATCGCCCTGTAGCCCTCACCTCAGTAGTGATGAAGTGCTTTGAACGCCTTATCAGAGACTTCATCATTTCCTCACTACCCGACACACTGCACCCACTACAGTTTGCATAATGTCAGAACCGCTCCACAGACGATGCAATCTCTCATCTCCTCAACACATCACTCACTCACCTGGACACTAGGAAAGGGAATTATGTTAAAATGCTCTTCATCGACTACAGCTCTGCTTTTAATACCATAATTCCCTCCACACTCACCACCAAGCTGGAGCACCTGGGACTCAGCTCATCTATATGTCAGTGGATCTCCAATTTTCTGACTGGCAGACCACAGGCAGTAAGGATGGGCGGACATGTCTCAGCTACACTCACTCTCAGCACTGGAGCCCCCCAGGGTTGTGTTCTGAGCCCCCTGCTGTACTCTTTGTACACCCACGACTGCGTGGCCACTACAAACTCCACCTCCATCATCAAGTTTGCTGACGACACCGTCGTGGTCGGACTGATCACCAACAATGATGAGTCGGACTACCTAGAGGAGATTGGAAATCTGGAGAACTGGTGCCAGAGGAACAATCTCCTCCTGAACGTCAGTAAGACAAAGGAGCTGATAGTGGACTTTAGTACAAAGCAGGAGAGGAACTACCAGACCCCCGTCATCAACAGGAGCCCAGTGGAGAGAGTGGACAGCTTCAGATACCTCGGTGTTCACATCACGCAGGACCTGTCATGGTCCTGTCACAGCAACACCGTGGTGAAAAAAGCCCGGCAGCGCCTCTACTCTCTCTACTCTACCACCTCAGACGCTTGAGAGACTTTAGACTGCCCTCCAAGGTGCTCAGGAACTTCTACTCCTGCACCATAGAGAGCATCCTGACGGGAAACATCACGACCTGGTTCATGAACAGCACCATGCAGGACAGACGAGCTCTACAGAGGGTGGTGCGATCAGCCGAGCGCATCATCCGCACTGAGCTCCCTGACCTGCACTCGATCTACAGGAAGCAGTGCTGGACTAAGGCCAGGAAGATCATGAAGGACCTCAGTCACCCCAGTAATGGACTGTTCTCTTTGTTGCGGTCTGGGAAGCGATTCCGCTCCCTAAAGGCCAACACAGAGAGGCTTAGGAGGAGCTTCTTCCCGCAGGCGATAAGGTCTCTCAATCATACCTCCATACAGGACTAATAACATCTTTTAAGCTCACAACACTGACTGGACTATCATGGACACATTCATACACACTTGCACTAAATATTTATACATCTGGACAATTGCACATGTCACTTTTCATGCATATTTGCACAACCACTGACACTTTAAATTCTATATACATACATACTCTATCTACCCTATATTTCTATATTTTGCAATATTTTATTATGCCCTTATTGTACAGTTAATTTTACTAGTTATTTCTTTAGTATTTCCTTTTTATTGATTATTTATTTTACGTACAAGCTTTTATTTTATTTTTAAGGTCACTGGCGGTCGTATAAGCATTTCACTGCATATTATACTGTGTATGACTGTGTATGTGACAAATAAAATTTGAATTTGAATTTGAATTTGAGGCTCAGCTTTCCTGATCTCAGTCCAGGTCACTTCCCTCTCAACTGCATTTTCCCATTTTGTCCAGGCCCCCTGTACCCTCAGTCTCATAGCCTTGCATGGTCTTGTCTCCTCCACTGCTACTCTTACCTCCTCTTGAACAAGGCGCTGCCTCCACTTCCCTCTGATGTTTATTTGAAAAGTTAGAAAAGATCCTTTTGAGTCCACTCCCAGGAGGCTCCTATGCTGCAGCCTTGCCTCAGCCTCCTGGAGCACCTCCTCTGCCCTCCACTTCCTGCCTGTCCTCACTTGAATCCCAGCTTCAGCCACCTTTGGATCACTAGAGTCCCTGTACAGCAACACTTCTCTAGCCTTTGTTACCTTGAATTCCTCTTCCAAGGATTTTAAGAGAATTGTTGTGCCCATAATGTGCAATGCTGCTCAGACTCTTTGGTAACCCAACACAACCTCTCTGATCTGAAAGACAACCTTGTCATGATACCTGTTAGTTATTTTTGTTGCTGTTGTTTGTGAATTCTCTCTGATGGTCTTTTTAGTCAAATACTGTACTTTTCTAATAAAGTCTTTTAAACTTGATGTACACACATCTATTCATTAATCTTCTGTTATTGCTGTTTATGCTGAAGCACTTCACACATTTCATATTTAATGGAGTGACTCCAGCGTGACTGCTCAGTCAATCTAATGTTATAATCAGAACAGCACTTTAATTTGGTGCAGAACCAAACTATCTTTATTAATGAACATCTGATTTCACGTGATATCAGTTTAGTAATATCTTTCAAAGCATGTGTTCTTCACTTGACCTTGAAATTTTATGTTATATAGTGTTTATGTTTTGTTTCAGATTCAATTCAATTCAATTCAATTTAATTTGTATTGCACTTTTAAACAATTGACATTGTCTCAAAACAGCTTTGCACAATCTAAATAATTATTTAAGTTTGTATGGAATGTGAATGTGTATGAATCAAAATGTTCAGATAGTCTCTGGTGAGCAAGCCGAGGGTGACAGTGGCAAGGAAAAACTCCCTGAGATGGTAATAGGAAGAAACCTTGAGAGGAACCAGAGTCAACTCGGAACCCATCCTCATCTGGGTGAAACAGATAGCAGGAAATGATCTGCATTTATACAGTGTGTTAGGTGGCAGGCCGTAGAGCTATAATAGTTGATGTTAATTGATGTTAAAATGGAGTCCAGTAGTTATTCGAGACTCAGATAGACTTGTAGAAAGTTCCAGTCCTGAACTATCGAATTGTCAAGTCCTCAGAGAAACAGCTGACAACACCAGTCGAGGCCAGAACCGTCTTCTAGGTAGAGAGAATCATCCCCAGACACCAGACGCATCCCAAAGAGACACACGGGGCATCCATGCGACGAGACTTCCAACCAGAAACGGGGCACCAGGATGGATCAGACAGGTCCGGAGGGCAGAGGGAGTCTGGATCACTGGCAACTCAGGAACGACATGTGTAGCTCTACAGAAAGAGAGAGAGAAAGAGTGAAAGGGGGAGACAGGGGGAGAGAGGAAAGAGAAAGAGGGGGAGAAAGAGAAGAGGAGGAGAGATGGCAGTTAGGTATGGTCACAGTCACAATGTATAATGTGAATGTATATTTACTGTAGAGTGCAAGCAGAGACTCCGGCAGGACTAACTATGACATCATAACTAAAAGGGAGGAGCCAGAAGGAAACACAAACATGAGGGCTCCCTGAGATGTAAAGCAAACAATCACCTCACCGTCAACAAACCTGAGTGATCAAATGAGAGTGAAGAAGACAGCATCTAAACATACCAGGTCACCATAATACTCTACGTCCATGAGTCCCCCAGATCTGCTGCTTTACCTATGGAAAATCTATTTATAAAAATGCTTGGCTAAATAAATAGGTTTTTAGCCTGGACTTAAACACTGAGACTGTGTCTGAGTCCCGACCACTATTTGGAAGACTATTCCATAATTTTGCGGCTTTGTAAGAAAAAGCTCTGCCCCCAGCTGTAGTTTTCATAATACATGGTACTGACAAGCAGCCTGCATCCTTTGATCGAAGTAGGCGTGGCGGATCGTAAGACACTAGCAGTTCGCTCAGATACTGCGGCGCGAGACCATTTAATGCTTTATATGTCAAGAGTAGTATTTTAAAATCAATGCAAAATTTCACAGGGACCCAATGCAGTGAAGATAAGATAGGGGTGAACATCATTATGAGCACTTTATCAAAATGTGACCACAAGGCCAAGGGAAGTAAGTATAACAATCAGCAGTGACGTCGACGTAGTGTTATAAACAGTTGTGTGTTCTAGTGTCTGATGATCTCCATCCTCCTGTACCACTGATGCTGATATTCAGTATGTAGAAAAAAGTGAATATAATATATCGGAGCATTAAATAGATTTAATGAGTTAACAGATTCATAGGGGAATTAATCAATGAATTAAAAATACAAAACCAATCTTGTTAACAAGTGCATGTTTGTAGATGGTGTATTATCTAGTTTGGTCTCGACTCTGTTACAGGTTCTGCTCTGAAATGCAACAAGTGTTATGCATGGATGAAATACAGCTGTACACCGGTTCCTGTAACCTGCCAGAAGCATCATGTCTGTGCCAGCTATGCTACAGAAACTTCTTTTTCTATGTGTATGTTTCCTGTTATGTTTTTTAGGGCCCAAGCAATATTACATCAGCACAATGATGTCATAACTATTACATCATTGACATTGCTATGATAGTGCTGATGTCCAAAAGTGCTAATCTCATATAGTTCTGATATCTGAATAAGCTGATGTCATCATGTGTGAAGATCCCTCATTTATTTAAGGGTAATTTACGGCCCAAGCACTACGACATCATCCCTTTGTCATCACAGTGTGCATCACTTCTAAAGAGTATCCCCCCCCCCCCCAGACATTGCTGCATTGCTCATACACACTTCGACGTATGGACATGAAACCTGGTACACATTTAGACCTCATTAAGCTGAACAACTTTCATATTGCACACCATGGTGTCAACTCAACAGGAAGTCAGTTACTTTGGGTTGTTTGCAAAATGAACCCAAAGGAATTTGGTAAACTCTTCATAGGGAATTTATGCAATTGCCACCAACCCAGACCTAAATGGGGCCAGGGGTAGCTCAGTAGTTAAGGCATTGGACTACGGTTCGGAAGATCCCAGGTTCAAACCCCACAACCACCAAGTTGTCACTGTTGGGCCCTTGAGCAAGGTCCTAAACCCTCAGATGCTCAGATGTGTAATGAGATAAAAATGTAAGTCGCTCTGGATAAGAGCATCTCCTAAATGTAAATTATATTAACGATGCAAAATTGTAGAGGGATTTTTGATTTCTGATACACAGTACAGTATATAAATACAAAACAAAGGGGGAAAAACAATAAAGTAGTTAAACTTTTAATCGAATTGAACTAAGTAATATAATACTACACAGTTAAACATGATGCTATTGCACAGTTTCTATTGCACAAAAATTAAGATATTATAACTATATTGTGTGATAGTGTAGCTATATTTAAGATATTGTAACTAGAGTTTACAATTTGTCAGATTGAACTAACCTCGGTGACCAGAAGACATAGCTTTAGCGGTTAGCCCAATGTAGCGTGGATGGTGAACCCAAACGCGGGGATTAGCGAGTGGATAGGATAACCACGCGATTTAGTCTAAGGACTCTCACAAAAGGGGAGCAAGGGAAAAACACAAATTTAACCCGCGTCCTAGAAATACACACTCAAGATCAGAAAGTAAAAACCCAAGAATGGTGAGTACTCACAGATTCGAAGGATGACAACCGTAACCGACATGGGCCGAAACTCAATGACTGAGCGGTAAGCCAACGTTTGTTTACCTCTTTTATACTTCCTGGTTTGGCGCCCGCCTTACATCCGGGTCCTAGTGCCGGGCGCAGATTGAGTGTGCATGACAGTACCCCCCTGTCCAGGACTAACTCCTGACGGTCCTGGGGTGGAGGATACCCGGCGACGGTAGTCTCGAATCAGTTCGGGGTCGAGAATAAAACCGGGCCGGGATCCAAGACCGCTCCTCGGGGCCGTAGCCCTCCCAGTCAACCAGGTACTGAGTACCTCTGCCCCGAGGGCGCGAGTCGAGGATTCGGCGTACGGTGTAGGCGAGACCGCCGTCGATGGTCCGGGGAGGAGGAGCTGGGGGGGTGGGTGTAATCATGGGTGATGTGATGAAGGGTTTGAGTTGAGAGGTATGGAATACTGGGTGGATCCGGAGCGCCGCAGGCAGCTGGAGCCGGTAGGTGACAGGGTTGATACGGTGGGTGATGCGATAAGGGCCGATGAATCTGGGGGAGAGTTTCTTGGATTCAGTGTGGAGATGTAAATTCTGTGTAGACAGCCAGACTTTGCCACCTACGTGGTACAATCGTCCCGGTGGGTGTCGACGGCGGTGTTGGGTGATGTAACGGGTGTTGGCTTGTCGTATGGCTGCGTTTGCAAGGCGCCATACCCGTCGACACCTGCGGACCAACTGGTGGGCCGAGGGTACATCAACCTCCGGTTCTTGGTGTTCGAACATCGGAGGTTGGAAACCGTAGCACACCTCAAATGGGCTTAACTTTGTGGCGCTGGAGACGTGAAGATTGTGAGAAAGTTCAGCCCAGGTGAGGTGGCGGGCCCAGGAGCGCTGACGATCTGCTACGAACTCGTCGATCTCCTTCGCCATGGAGGGCCACCAGAAGGCACGTCGGACGAAGTGTAGGGTGCATTGTGTACCTTGGTGTCCAGAGATGGGGGTGGAGTGTCCCCATTGGATGACCTCGCTCCTCATTGCGTTGGGTACGTAGAGTCGTCCAGGTGGCACGCCTGCCGGTTCATTCTCCGAAGCCTGCGCTTGGCGCACCCTTGTCTCCAGTTCCCAACGGAGTGGGGCGATAATTTTGGATGATGGTAGGACAGGCGCGGGATCCGCCCGGGGAGCGTCCTCTTCGTGTTGTCGTGAGAGTGCGTCGGCTTTGATGTTCTTGGACCCCGGGTGGTAGGAAAGATGGAAATTGTAATGTTCGAAGAACAGAGCCCACCGCGCCTGTCTGGGGTTCAATTGTTTGAGATTTCGGATGGTGATGAGGTTTTGGTGGTTGGTCCAGACGATAAATGGTTCTCTGGCGCCCTGGAGCCAGTGTCGCCATTCTTCCAATGCCCACTTTATGGCCAGCAGCTCGCGGTCCCCTACCCCGTATCGCTGCTGAGTGGGATCAAACTTTTTGGAGAAAAAGCTACAAGGGTGTAGCTTCTGGTCTGGACCTCGTTGGGATAGAACGGCCCCGGTGCCCACATCCGAGGTGTCCACCTCCACAACGAATGGTTGGTTGGCATCTGGATGAAGAAGAATGGGTGCGGAGGTGAATCGGTGGCAGAGGTCATGGAAAGCGGAGATGGCAGTAGAGTTGAGTTGGAAGTGATGAGAAGAGGGTTTGGTCAGAGCGGTTAGTGGGGCCGCAACCGTACTGTAGTCCCGGATAAAGCAACGATAGAAGTTTGCAAACCCGAGAAACCGTTGAAGTTGCTTGAGGGTCTTGGGTAGGGGCCAATGACACACAACTTCGAGTTTCTGTCCATGGCCACACCCTGGGGTGAGATGACAAAACCCAGGAATGTGGTGGAGTGCTTACAGTTGGTAAGGAACTGCAGTACATTTGGTGGGCGATTAATCTCTTCAGTACCGCTCTGACGTGTTGGACATGTTCTGTAAGGGTATGTGAATATATGAGGATATCGTCTACGTAGATGAAAACCCACCGGCCGAGCATATCTCTGAGAACATCATTTATGAAGTGTTGGAAGGCTGCTGGTGCATTGCAAAGTCCAAATGGTATAACAAGGCTTTCATAGTGTCCTGTGGGGGTGATGAAGGCCGTCTTCCTCTCATCGCCCTCTCTGATGCGCACCAAGTTGTAGGCGCTCCGGGGGTCCAACTTCGTGAAAATGGTGGCGCCAGAGAGGGCGTCCAGGGCAGAGTTGGTAAGAGGCAAAGGGTGTCGGTTCTTAATCGTGATGTTATTGAGCCCCCGATAATCGACACATGGGCGTAGTTTGCCGCCTTTTTTCTTCACGAAGAAGAACCCCGCGGCAGCGGGTGATGAGGAGGGTCGGATGATACCATGACATAGGGCAGAAGACACATACTCCTCCATCGCCCGCGTCTCGGAGGTGAATAAGGAGTAGAGATGGCCGCGGGGAGGGATGGAACCCGGCTGAAGGTCTATTGCCAGGTCGTAAGGGCGATGAGGTGGCAGGTGAGTGGACCGTCGCTTGCAGAACGCTTCAGCCAGGTCCTGATAGGCGACAGGGATGGCGTTGGTGTTGACGTCGGGGGCCTCGGACTCCCTAGACCACGTCCCAGCCGGAGCCGGTAGGCAGAGTTCGGAACAGGTCGGGCCCCATTGTAAGATCCGATTTTGGGTCCAAGAGATTAATGGATCGTGCTGTAGAAGCCACGGGTGCCCGAGTATGATAGGTGGAGATGAGACGGAGGTGAGGTGGAACTGAATCAGTTCGTGGTGATGGTCGACGATGTGGGTGATGGGTTGAGTCTGGGTGGTAATGGGGCTGGAGGAGAGGGGCCGACCGTCGACAGATGTAATTCAAACAGGCTGGGATAACGCTTCGAACTTTACCCCCAGTTCTTTGGCATAGGAAGAGTCAATGAAGTTGCCTGCGGCCCCGGAGTCGTTGAATTCAATTCAATTAAATTCAATTCAATTTTATTTATATAGCGCTTTTAACAATGGTCATTGTCTCAAAGCAGCTTCACAAAAATTAAAGAAATTTAACAAAAGAAAAAAAAAAAAAAATAATAATAATTGGAAGTGTGGATGTGTGAGAAAAATGTGCAGATAATAACAATGAGACGAATGAATGAAATTTCTCTGATGAGCAAGCCAAGGGTGACGGCGATGGTGGCAAGGAAAAACTCCCTGAGATGGCATTAGGAAGAAACCTTGAGAGGAACCAGACTCAACAGGGAACCCATCCTCATTTGGGCGATAACAGATAGAAATGATATAACATCTTGTGTGTTGTGCAGGTGAAAATTCAATATGACAGAAATTATTTAAATTGACATGAAGACCAGTTCAGCATAGGGATGAGTCAGTAGGTGCAGAGGGCAGATGAGGTCTGGATCACTGGAAGCACAGGAGCAGCATGTGTAGCTCTAACCATCATAAAGCTGAATCCAGCTGGAGCTGGTCCTTCTCTGGATGCCTCAGGAACCTCGCAGGGTCGGCCTTTGTCTACTGAAGCTGGCAAAATCTCCCGATGCCTCGGAATGGGTAGAGAAATACAGAACGCAGTACTTCTGACCCGTTTGTGGCCAAACTGGAGGGATACCTGTACCATGAGACGAGAGACGCTAGGTGTCGTGGCGGAGAGGTGGAGGTGACCCGGTGAGCAGCTCCCATCACTCACCGGGTTTTGGCGTTTCCCTGGCGACGTGGGCATATGGCTCTGTGATGCTCCGCTGAACCGCAATAGGCACAGAGCCCCTCTCTGAAGTGTCGTTCTCGTTCTGCAACGGTCAGGGATGCGTGCCCTAATTGCATGGGTTCCCCAGCTCCCGTGTCAACCACGGCAGGAGGTGGAGAACCGACATGTCCATAAGTGGTGTTGGTAGTGGGACTTGGTGGTCGTGGGGGGGTGAAGGCAAAGGTGGGTGCTGGCGGCAGGGTTCTAGGGGCTGGCCTCGGGCGAGAGATGAGGCTTTGGTCAATTCAGAGGGCGAGTTGGATTAAACCCTCCAACGTGACAGGAAGCTCTCGCCCGGCTAGTTCGTCTTTTATCCTGGAAGCCAGTCCCTCGTAGTAGGATGTCCGGAGCGCTGCGTCTCCCCAGGTGGTCTGGACGGCGAGTGTTCGAAATTCGGCGGTGTAGCCACTCACGGACGATCCTCCCTGCCGCAGGTGATAGAGTTTTGTGTCGGTCTCCACCTCGCCTGCAGGGTGTTCAGAAGTTAATCTGAGTTGGTGGGTGAACTCATTATATGAATGGGCGGTGTCTGTGTCTGCCCGAGAACTGCCGTGGCCCACTCAGCTGCCTGCCCTGAGAGCAACGAAATAAGTAGAGCAATGCGTAGCCGATCGGTGGAGTATTTGGTGGAATTAAACTCAAACACCAGATCGAGCGCTGTTAGAAACACACTGCACTTCCCGTCCGTGCCGTTCCATTTCTCTGGTAATGATAAGAAAACATCAGAAGGAGGGGGGGGGGATGCGGCGCTGCGGCCACCGCGACGGGGGGCCCGCTAGCCGCGCTAGTAACAGCCGCGCGGAGATCCGCGTTCTCCCGCCTGAGCTCCGCAACCTCGCGGTGCAGGGCCGCGACGTCTTGGAGGCCCAGGCGCAGAGTAGCGATCTCTCCGGTTAGCTTGTTGATTAGCTCGGCCAGATTGAGTGTGCATGACAATATTATGACATTTAAGATATTACACCAACAGTATATCACAGTTATGACAGTGTGTATTACAGTGACTGGTTCACTGGGAGCAGTTCTGACTGTAAAGTGTAATAGCAGCAAGGTGAATAAACCTTCGATATTGCTCCTTCAGAAACCTGTAACTGACTGACATGACAATTATTTAGGTCCCAAGCTGACATCAGTCCTTTTGCATCATAGTGTGTAAAGTGTGCAAGTTGTGGTGCACCCGGGATGCGATGGACAATGTGCTTGGGCATGCTCATCATTGCTTGCAACTATAGTTTATCATTGTAGCTCTTAGACTGTTAATATAACGCAACAGCACACTAAACACACACACTCACCTGCTCTACATTAAAGCATTAATTACATCAGGTTCTGTATATGGACTTCCACTGACTGCCAAATGTTTTTTATTTCCTCAGTCTTGCACTATGATTATAGGAAAGAGTGTGTCTCTCTTGAGCGGTGCCGATATCTAAAGGAAGTTCTTACAACACAACAAATGTCAAGTGCTGTGACACGGACTTCTGCAATTAGATGGCCATAGAGCTGAAACACGACCTCTCTGATCTGAAAGATGACATATTCACGTTTCCTGTTAGTTATTTTTTTTGCTGTCATTTGTAAATCATGTATTCAGCAATGGCAGTTGTGTATTTAGTTTATTCTCTCTGATGGTCTTTTTTGTGAAATCCTGTACTTTCCTAATAAAGTCTTTTAAACATGATGATCATTAATCTTCTGCTATTGCCGTTTATGCTCAAGCACTTCACACATTTCATACTTAATGGTGTGACCCCAGTGAAAACACTTCTCAGTGAATCTAATGTTATAATCATTCATTCATTCATTTTCTGTACCGCTTTATCCTTATATACAGAGTCGCGAGGGGCCTGGATCCTATCCCAGGAAACTTAGGGCACAAGGCGGGGTACACCCTGGACAGGGTGTCAATCCATCGCAGTGCACACACACATACTCACATACACACACTCATTCACACACTACGGGCAATTTGGAATGTCAATTAACCTAACCTACAGTGGTGTGAAAAACTATTTGCCCCCTTCCTGATTTCTTATTCTTTTGCATGTTTGTCACACTTAAATGTTTCTGCTCATCAAAAACCGTTAACTATTAGTCAAAGATAACATAATTGAACACAAAATGCAGTTTTTAAATGAAGGTTTACGTTATTAAGGGAGAAAAAAAACTCCAAATCTACATGGCCCTGTGTGAAAAAGTGATTGCCCCCCTTGTTAAAAAATAACTTAACTGTGGTTTATCACACCTGAGTTCAATTTCTGTAGTCACCCCCAGGCCTGATTACTGCCACACCTGTTTCAATCAAGAAATCACTTAAATAGGAGCTACCTGACACAGAGAAGTAGACCAAAAGCACCTCAAAAGCTAGACATCATGCCAAGATCCAAAGAAATTCGAGAACAAATGTAATTGAGATCTGTCAGTCTGGTAAAGGTTATAAAGCCATTTCTAAAGCTTTGGGACTCCAGCGAACCACATTGAGAGCCATTATCCACAAATGGCAAAAACATGGAACAGTGGTGAACCTTCCCAGGAGTGGCCGGCCGACCAAAATTACCCCAAGAGCGCAGAGAAAACTCATCCGAGAGGCCACAAAAGACCCCAGGACAACATCTAAAGAACTGCAGGCCTCACTTGCCTCAATTAAGGTCAGTGTTCACGACTCCACCATAAGAAAGAGACTGGGCAAAAAAGGCCTGCATGGCAGATTTCCAAGGCGCAAACCACTTTTAATCAAAAAGAACATTAAGGCTCGTCTCAATTTTGCTAAAAAACATCTCAATGATTGCCAAGACTTTTGGGAAAATACCTTGTGGACCGACGAGACAAAAGTTGAACTTTTTGGAAGGTGCGTGTCCCGTTACATCTGGCGTAAAAGTAACACAGCATTTCAGAAAAAGAACATCATACCAACAGTAAAATATGGTGGTGGTAGTGTGATGGTCTGGGGTTGTTTTGTTGCTTCAGGACCTGGAAGGCTTGCTGTGATAGATGGAACCATGAATTCTACTGTCTACCAAAAAATCCTGAAGGAGAATGTCCGGCCATCTGTTCGTCAACTCAAGCTGAAGCGATCTTGGGTGCTGCAGCAGGACAATGACCCAAAACACACCAGCAAATCCACCTCTGAATGGCTGAAGAAAAACAAAATGAAGACTTTGGAGTGGCCTAGTCAAAGTCCTGACCTGAATCCTATTGAGATGTTGTGGCATGACCTTAAAAAGGCGGTTCATGCTAGAAAACCCTCAAATAAAGCTGAATTACAACAATTCTGCAAAGATGAGTGGGCCAAAATTCCTCCAGAGCGCTGTAAAAGACTCATTGCAAGTTATCGCAAACGCTTGATTGCAGTTATTGCTGCTAAGGGTGGCCCAACCAGTTATTAGGTTCAGGGGGCAATTACTTTTTCACACAGGGCCATGTAGGTTTTTTTTTTTTTTTCTCCCTAAATAATAAAACACCTCATTTAAAAACTGCATTTTGTGTTTAATTGTGTTATCTTTGACTAATAGTTAAATGTGTTTGATGATCAGAAACATTTTGTGTGACAAACATGCAAAAGAATAAGAAATCAGGAGGGGGCAAATAGTTTTTCACACCACTGTACATATCTTTGGACTGTGGGAGGAAACCGGAGTACCCGGAGGAAACCCACCAAGCACGGGGAGAACATGCAAACTCCATGCACACAGAATGTTATAATCAGAACACTTTAACTTGGTGCAGGACCAAACAATCTTTATTAATGAAAATCTGGTTTCACATGATATCAGTTCAGTAATATCTTTTACACTTGATAACACAGTGTAACGATTTGTAGATGTTGGACTATGGGCTTAAATTGAAGCATATGTAGTGGGTAGCGAGAGCTCGGGGGTTTTGTGGCAAAGCAGGTTATGTGGCATACACGGGTAAGTTTGAGGGTAAGTTAGTGGATAACCTCAACTGTCTGGAGGTAACCTTCTGGGTATGTATGTAACCATAGCAACTTACTCTTTGAAGATAACCTGCTCGGTAGCAGGTTATTTCCTAGCGTAAGTTTGTTTCAGAAGGTTATTGAGCATGGCGCGCCCCTTTTGATGATGATCCTTTAGACATGGAGGCACAAATTATATGATTATACAGGAGAGAGTTAAAAGACAGAGTATTGTTTTCTTTTAATTTAATAATGATTATTTGAAAGAGCGTTATCGGTTTTCAAGGGAATCATTAATTTACTTAACATCTCTTGAAATGGCATATTGCAAATGTCACAAACGGCGGGTCTGCGCTTAGAAAACATTCCGTGCATAGCACTTATTTTTTTGCGTCAGGGCATTTTTTGTACAACGTGGGCAATGCAGAGCATGTGGGAAAGGCAACTGTATGTCTGGCACTTAAACACTTCTTACACACATGTGTACAGTTCCCTGGACATGAACCTCTATGTGGTATTAAAGAGAAATTCAACAGAGTGGCAGGTTTGTGCTTTGTAGTAAAATGCATGATGCATATTTAATATGTAGTCATACTATTTAAAACTATACATGTATTCATCCTGCACACACACACACACACACACACACACACTTGATCCTTCCATATATGACTTTCTATTTCAGGGTTTCCAAATGTAATTGGGTGCATTGATGGCACCTACATTCCTATTAAAGCTCCTTCAATAAATGAGGGAGACGATGTTAATAGGAAATCTATACATAGTATCAGTGTACAGGTAACAACTTAATTTTGTGTCCTTCATTTTTTTGCCTTGTTAAAATCATTAAACTCATTACTTTTCCACTAACTATAGGTGATATGTGAGGCAACTCACATCATTACTAATGTTCAAATTAAAAATTAAAATTTTATTTGTGGCGGCATGGTGGTGTAGTGGTTAGCACTGTCGCCTTGCACCTCCAGGGTCTGGGTTCGATTCCCCGGCCAAGCTCGATTCCCGTCTCTGTGTGCATGGAGTTTGCATGTTCTTCCCGTGCTTGGTGGGTTTCCTCCCAAAGTCCAAAGATATGCAGGTTAGGCTAATTGGCGTTCCCAAATTGCCCGTAGTGTGTGATTGGGTGTGTGCCCTGTGATGGATTGGCACCCTGTCCAGGGTGTACCCCGCCTAGTGCCCGAAGTCTCCTGGGATAGGCTCCAGGTTCCCCGCGACCCTGAACACAGGATTAAGCGGTATAGAAGATGAATGAATGAATGAAGATGAATAAAAGAGTGGCAATGTCCAGGGTTGTGGAATCCACATATCTACAGAGAAAACTCTGGACTTCTGGTAGTTCGAAGAATTTCATAATCTACAAAAGGGGGTAGGACATTTTCATATTTAGCTCCAAAGCTTTGGAATAGCCTTCCAGACAGTGTTCGGGGAGCAGACATGGTTTCCCAGTTCAAAAGTAGACTCGCATCTTTTTAATCTGGCATACACATAACTCATCCCATAACCTCATACTCCAGTACACCTATCCTGAATGGCAACTACGCTAATTCTTCCCATCTCCCCATATTTCTCTACCCATCCCGAGGCATCGGGAGATTGTGCCAGCTTCAGTAGACAAAGGCCGACCCTGCGAGGTTCCTGAGGCATCCAGAGAAGGACCAGCTCCAGCTGGATTCAGCTTTATGATGGTTGGAGCTACACATGCTGCTCCTGTGCTTCCAGTGATCCAGACCTCATCTGCCCTCTGCACCTACTGACTCGTCCCTATGCTGAACTGGTCTTCATGTCAATTTAAATAATATCTGTCATATTGAATTTTCACCTGCACAAGATGTTATATAATTTCTATCTGTTATCACTCAAATGAGGATGGGTTCCCTGTTGAGTCTGGTTCCTCTCAAGGTTTCTTCCTAATGCTATCTCAGGGAGGTTTTCCTTGCCACCATCGCCGTCACCCTTGGCTTGCTCATCAGAGACATTTCATTCATCATTCATTCATATCATTATTATCTAGACACATTTTTCTCACACATACACACTTTCAATTATTTTCTTTTCTAAATTTTTTTTTTCATTTTTGTGAAGCTGCTTTGAGACAATGATCATTGTTAAAAGCGCTATATAAATAAAAATTTAATCGAATTGAATTGAACATATTTAAAGTGTCTTGTGCAGGTCAAATATGCTTAAAGTGATTAATTTAAAGTGACTTGTGATAGTGATTTGATTTGATGACCACGAAGTGTAGTTGTGCAGTGGCCACTAGTGTAAACGAATGTCCAGAATGTCAGTGTGTGTGTAAAAATCATATGTCTGGGTCAGTCCTGTGTGGTGGTGTGATTGAGAGACAGTATCGCCTGCGGGAAGAAGCTCCTCCTCAGTCTCTCTGTGTGTTGACCTTCGCTTTCCTGACCTCAACAGAGAGAACAGTCCATTTTTGGGATGGCTGAGGTCCTTCCTTCACGATCTTCCTGGCCTTGGTCCAGCACCGCCTGCTGTAGATCGAGTGCAGGTCAGGGAGCTCGGTGCGGATGGTGCGCTCTGCTGATCGCACCACCCTCTGTAGAGCTCGTCTGTCCTGCATGGTGCTGTTCCCGAACCAGGACGTGATGTTTCCTGTCAGGATGCTCCCTGTGGTGCAGGAGTAAAAGTTCCTGAGCACCTTGGAGGGCAGTCGGAAGTCTCTCAAGTGTCTGAGGTGGCAGAGAGGCTGTCGGGCCTTTTTCACCACGGTGTTGATGTGACAGGACCACGACAGGTCCTGCATGATGTGAGTACCGAGATATTTTAAGCTGTCCACAGGGCTCCTGTTGAAGATGGGGTTCTGGTAGTTCCTCTCCTGCTTAGTGCTGAAGTCCACTATCAACTCCTTTGTCTTACTGATGTTTAGAAAGAGGTTGTTCCTCTGGCACCAGTTCTCCAGATTCCTAATCTCCTTCAGGTAGGCCGTCTCGTTGTTATCAGAGATCAGGCCGACCATGACGGTGTCGTCAGCAAACTTAATGATGGTGGTGGAGCTGGAAGTGGCCACACAGTTATATGTGTACAAAGAGTACAGCAGGGGGCTCAGGACACACCCCTGGGGGGCTGCAGTGCTGAGAGTGATGGAGGCTGAGACATGTCCGCCCATCCTTACTGCCTGTGGTCTGCCAGTTAGGAAGAGATCCAATGACACAGAAATGAGCTGAGTCCCAGGTGCTTGGTGGTAAGTGTGGAGGGAATTATGGTATCAAATGCAGAGCTGTAGTCGATGAAGAGCATTTTAACATAATTCCCCCTTCTAGTGTCCAAGTGAGTAAGTGATGTGTGGAGGAGATGAGAGATGGCATCGTCAGTAGAACAATCTGGATGGTAAGCTAACTGTAGTGGGTCCCGTCTGACCGGTAGTGAAGAAATTATGAAGTCTCACGCTCGTCATACCGGATGTTGGTGCTTTATAATCCGTTATTGTCCTTAGTCCCTGCAACAGGCTCCTAGAGTCACAATGTTGAAGCTGTGACTCAAGTTTCCTCCCGTAGCGCTGCTTCGCCTCTTTCACCGCCTTCCGGATGTTATAAGACACAGCCTTGTACTGGTCTATGTCCCCCAACGCAAGTCCCATCTTGTAGGCAGTGGTGCGAGATCTCAGTGCGTCGCGGATGGTTTTATCCACCCACGGCTTCAGGTTGGGAAACGTTCTGATAGTCTTTTTCTCCACGGTATCTTCCGATAGCTTCCGGATGAATCCCACAACCGCTTCCGTAAACATCATCGGAGCTGTTTCTGAACATTCCCAGTCTGCGTCATCGAGTGCATCCTGTTACGCGGCCACCGATTGATCTGTCCAGCGTGCGACCACCCTCTGAACCGGAACTTCCTGTTTCAGCCTTTGTTTGTATTTTGGCATGAGGAAGATGGTGGCATACTCAGATTTACCAAACGGTGGACGAGATTGTGCGGTGGACCGTCCTTTACTGTCATGTAGCAGTGATCCTGTGTCCATTTGCCCCTAGTGGGGCAGGTGATATGCTGATAAAAGTTCGGCAGCGTCCCGGTGTTGTGTTTGTTGTTGTGTGAGTGCCTCATGCAGCTCGCATAAGGCACTGTCCGTGTCCGCTTGTGGTGGAATATAAACGGCACTTATTATGACCGATGTATACTCCAGAGGTAGATAAAAAGGATGACACATAATGGACAGTAGTTCCAGGTTTGGTGTGCAGGAGCATGTAAGTGGAACAACGCTCACGCTGTTGCACCATAAGCAAATGGAGCCTCCCCTTGACTTTCCCGATTCATGCAGTGAATCGAGAAGAACTCGGCAGGCTGGATGGCGTGGTCCGGCACCGCTGGGTTAAGCCATGTCTCGGTGAAGCAGAGGAAATTGCAGTCCCGAATGTCTCTCTGGAACTTTATCCTGGCCCTGAGGTCATCGAGTTTGTTCTCCAGTGACTGGATGTTGGCGAGCAGGATGCTAGGCAGAGGTGTGTGGTGTGCACGAGCTCAGCCTGTTCCTGACGCCAGCTCATTTCCTTCGAGGCCACCGCTTTGCGTCGCGTCTTTTGTTCTTCCTCAGGATCTCACTCGGCCAGCTCGGATCCGGAGTTAAAGACGTCGAGTACATTGTACACCAATAGAAACAAGAGTGTCTCTCTCATACCTAATGTACTCAATGGTGGTGATTTTGCCGATTTTAAAACGCTGGAAACTAACTTAAAAAACAAAAACAAAGAAAAGTGGGTTGGAGCAGTCGTGACAGCAGCCGACCTCACCGGCGCCATCTTGGAAATGGAAATGTTGAGGTGAAATGGCCTGGATCTGTGCATGATGCGAGAATTTTCCACGAGTCATCATTATGCCAGACATTTCAGCAGGGTATGTCTTGCTTTATTCAATGTTTTTTTGTTTTTTTCTATATTTGTATTGTACACTTGAATCATTACAGGTCTGTACAATTGTTACTTGATGCGGGACTGCGGTTACACTTGTCTACCCTATTTAATGACACCCTACCCTGAACCTGGACCACAGATATGCTTTAACCTGGCTCACAGCTGAACATTTGCCAAGGTGGAGATGAGCATAGGGATCCTCAAGTCTTGGTTTCAGTGTCTGCGTGGGCTCTGGGTCAGCCCACAGGGGGCATGCGACATCATATTGGCTTGTGTTGTGCTTCACCACATTGCCACTATAAGAGGAGAGAGCCACCTTCCTTGTATTGAAGATGGCCCAGAGGAAACTCTACAGATTTTTGCACACAACAGAGATAGAAGACTTTTGAGAGACATGATTTGTCAAAATTCCTTTTATTAAATAGTTTGCACTAGTCTGCTGTACAGTTCATTTCTTTATTTTCTGAAAAACAATCAAAGTAAAATTAAATAAAATGTGTTTTTTTAATGACATTGCTTTATATACACAGCACTTTTAACATGCAACAGATTAATATACGCACAAGTTCTCACCTTAAGGCGATGCTCCAGTAATTCAATTTCTAGTGTTGCTTTTTTAATGAATAGCCTTTTCTTTTCCATTTGAAGCTGTATAAGTTCCATCTCCATGTCACTTTTTCTTATTTGTTTTTGAAGATGGACCTTATACAGCTCCTTTGCTGGCAACTAGGAAGGCAAAAATAATTAAAATGAGATTGAGATTCTGTCAGTCAATAAAATTTAAATATGGACAACTGCACACAAATTCTTACACTGCTTAGATTGTGCATTGAGGTTGAAGGACCTTCATCCGTGGGGAAATCCCCAGGTATGTACTGTGAAAGAACAATGACAATTTATTAATCTAATGTAAACAGGGGGTGCTGCATTATAATGTTATATATATTCTCAGTGGATCTAACAGCATTTTCCACTTCTGTCAGAGCGGATGTGGTCTTTTCATCTTCATATTTCACTGTAAATATACAAGTATACATTATCTTGCAGAAAGAAAACAAACAACAGAATACCTAAAAGCAACTAAAGGTACCTGACACCAAAACACTTACAACTGTGACAGACTGTGTTCTTTCTGTAGGGTCCAGAAAGAGGGGAGGTGGTGGTGGCCCCCGACAGTTAGACGGGCTTCAGCCTTCTTTCTATTAGCTACATGACAGAAGGAATATACTAAATCGTGTTTAATAAATAGTTCAGTGATCGTGTAATCAAATATTACCTTTTTGTAGAATGATTGTGCTTCATTTTCACTTGGCTTCAGGCTCCGAAAGGATTACACCTTAAACCATGAATTCCTAGACAATATACATTGGTATTTTAACCTAAAGAAATGAATGGCAGGAAAAGTAACTGCTTTCAAAGGCTTTCATTTAACAGTCAAAAGGATGCGAAAGGGATGTTTAATTATTTTGCATTATAATAAAAGGGGAGACGACATCAAATTTGCAATTTAATACAATCACGCATTTACTGTACTCTGTCCATTATTTTTTGCCAAGCCAACTCTTTCAATTAAATTTTATTTATATAGCGCTTTTAACAATGGTCATTGCCTCAAAGCAGCTTCACAAAAATGAATGAAAAAAAAATTTTAAGAATATTTTTGGAAGTGTGTATGTGTGAGAAAAATGTGTCTTGATAATAATGAGAAGAATGAATGAATGACGAATAAAATGTCTTTGATGAGCAAGCTAAGGGTGATGGCGACAGTGGCAAGGAAAAACTCCCTGAGATGGCAATAGGAAGAAACCTTGAGAGGAACCAGACACAACAGGGAACCCATCCTCATCTGGGTGATAACGGATAGAAATTATATAACATCATGTGTATTATGCAGCTGAAAGTTCAATATCACCGAAGCTCTTTAATTTAACATGAAGTCCAGTTCAGCACAGGGATGAGTCAGTAGGTGCAGAGGGCAGATGGGGTCTGGATCACTGGAAGCTCAGGAGCAGCATGTGTAGCTCCAACCATAAAAAAGCAGAATCCAGCTGAAGCTGGTCCTTCTCTGGATGCCTCAGGAACCTCGCAGGGTCGGCCTTTGTCTATTGAAGCTGGCACAATCTCCCGATGCCTCGGGATGGGTAGAGAAATACAGCTCAGGATGCTCTCGATAGTTCCTCTATAGAAGGTGGCCAGGATCGGTGGTGGAAGCTGGGCCTTCCTCAGTCTTCTCAGAAAGAAGAGACGCTGTTGGGCTTTCTTGTGTAGGGATCTGGTGTTGAGGGATCAGCTGAGGTTGTTCTCCACGTCAACGCCCAGGAATTTGGTGCTTTCGATGATCTCCACAGAGGAGCCATCAATGCTCAGCGGAGAATGATCGCCTCGTGTCCTCCTTAAGTCAACAAACATCTCCTTTGTCTTGTCAACATTCAGAGACAGGTTGTTGTCTTTACACCAGTCCGTTAGCCTCTGCAGTTCCTCTCTGTATGCTGACTCGTCGTTCTTGCTAATGAGACCCACCACGGTCGTGTCATCAGCGAACTTAATGATGTGATTCGAACTGCGTGTTGCTACACAGTCGTGAGTCAGCAGTGTGAACAGGAGGGGCTGAGCACTTAAATATTATCCCACTTAAAGGAACAATTAAATCACTATTTGATTGTAAATCAGTAAGGGACCAACATGAAAAAACACTTTCACACAATCAGATTAGAGATGTTTTTCAGGATGTTTGGGATGGGAGCAATCTTAGAGAGAATTCTCATTTAAAACTTTCTGACTCTTTAAGCCTGATTCTTTACCAAGATTGTTTTGAAGTGACCAACCCACTGGGATCAGGAAAGAAACAGCACAAGGTACTGGCAGTTTACCTAACTTTAGAAGATATTTTGCCCCACAATAGATCCACCATATGCAGCTTGTGCTTTTATGCAAGGATCAAGACTTCAAATACTTTGGTCAGAATTTAGTATTTAGCAGACTGATTGAAGACCTGAAAAATATAGAGGACCATGGGGTAGTTTTAAATGATGGGCAAGTTCACAGAGGCATCTTAATTTGCCATAGCTGGAGACAATTTGGGGTCACACAACATTGGTGGGTTTGTGGAAAATTTTAGTTGCAGCTCACACTTTTGCAGGTATTGTGACATACATCGAGATGCTTTTCAAGCTACACCATGCAAAAGAGGCAAACCAAGAACAGCTGAATCATACAAGAAAAATGCAGAAAATGTAAAATTGCATGGTGTGAATTCAGACTGTGGTGTGAAGTTTGATTCCAAGCAATTTCCCTTTGGGATTAATAAAGTTCTTTGAATCTTGAATTCCGTTTTTAATAATCTCACTAAGTTTCATGTCTGCCGTGGATTATCACCTTGCTTAGGGCATGATCTGTTTGAGGGGGTTGTGTCTTCTGTCCCTATACAGTACATCAGCAGATTAGTTTCAGAGAAGAATTTCTCATACCAGCAGTTAAATCGCCACATTACTAGTTTTAAATATCTTGGCAACGATGCCAGTGATAAACCAAATGAGGTACAACCAGGGTCTGAGAAACTCAGTGGACATGCAGTTCAAAACTGGTGTTTACATTTACATTTAGGCATTTGGCAGACGCTCTTATCCAGAGCGACTTACATTTTTATCTCATTACACATCTGAGCAGTTTTAGGGTTAAGGGCCTTGCTCAAGTGCCCAACAGTGGCAACTTGATGGTTGTTGGGTTTGAACCTGGGCTACCCCTGGCCGAAGTGTTTACTTCGATTTCTTCCGTTGCTTACTGGTGACAAGATTGACAGTCCATCAGATAACATAGTATGGCAAATGGTCCTTCAGCTGAAACAAATTGTAGAAATAATCTGTGCCCCTGCCATTTCATCTGGACAGATTGCGTATTTGTAAGTTCTCATCAGTTAATACTTAGATTCTCGTTCAAAGATTTTTCAAACCCATCCATTGAAGCTTAAACACCACTACCTGTGCCATTATCCAGAGCTTATTGTTT
This sequence comes from Channallabes apus, assembly GCA_030522415.1. NCBI lineage: Eukaryota > Metazoa > Chordata > Actinopteri > Siluriformes > Clariidae > Channallabes > Channallabes apus. The sequence continues at coordinate 2,621,821 of CM060105.1, read as the reverse complement.
GCTTTGGACCTCTCATTCGCCTTTGGACGCTAAGGTTTGAGAGCAAACATACCTTTAAACAGTGTGCTAGAAAACTGCACAATTTTAAGAATTTGTGTGCTACATTAGCTGAGAGACATCAGTACCTTCAAGCTTACTTAAGCGCAGGCCATTTATTTCCACCTGAAGTTGTTGCAGAAAGAGTTACTGACTTTTATCAGAATGATTACAAGTGACAAAATCAGGCAGTGCATGAGTGATCAGTTTCAGCCATATAACACAACAGCAACACATGAAGTGCGAGTGAAAGAGACACTTTACAAGAGAAACGTGTGTTCCTCTTCATCAAACTGAAAGAGGTCTTGTGATTGGTAAAATAGAGCTTATATTAATTAACAACAGCTCTAATGTTTACTTTGTCGTGGATCTGCATCCCACAAAATGTCTCATTGATCAAGGTGTTTATCTTATCACTCAGCAGATGGTGTATGCTTGTGTAAATCAACGCTGTCTCTGGGATTACTACCCATTGTCTGTGTACACCATGTGTGGCTTGCCTGTAATTGTCCTGCATCACTCTTATCTCTCTCAATAGAAATGGCAGAGTTGACCAGTATGATTAAGGATGATATCCTCTCGGTCCTTCCAAATCTGCCAGAAGAAAGTATCCAAAAAATTGTTCAGAAGTTGACAGGCCAGGGCCTGGAAAGCACAGAGGATTTGGCTTTTGTGAGAGAAGAAGACCTCTTGGAGATTTTACGGCCAATACAGTGCCGTAAGCTGCTGATGAGGTGGAATCAAGGTAAAGAGATATAATTCATTGTAAAGTGGTTTAAAAAGTATCATTGATTAACTTATTAGCCCTGCATACATAGGATGACTAGGTGACATTTCACCTATTTTGCTGCTTGTGTAATAAAGTAGAAGGCTGGATTTTTGTTTTTCTTTCTATGTTTCTACATTGTGGAACCCCTGCACCCACAGCCATCATGAGTTCAACTCCACTCAACTCTACACTGGTAAGCAGCAGCCCCTCAAGTTCTCCAGCCTCATACTCATCCTCATGCTCAGCTTGGCCTGAAACATTTATTGTTCCATGGGAGAAAATGTCTCCTTCTTTGCGAGTGGCTATTTCAAATGAAAGACGTACTGAGCCTGCTGACCGACGACAGATGGTCCGGATTATAGTGTATGAACTACGGAAGTTAGAGGCAAACCCAACAAGAGCACAGTGAAAGACAGTTGCTTCCCGTATTATTCAACAGCACCCAAAAAGGTTTGCTGATTACTTAGACGACGGTAAGACACTGTTGGGAAGTGGTTATGAATCACTACTAACACAACTCAAAGTTCGTATAGAACATGTGAACAGGGGCAACACACTTGCTAAGCGCAGAGCTCCTAAGTGCAGTAATCAATCTGTCACACCCAAGAGAGGACCAATGGACAGTTATGGATGTCTACAGTGGCAGCCAGAAATTCCAGAAGAGGAAACAGAACCAGGGATGGAAGAAAAAGGTCCCATATGGTTGAACTTCACTCACAGTATGGACCAAATGCTGCTGATCAAGCTGAAATTGAAAGTCTCTTGATGAGTACCTACTACTTACAAAGAAGAAACATCAATGCTGAACCAGGTCTGACAATAGGCCAATTGTGCCTGGACAATAGGCACTTCTGTTTGTGCAGAAATCTTTATCTTTATCATTTTGACCTGCTTACAGGGGTTTCTATTAAAACAATGGAACAAGCCATTGATGAACGAGGGAAACTCCTATTTGATTACTTTAGGATGAAAGCTAATGATGATGATAAAGTTCGAATGCATGACAATGAGGAGGTTGCAGCAACAGTTATTCAACTTCTAATGGCACATTTTAAAGAAGAAAAACAGGATCTAATATTCAAGACAGAGGTAAGTTTTTCAATTGTAATGTTATGTATTTTCTTAAGTGGAATATTACGTTGTACATTTGTTAATTTAGCCTCTACATTATTCATTTATTTTTTATTGTCCTGTTTTGTACTTGAAGACATTTTTTTGTGTCTGACATATTTCTGTCCATCTGTTTATTTTAACAGGAGACAATGACTGCTGCTGATATTGAGAGAGCCTGTTGCTTGCCAGAAAGTCCAAGGCTGAATATTCTTGGTATGTTTGTAACTTTCAACAGCAGATTCCCCTGTTAGAGCATATTTGTATCAATAAACATTGATGGTTGTAGGTGATGGACTTAGTAAACGGAAGTGGATGATCGGAATTGAAGGCCAGGTTATTTGTCAAGGTGTGCAGCCAACCTTCATGTCTGGATTAGCAACACTCTTTGTGTGTTACTACAACTTCAACCTCCAATATCAAGATGGAGCTGCTTGTACTCTTGAATTCATACAGAGGTAAACTTTGGAAACATATATATATATATACACACACACACACACACATGTAGTTTTCCAAAATATTACACATTGATCTCATTGACTAATTTTTTCCCCAGAAATTTCTTCAAGATCAATCCAGAAAGAGGTTCAAAAGCAAGCAAAGGAAAAACAAAGAGCAAGAAGACCGGAAAGCTTGTCCAGAAGAAGTCTATTGCAGTCAACCCACATGTTTGCTCACTAATAAGAAAGCGTAATGAGTTTGAATGGGACTTTATATAAGGTATCTGAAGCATTTTTATTCACTGCGTGTAGGATTATAGGATTGTGTTGGAGCATTTTGCAAACCAGAAAGTCAAGTGTCAGAAGAGATGTAAAATTTGTGAACCTAAAATTGTTAATGGTTGACAGGGTTTATTATTTATTACTTATATACTTTTGTTTTTGGCATTGCAAGATTGTGCCATGAGATTGTTCCAAGATTGCAAGTGTGTGAGCTGAGATTAAAATTTTTTTTAAATAAAATAAAGATTTTCTGCCTGCTTCTGTTTCCTGCTTATTTCTTGCTCCCATGAGGTTAATGTTAAACAATAAGTTTTGATTTCACAGTAAAAACAATATAAAAATAACATGTACCGAAGTGTAAAAAAAAAAAAAAAAGAAAGAAAGAAAAGAAATAGAAATTCATTTTGATAAAACAATTGCTTATTTTTGTAAATCTTACAGTAAAGACTTGTGGAACATAACTGGTCACAGTTAAATCAGTCGTGTGTGTGCGAAGTTGTTTTATTAGTATGCTTTGAAATGAGAAAACTACAGTAATTATAAAAGGCACATGAAGGCATGCTTAATTTTAAAATAAAAAAGGGCAGATGTATTATAGCATTACAGTGATTCACATTGTCCATACACTATATTGTGCTTTTAAAAAATATTAGTCAATTGCATTAATACAGTAATGAACTATATGTAGACATTTTACAGTAATTTACAGTAGTTTAAATATATACGGTATTGTACTGTAAGTAAAATATTACAGTAAATTACCATAAAAACAGTATACCGTAAAGGACTGTAAAATAAATATACAGTTCCTTACTGTACAACTTACAGTACTGTACTGGCGTCTGTGCTGCCAGTAATATACTGTAAAATTACAGGATTTTTTTTTTTTTTTTTTCACAGTGTAGCATTATGGAGCTTCAGGAAGAAAGGGCAGTCTCTGTGGAATATGCCACTTTGAATCCAGATTGGTTGGGATCGTTGAAGTTGTTCTGTGAGAGCTAAAGACACATTTGGTTGTAAACAGTCCTTTCAAGAACTTTAGAAAGAAAAGAGACATGTGATACTGGGCAATAGTGGCGATAGTTGCTATCACTGTGTATCAGACTGCAGTATACCACATGAGTAACTGTAACAATATGATTTGTTTTGTACATTAGTGTGAAATCATGTATCGTCTAGTTGAATGATTTGCGAAGGTACATAGTGACAGTAAAGACCAGGAGGGCGGGAACTCACACATCAGATGAATTTAAAGGAGGAAAGATTAAATATTAGGATTAGAACTGATACACATGTGAAACTCAGAGACTCCTTTCTCCTACACTCTCAAACACTGAAGGTAAGATCTTAGACAATATCATGATTATGGAGCTCTTTGGGATTTTTGTGAACTTGTTTTCACTATAATTATAATAAGTATACTTTAACCATTAGTACTATATTGTAGCTACTCTCTTCAAGGCTAGTTCACTCCCTGGGCTCTTCTACAGTTCATCAAATGTTATTTTAAGGAATTATTATTTTCTTTTTAATCCCTTTTTGTGCTTCAGAATAAAGATGAAGACTCTGTTCCTGACTCTGGTTCTTGCTGTGATGCTGATGAGCGGTGAGTGTACACTGGGCTTCAGGTCAAATAAAAACACATTTTGCTCATGCGTATTTCAGATAAAAGTTATCTCTAATAAACAATCATAAAATCAGATCTGTTTATTTGTGACACAAGGACTTGCTGAATGACTTCATCTTAGTAAAGCTGTGTTTCATGTGATTCATGACTACAGGTCCTTCTAAAAAAATTAGCATATTGTGATAAAGTTCATTATTTTCTGTAATGTACTGATAAACATTAGACTTTCATATATTTTAGATTCATTACACACAAACTGAAGTAGTTCAAGCCTTTTATTGTTTTAATATTGATGATTGTGGCATACAGCTCATGAAAACCCAAAATCCCTATCTCAAAAAATTTGCATATCATGAAAAGGTTCTCTAAACGAGCTATTAACCTAATCATCTGAATCAACTAATTAACTCAACACCTGCAAAAGATTCCTGAGGCTTTTAAAAACTCTGGTTCATTACTCAAAACCGCAATCATGGGTAAGACTGCCGACCTGACTGCTGTCCAGAAGGCCATCATTGACACCCTCAAGCAAGAGGGTAAGACACAGAAAGACATTTCTGAACGAATAGGCTGTTCCCAGAGTGCTGTATCAAGGCACCTCAGTGGGAAGTCTGTGGGAAGGAAAAAGTGTGGCAGAAAACGCTGCACAACGAGAAGAGGTGACCGGGCCCTGAGGAAGATTGTGGAAAAGAACCGATTCCAGACCTTGGGGGACCTGCGGAAGCAGTGGACTGAGTCTGGAGTAGAAACATCCAGAGCCACCGTGTACAGGCGTGTGCAGGAAATGGGCTACAGGTTGCAAATTTTGCTTGTCATTCGGAAATCAAGGTGCCAGAGTCTGGAGGAAGACTGGGGAGAGGGAAATGCCAAAATGCCTGAAGTCCAGTGTCAAGTACCCACAGTCAGTGATGGTCTGGGGTGCCATGTCAGCTGCTGGTGTTGGTCCACTGTGTTTTATCTAGGGCAGGGTCAATGCAGCTAGCTATCATATTCAAATTTTATTTGTCACATACACAGTCATACACAGTGCGAAATGTACAACCGCCAGTGACCTTAAAAATGTAAAATAAAAACTTATGTGTAAGGAATAAAAAGAAATACTAAAGAAAATAAATTTAACTAATAAAATAAACTGTACAAATAAGGGCAAAATAAAAAAATTACAAAATATAGATATTTAAATATATAAATATTTGAAAGTGGCAATGGTTGTGCAAATGTGCATAAAAAGTGACTTATTAAAGTGTATTGTGCAATGGTCCAGATATATAAATATGTAGTGCAAGTGCGGGCCAGGTGTAGCTCAGTGTTTAAGGCATTGGACTATGGTTCGGAAGATCCCAGGTTCAAACCCCACAACCACCAAGTTGCCCCTGTGGGCCCTTGAGCAAGGCCCTTAACCCTCAACTGCTCAGATCTGTAATGAGATAAAAATGTAAGTCGCTCTGGATAAGAGCGTCTGCCAAATGCCTAAATGTAAGTGTGTATGAATGTGTCCATGATTGTCTCGACAATGATGGAAGTTTAAAAAGATGTTATTAATCCTGTGCGGTGGTGTGATTGAGAGACCTTATTTGCTGCGGGAAGAAGCTCCTCCTCAGTCTCTCTGTACTTCAGGGAGCGGAATCGCTTCCCAGTCCGCAACAGAGAAAACAGTCCATTGTTGGGATGGCTGAGGTCCTTCACCATCTTCCTGGCTTTGGTCAGGCACCGCTTGCTGTAGATTGAGTGCAAGTCAGGGAGCTCGGTGCGGATGATGTGCTCAGCTGATCGCACCACCCTCTGTAGAGCTCGTCTGTGCTGCATGGTGCTGTTTCCAAACCAGGTCGTGATATTACCCATCAGGATGCTTTCTATGGTACAGGAGTAAATGTTCCTGAGCACCTTGGAGGGCAGTCTGAAGTCTCTCAAGCGTCTGAGGTGTTAGAGACGCTGTCGGGTCTTTTTCACCATGGTGTTGATGTGATGGGGCCATGACAGGTCCTGTGTGATGTGAACACTGCAAATTGAAGTAGCTGTCCACTCGCTCCACTGGGCTCTTGTTGATGACGGGGGTCTGGTAGTTCCTCTCCTGCTTTGTAATAAAGTCCACAATCAGCTCCTTTGTCTTGCTGACGTTCAGGAGGAGATTGTTCCTCTGAGACATTTATGGATGAGACATGTCCGCCCATCCTCACTGCCTGTGGTCTGCCAGTCAGAAAATTGGAGATCGACTGACACATAGATCAGCTGAGTTCCAGGTGCTCCAGTTGTGTTCTAGTATCAGGAGATTTTGGAGCACTTCATGCTTCCATCTGCTGAAAAGCTTTATGGAGATGAAGATTTCATTTTCAGCACGACCTGGCACCTGCTCACAGTGCCAAAACCACTGGTAAATGGTTTACTGACCATGGTATTACTGTGCTCAATTGGCCTGCCAACTCTCCTGACCTGAACCCCATAGAGAATCTGTGGGATATTGTGAAGACAAAGTTGAGAGACACAAGACACAAGAATCTGCAAAAGGATTCCCGACCAAGTATTGAGTGCAGAACTGAACATAATTATTTGAAGGTTGACTTTTTTTCTATTAAAAACACTTTTCGTTTATTGGTCGGATGAAATATGCTAATTTTTTGAGATAGGGATTTTGGGTTTTCATGAGCTGTATGCCACAATCATCAATATTAAAACAATAAAAGGCTTGAACTACTTCAGTTGTGTGTAATGAATCTAAAATATATGAAAGTCTAATGTTTATCAGTACATTACAGAAAATAATGAGCTTTATCACAATATGCAAAATTTTTGAGAAGGACCTGTATATGAATCATTATGTACACTTTATCAAATTGTGAGCACAGGGCAGAGGGAAGTAAGTATAACAATCAGCAGTGACGTCTACATAATGGTATAAACACAGTTGTGTTCTAGTGTGTGATGTTTTCCACCTTCCTGTGCCACTGATGCTGATATTCAGTAGAGAGAAAAGAGTGAATATAATATATCAGAGCATTAGATAGATTTAGGCGGCACGGTAGTGTAGGGCCAGGTAGCTCAGTGGTTAAGGCATTGGACTACGGTTCGGAAGATCCCATGTTCAAATCCCACAACCACCAAGTTGCAACTGTTGGGCCCTTGAGCAAGGCCCTTAACCCTCAACTGCTCAGATGTGGAATGAGATACTGTAAGAAAGTTGCTCTGGATAAGAGCGTCTGCCAAATGCCTAAATGTAAATGTAAAAATGTAAAAGTTCTCCCTGTGCTTGATTGGTTTCCTTGATGGGAGTCCAAAGACCTGCAGGTTAGGTTTGGCTAATTGACGTTCTCAAATGTCCTGTAGAGAGCAAATGAGTGTGTGTGTGTGTGTGTGTGTGTGTGTGTGTGTGTGTGTGTGTGTGTGTGTGTGCCCTGTGATGGATTGGCCACTTTACCCCACCTCGTGACAAAGTGGTATAGAAGATGAGGGAGGGAGTGAGTAAATAGATTTAATAAGTTAAATTAATCAATGAAATAAAACTACAAAACTAATATTGATTAGAATGCAGCACATCTTTGTAGATTACCTCTTTTTTTCTCTCCACTCTGTTACAGGTTCTGCTCTGACATGTAACAAGTGTTACGGATGGATGGATGTAACCTGTAATCCGGTTCCTGAAACCTGCCAGAAGCATCTGGTCTGTGGGAGCTATAATAGAGTAATGACTTTCTTTCTAGGTATGTTTCCTTTTATGTGTGTTTATCACTCTAAGACTGTTAATATAACACAGGAGCACACTTAACACATACACAAACCCACACACCTGCCTTAAATTAAAACATGTAAATGACATCAGCTTCTGTATATGGGCTTCCACTGACTGCTGAAAGTCTTTTATGTCCTCAGTTCCATTTCAAGATCACTGGAAGGGGTGTGTGTCTCTCAAGTACTGTCAATATCTACAACACGTTCCTACCTCCCACGTCAAGTGCTGCGATACGGACTTCTGCAATTAGTTCTCCATAGAGCTGAACCATGACATCTCTGATCTGAAAGACGACCTCGTCACGATTCCTGTTAGTTATTTTTGTTGTTGTTGTTTGTAAATCATGTATTCAGCAACGACAGTAGTGTATTTAGTTTATTATCTCTGATGGTCTTCATAATCAAATCCTGTACTTTTCTAATAAAGTCTTTTAAACTTGATGTACACTTGTGTAATCATTATTCTTCTGTTATTGCTGTTTATGCTGAAGCACTTCACACATTTCATATTTAATGGAGTGACTCCAGTGAAAACACTGCTCAGTCAATCTAATGTTATAATGAGATCAACACTATCTTTATTAATGAACATCTGATTTCACGTGAGATCAATTTAGTAATATCTTTCACACTTGAAATCTGAATCTGTGTGACCTCTCAGAAAAACACTCAGAAAAGATTAACAATATTCAACATTCTCATGGAGGTGTTTCATCAGTAATCAGACATACAGTACAGGGTCACAATTTTGAAGTTGTAGTCTCTGTTGCTTTTAATACTTTCCTATGTTATATTTGCCATTAGAGTTGGTTTTGATTTCGATGTATTGGGTCATTCGCTGCATTACTTCTTGTGTAAAGGTAGAATATCACTATATACAGTAGCAGACTGCAAGAAATTGCATAAGTAACTGTCACAGTGTGATTTACTTTGTACATTAGTTTGAAATCATGTAGCATCTAGTGGATTGGTGTGTGAAAGTCCATAGCAACTATGAAAACCAGGAGGGCAGGAACTCACACACCAGATGAATTTTAAGGATATTTAAAGCGAATTCACCCAGGAGAAAGGCCAATCTTTGTTCGACAATGTGGGAAGAGTTTTGCTCAAGGCTTGTCCAAGAACATAAGCATATCCACATGGGAGAGAAGCCATATGACTGATCACAAACTCTTTCATTATGGATGTTGTTTACAGGGCTTTACTTGGTTATATTCATATAGGAAACTTAAATGCCCTGACATAAAGTCATGAGCTGTTGATGTGAATTTCTTAAATGGTACTTCATTGTTTACTGTCCATGTTTTAGCAGAATACATGATTTCATGTAATTTTCCTGGTTTCAAACCAAGCATGCAACACATAATAAATATTCAAGCAGTGTTATAATCTGCTATAATTTAACCAGTTAGTACCCAGATTAGTCACATGACTTACAGTGGGGGAAATAAGTATTTGATCCCCTACAGATTTTTTTAAGTTTTTCCACTTACAAAGAAATGAAGGGTCCATAATTTTTATCATAGGTTTATGGTTTGGATTGAAACAGAATATCAACCAAAAATCCAGAAAAGCACATGATACAAATGTTATGAATTAAGTTGCATTTCAATGAGGGAAATAAGTATTTGCTCCCCTACCAACCAATAATAATTCTGCCTCTCACAGACTGGTTATGTGCTCTTGTGCTACACATATTCATTTAAGAAGGAGCTCCTAACAACAATGTGGTTTGTGTATAAAAGCCACCTGTCCACAAAATCTCTATCTTCCATTCAAACCTCACCACCATCGGCAAGACCAAAGAGCTGTCAAAGCAAGTCAGGAAGAAGGTTTTAGACCTGCACAAGGCTGGAATGGGCTACAAGACCATCAGCTAGAAGCTTGGTGAGAAGGAGACGACTGCTGGAGCCATTATTTACAAATGGCAGAAATACAAAGTAACCATTAATGGCCCTATATGCAATATTTCACCTCATGGAGTAAGAATAATCAAGGGAGCAATGAGAAACCAGCCCAAGACTACACCGGAGGAGCTTGTGGATGATCTCAGGGCAGTTGGGAGAACAGACAATCTTTAGATTTACTGACACCCACTAACCAGATGCCCCACGCAGGGTAACACACTTACACAGTGAGATCAGTGTGGACTGATGGATTTTTGTCGTATTCATGTTGTTTCTTCAAGACCTTTAACACCTCTGCAGAATGACCATCACAGTCATTGTTATACAGTGAATTAAAAAATATATATTTTACCGTCTACAACACCTATATTATTCAGCATTTTTATAATCCCCCCCCCCTCAGGTGCTGCTTGCCATCATGCCAGGCAGGCAACTGCTTGTGGACCCAGGCCAGTAGGGGTCTGTCAAAGGCTGACAATCGTATTATTTAAAGAAGTGGGGGGGGGGGGACACACTAAATACATGGACTTTATTTCAGTCATTTACTTGAGTAGTAGAGAATACTTTTAACTTTTATTCTACTCAACACTAAATATCTGTAGGTTTATTTCACTACATTTCTGTATGTTGTTGCATCACCTAAACACATCCTGCGTATGACTGTGTATGTGACAAAGAACATTTGAATTTAAATTTGGTGGGTTGTATTTGAAGTGGGAGTTTCTCCACCTGCTTTGTATGATGCATAGTTGCATGATTACCTTTTTCTTCAGAGATACCTAATAATGCAACAATAAAAAAAAAAATCTGAATAAAATGATCATTTTAATGGCACTTTTTTTGTTTATTGGCAGTTTTTGGCACTGTTATTTATTGTGATTGTATATCAAATAAAAATGCAGTTGAAGAATTTATCATTCAATGCAAACGTATTGAGTTCAAATTTTAAAAATTGCTGTTCAGTTCGTGTAGGTCGTATAATTCGCTACTTGACGACAGCACTTCTAACTAACAAGCTGTGTTGCCAATTTAGCAGAAACAAAAATGGTCATTGAACGTGACTGTTTTAAATTATTTAGCACAATAAATTGCAGTACCAAAATTGTTCAAGCCTTATAAATGCTGTCAGAATTAGTTTCTTTCAGTTCAATTTTCAATGCAGAAAAATTAAAATATTTAAAAATAAGTTTTTTTTTTTTTTTCAGTTTATGTAATTCAACATGTTATTCTGCTTTGAGGAGTTTTAGGAACAGATATACTTCCATGCTACTACATTTCAAACCACTACCTCTTCACAGCCATGTACAGAGATGTAAAGTTTAAGTTATGTCACCGTCACTCAGGTTTCCAAATATGTCCTAATACAGATATGTCTCATCTGTTTGTTCATTATTCATGATAATGTCTGTGAGTATCACACTAATTTACTCATCTTATATTAACAGATCTGCACCCAGAGTGACATCAGTACTTTTTATTTTCATACTTTAGTAGCCCAGTAAATTCCAGTGCCTGCTATGCACAATAGGGAGAAACCCTACTGTGAATTATAGTGCCTTGCAAAAGTATTCATAACCTTGAACTTTTCCACATTCTGTCAAGTTCTGTAAAATGTGGTGTGCATTTGTATTCACCCCCTTTACTCTGATCCCCCTAACTAAAATCCAGTGGAACCAATTACTTTCAGAAGCCACCTAACTAGTAAATAGAGTCGACCTGTATGTAATTTAATGAATACAGCTGTTCTGGGAATGCTTCAGAGGTTTGTTAGAGAACGCAAGTGAACAAACAGCTTCATGGAGCAAAAGGAACATCAGACAGACAAGCTTAAAGCAATGTTATGTCATTAAAAAAAATATCCCAAGCTTTGAACATCTCACAGAGCACTGTTCAACCCATCATTTGAAAATGGAAAAGACATGGCCATCCACCTAAATTGACAGGCCAGGCCACATGGTGGACACAGAAAATATGTGGAAGAAGGTGCCCTGATCAGATGAGGCCAAAATGAAACTTTTGGGCCTAAATGCAACTAACACTGCACATCAGCCTGAAAACAGCATCCCCATCGTGAAAGATGATGATGGCAGCATCATGTTGTAGGGATGATTTCTTCGGCAGGGAGTCTGGTCAGAGTTGATGGTAAGAGGAATGACCAAAATACAGAAAAACTATGACTGTAGAGTCTTCAAAAGACTTGAGACTTGGGTGGAGCTTCACCTTCCAGCATGACAACAGATCCTAACCATACAGCTAGAGCTACAATGGAATGGTTTAGATCAAAGCAAATTCATGTGTTCGAATGGCACAGTCAAAGTCCAGATTGGAGAATCTGTGGTGAGACTTGAAAATTTCTGTTCACAGATGTGACTGATCTTGAGCTATTTATTTTGAGAAGGATGGGCAAAAAAAATTGCCCTCTACATGTGCTAAGCTGGTAGAAACATTTCCCAAAAGGCTTGCAGCTGTTTCTGCAGCATTCATTCATTCATTTTCTATACCGCTTAATCTTGTGTTCAGGGTCGCGGGGGACCTGGAGCCTATCCCAGGAGACTTCGGGCACTAGGCGGGGTACACCCTGGACAGGGTGCCAATCCATCGCAGGGCACACACACATACACACACTCACACACCCAATCACACACTACGGGCAATTTAGGAATGCCAATTAGCCTAACCTGCATATCTTTGGAGTGTGGGAGGAAACCGGAGTACCCGGAGGAAACCCACCAAGCACGGGGAGAACATGCAAACTCCATGCACACAGAGACGGGAATCGAGCCTGGCCGGGGAATCGAACCCAGACCCTGGAGGTGCAAGGCGACAGTGCTAACCACTACACCACCGCGCCGCTCACGTTTCTGCAGCAAAAGGTGGGTTTACAAAGTATTGACTCAGGGGGACTAATACAAATGCACGCCACACTTTTCAGATATTTATTTTGTAAATAATTTTGTAAAAAAAAAAAATAATAAACTTTCCCTTCTGCTTCACAAAAAACACTTTGTGTTTGTCTATCACGTAAATGAAAATACATTTATGTCTGTAGTTGTAACATGACAAAATGTGGAAAAGTTCAAGGGTACGAATACTTTTGTAAAAGTACAAGGTCATGGTGAGCCACAGATTATTCAATTATTTGGGCAGAATGTAACAGTAACTGGGAAGATCAGTGAGAATCATAACATTTGAAATAACATTTGAAATTATGTAAAAACTGCACACAAAAATGATCAACGCTTTTATTGATTCATTCATTCATTCATTCATTCATCTTCTATACCGCTTTATCCTGTATTTAGGGTCGCGGGGATCTGGAGCCTATCCCAGGAGACTCAGGGCACGAGGCAGGGTACACCCTGGACACACACACACACACACACACACTATCAACGCTTTTATAAAAAAAAATTAAATAAGACTAACAGTAAGGAGGATTTGGGCTTTTTGTACTGTGTAACTCACTGTACTTTCCAGTAGGGGGCGATAATACACCTAACAGCTGACTGAAACCACCAAAATCTAGTTAAAGAAGAAAAAGACGACGACGACGAAGAAGATGATGATGATATTTGCGTTGCCAGATTGCGTGATTTACCTCCTGAATATGGTTTTGTGTTTTTGGTTGTGAGGGTGAAAATGGGTTTTATGTGAAAAAGGAAATTATCTGGCAACGCATGTGCTGCTTATGACTCGGAGCTTTGTCTAAAAGATTCTCCACTCGTGTCTCCTTGTGTCCGATCAGTAAATCAGGTGAGCTAAAGTGAAACTTCCCACCTGAGCTGCTCGGGTAACATTATAGTGCAGATTCTGGACTCATCAATCTCTGGGTTTCTCCTCCAGTCTCCTGATTCTTTACAGATCTCAGAATGAAACCAGAGTCCAGACGGAGCTCCAGAGGAAAAGCTCCACACACTCCTGATGATACTGGGTCAAAGGTCAGCTTTACTCACCTGATGTCTGATTTCTCTCTCATCATTATTATATTCTCTGAGAACTTCTGTAGGATTAACAGAGGAGCGAACCAAAACACAAGCCGGATACCCCAAGTCAGAGAAAAGTGTCCGCGTGTGTGTGTGTGTGTGTGTGTGTGGTTTTACAGCGTCAGTCAGGAGAAATTTCCCCTGGTTTGTCTTGAAACCAAAATTCCAAGTTAAAAGTGTTTTTCACCAAAGCCTTTGTTTTATAGTAGAGGGTATGCTTAGTCTCCTAATTTTTATGTTTAAATCAAGTTGCTTAATTTTATTTTCTCCTCATGTAATTTTTATTTACTTTTATGATATTTTATTGCTTTTATGTTACTTTAATTTCATTTGCGCATTGCATTTGCACTTTGCTCTACCTGGTAGTTGTTAGGAGCTATATGAATAAAGTTTAAATTTAATTGAACTTTCTGGCAGAGGACAGCAGATTTTCCTCAATAATTTGTTGGTATTTTCCCCATCGACTTTCCTCTTCTCCTGCTGCAGAGTGCTGGGAACTTCTTCCTTTTGTCGAATCAGAGACCAGGAGACGTTGGGATATCTTGCAAGCAGAAGTTACTCTTTATTGAGAACTCGCCGAGTGTCGCTGTAGTCATCCAAATCTAACTAAATCTCAGCTCTGGAGAGTTTATACTTTTCAATGGGGAGGAATACAGAGAGGTGGAGACAATCTAAACAAAGCGTAGTACAGGAGTCAGCCTGGTAACGGAAGTTCCCCATGCAGCCCTGATCTCCTCAGCATAACAGGGCCTTTCAAATGTATAGGTGCTAATCTAATCACCCAGACCTTGACATTATCATTTACATTTAGGCATTTGGCAGACGCTCTTATCCAGAGCGACTTACATTTTTATCTCATTATACATCTGAGCAGTTGTGGGTTAAAAACACCCTTGCTCAAGGGCCCAACAGTGGCAACTTGGTGACAAAGTCTTAATGTTTTTGTATGCATCTTGTGGCTTGCAAAATTTTTAACCTGGAGGTCTTTTGGCAGTGCCTTGCCACCCATAATTGATTGATTGCTTCAGCTGTACTACCAGGGACTGAAATTCTCAAGCTTTTTATGCTGAGCTAATCAAAATGACCACAGATGATCACAGTTGAAAGTCAAATGCAGTTATAAATAGGAAAGTATTTTGTCAGCCACCAATTGTGCAAGTTCTCCCACTTAAAAAGATGAGAGAGGCCTGTAATGTTCATCATAGGTATACCTCAACTATGAGAGACAAATTCAGAAAATCACATTGTAGGATTTTTAAAGAATTAATTTGCAAATTATCTGGGAAAATAAGTATTTGGTCAATAACAAAATTTCATCCCAATACTTGATGTTCTCTTTGCTGGCAATGACAGAGGTCAAATGTTTTCTTTAAGGTTTTCATACACTGTTGCTGCTATTTTGGCCCATTCCTCCATGCGGATCTCCTCTAGAGCAGTGATGTTTTGGGGCTGTCACTGGGCAACATGGACTTTCAACTCCCTCCAAAGATTTTCTACGGGGTTGAGATCTGGAGACTGGCTAGGCCTCTCCAGGACCTTGAAATGCTTCTTACGAAGCCACTACTTCGTTGCCTGGCCAGTATGTTTGGGATCATTGTCATGCTGAAGATTCAAGATTCTTTATTTGTCACATGCATAGTTATACAAGTACAACACGCAGTGAAATGTATCCTGAACCGCTCCTACTTTGTGCAAATAACAAGAAACAAAAGAAATAATCTATAAATAGAAATTAAAAAAAAAAGGTGCAAATGTAAACATAATAATAAAGTGTGTATCTAAGCAGGATAAAGATGTTAGTGCAAGTGATGCTTACAGTCCAGACTAAAGTGTAGTGTGCAGTGTGGAATGTCAGCACAGCAGTGTGTGGGTGAACTGTTACCAGTCCTATGAATGGGAGAGTGGCCCATCATGGTTGAGGAGTCTAATCGCCTGTGGATAAAAACTCCTCCTGAGTCTCTCCGTTTTGGCCATAATGACCCGGAACCTTCTGCCTGAATGCAGAAGTTTGAACAGTCCGTTATTGGGGTGCGACAAGTCCTTAATGATACGAGCTGCCCTGGTTTTACATCTCCTGGTGTAGATGTCCTGCATGGAGGGGAGAGTTAACCTGCAGCAGCGTTCAGCTGCCCGGATCACTCTCTGGAGGGCTTTCCTGTCCTGTACACAGCTATTCCCAAACCAGGATGAAATGTTCTGTGTTAGGATGCTCTCAACAGCACCCGAGTAGAAAGCCTTAAGGACAGCAGGGGAAACCCCAAACTTCCTCAACTGCCTCAGGTGGTACAGACGCTGCTTTGCCCTTTTCGTCTGAGCACAGATATGCTCAGTCCAAGTCAGATCCTCGGAGATGTGGACGCCCAAGTACTTGAAGCTGCTCACTCTCTCCACTGGAGCTCCATTGATGATGAGGGGTTTGTGGTCCAGTTGTCCCCTTCTGAAGTCCACCACCAGCTCCTTCGTCTTACTGACGTTCAGTCGGAGGCAGTTTTCTTCACACCATAGTGCCAGGTTCTCCACTTCATCTATGTAGGCCGACTCATCGTTGTTGGAGATGAAGCCCAGCACCACCGTATCGTCAGCAAACTTAACGATGGTGTTGGAGTCGAACATGGCCACACAGTCTGAAGTGTAAAGAGAGTATAGCAGTGGAGAGAGAACACATCCCTGTGGAGCACCTGTGTTGATGGTGATGCTGCTGGAGAAGCACTTGCCCACTCTCACCGCTTGAGATCTGTCCGAGAGGAAGTCCAACACCCAGGCACACAAGCGTTTGTTAAGTCCTAGATCTCTCAGCTTTGTGAACAGTCTGTTAGGCACTATTGTGTTGAAAGCAGAGCTGTAATCTATAAACAGCAATCTCACATAGTTACCTTGCATCTTGTCCACGTGGCTGAGAGTGGTGTGCAGAACATGGGAGATGGCATCCTCTGTGGATCTGTTGGGGCGGTAGGCGAACAGAAGTGGATCTATGGAGCTGGGGATGGAGGAGGAGATGATGTTTTTTAGCAGACCCTCAAATACCTTCATGACCATCGATGTCAGTGCAACAGGCCGGTAGTCATTCAGGCATGAGGGTTTGTTGGTCTTGGGCACGGAGACAATGGTGGATCTCTTGTGGGGCCAGGGGTAGCTCAGTGGTTAAGGTATTGGACTACGGTTCGGAAGATCCCAGGTTCAAACCCCACAACCACCAAGTTGCCACTGTTGGGCCCTTGAGCAAGGCCCTTAACCCTCAACTGCTCAGATGTATAATGAGATAAAAATGTAAGTCGCTCTGGATAAGAGCGTCTGCCAAATGCCTAAATGTAAAAATGTAAATGTCTTGAAACACGCCGGGACCACAGACTTCGCCAGGGACTCATTAAAGATACAGGTGAACACACCTGACAGCTGGTCAGCGCAGCAGGCGCCCAGAGATGCCATCTGGACCCGCCGCTTTCCTGGTGTTCACCCTCCTCAGCGCCGTGCGAACGTCGTGCTCTGCGATGCTGATGACGCAATCCTCGCTGATGACGTCATCACTCTCAGTCAGCAGGCTGCTAGCATTAGCCGCCTGGCTAACCTCGAACCGGGCGAAGAATGCGTTCAGCTCGTTGGCGAATGCAGAGTCGGCGACGCTCGTCGTGGTGTCTTTGGCAACCTTGTAGTCCGTGATTGTGCGTAATCCGTGCCACATGCGGCGTGTGTCACCCTGATGGAAGTGTGATTCAGTTCGCTGTCGGAACCGCCCCTTAGCTTCCCTCACCGCTTGCCTGACGCTATAAGAAGCCGCTTTGTATGCGCTCATATCGCCGCTAATGAGTGCGGCATTATAAGCAGCGGTCCGGGCATTCACAGCATCGCGGATCGATCGGTCTACCCAAGGCTTCTGGTTCGGAAACGATTTGAACCTCACTGTCGGGACAACTTCATTTACGAGCGTGCTAACGAAGCTAACTGCTACATCCGCAAACTCGTTGATGTCTACTGCGCAGGCTCGGAACATGTCCCAATCTACGTCATCGAGCGCGTCCTGTAGCGTAGCTTCTGATTGGGCAGACCAGCGTTGCACCTCCCTCATGACCGGAGCTTCACGACGAAAGCTTTGTTGATATTCCGGTATGAGGAAAATGGCGTTGTGGTCTGATTTCCCGAATGCTGGATGTGAAACAGCTTTGTAGCCCCGCTTGTATGGTGTGTAACAGTGGTCCAGAATGTTGAGTCCCCTCGTCGGACATGTAACATGTTGATGAAAGTTTGGCATAACCTGTCTGAGGTTCGCTTTATTAAAGTCACCTGCTACAATGTGCGCTGCGTCCGGGTGTTTGTTTTGGAACTCACTCAGCACATCATGTAGTTCAGCCAGAGCAGTGCCTGTATCCGCGTGGGGTGGGATGTAGACCGCCGTGGCAATGACCGAGGTGAACTCGCGAGGCAGGTAGAAAGGACGACATTTAACACTCAGATATTCCAAATGAGGCGAGCAGCTACTGGAGAGAATGGAAACACTCCTGGCATCGCACCACTTCTTGTTGACCATGAAGCACACACCTCCACCTTTAGCTTTGTTAGACTCTGCCGTCCTGTCCATGCGGAACACAGAGAATGAGTCCGATGGGGTTACGACTCGGTCCGGCACAATGGGGGTCAGCCATGTTTCTGTAAAGCACAGAAGATTACAATCCCTGATATCTCGCTGGAAAGTAACTCTGGCTCTGAGGTCATCAAGCTTATTCTCCAGTGACTGTACATTAGCCAGCAGGATACTCGGCAGAGGGGTGCGATGAGCTTGTTCTCTCATTCTGTTACGGACGCCGCCGCGTTTCCCTCGACGCTTCTTTGTTCTTCGCCGCGGGTTAGCGTCCCGTCCATTGTTGTTGTCGTCTGAGCAGCGTAGTATCTCAGAGGGCCACGACGGGTCAGGCTTAAAGGTGGTATAAGTAAGCGCCGAAATCTGAATTCCTATATCCAGTAGTGTTCTACTGTCATAGGTCACTAAACCTGAAGTACTCTTAGCGAATGAAAGTAAAATAAATAAAGAAAGAAGGGAAAAAACGCACAGTTTGTACGGAGCGATCAGGAAGGCGTCTGGACGTGGCCGCGCCATCACCAATTTGAAAGACCCAGCCACGTTTCATCTTCAATGCCCTTGCTGATGGAAGGCGGTTTTCACTCAAAATCTCACGATACATGGCCCTATTCATTCTCTCCCACGGATCGGTCATCCTGGTCCCTTTGCAGAAAAACAGCCCCAGAGCATGATATTTCCACCCCCATGCATAGGTATGGTGTTCATTGGATGCAACTCAGCATTCTTTCTCCTCTTTTTTGGTTTCATCTGACCATATGACATTCTCCCAATCCTCTTCTGGATCATCCAAATGCTCTCTAGCAAACTTCAGACAGGCCTAGACACGTCTGGCACTGCAGGGTTTAAGTCCCTGGTGGCGCAGTGTGTTACTGATGGTAGCCTTTGTTACTTTGGTCCCAGCTCTCTGCAGGTCATTCGGTGTGAGATCTTGCGTGGAGCCCCAGATCGAGGGAGATTATCAGTGGTTTTGTATGTCTTCCATTTTCTAATCATTGCTCCCACAGTTGATTTCTGTTGAAGCTGCTTACCTATTGCAGATTCAGTCTTCCCAGCCTGGTGCAGGTCTACAATTTTGTTTCTGGTGTCCTTTGACAGCTCTTTGGTCTTGGCCATAGCGGAGTTTGGAGTGTGACTGTTTTGAGGTTGTGGACAGGTGTCTTTTATACTGATAACAGATGTCATTAATACAGGTAACGAGTGGAGAACAGAGGAAGAAGTTACAGGTATGTGAGAGCCAGAAATCTTGCTTGTTTGTAGGTGACCAAATACTTATTTTCCACCATAATTTGCAAATAAATTCCTTAAAAATCATACAATGTAATTTTCTGGATTTTTTTTTCTTATTTTGTCTCTCATAGTTGAGGTATACTTATGATGACAATTACAGGCGCCTCTCATCTTTTTAAGTGGGAGAACTTACACAATTGGTGGCTGGATAAATACTTTTTTTGCCCTACTGTATATCATTCACTTGGATGTTAAAAATTGTACCGTAAATACAGCTGGATAAAACATAAATTGTCTTCATTTCGGACTGCAAAGTAACACACAATGTGATTATTATTATTATATATATTTTTAATATATTATTTATATTATATATATATATATATATATATATATACTCCGAACCATGTCATTGACCGTTTTTTTTTTTTTTTTTTTTTTTGATAATTTTTGATAATCATTGATAATTTTAAATACAAACCCTCTAGATGTGGTGATTATATCTATAAGATGGTCCCTGGTGATTCCCATCATTGTTATTTGGCGGTCAAGCTACATTATAGTATTATAGGATAAATTTCTTTTAACAATACCATAACCACATGAAGATGAAATCTAAGCTTAATTAAATATCTGGAATCGTTTTATGTTTTTCAGATGCGTCAATGCTCAGATTGTGGGAAGCGGTTGGCTAAAAGTTATTTCAGAATTCACCAGCGGATTCACACAGGAGTGAAGCCGTATAAGTGCTCACAGTGTGAGAAGAGTTTTACTCAGCTGACTTCTCTCCAAGATCATGAGCGTATCCACACAGGAGAGAAGCCATTCCACTGTCGACTGTGTGGGAAGAATTTTACTCGTAAAAGTCACCTCCAACAGCATGAGCGTGTCCACACAGGAGAAAGGCCGTATAAGTGTGGACAATGTGGGAAGGGTTTTACTCGCAAAAGTCTTGTCAAAGAGCATGAGCGTATCCACACAGGAGAGAAGCCATATCACTGTGGACAATGTGGGAAGAGTTTTACTCGTCACAGTAATGTCAAAGATCATAAACGCACCCACACAGGAGAGAAACCGTATCACTGTGGACAATGTGACAAAGCGTTTAGTCACCCGAGGACATTCCACGATCATCAACATAGTCATACAGGACAGAAAGCCTATCACTGTGGACGTTGTTTACAGGGCTACGCCTGGTTTGGTGCATATAAGAAACATAAATGCCCTGACAAAAAGCCATAAGCTCTTGACATGAATTTCTCAATTGACGTCAAGAGTTTACTATCCATGTTTTAGCAGAATTCATCATTATATGTCACTTTACTGGTTTAAAACGACACCAAGCATGCAACACACCAATACAAGTATTAACCAGTGTGAAACCCTGCTCTAATCGACCAGTTAAGACGTGACACACATGACTGCAAAGCAGTTCCTGCCATCCATTATCACCCAAATTATGAGTCTGGTTCATCTCAAGGTCCATCCTTGGTTTGCTCATCAAGGACGATTTAATCCTTTTGATTCATACACATTTTTCACATTTCATACCAATTTCCATGATTTTCTTTTGATTAGCAAAGCTATACAAATAAAAATTAATTGAATTGAACTCTGATTGATAGCTCACTAACACGAGCAAACAAAGGCAATTTGTCTTTATGCTGTGTGGCTGCCTGACCACCAGACCCATATGTACATGTTGAACGTTTTCAAATAGAACAACATCCAGTCCATGGTGACTTGAGCCCAATATTTCTGATAGTTTAGAATTACTTGCTCTGACCAGAGTAACACAGTTAAACTGTGTAATCAATGTAGACTGATGGATTTTTGTTGAATAGATTTTGTTTCTTTAAGACCTTTTAAAAAGTAATGGTTTATATGTTTTTCTGCTAAATTACCATGACAGTCATTGTTCTACATTGAATAACAAGTGTGTATAGTGCAATAGTAGACAAAAGTAAAGTTTAATGTTTTAATGATGTTCTATTTTTGTATTTTAATAATGACAATCAAGATACTAAGAATAATTAATTAGTTGTTTTATGTAATGCAGTTGCTCTACAGCAACCAATGTTTAGTATGAAGTTCTTAATTCTTCAAAACCTGCCGGATCCGGCTAGTCATAGAGGCAAAATGACATCAGCAGTATTCGCTCCTCAATCCATGCTGCTCGATTGCTTCCCGCTGGTCCTGTACAGAAATTTGCCACAGAAGTTAAGAAATTTAATCCCATCTTATTGCTGAATGTGACTGTATTTGCATCATGAACACAGGGGAAAGATGACCATTGCTCTCATCTTTGAAGATGGCTTTGATTTGAAGATAGCGATTACAAAGGAGGTAGAAGCAAGGGAGTATTTTAGCACATAACATTGTATTTTTCTGCCTCTCAATAGGCAACCTTGTGGAAGATGAGAAGTGCATTCTGAGCATTAAGTAGCTCACTCTGAAGTAGATTGCACAGGAAGCAGAAAGAGCACATTTTAAAATACATTGCAGAACACAAATGGCAATTAATTGTGATATCCCAGATGTGAAGACACATTTTTTCTACCCGCATACTCGCAACCTGAATTTGAAGACTCGAAGTGATGATAATGGAATTTTTAAATGAGGGTAGTGGTGGCTTGATGGTTAAGGTGTTGAACTCAAGGCCATGAGGTCCCCGGATTCCAGCCCCAGGTCACCCCCATGTTCGGATACAATCGGACATCAAGCTGACAAACTGACCTTGTATATAAGTGCCACAGAAACAGCTGGTATATTTCCTTTGACCAGTGTGCCAAGCAGCAGGGTCAAAAATTTCGGGCATCCTAAATGCTGTAAGGATTGTTTCATGTAGATCAAAGTGCAATGCAAAAAAAATAATAATAATAGTGTAGTTTTATTGATACATGTTTTTGAACTCTTTAAAAATTGCTTGACCAGATAGAAACACTTACTTATGTTATCAGTTCATTACAGCAAGCAAAGCAAACAATATGTGGTAAAGAATAGAGAATACAGGCTGCACAACACAGATGCCACCTGAAGTGATGGGCTGCATAAAAAAAATTTCTTCAAAGAGGCATGGCAATATATATATATATATATATATATATATAATATATATAATATAATGGCAATATATATATAAGCCCAACGAATCTCTGCACAATTCATGGGTAGTATTATTTATGAATGAATAAATGTGTGCTACTACCATGGAACATTGATCAAAGTTGAACAGGCACGAAAATCTTATGAACACAATTTTTTTTATTCTTGTGCTCACAATAGAAAAATGCATAGTTTAATGTATTATTTCCATGTCCAGGATCACATACAGTCCTGGTAAAATGACTACAAACACATCTGATCATCTTACATTCTTTGACCAGTAGGGGGGGGTTTGGCTTGTGTGCAAATGAATCCTTCGAGAAATGAACCTTTTTGTCAACCAATTCACTTCAAGGCTTCAGAGCTTCATGAAGCTTCATCTCGCCATCACTACTTTCCCACGTCTCTCTATATGGTCGCGCTGATCGATGATGTCACTCTCAGGGCGAAAGCAGCCGTGTAGAAAGTCAGATAGATGCTGATGTTGGGACAAACCTGGAGTGGAGTCTGGATCGGCGTGCGACCTGGACACAATACACACACACACGAGCGCAACAAAGAATTTATACAAAGCATAATATATTTTTTATTTTTTATTTTCATTCATTTTTTTTTTACTCAGTAGCGAATATGATTTAAAATGTAGCGAAGTACAATACTTCAAACAAAACATACTTAAATACTTAAACATACAAAAATACAAGTAAATAACGTGAGCAAATGTAATTTCTTACTTTCCACCTCTGGAAACTGGCTCTCATGAAGACCTACCCAGGAAAACAAGACCAAAACTTACTGCAGAGGAGATGTTCATTCAGGCCATGTCTAAACGTAGTCGGGTATGTATAAAAACAGATTTTTCTTCTTTGTTTTTAAACATAATTCTGTCGACACGACCTAGGTTTTAAAAATATTTTTGTCCACATGAAAATGCAAAACGCCCCAAAAAGTGCTGTTAGGAGCCTCCCTAATCAACAAGGGACCAATCAGAAGCCTGGACAAAATGTCATTACCTGTTGCACTCTGTAGTCCACTGGGTCTCGTCTGAAATCACCGTCACTGTCTGTGTGTCGTCAGAGTTTTGTACACTATGTAGCAGCAGTGAGATTAGTAGTACATTCAGGCTCCTCTGTTCATTAACATAATGTGTGAGTAACTGCACGTGTACTGTATGTACACGCATGTAAAAAGTCCAGTACGCAATGGTAACACAGTCAATAGTTTACTGTCCGTACGTCCACTATTGCAGTGGTTCCCAACCTGGGGGTCACGACCCCTCTTGGGGTCGCAGAATAATTTCAAGGGGTTGCAAGAGGGATTAAATTTTTTTTTTTGTGATTATAATACACACTTTTCAGTATTACAAGTAAATGCTATAAATAAATATTTTCTGATTTGTAAAAATATTACTGATTGAGTGTGAGTGTTTAAGTTGAGTGTTTAAATAAAAATTTGCGACTCAAAGATGACATCACTGTGCAGCGACTGGCTCTCTTAGACCGGGGTGAAGTTGGTTTTATATTGGACATTCGCCACACATTCAAGATTAACTCATCTGTTTATCAATAATTATGGAAAAAAAAAAAACAAATCGTATATTTTCTTACTCTGGAGTAGACAGAGAAACTAGTACAAATAAAAATATTTTTAGATCTTCTCCTGTTACAGCCTGCTTGAGCTAAATCTTTCAGAAACGCTGCTTATCGCCGCTTTATAGCAATGGAGCTACTAAGGGACCGTCTAAAAAGTGCATGGCCAAGACCCAAACGTTTGTTTACTGAAGAATATACACGATTACTGAGGAATACCTCACAGGACATCAAACATATTACACTGTTAGGCTACAGTATGGATTATTTGTATATTTATTTGTTTGTTGAATGCATTAATAATTATTTTAATGTACATTATAAAATTAATTATTACACAGACAATTCTTGTGCCAATAAAACAGATAAGTTGTTTACTGAGAGTCGGGCTGTTTTTATGACTGTACTATAATCCACTCCATCATAGCTAACAACTACAACCATTGTCTTTGCAATATTCAGTTTGATAATTTTTTTATGAATTTTTTATTAAAAAATTATACATTTTCAATAGCTTTTTCGTTAAGTGGGTTACACATGTAAAACCAACTGGACTATAATCCACTCCATCATAGCTAATAACTATAACCATTCCCTTTGCAATATTCAGTTTGATCATTTTTAAATAATTTTTTGATTAAAAAATAATGAATTTTCAATAGCTTTTTCGTTAAGTGGGTTACACATGTAAACCCAACTTCACTATAATCGACTCCATCATAGCTAATAACTACAACCATTCCCTTTGCAATATTCAGTTTGATCATTTTTTAATTATTTTTTTATTAAAATATTATGAATTTTCAATAGCTTTTTCATTAAGTGGGTTACACATGTAAAACCAACTGGACTATAATCCACTCCATCATAGCTAATAACTACAACCAGTCCCTTTGCAATATTCAGTTTGATAAATTTTTTTATTCATTTTTAATAAAAAAATTATTAATTTTCAATAGCTTTTTCATTAAGTGGGTGATGCAGGTAAAACCAACTGGACTATAATCCACTCCATCATAGTTAATAACTACAACCATTCCCTTTGCAATATTCAGTTTGATCATTTTTTTATTAATTTTTTATTTAAAAAATTATTAATTTTCAATAGCTTTTTTGTTAAGTGGGTTACACATGTAAAACCAACTGGACTATAATCCACTCCATCATAGCTAATAACTACAACCATTGCCTTTGCAATATTCAGTTTGATAAATTTTTTTATTAATTTTTTATTAAAAAATTATTAATTTTCAATAGCTTTTTTGTTAAGTGGGTTACACATGTAAATCCAACTGGACTATAATCCACTCCATCATAGCTAATAACTACAACCATTGCCTTTGCAATATTCAGTTTGATATTTTTTTTTATTAATTTTTAATAAAAAAATTATTAATTTTCAATAGCTTTTTCATTAAGTGGGTGATGCAGGTAAAGCCAACTGGACTATAATCCACTCCATCATAGTTAATAACTACAACCATTCCCTTTGCAATATTCAGTTTGATAATTTTTTTATTAATTTTTTATTTAAAAAATTATACATTTTCAATAGCTTTTTTGTTAAGTGGGTTACACATGTAAAACCAACTGGACTATAATCCACTCCATCATAGCTAATAACTACAACCAGTCCCTTTGCAATATTCAGTTTGATAAATTTTTTTATTCATTTTTAATAAAAAAATTATTAATTTTCAATAGCTTTTTCATTAAGTGGGTGATGCAGGTAAAACCAACTGGACTATAATCCACTCCATCATAGTTAATAACTACAACCATTCCCTTTGCAATATTCAGTTTGATCATTTTTTTATTAATTTTTTATTTAAAAAATTATAAATTTTCAATAGCTTTTTTGTTAAGTGGGTTACACATGTAAAACCAACTGGACTATAATCCACTCCATCATAGCTAATAACTACAACCATTGCCTTTGCAATATTCAGTTTGATAAATTTTTTTATTAATTTTTTATTAAAAAATTATTAATTTTCAATAGCTTTTTTGTTAAGTGGGTTACACATGTAAATCCAACTGGACTATAATCCACTCCATAATAGCTAATAACTACAACCATTGCCTTTGCAATATTCAGTTTGATATTTTTTTTAATTAATTTTTAATAAAAAAATTATTAATTTTCAATAGCTTTTTCATTAAGTGGGTGATGCAGGTAAAACCAACTGGACTATAATCCACTCCATCATAGCTAATAACTACAACCATTCCCTTTGCAATATTCAGTTTGATCATTTTTTAATTATTTTTTTATTAAAATATTATGAATTTTCAATAGCTTTTTCGTTAAGTGGGTTACACATGTAAAACCAACTGGACTATAATCCACTCCATCATAACTAATAACTACAACCAGTCCCTTTGCAATATTCAGTTTGATAAATTTTTTAATAATTTTTAATAAAAAAATTATGAATTTTCAATAGCTTTTTCGTTAAGTGGGTTACACATGTAAAACCAACTGGACTATAATCCACTCCATCATAGCTAATAACTACAACCATTCCCTTTGCAATATTCAGTTTGATAATTTTTTTATTAATTTTTTATTTAAAAAATAATACATTTTCAATAGCTTTTTTGTTAAGTGGGTTACACATGTAAAACCAACTGGACTATAATCCACTCCATAATAGCTAATAACTACAACCATTGCCTTTGCAATATTCAGTTTGATAATTTTTTTATTAATTTTTAATAAAAAAATTATTAATTTTCAATAGCTTTTTCATTAAGTGGGTGATGCAGGTAAAACCAACTGGACTATAATCCACTCCATCATAGCTAATAACTACAACCATTCCCTTTGCAATATTCAGTTTGATCATTTTTTAATTATTTTTTTATTAAAATATTATGAATTTTCAATAGCTTTTTCGTTAAGTGGGTTACACATGTAAAACCAACTGGACTATAATCCACTCCATCATAACTAATAACTACAACCAGTCCCTTTGCAATATTCAGTTTGATAAATTTTTTAATAATTTTTAATAAAAAAATTATGAATTTTCAATAGCTTTTTCGTTAAGTGGGTTACACATGTAAAACCAACTGGACTATAATCCACTCCATCATAACTAATAACTACAACCAGTCCCTTTGCAATATTCAGTTTGATAAATTTTTAAATAATTTTTAATAAAAAAATTATGAATTTTCAATAGCTTTTTTGTTAAGTGGGTTACACATGTAAAACCAACTGGACTATAATCCACTCCATCATAGCTAATAACTACAACCATTCCCTTTGCAATATTCAGTTTGATCATTTTTTAATTATTTTTTTATTAAAATATTATGAATTTTCAATAGCTTTTTCGTTAAGTGGGTTACACATGTAAAACCAACTGGACTATAATCCACTCCATCATAACTAATAACTACAACCAGTCCCTTTGCAATATTCAGTTTGATAAATTTTTTTATTCATTTTTAATAAAAAAATTATTAATTTTCAATAGCTTTTTCATTAAGTGGGTGATGCAGGTAAAACCAACTGGACTATAATCCACTCCATCATAGTTAATAACTACAACCATTCCCTTTGCAATATTCAGTTTGATCATTTTTTTATTAATTTTTTATTTAAAAAATTATAAATTTTCAATAGCTTTTTTGTTAAGTGGGTTACACATGTAAAACCAACTGGACTATAATCCACTCCATCATAGCTAATAACTACAACCATTGCCTTTGCAATATTCAGTTTGATAAATTTTTTTATTAATTTTT
This sequence comes from Channallabes apus, assembly GCA_030522415.1. NCBI lineage: Eukaryota > Metazoa > Chordata > Actinopteri > Siluriformes > Clariidae > Channallabes > Channallabes apus. Next base: position 2,593,691 of record CM060105.1, on the reverse strand, counting down.
TATTAAAAAATTATTAATTTTCAATAGCTTTTTTGTTAAGTGGGTTACACATGTAAATCCAACTGGACTATAATCCACTCCATCATAGCTAATAACTACAACCATTGCCTTTGCAATATTCAGTTTGATATTTTTTTTTATTAATTTTTAATAAAAAAATTATTAATTTTCAATAGCTTTTTCATTAAGTGGGTGATGCAGGTAAAGCCAACTGGACTATAATCCACTCCATCATAGTTAATAACTACAACCATTCCCTTTGCAATATTCAGTTTGATAATTTTTTTATTAATTTTTTATTTAAAAAATTATACATTTTCAATAGCTTTTTTGTTAAGTGGGTTACACATGTAAAACCAACTGGACTATAATCCACTCCATCATAGCTAATAACTACAACCAGTCCCTTTGCAATATTCAGTTTGATAAATTTTTTTATTCATTTTTAATAAAAAAATTATTAATTTTCAATAGCTTTTTCATTAAGTGGGTGATGCAGGTAAAACCAACTGGACTATAATCCACTCCATCATAGTTAATAACTACAACTATTCCCTTTGCAATATTCAGTTTGATCATTTTTTTATTAATTTTTTATTTAAAAAATTATAAATTTTCAATAGCTTTTTTGTTAAGTGGGTTACACATGTAAAACCAACTGGACTATAATCCACTCCATCATAGCTAATAACTACAACCATTGCCTTTGCAATATTCAGTTTGATAAATTTTTTTATTAATTTTTTATTAAAAAATTATTAATTTTCAATAGCTTTTTTGTTAAGTGGGTTACACATGTAAATCCAACTGGACTATAATCCACTCCATAATAGCTAATAACTACAACCATTGCCTTTGCAATATTCAGTTTGATATTTTTTTTAATTAATTTTTAATAAAAAAATTATTAATTTTCAATAGCTTTTTCATTAAGTGGGTGATGCAGGTAAAACCAACTGGACTATAATCCACTCCATCATAGCTAATAACTACAACCATTCCCTTTGCAATATTCAGTTTGATCATTTTTTAATTATTTTTTTATTAAAATATTATGAATTTTCAATAGCTTTTTCGTTAAGTGGGTTACACATGTAAAACCAACTGGACTATAATCCACTCCATCATAACTAATAACTACAACCAGTCCCTTTGCAATATTCAGTTTGATAAATTTTTTAATAATTTTTAATAAAAAAATTATGAATTTTCAATAGCTTTTTCGTTAAGTGGGTTACACATGTAAAACCAACTGGACTATAATCCACTCCATCATAGCTAATAACTACAACCATTCCCTTTGCAATATTCAGTTTGATAATTTTTTTATTAATTTTTTATTTAAAAAATAATACATTTTCAATAGCTTTTTTGTTAAGTGGGTTACACATGTAAAACCAACTGGACTATAATCCACTCCATAATAGCTAATAACTACAACCATTGCCTTTGCAATATTCAGTTTGATAATTTTTTTATTAATTTTTAATAAAAAAATTATTAATTTTCAATAGCTTTTTCATTAAGTGGGTGATGCAGGTAAAACCAACTGGACTATAATCCACTCCATCATAGCTAATAACTACAACCATTCCCTTTGCAATATTCAGTTTGATCATTTTTTAATTATTTTTTTATTAAAATATTATGAATTTTCAATAGCTTTTTCGTTAAGTGGGTTACACATGTAAAACCAACTGGACTATAATCCACTCCATCATAACTAATAACTACAACCAGTCCCTTTGCAATATTCAGTTTGATAAATTTTTTAATAATTTTTAATAAAAAAATTATGAATTTTCAATAGCTTTTTCGTTAAGTGGGTTACACATGTAAAACCAACTGGACTATAATCCACTCCATCATAACTAATAACTACAACCAGTCCCTTTGCAATATTCAGTTTGATAAATTTTTAAATAATTTTTAATAAAAAAATTATGAATTTTCAATAGCTTTTTTGTTAAGTGGGTTACACATGTAAAACCAACTGGACTATAATCCACTCCATCATAGCTAATAACTACAACCATTCCCTTTGCAATATTCAGTTTGATCATTTTTTAATTATTTTTTTATTAAAATATTATGAATTTTCAATAGCTTTTTCGTTAAGTGGGTTACACATGTAAAACCAACTGGACTATAATCCACTCCATCATAACTAATAACTACAACCAGTCCCTTTGCAATATTCAGTTTGATAAATTTTTTTATTCATTTTTAATAAAAAAATTATTAATTTTCAATAGCTTTTTCATTAAGTGGGTGATGCAGGTAAAACCAACTGGACTATAATCCACTCCATCATAGTTAATAACTACAACCATTCCCTTTGCAATATTCAGTTTGATCATTTTTTTATTAATTTTTTATTTAAAAAATTATAAATTTTCAATAGCTTTTTTGTTAAGTGGGTTACACATGTAAAACCAACTGGACTATAATCCACTCCATCATAGCTAATAACTACAACCATTGCCTTTGCAATATTCAGTTTGATAAATTTTTTTATAATTTTTAATAAAAAAATTATGAATTTTCAATAGCTTTTTCGTTAAGTGGGTTACACAGGTAAAACCAACTGGACTAGCCTTTTTTTTTTGTCTTTTTGCTCCTCCCATTGAGGGGTCACCACAGTGGACCCTCCTATCCACACAACAAATTGGCACATGTTTTACAGTGTATTCCTTGTCCCTCGCTGTTCGTCTTGGCTTGAACCCGGCACTGTATTTCTGGGGTTAGGCTTTTTTCTCGGCATTGGCTATTGAAAACAGCCTTTCGGCATGGTAGGTCAGAAACCTACCACTGAGCCACCAATGCCCTTTTTTCTGTTTATTATTGCAACAAAGTACAACAATTATAGATTAGTACAAAAATATGGATATTCAATACCACTGTGTAATATACTGTACAATACCACAGATATTTTTGTAACTTTTATATGTAAAAGTATCTCACACCCTACTCCATTTGATGTCATCCTTTTTCTTCATTCATTTATTTATTAATTCATTTATTTATTAATTCATTTATTTATTTGTGTAATGCTGTTTTGTCTTCTCATTTGTTCTGTTCTGGAAGCTCTGTCACTAAAACAGATTCCTTGTACATGCAAGCATACTTGGCAATAAATCTCTTTCTGATTCTGATAGATATATGTCTATGTTCGAATGTACAGTATGTATTAATGTGTGTGTCTGTGACAAAAAATTGTATACACACTTCAGGAGAAGACAAACAAACATGTATAATATTTTTTCAATCTAAATGTATTGCTACAGTATATGTTAGAAATGTATACAGTATATTTGATAATGTTATAATAATAATAATCTGAAACTATTATTATAATAAAAAATATACATCATACTATTTTTCTTTTCCTGAAGTGTGTATAAATTTTTTGACTATTTATATACCTTTTGATCACAGGACTAACACACAAAACCAAATTCAACAAGTTAGATTACAAACACTGTTTTATTAAAATTTTTCCTTTTTCAAAAATATTTACTATGTACAATTTACAGTGATGATTTACAGTGATGTCACAAAGTAATAATTTAAATGCAAAAAGTGCAGTTCCATTTGGTGTTTTTTATTTTCTCAAAAGTCTCACTGGTCATGTCCAAACATTTTACATGATACCAGTGCTTGCATCTGCAACACTCAATCTAAAAAAATGTAAAAGGTTATGTGTCAAACATTGGAAATGAAATTTAAGCACCATGTTTCATCAGTAATTTTTTTAAAAATAACGATAAGATAATCACCCAGTCAATCTTCACACTGCCTTTTGGACAATTCTCCAGTGCACAAAGTCGGCAGAGCTCATCGAGTGATTCTACATAATATTAGAAAATTAAAAATGATTAATAAAAATCTATTTTTTATCTATTTTTTCTATAATCTATTTTTTGGTCATGCTACATACAAACTTTCCTTCATTGTAGAAATTTGTAAAATAAAAAAAAAAATAAAATAAAAAATTAAAAAAAAATATATATATATATAGATATATATAGATACATATATATATAGATATATATATATAGATATAGATATATATAGATATATATAGATAGATTTAAACATTTCATTTATAATTCTTACCTGATGATTCCAAAATATATGCTGCCATTTCTTCCCGTAAGTTTGAAATTGCTGACTGAGTAGTTTTGACTATAATTCTTTCTGGAATTTCTGGAAAGCTTGAAATCAAAACTGAAGCCATCTGGTAAAATATAGAAGGAACAAAGTATATTTTTTTATTTTGTTTTATAACTGTATATTCATTCAGACTATTATTTTGTACATACACACACACCTATACTGCTTATATACTTTGAGTGCCCGACCAAAAAAAAAAAAAAAGGTTGTTCACTTCAAATCATTAGACTGCCTTTGGCTTTAATTGCAGCCATGGCATTGTTGCAATAAGTTTATGCACATTTATTTTATTTTATTTGCACATCCCAAACATTCTCAAAAGGGTAGACACTCTATGGTAGCCAAATCAATGTGTGAAAATTATGCCTCCTTCTGCCTGACCCACTGTTTCACATCTTGGAATATGCCTGTGCCATCAGGAAATGAAAAGTCCACTGATGTGATAAACCTTATTATTCAGTATATTCAGGTTTTCAGCTGACCACATTTTGAGTACATAACATTGCTAAACCTAGACCTAGCCAACAGAAGGAACCCCAGATCATAATACTGCTCCCTACAGGTTGTACGGTACACATTAGGCAGGATATGGTAGGGGCATCATAACTCTGATGCACCCTTTACTCTGGGAAAATGTTAATATGGACTCATCAGACCACATGAGCTTTTTTTCCAATGTGCAACAGTCCATTATTTATACTCCATTGCAAATTAAAACCTTATTTTTAATTTGTCTCACTGATAAGTGGTTTTATAATGGTTACATGGCTGTTTTATCTAATCCCTTTCTTCATATTGTGTGGATGGAAATGCTCTTACCTTCACTATTAAACATATCCAGGAGTTAATTTTTCGTTTGTTGTTGTTGACTTTACTAAGCGTTAAATTGTTTTCTTATCTTAAAGCAGGCCAATGATTTGACCATTCTGAGACAGAGTAACATCTTTAGGTAACATCCTCACTTAGGCTCAAATAATTTTTTTTGGCTGGGCAGTGTGTGTGTGTGTGTGTGTGTGTGTGTGTGTGTGTGTGTGTGTGTGTGTGTGTGTGCATACAGTATATGCACAGAGTCAGCCAAAAAATGCATACACATATCAGGAAAAGGAAAATATTTTGTGTAAATATATGTTATTAATATAATATTAATAATATTATATATTTTTTCTGACTTTGTATATATATATATATATATATATATATATATATATATATATATATATATATATATATATATATATATGAGAGAGAGAGATCTTACTTGCATTACAAGAACTCCACAGCTGGTGGCATCTTGCTGGGTAGAGTGTTGAATAAAGCCTGGCTTCCAATTTTTGCTTGTCCATTCTTCTTTTCCATAACGATTGAGCCGCATTTTAAAGTAGTCACTAAGTGGATTGAATGATTCTTAAAGTTACACAGCGTTTAAAAAAATATATATCTTACCATAACCTAACTAGTTTTGATAGCGTTTTCAGATATCATGGAGGACATACTGCTCAGCTTGTGGTGAAGAAGTGCCAAGATATTACAGAAATATATTTTGGCTATGCAAACTTTCTATACGTAATCAAATTGTACCATAGACATCTTTATTGTTTTGATGATTATGCAAATCACCCTTCAATGTACACTTAAAATTGCTGTTTTTTTCCCCCAATTGTTGACACCTTGTGAGTTAAAGGTTTTTTTTATCCTTTATGCATACTTTTGTGCATCTCGTTTAATTTGAAATTAGTACACAAAGTTTACCGGAATTTGCATATTGTTGTTATAGAATCCGTGTCTTTGCACTGTAAAGCTGGATCCAAGACAAAAACTGACTCAGTCACTGCATTGAGGTACTGGAGATAGAACAGAAGACAGATAGAAATGTGAAACATATACTACTGTTGATTCTATGTTTAGGATTTTCAGGATTTCAGTAAAAAAAAAAATACAGTGGTAATCATAGTAAGGATGCATCTTTTTATATTTAAAATGTAATAAAAATTTCTTAAAACTCACCACAAGTTTCCAGTGATTTCCTGTATTCACAAAGCTTACTGCTCCATCATAATTGTCAAAGTTAACCTGTAATAAATAAGATAATAATCATGTAATAAAATTTAAGTAAAAATGTTTATTGAATGAGCATGTATATTCCAGTAGCTCACCCCCAGGCAAGGTTTAGGTGCTGAACAAGGACAAAACAACAAGCTCATATGCAAATAAATCAAAATACATTTCACAGACATTTTACACAAATACAAAATCTATATTTATCAGAAATGTGGAGTACACAGAGGTGGCTTCTAAAGTGTTGTCAGCACACCAACTTGTGATTTCAGGACAAGATTCATCAGGAATCCAAAAGAGAAAGACACCCTTGACAGAATTACACAGAGAACACATACAGTAAGAACACAAACAAATCACAAGCATAACACAGTATTAACTTACCCTAGCCAGCCCTTGTCTTGCAATCTGCTCCCGTGAACCATATAAAATTACTCCAGTGGTGTAATGGTTTATATGCAACAGCCTTTTGCCATTGTCCTTCTGGTTAAGTAGTGCTTGTATATAAATCTCCATAGTCTGAAATATAATAATAATAATAATAATAATTTGTATTTTTAGAAGTGTAATGGTTTTATTGTTTTTTTTTATATAGTTTATTAGATTTCCCACATTACCTCACCAACAAGCCAGTTGTGGGGCTTCAAAGTGAGAAATTCAGTTTGACGCAACTGGAAAGTCATTTTCTTGTCCGATGACTTCACAATTGCAACAACAAGCTCATTATCCTTCATTTTCCACAAATCGTGAACCTATTAAAAAACAAATTTTTGTGGTAAAATCATTGTATTAGCATATTTTACAATTATACACAATGTAATTCAACATAATTTATTACCTTTTCATTATTACTAGGACTTTTAGCTTCATAGACATCCGTAGATTTGTGGTCTTCAGAATCATTGTCCTTTGCCATGGCGCTGTCTTTTTCTGTTCTTATTTTCTTTGTTTGCACAGGAACTTCTTTTAATTCCCCTACTTTACTTTCAATCGCATCCACTGCCATTGCACGTTTTTGTACATATTTGTTTTTACATTTGGGCCTCGGAACATTTGGAGGAGATGTGAAGTACTTTGATTTTGATGCTATGTTTCTCTGCTTTTCTTTCTTTGCCCATGTTTCCTCAGCTTGGTCAGCATCTTCATTTTTTCTGCATTGCAATGGCTTCATTAAAAGCTTTGGGGGGAGCTGGTTATAAAGAATATGTTCTCTATACCTTCCAGCCAAGGATGAATGCATCTTTCTCAGGAAGACCCCTGGTCTCAAGTGTGTTTTTCCCTGAAGAATGGATGACTTGACAATGCCAAACCATGTTTCGACGTGACAATTTGTGCTACGAGTTACATGATTAGTCTTCGTTTTGTTAGGTTCCTCACTTTCCTGAGCATATCTACTCAAGTCTCCAAGAAGTACCCCACTCCATAAAGGGAATATGCCCATGTAGTTATGAATCAAGGCCTTTACAATCCCAGGACAGTGATAGCCATTCTTCTTAAGTGTTTGCTCAGCCTTTTCACATGAAAAACTTAATGATTTCTGATAGACTGACTTAAACACTTTCGAAAAAGGTGACATGCCCACAATGGTCTTGACTGGATAGCAGGGATCCTCATCATCCGTGGGTTTTTCATTGAAACAAGAGTCCTCATCAGATAACTCAGGTACTCTTATTTTGGCAATGAGATCCTCAAGAAAGTCGATGCTGTCTTGGACTCTTTGGGTGCAGTATTCTGCAGTCAACACTATGCTTAAATGAGTAAATGTATGCAATGCAACATCTAATGATGTCATGTTTAAGAGTCGGGCAAACACAAATGTTGCAAAACCTTTAAGACCCTTGTCATTTGCATGCTTGTGGATGATTTGTTTAACAGCCTTTATTACATGTGCTGCACACAGGTGCAACACGGTAAAATTTGACATCTCTGTCAAGGAGGCCTGTCTATTGCAGATTTTGTATGCCCTTTCAAGATAGGTGTGGATTGATTCTTTGTTGAATGCTAATAACACACTGTGCATTAACGCCCAACTAAAGTCTGTCTCGACTTGTTTCACTCTCAAAGTTGAAAATTTGGAGACTTTCCAAATAAGCTGCATTAACCAGAAAGTTAATGGTGGTACGGAGTGCTCTGTTGTAAGCATTTCAGCCACAGGTAGAGGGGGAGAGTTGGAACCACTGCCAGGGAGTGTGAGTGAATAGTACAATACCCTTTTATTTTGTCCCGGAATTTTAGACACAAGGCTACCAGTTGCATCCAAGTGAAGTGTGAATGGTGTCTTTTGTCTCAGGTAATGTAGCAAAATTCCCAAACCTGTTTCCGTGTACATATGCACATTAAATGGGTCCACTTGAAAATGCTGAATGTATCCAGGAAAATGGATTGAAGAAGTGTCACATTCTTTTATGATCTCTTTAGAAAGGTGGATTTCCATTAGGATGTCACTATGTAGTCGTTCACTTTTCTTTATCTCAGATGAAATAGTTTTAAGAACATTTTTAGTTAAACATCTAGTGATGTTTCCAGCCATAATCTCAGTAAGAGGAGTGCCACTCAGTTTTTTATAATAAGTGTTGCTCACACCTTGCGAAATTGATCTGGCGATATGGCCTCTCCTTATGTTGCTTGCAGGTCTGAATCTTCTTTCACTTTTCAAATGGCAGATATTCCCAAAGCGGATAACTGTCATTTTGATGGGACCAAGAGTTGTAGGTTTCCTCTGCAATCTGAATAGATATTTGGCTCGGCAAGATCTAAACATGCAAACAGCCCAAATTCTCAGATAATCACACATTTTTTTCCGGCTGTGGTCTTTTTTTGTATGTTGATATTTAAATGAAAGTGGGCAACATGAGATTTTTTTTCTGAATGCATTGTAAATCACATGTGTCCATGGCTTCCTAAGCTTTCCTAGTCCCTTTAATGGCTTGATGTTTTTCCATTTATTTCTGTCAATTAGAATCTGAAATTTTCTTGGTAAAGCATTTTTGTTTTTTAACTTTGTTTTTTGATTCTCCATGTCAGTTGTTTGGGGGTGACCTATTATCTCTACTTTTTTTCTCTCTTTTAAGTTTTTCCCTCTTTCATTTTGAGACACTTGATTTTCAATTTCAGATGTGCTGGAACTTTGTGTTTCAGTTTCAGAGCATTCACCAAAACTTGCTTTTTTATTTTTATGGAATTGTCCATCTGCAGTCTTCTTTGTAGAATTTTCTGTTTCACTTTCAGCATGCACATCAACTGTATCTAATTGAGTAACTGTAAAATGCAATGCCTGTTCCATGTTTTCTGTCTTTAGAAACTCATTGGCCTTGCTGTTATACATTGCATTTGAAGAATATACATTGCAGTTTTCTTGATCCTCTGTATAACCATACAAGGAAAGTTCCTCTGTGACTGGAAACACTGCCTTTGTGCACTCAGAGTCGGCTGACTCTGTTGTTTCAACTCCTACATTCAGGCATTGGTTATTCTCATACCTAGGGCCCAACTGAACTATGACAGATGACTGTCCTGTTTCATTCTGGGCGGCTGATACACTTAAAAGTTGTGACTGCTTTCCCTTCCTGCATGACTGTCTTTTTGCTTGGGCTTCAACTACACTTTCTCTTACTGTTCTACGGTTTTCATTCCACACAACCCAGAGCCAGTGTCTATTTCTCTTTGTATCTTCTCCAAAGATTTTCTTTGAAAGTAATCCCCAAATCTTTGAGCACCATTTCGAACGAACTAAACTTTTATACTCGTTTAGAAAGTGCCTAACGATAATTTCTTTACCACCACATTGAGTCCATAAATCTTGTCTCGTTTTTGCACCTTTCTTAAATCTTCCCATTGTGTTTTATCTGGCTGTAAAAAAACATTGTAATTAAAATGTGTAGTTTATTAACATTTGGAAATGTACTAAGCAAAATGTGGCAACAATCCTGGAGTTTGTATATTACCATACCTCAATACTGCATTCAGAGAAAACACCAAACCTTCAAGTAGATGTAAACAACACCAAGTAGAAGATTTTGGCCTGGTTTTCTCATACCCGCTGGATGGATAATTCAACTTCAGAACTTCTCCCCGCTCAGTCTATAAACTGTGCCACCTATTTTGATCATTTCTCAAATTCTTAATTAATGATTAATTTGGAAACTTCAATTAAGCAAGATGGCTTTCGCTTGAAACGCTACCGTTAACTGCTATAATAAAGCAAATGATGGCACTGGCCACTATAGGCCCTTGCAAGACTGCTCGTAAGTGGGGAAAAATGACTGTAAATAAATATGTTTAACTTTTCAAAATATTGGCAGTTAACAAACTTTTTAGATCTAGCCATGTTCGCTTATGCCTTCTTGAGTTTTAAAATGGCAGTGTTAAGGTGCCAAAAAAGTTTGTTTAAAGATATTTGAATTTAATACAACTGCTCAAAATACATATTACATGAAGCATGAATAGTCTGTAATTAATATATACAGAAATAATTTGGCAATATTGAATATATTGAATGAAGGAAAAACATTAAAAAATAGTATAAAAAACTCTATAAAAATATTTGCAAGGAATTCTGAATATTATGAAATTTAAGGTGAATATGTTGAATAGGACCTGATGTCATCAACATGCAGTCGCCATCTAGGGTTTTTTTTTTTTTTTTTTATGTTTATTGCTTCGGAAAAAGAAACGTCCGTGAGGTATTACACAATCAGGCCAAATTAAGCTTAAACTATGTAACAAAACGAACACACAAAACGTATCCATAAGCATGAAATTATGACTATACAAGATAGATTATTTTATATTAATAAAAATAAAAAAAAAATTTAATTAATGCAATAAAAAATTATATACTTTACAACTTTATTATTATTATGATTATGCAAAAAATATACACTGATTTTTACGTTCAACTGATTTAGAGAAAGTCTCTAGCAACAAATTATTACATAACATAACATAATATATATGTTTAGCCAAAAAAAAGAAAAGAGAGAATAATGAAAAGAATTTTTAATAAAAAACTGAATATTGCAAAGGGAATGGTTGTATTTATTAGCTATGATGGAGTGGATTATAGTCCAGTTGGTTTTACCTGCATCACCCACTTAATGAAAAAGCTATTGAAAATTAATATTTTTTTATTAAAAATTAATAACAAAAAATTATCAAACTGAATATTGCAAAGGCAATGGTTGGAGTTATTAGCTATGATGGAGTGGATTATAGTCCAGTTGGATTTACATGTGTAACCCACTTAACAAAAAAGCTATTGAAAATTAATAATATTTTTATTAAAAATTAATAAAAAAATTATCAAACTGAATATTGCAAAGGCAATGGTTGTAGTTATTAGCTATGATGGAGTGGATTATAGTCCAGTTGGATTTACATGTGTAACCCACTTAACAAAAAAGCTATTGAAAATTAATAATTTGTTTATTAAAAATTAATAAAAAAATGATCAAACTGAATATTGCAAAGGCAATGGTTGTAGTTATTAGCTATGATGGAGTGGATTATAGTCCAGTTGGATTTACCTGCATCACCCACTTAACAAAAAAGCTATTGAAAATTAATAATTTTTTTATTAAAAATTAATAAAAAAATTTATCAAACTGAATATTGCAAAGGCAATGGTTGTAGTTATTAGCTATGATGGAGTGGATTATAGTCCAGTTGGTTTTACCTGCATCACCCACTTAATGAAAAAGCTATTGAAAATTAATATTTTTTTTATTAAAAATTAATAAAAAAATTATCAAACTGAATATTGCAAAGGCAATGGTTGTAGTTATTAGCTATGATGGAGTGGATTATAGTCCAGTTGGATTTACATGTGTAACCCACTTAACAAAAAAGCTATTGAAAATTAATAATTTTTTTATTAAAAATTAATAAAAAAATTATCAAACTGAATATTGCAAAGGCAATGGTTGTAGTTATTAGCTATGATGGAGTGGATTATAGTCCAGTTGGTTTTACCTGCATCACCCACTTAATGAAAAAGCTATTGAAAATTAATATTTTTTTATTAAAAATTAATAACAAAAAATTATCAAACTGAATATTGCAAAGGCAATGGTTGGAGTTATTAGCTATGATGGAGTGGATTATAGTCCAGTTGGATTTACATGTGTAACCCACTTAACAAAAAAGCTATTGAAAATTAATAATATTTTTATTAAAAATTAATAAAAAAATTATCAAACTGAATATTGCAAAGGCAATGGTTGTAGTTATTAGCTATGATGGAGTGGATTATAGTCCAGTTGGATTTACATGTGTAACCCACTTAACAAAAAAGCTATTGAAAATTAATAATTTGTTTATTAAAAATTAATAAAAAAATGATCAAACTGAATATTGCAAAGGCAATGGTTGTAGTTATTAGCTATGATGGAGTGGATTATAGTCCAGTTGGATTTACATGTGTAACCCACTTAACAAAAAAGCTATTGAAAATTAATAATTTGTTTATTAAAAATTAATAAAAAAATGATCAAACTGAATATTGCAAAGGCAATGGTTGTAGTTATTAGCTATGATGGAGTGGATTATAGTCCAGTTGGATTTACCTGCATCACCCACTTAACAAAAAAGCTATTGAAAATTAATAATTTTTTTATTAAAAATTAATAAAAAAATTTATCAAACTGAATATTGCAAAGGCAATGGTTGTAGTTATTAGCTATGATGGAGTGGATTATAGTCCAGTTGGTTTTACCTGCATCACCCACTTAATGAAAAAGCTATTGAAAATTAATATTTTTTTTATTAAAAATTAATAAAAAAATTATCAAACTGAATATTGCAAAGGCAATGGTTGTAGTTATTAGCTATGATGGAGTGGATTATAGTCCAGTTGGATTTACATGTGTAACCCACTTAACAAAAAAGCTATTGAAAATTAATAATTTTTTTATTAAAAATTAATAAAAAAATTTATCAAACTGAATATTGCAAAGGCAATGGTTGTAGTTATTAGCTATGATGGAGTGGATTATAGTCCAGTTGGTTTTACATGTGTAACCCACTTAACAAAAAAGCTATTGAAAATTAATAATTTTTTTATTAAAAATTAATAAAAAAATTATCAAACTGAATATTGCAAAGGCAATGGTTGTAGTTATTAGCTATGATGGAGTGGATTATAGTCCAGTTGGATTTACATGTGTAACACACTTAACAAAAAAGCTATTGAAAATTAATAATTTTTAAATAAAAAATTAATAAAAAAATTTATCAAACTGAATATTGCAAAGGCAATGGTTGTAGTTATTAGCTATGATGGAGTGGATTATAGTCCAGTTGGTTTTACCTGCATCACCCACTTAATGAAAAAGCTATTGAAAATTAATATTTTTTTTATTAAAAATTAATAAAAAAATTATCAAACTGAATATTGCAAAGGCAATGGTTGTAGTTATTAGCTATGATGGAGTGGATTATAGTCCAGTTGGATTTACATGTGTAACCCACTTAACAAAAAAGCTATTGAAAATTAATAATTTTTTTATTAAAAATTAATAAAAAAATTTATCAAACTGAATATTGCAAAGGCAATGGTTGTAGTTATTAGCTATGATGGAGTGGATTATAGTCCAGTTGGTTTTACATGTGTAACCCACTTAACAAAAAAGCTATTGAAAATTAATAATTTTTTTATTAAAAATTAATAAAAAAATTATCAAACTGAATATTGCAAAGGCAATGGTTGTAGTTATTAGCTATGATGGAGTGGATTATAGTCCAGTTGGATTTACATGTGTAACACACTTAACAAAAAAGCTATTGAAAATTAATAATTTTTAAATAAAAAATTAATAAAAAAATTTATCAAACTGAATATTGCAAAGGCAATGGTTGTAGTTATTAGCTATGATGGAGTGGATTATAGTCCAGTTGGTTTTACCTGCATCACCCACTTAATGAAAAAGCTATTGAAAATTAATATTTTTTTATTAAAAATTAATAACAAAAAATTATCAAACTGAATATTGCAAAGGCAATGGTTGGAGTTATTAGCTATGATGGAGTGGATTATAGTCCAGTTGGATTTACATGTGTAACCCACTTAACAAAAAAGCTATTGAAAATTAATAATATTTTTATTAAAAATTAATAAAAAAATTATCAAACTGAATATTGCAAAGGCAATGGTTGTAGTTATTAGCTATGATGGAGTGGATTATAGTCCAGTTGGATTTACATGTGTAACCCACTTAACAAAAAAGCTATTGAAAATTAATAATTTGTTTATTAAAAATTAATAAAAAAATTATCAAACTGAATATTGCAAAGGCAATGGTTGTAGTTATTAGCTATGATGGAGTGGATTATAGTCCAGTTGGATTTACATGTGTAACCCACTTAACAAAAAAGCTATTGAAAATTTATTTTTTTTTTTATTAAAAATTAATAAAAAAATTATCAAACTGAATATTGCAAAGGCAATGGTTGTAGTTATTAGCTATGATGGAGTGGATTATAGTCCAGTTGGATTTACATGTGTAACCCACTTCACAAAAAAGCTATTGAAAATTAATATTTTTTTAATAAAAAATTAATAAAAAAATTATCAAACTGAATATTGCAAAGACAATGGTTGTAGTTATTAGCTATGATGGAGTGGATTATAGTCCAGTTGGATTTACATGTGTAACCCACTTAACAAAAAAGCTATTGAAAATTTATATTTTTTTTTATTAAAAATTAATAAAAAAATTATCAAACTGAATATTGCAAAGGGAATGGTTGTAGTTATTAGCTATGATGGAGTGGATTATAGTCCAGTTGGATTTACATGTGTAACCCACTTAACAAAAAAGCTATTGAAAATTAATAATTTTTTTATTAAAAATTAATAAAAAATTATCAAACTGAATATTGCAAAGGCAATGGTTGTAGTTATTAGCTATGATGGAGTGGATTATAGTCCAGTTGGTTTTACCTGCATCACCCACTTAATGAAAAAGCTATTGAAAATTAATAATTTTTTAATTAAAAATTAATAAAAAGATTATCAAACTGAATATTGCAAAGGCAATGGTTGTAGTTATTAGCTATGATGGAGTGGATTATAGTCCAGTTGGATTTACATGTGTAACCCACTTAACAAAAAAGCTATTGAAAATTTATATTTTTTTTTATTAAAAATTAATAAAAAAATTATCAAACTGAATATTGCAAAGGCAATGGTTGTAGTTATTAGCTATGATGGAGTGGATTATAGTCCAGTTGGATTTACATGTGTAACCCACTTAACAAAAAAGCTATTGAAAATTTATTTTTTTTTTTATTAAAAATTAATAAAAAAATTATCAAACTGAATATTGCAAAGGCAATGGTTGTAGTTGTTAGCTATGATGGAGTGGATTATAGTACAGTCATAAAAACAGCCCGACTCTGAGTGAACAACTTATCTGTTTTATTGGCACAAGAATTGTCTGTGTAATAATTTATTTCATAATGTACATTAAAATAATTATTAATGAATTCAACAAACAAATAAATATACAAATAAGCCATACTGTAGCCTAACAGTGTAATATGTTTGATGTCCTGTGAGGTATTCCTCTGTAATCGTGTATATTCTTCAGTAAACAAAC
Organism: Channallabes apus; assembly: GCA_030522415.1. Classification (NCBI taxonomy): domain Eukaryota; kingdom Metazoa; phylum Chordata; class Actinopteri; order Siluriformes; family Clariidae; genus Channallabes; species Channallabes apus. The sequence continues at coordinate 2,577,864 of CM060105.1, read as the reverse complement.
GTTGGGGTCTTGGCCATGCACTTTTTAGACGGTCCCTTAGTAGCTCCATTGCTATAAATCAGCGGTAAGCAGCGTTTCTGAAAGATTTAGCTCCAGCAGGCTGTAACAGGAGAAGATCTAAAAATATTTTTATTTGTACTAGTTTCTCTGTCTACTCCAGAGTAAGAAAATATGCGATTTGTCGTTTTTGGGTATTTATTTCTTTATAAACAGATGAGATAATCTTGAATATGTAGCGAATGTCCAATATAAAACCAACTTCACCCCGGTCTCACTTAGTTATTGCTACAGCGCACAACTGCACGTGAAAACCGCAACTGTCGAGATGGATAAATTTGTTATTCGCAAATCTAAAAATGTTCAGGAATGCCTGCGTCATCGGAACCATGTACATCGATCAAGCAAAAGAGCAAGACAGACCCGTCAGACCAAAGTAGAAAACGTCAGAAATATGAGGAAGAACTCATAAAGTGCAGTATCAGTATACACTAAGTTGCCATAGCAACCGAATACATGAGTTGTCCTGTGCAGCAGTGGATGTACTGCTTCAATGTGGATCTACATATTTGTGTGAGCAGTATTTTTCCGCTGTTACATATAAAAAATAAATACCGATAATGTCATGAAGTCGAAGATGATCTGTATCCACTGTATCTGTATGTAGCTGTATCCACCATCAGGCCATGAATGAAGCTTTTGTGCTGCCAAAAATAAGTACACCCTTCCCATTGAAAGGTAAGCCAAAATTATTTAGATGTTTAGTAAATGTAGTCAAAATACTGTGAACAGCTTGTTATGTTTATTGCTTGTTTTTGATAGTGGGGGGTCGCGAGATCTTGTCGATCTTCAATTGGGGGTCGCGGGCTTGAAAGTTTGAGAACCACTGCACTATTGCACGAATAAACTGTTATAAACAAAGCTGACGTCAAATCAGGGAGACGAGCACACAGACAATTTGTAGCTTTCCAAAAGCTCCGTTTTCAACGACTAAAACAGTGTTTGGGTGAGGACGAAAGACGAGAACCGTAGACGGAAATCTCTGTTTTTAAAAATACCTGCTTACATGTGGACATAGCCTTAGAGTTTAAGAGCAATCACCAATTAGCAAACAGCACCTCAGACTAAAGCCATCATGAAGGATACAACCTTCATAAGGTAGTAGATACATCTTGATCAAAATCAAACTGTTTAACAGATTAACAGAGTACTGCACATTTTGGGCGCCTTCAGCAGTGCTTTACAATGTATCACTCATTTATAAATATATTAGATATATGTATCAAAATATATCAACTGCCCAGTAGGCGGCGGTAATACACCTAACGGCTGGATGAAACCCATCAAAGAAACAAAGAAGAAGAAAAAGCCGACGAAGAAGAGTTGCCAGATTGGGTGATTTTCCTCCTATTTGCGGTTCTATGTTTTATTGGGGAGAGGGTGAATGTTGGTTCTATGTGGATTTTTTTTTCTTTGCGGACAATAACGTATCTGGCAACCCATGTGCTGCTGGGCCTCTGGCTTTGGTGTGAAGGAGCGCTTCGTTCTCCACTCGTGTCTCCTTGTGTCCGATCAGTAAATCAGGTGAGTTAAAGTGAAACTTCCCACCTGAGCTGCTCGGGTAACATTATAGTGCAGATTCTGGACTCATCAATCTCTGGGTTTCTCCTCCAGTCTCCTGATTCTTTACAGATCTCAGAATGAAACCAGAGTCCAGACGGAGCTCCAGAGGAAAAACTCCACACACTCCTGATGATACTGGGTCAAAGGTCAGCTTTACTCACCTGATGTCTGATTTCTCTCTCATCATTATTATATTCTCTGAGAACTTCTGTAGGATTAACACAGGAGCGATGTAGGGAGGGAGGGTGGAGGGGTGAAGAGGGAGGGAGCGATGGAGGGAGGGTGGGGGGAGCGATGGAGGGAGGGATGGTGGGTGGAGGGGTGAAGAGGGAGGGTGGGTGGAGGGGTGAAGAGGGAGGGAGTGATGGAGGGTGGGGGGGAGTGATGGAGGGAGGGTGGGGGGGAGCGATGGTGGGTGGAGGGGTGAAGAGGGAGGGAGCGATGGAGGGAGGGTGGGGGGGAGCGATGGAGGGAGGGATGGTGGGTGGAGGGGTGAAGAGGGAGGGTGGGTGGAGGGGTGAAGAGGGAGGGAGTGAAGAGGGAGGGTGGGTGGAGGGGTGAAGAGGGAGGGTGGGTGGAGGGGTGAAGAGGGAGGGTGGGTGGAGGGGTGAAGAGGGAGGGAGTGAAGAGGGAGGGTGGGTGGAGGGGTGAAGAGGGAGGGTGGGTGGAGGGGTGAAGAGGGAGGGAGTGAAGAGGGAGGGTGGGTGGAGGGGTGAAGAGGGAGGGAGTGATGGAGGGAGGGTGGGGGGTAGCGATGGTGGGTGGAGGGGTGAAGAGGGAGGGTGGGTGGGGTGGGATGCGATGCTTTTTCCTTTTGTGTATGTATGTGTGTGTGTGAGGACACTCGGGGGACGTGCTTGGTTTTACGCCTTTACTCAGGTGAACTTTCACCACTAGATTTACCTGGTTTGACTTGAACGACCCTCGAATGTTATTTTCTCATTCTAAAGTATATATCTGGTTGGACAGGATGTGCTTTTAGTAATTAATATTAATAGTAATATTGACAAGTATCAACCTACACTTGGGTCTTCCTCTTCTCCTCCTGGCAGCTCCATCTCTAACATTCTCTTCCTGATTTACCCCTCATCCCTTCTGTGCACATGTCCAAACCATCTTAATCTGGCATCTATAACTTTGTTCCCAAATCATCCTACCTGCGCTGTTCCTGTAATATACTCATTCCTAATCATGTCCATTCTTGTTCCTCCCAAAGCAAATCGCAGCATCTTCAGCTCTGCCACCCCCAGCTCTGTCTCCCGTCTTTTTGTCAGCTGTAATGGCTCCAAATCCTACAATATTGCTGGCCTGCACTCTGCTCTTCACTTCTCTACCACACTCCTCATTGCTTTGGACAGTTGACCTTAACTATTTAAACTCTACCTTTCCTATCTCTATTGCTTGCAACTGCACATTTCCCCCACCCTCTTTCTAAAATACACATGTATTCCCTCTTGCTTTAACTGATCTTCATGCCTCTTCTCTCCAGTGCATCCCTCAACTTCTCTAGATTAATCTCAACCTGCTCATTTCTCTCGCTGCTGATCACAATATCATCCACACACATCATAGTCCATGGGGGTCAAACCTGATTTGTCAACCTGTCCATCACCATTGCAAACGACAGGAAATGACAAAGAGCCGATCGCTGGTGCAGTCCCACCTGTGCCTTAAACCATTTGGTCATACTTATGGCACACCAGACCACTACCCCCATATTGGATTAACACTATACCGCGGGGGTGTGGAGACTGGTTCACACAGAACAGAAGACTGAAATATTCCTGTGAAACTGTACAGTATATATTCACAGTGTTATGAATGATCTGTAGTTTTTTCTGTGGAATTTCATAGTGTGAATGATTTAAATAAATGCATTGCTGTTTAAAGTTAGGTGTCCTGTGACTGGAGGTGATGTCCACTAAACTTCTCATTTTATACTTCTACGTGAAAGCCCTTTCCAGTCAGTATCCTGCCCAGCTCACACACTGGAATCAGGGCAATAATAACTAACTAATTAAGTGACATGAGAAATATGATGTACGAACAAGCAATAGAAAAATGGCCGCAAAATCAGTTATTATTCTGCACTTTTATTTTATTTTTGCACACTCAATATCACCTGGCAAGATGCCACCCTGGGTCATAAATCCTGACCAATGAAAAGTGCAGTCTCCGTTATAATAGAGACCATGACAGGCAGGCTGAGAGAGAGGAGGGTTTCCTTCAGATTTTGGGGTTTTCTTATGCCAAGGGTCCACTTTATATCCATCAGATCGTCCCAAATAACGCCCATCATTATTTGATAATCAAGCTGCATTTCGTTATTGTAGAATAAATTACCAGTACAATACCAGAACCACATAGGGATGAAATCTGATTTTAATTAAATATCTTGATTTTTTTTTTATGTTTTTCAGATGCATCAATGCTCAGAGTGTGGGAAGAGTTATACCAAAAGATATATCAAAATTCACCAGCGGATTCACACAGGAGAGAAGCCGTATGAGTGCTCACAGTGTGGGAAGAGTTTTACTCGTAAAATTAATCTCCAACGACATGAGCGTGTCCACACAGGAGAGAGGCCGTATCACTGTGGACAATGTGGGAAGAGTTTTACTACTAAAAGTCATGTCCAAGAGCATGAGCGTGTCCACACAGGAGAGAGGCCGTATCACTGTGGACAATGTGGGAAGAGTTTTACTCGTAAAAGTCTTGTCCAAGAGCATGAGCGTATCCACACAGGAGAAAAGCCATATCATTGCGAAGTATGCGGAAAGAGTTTTACTCGTAAAAGTCATGCCCGAGAGCATAAACGCACCCACACGGGAGAGAAGCCGCATCACTGTGGACAATGTGGGCAAAATTTTACTCACCTAAGGACATTCCAAGGTCATCAATATAGTCATAGAGGACAGAAACGGTATCACTGTGGACGTTGTTTACAGGGCTACAACTGGTTAAAATCATTTAAGAGACATAAATGCCCTGGTATAAAATCATAAGATTTTGGTGTCAAATGAAAATTAGTTGTTTATTAAATTAAACTTTATTGTTTACTGTCCATGTTTTAGCAGAATTCATGGTTTTATGTTATTTTCCTGGTTTTAAACATAACACCAAGCATGCAACACACCAGTAGATATTAAACTAGTGTGAATCCCTGCTGAAACACAAGATTCTTATTTCACACTAATATGAGCAAACAGAACCCAAGCAAAGGCAATTTGGAGAGATTTTTCTGAACGAACTTAGTGTCTTTACACTGTCCATTTAATCTCAGCAAATTACACTGTATGGCCAAAAACATCCTCTAATGGAACAACATCCAGTCCATGGTAATTTGAACCCAATATTTCAGAAAGTTTTTAGATTTACTGCCCCACTGATCAGGGCAACATAGTTGGTCCATTTATTCATGGACTTTTGTTGTATATACAGTATGTTGTTTTTTAAAAAGAATTAAAGGTTTAAAAAAAAATTCTTTGCAGAATGACCATTACAGTCATTATTATACAGTGAATGAACCATTCTATTTTTAAACGTGACTACCAAACATTGCCATGGTTGTCACTGTGTTTTTTTTTATTTTTTGCCAAATGAGAAAAAATTTGCTTTAAGTATTGTTTTTTGTCTGCAAAGAATATTACTTCACATTATGAAATAAGTATATAATAAGAGATATAATAAACCTATAAATTGCTGAACAGAAAACCCAATCCTGGACTGAAAACTTATTTTGTAACTGAAAAAAGACGGCCAACAATTTTGCGAGGTAGTAGTCAAGTCTTGGAATAACAAGGGACTTGCAGTAGCACCAGAGTACTGTTTGTGGAGAAAAATTTACAAATTCTTCTGATGTTGTAAAGAAAAGATCAACAAGTGCAAGTTAGGTTAGCAATATGTGGGGAAAATGACCGTTGCCCAGAGTTACCTTAAGGTACCCAAGGGGCAGTAAATAGTGATCTAATTGTTCTCCAGGGAGATCATGAGATCCTGACAGGGGAATGAATCACCTGGGATAAACAGCAGTTCAGTTTTACTGAGATTTAATTTCAACTGCCAAACATGCTGAGATCTGAGTGGAAACCTGAGTGTCTGAGAGAGGAAAGGAGAGAACGAGTTGTGTCATCTGCATAACAAGGGTATGAAAACTGTATGAGGATATGACCTCATCAATAGGTGAGGTATAGAGAGAGAATAGAAGAGGATTAAGTACTAAGCCTTGTGGGACACAAGTGGAGAAGTCTATGTGGAGTAGAGGTGGATTCCCCCATATCACCTTAAACAACCAATTGTCTAGGTGGGAAGCAAACAAGTCCTATATACTTTTACTTAACTAAATTTTTGCATGGGGGGTAGCATTACCTAACCACATTGGTGAGTTGTATTTGATGTGGAAATCCACCACCTGCTGTCTATGCTGCATAATTGCATGAATAGCTTTTTCTTCAAGATGCCTAATCATGGAAAAGGTGTTTGAAATCAGAAGTGGACCTGGCTGCAGACAGCATCTAACATAGCATGTTCATAATTAGCAAGGCGAGATTGGCTACTATAACAAATGGCTACTGTTAGATAATAGACAAGCCCTGTAATTTTCACATTTCACAAGTACGTCTGTATTTTTACTCAAGTACAAAAGTAAATGGAGAACTTGTACTTTAAACTGAGTAATATTTACCCTAGGTATTCTCTACTTTTACTTAAGTGCAGGAATTGTCTACTTTGCCCAACTCTTATTATTATTATTAAGATAATGGTGATGAACACTGGTTGGAGAGATAAGTTCTCACCTAAGACCCCAGAAGACTAGAATTGAGAAAACTCCCCATAGATTTCTCAAGTTTACTTTCAACAAACATTACATCAATTAAATATGCATTACATGGTAAAACAACTGCTGGAGATTGGAAAAATACAGTGGTGTGAAAAACTATTTGCCCCCCTCCTGATTTCTTATTCTTTTGCATGTTTGTCACACAAAATGTTTCTGATGATCAAACACATTTAACTATTAGTCAAAGATGACACAAGTAAACACAAAATGCAGTTTTTAAATGAGGGGTTTTATTATTTAGGGAGAAAAAAAATCCAAACCTACATGGCCCTGTGTGAAAAAGTAATTGCCCCCTGAACCTAATAACTGGTTGGGCCACCCTTAGCAGCAATAACTGCAATCAAGCGTTTGCGATAACTTGCAACGAGTCTTTTACAGCGCTCTGGAGGAATTTTCGCCCACTCATCTTTGCAGAATTGTGGTAATTCAGCTTTATTTGAGGGTTTTCTAGCATGAACCGCCTTTTTAAGGTCATGCCACAACATCTCAATAGAATTCATTTCAGAAGTCCTCAATATTTTCAGGACTTTGCCTGGAAACTAGGCCACTCCAAAGTCTTCATTTTGTTTTTCTTCAGCCATTCAGAGGTGGATTTGCTGGTGTGTTTTGAGTCATTGTCCTGCTGCAGCACCCAAGATCGCTTCAGCTTGAGTTGACAAACAGATGGCCGGACATTCTCCTTCAGGATTTTTTGGTAGACAGTAGAATTCATGGTTCCATCTATCACAGCAAGCCTTCCAGGTCCTGAAGCAGCAAAACAACCCCAGACCATCACACTACCACCACCATATTTTACTGTTGGTATGATGTTCTTATTCTGAAATGCTGTGTTACTTTTACGCCAGATGTAACGGGACACGCACCTTCCAAAAAGTTCAACTTTTGTCTTGTTGGTCCACAAGGTATTTTCCCAAAAGTCTTGGCAATCATTGAGATGTTTTTTAGCAAAATTGAGACGAGCCTTAATGTTCTTTTTGCTTAAAAGTGGTTTGCGCCTTGGAAATCTGCCATGCAGGCCGTTTTTGCCCAGTCTCTTTCTTATGGTGGAGTCGTGAACACTGACCTTAATTGAGGCAAGTGAGGCCTGCAGTTCTTTAGATGTTGTCCTGGGGTCTTTTGTGGCCTCTCGGATGAGTTGTCTCTGCGCTCTTGGGGTAATTTTGGTCGACCGGCCACTCCTGGAAAGGTTCACCACTGTTGTTTTTGCCATTTGTGGATAATGGCTCTCACTGTGGTTCGCTGGAGTCCCAAAGCTTTAGAAATGGCTTTATAACCTTTACCAGACTGATAGATCTCAATTACTTTTGTTCTCATTTGTTCCTGAATTTCCTTGGATCTTGGCATGATGTCTAGCTTTTGAGGTGCTTTTGGTCTACTTCTCTGTGTCAGGTAGCTCCTATTTAAGTGATTTCTTGATTGAAACAGGTGTGGCAGTAATCAGGCCTGGGGGTGACTACAGAAATTGAACTCAGGTGTGATAAACCACAGTTAAGTTATTTTTTAACAAGGGGGGCAATCACTTTTTCACACAGGGCCATGTAGATTTGGAGTTTTTTTTCTCCCTTAATAACGTAAACCTTCATTTAAAAACTGCATTTTGTGTTCAATTATGTTATCTTTGACTAATAGTTAACGGTTTTTGATGAGCAGAAACATTTAAGTGTGACAAACATGCAAAAGAATAAGACATCAGGAAGGGGGCAAATAGTTTTTCACACCACTGTGTATGCATCCCACTGAACATGCTCCCACATTACTCCATCCACTGGCATGTAATCAAAATATGAACCCATATCCCCACAATTTACTTTAGATAACATAATACAAATGTTTTGTCATTTCCCATTGAACTATTTACATCTACTGTACACCGACGACCAACACATTATAACACAAATATAAGTGTCAAGTTAATCAGTAATAGTGGGACACTCAGTGTGCTCAAGCTCAAGCTCAAATTTTTCCTGTCATTATGCAGCTCTGATTTAGTCTGTTAAGTTGCTGCTATAGTGATAGTTTAGTATAAACATTTTTGTTCTTTTTTTTTTTAACTAAAAGTGCATCTGGTTTTGCAGCAGTTTGTTTACCATATGAAAGCAACCTTACCTGATGGATTATTATTATTTTGTTTCTTTGTTTTTTTAAGCAAATGAAATTCACCTTGGCTCTTTTTGGTCTAATTCTGGCTAATCACAGTTTGACAATTCTATGAATATTTTCATTTAGCAATATTTTCTTATTTGTTGTTCTTTTAAAGCCTGTCACCTTAAAAACAACATTTCTCAGTGAAAGGCATAAACATTAGCCATCCTACTTCTCTTTAATGTCATAACAAGGCAGTATCATTATAGTCTTATTTCTTTACCCTCAACGATGGCTTTGACTCAAACAATGAAGGCTTTTCCCCTTGTTTCCGTGTCTCTTCGAATTTGTGGCTACAGTTTGATGTGGTTAAATCTTTTGTGGTTAAATCTTCACCCAATTTTAACTTGATGTTTTTGGCACTTTTCCAGACTCTCTCTTTTGTCGATCTAGATGTAAATGTAATTATCACCGGTCAAGTTTTGCCTTCTTCTCTCCGCCTGATCCTAATGTGACTAATGTCGACTTGGGAACCCAGATCCTCTTCGGAGTCTTGACTAGCTGCCTTACAGATGTCAATCACATGCTGTTTAACGTTTTCTCCCTCCTGCTCTGGCAGACCATCCAGCCTCATGTTCCATCTTCTGTGATTCCATTTCATTCAGCCTGTCCTGCAAACCAGTTATTCTCTTCTCTTCATCAATACTTGACTTCTGAACCGTTGTTACTTCTGCTTTTATATCCTGAACTTCACTGAAAAGAAACTCTGTTGATTCCTTTAAGGTTTCAATAGTGTCTGCATTTTTCTTTATCAAGCTTGCAAGAGCCGTACAATGTTGTCTTATAACTCGGAGTGTGCTGGAAAGCGGAGTCAGGGAGAAGAGCAGTGTAGGACTGCATATCACATGCTTTCATCACTTCCATAACATCATCCGGTAAAGTACTGTTTTCTGTGGCGAATGAAAGTGTCTTATTTACCTTTATATCTTTACCTTTTGTCTGTCGTCTTTGATTTTTGCAGCTGTGTGAGAACATTTCGTCTATTTAATAAAAAAAAATTAAAACTGATAACGACAGCAAAAGAAAATATTTTCATCTGTTTGTGCTAATCAGTTGTAACGTTTGTGGTGAGAAAATTATTTATTATTTCTTAGCCTGGAATATCATCTAGTGTCTTGGCCGCCACGATACTACAACTGACTGAAAACCATTAAAAACAGTCCCAAATTGATTTTTGGTTAATTTCTTATAATTTTCTATACTATCAAACAATATCCCGTTTATCAGCAGCTCCTCTTACAAATCATTGTTCAATTGAATTAACAATAAACATAAAAACAAACATGTTCGTAATAAAGGTTATTGGAAACTTAATTATAACCTTTTTGTGAAAGATGAGAATGCAAATTTGGTTAAAGATATAATTTCCAGTATTATTAGTGATGATAATGATAATGATAAGATGGCGCCGGTGAGGTCGGCTGCCGTCACGACTGCTCCGAACACCTTTTCTTTGTTTTTGTTTTTTAAGTTAGTTTTCAGTGTTTTAAAATCGGCAAAATCATCACCATTGAGTACATTAGGTATGATAGAGACACTCTTGTTTCTATTGGTATACAATGTACTCACAATTCGACGTTTTTAACTCCGGATCCGAGGGCCGAGTGAGATCCTGAGGAAGAACAATGGACGCGACGCGAAGCGACGGCCTCGAGGGAAACGAGCTGGCGTGAGGAACCGGCTGAGAGCTCGTGCACACCGCACACCTCTGCCTAGCATCCTGCTCGCTGTCCAGTCCAGTCACTGGAAAACAAACTCGATGACCTCAGGGCCAGGATAAAGTTCCAGAGAGACATTCGGGACTGCAACCTTCTCTGCTTCACCGAGACATGGCTGAACCCAGCGGTGCCAGACCACGCCATACAACCAACCGAGTTCTTCTTGGTTCACCTCATGGACAGGACGCGGGACTCGGGGAAGTCAAGGGGAGGCGGCGTGTGCTTAATGGTGAACAACAGCTGGTGCAACAGCGCAAGCGTTGTTCCTCTTACACGCTCCTGCACACCAAACCTGGAACTACTGTCCATCATGTGTTGTCCTTTTTATCTTCCACGGGAGTTCACATCGGTCATAATCAGTGCCGTTTACATCCCACCACAAGGGGACACTGACACTGCCTTATGCGAACTGCATGAGGCGCTCACACAGCACCAGACACAACACCGGGACGCTGCGCTCATTGTGGCGGGGGACTTTAATAGTGCCAACCTCAAACGCACAGCGCCGAACATTTATCAGCATATCACCTGCCCCACCAGGGGTGAAAGAACACTAGATCATTGTTATACAACGGTCAAGGATGGCTACAAGGCGCAATCTCGTCCAGTGTTTGGTAAATCCGACCTCGCCGCCATCTTCCTCATGCCAAAATATAAACAAAGGCTGAAACAGGAAGTTCCGGTTCAGAGGGAGGTCGGGCGCTGGACAGACCAATCGGTGGCCGCGTTAAAGGACGCACTCGATGACGCAGACTGGGACATGTTCAGAAACAGCTCCGATGATGACGTCAGCGTGTTTACGGAAGCGGTTGTGGGATTTATTGGGAAGCTAGTGGACGATACGGTGGAGAAAAAGACTATCAGAACGTTTCCCAACCAGAAGCCGTGGGTGGATAAAACCATCCGCGACGCTCTGAGATCTCGCACCGCTGCCTACAACACGGGACTTGCGTCGGGGGACATGGAACCATACAAGGCTGCATCATACAACGTCCGGAAGGCGGTGAAAGAGGCGAAGCAGTGCTACGGGAGAAAACTAGAGTCACAGCTTCAACAGAGTGACTCTAGGAGCCTGTGGCAGGGATTAAGGACAATTATGGACTATAAAGCACCAACATCCGGTATGACGAACGCGGACGCGACTCTGGCAGACGAGCTCAACACATTCTATGCTCGCTTCGAGGCTGCAGCTAAAGACGCTAGCGATGCTAATGCTAACGGCGCTAACGGCTGCAGACAGGAAGACACTGCCAGCACCGGGAACGCGCTCATCATCTCCGAGCACGACGTGAGGAGAGCCTTCAAGAGGGTGAACACCAGGAAAGCAGCAGGACCAGACGGCATCTCAGGCCGTATCCTCAGAGCCTACGCAGACTAGCTAGCACCTGTGTTCACTGAGATATTCAACATCTCCTTATCTCAGTCGGTGATCCCCACGTGCTTCAAAGAGTCCATCATTGTTCCTGTCCCGAAGAAACCACATCCTGCTTCTCTCAATGACTATCGCCCTGTAGCCCTCATCTCAGTAGTGATGAAGTGCTTTGAACGCCTTATCAGAGACTGCATAATTTTTTCACTACCCGACACACTGGACCCACTACAGTTTCCATACCGTCAGAACCGCTCCACAGCCGATGCAATCTCTCATCTCCTCCACACATCACTCACTCACCTGGACACTAGGAAAGGGAATTATGTTAAAATGCTCTTCATCGACTATAGCTCTGCATTTAATACCATAATTCCCTCCACACTCACCACCAAGCTGGAGCACCTGGGACTCAGCTCATCTATATGTCAGTGGATCTCCAATTTTCTGACTGGCAGACCACAGGCAGTAAGGATGGGCGGACATGGCTCAGCTACACTCACTCTCAGCACTGGAGCCCCCCAGAGTTGTGTTCTGAGCCCCCTGCTGTACTCTTTGTACACCCACGACTGCGTGGCCACTACCAACTCCACCTCCATCATCAAGTTTGCTAACGACACCGTCGTGGTCGGAATGATCACCAACAATGATGAGTCGGACTACCTAGAGGAGATTGGAAATCTGGAGAACTGGTGCCAGAGGAACAATCTTCTCCTGAACGTCTGTAAGACAAAGGAGCTGATAGTGGACTTTAGTACAAAGCAGGAGAGGAACTACCAGACCCCCGTCATCAACAGGAGCCCAGTGGAGAGAGTGGACAGCTTCAGATACCTCCGTGTTCACATCACGCAGGACCTGTCATGGTCCTGTCACATCAACACCGTGGTGAAAAAAGCCCGGCAGCGTCTGTACCACCTCAGGCGCTTGAGAGACTTTAGACTGCCCTCCAAGGTGCTCAGGAACTTCTACTCCTGCACCATAGAGAGCATCCTGATGGGAAACATCACGACCTGGTTCGGGAACAGCACCATGCAGGACAGACGAGCTCTACAGCGGGTGGTGCGATCAGCCGAGCGCATCATCCGCAATGAGCTCGCTGACCTGCACTCGATCTACAGCAAGCGGTGCTGGACTAAGGCCAGGAAGATCATGAAGGACCTCAGTCACCCCAGTAATGGACTGTTCTCTTTGTTGCGGTCTGGGAAGCGATTCCGCTCCCTAAAGACCAACACAGAGAGGCTGAGGAGGAGCTTCTTCCTGCAGGCGATAAGGTCTCTCAATCACACCTCCACACAGGACTAATAACATCTTTTTAAGCTCACAACACTGACTGGACAATCATGGACACATTCATACACACTTGCACTAAATATTTATACATCTGGACAATTGCACATGTCAATTTCATTAGTCACCTTTCATGCATATTTGCACAACCACTGACACTTTAAATTCTATATATACTCCCCCCCCCCCCCCCCCCGCCCTTACTGTACAGTTAATTTTACTAGTTAAATTTATTTCTTTAGTATTTCCTTTTTATTGATTATTTATTTTACGTACAAGGTTTTATTTTCTTTTTAAGGTCACTGGCGGTCGTGTAAGCATTTCACTGCATATTATACTGTGTATGACTGTGTATGTGACAAATAAAATTTTAATTTGAATTTGATAATTTGGTCTCATGGACAAGTAAATGGGAATTTTTTAAAGAATAGATCAGAGAACAGGCAGGATGGAAATGGCAGTAGTAAATACTTTCTTCCAGAAGAGGCAGGAACATAGGGTGACATATACAGTGGGTGCACAGGCAGTATGCGACTTCTACCGTCGCAGCGTATGGCGTCAGCATTTGGGTTTGTGCGTTTGCTGGCTTTTACCACTGAGTGGCGCTATATAACTATAGACTGACGCCTCAGGCATCAGCTCGTTCTCTCCAGGCTTAATGAGGCGCAGGTCGTCCACAGCTGCACGTCGTTGCAGATAAAATAAAGTGAAACATTGTAAATAAACGAATTCATAATCACAGTAGTAACATTACAGTACAAATTTATAATTAAAATTAAATTCAGTTTTTTAGGATCGAATTTAAGCAACGTAAACGTTGTAAACTGTGTAATTATAGTAGAAAGGCTACACGTGTAGGGTCTTGTGTCATCTTAGAGCTTTCATAAGACTCATAAGACTCTACTTTTATTTAGGTGCACACACAATGACGAAAAACTTTATGATTTTGTTAAATAAATAAAGTAAACGGGGTTCTGTATTGATTTTGGTGCGTCAGAAAATGAACCCAAACTCCGTGTATACTCGCCTCACAGACGTGAAAAATATATACTTATAGAAAGAGAAATATCTGCTTTAATATAAACTAATGAAAAAAAAATATTAGATTATGTCATTCGTATGAGAAGTGAATTATAGGCGCGCTCACTGATGACGAGATGACATGATCAGCACAGCCGTAACCAAAGGAATCACTACCTTATCAATGAATTATTAAAATGGTCAGAGTGAATTTCCCCCGCTGTTTTAACAAATATTTGAAGTAGATAACAGTAGCCCACATTTATAAAAGCATTTTTATTTATATAAAACTATAAATAAAAATAATAATAATAATCCGGCATTTATTATTAGGTGTGCCCGCTGCCAAAGTTCTTCAGTAACAAACCTATAAAACATGTACATCTGTATGAATAAATTGTTTAAATGTGATCAGTGATTTATGTAAATGACTCAGTTTAGATGTAAGTAAATGCTAGGGACTGACATCGGCGTGCGTTTCTCCCAGCACCGCATAACGCTTATTTAACACCATTAATATGTGTTTGCTGAAAGAGATATCTAATCTCTCATATCGGCGCGCGCGTTCATCTGACTTTAGATCAAAACTCGGCAAAGACTCTACTTTTATTTAGGTGCACTCACAATGACGAAAAAACTTTATGATTTTGTTAAATAAATAAAGTAAACGGGGTTCTGTATTGATTTTGGTGAACTTGAGCGCGTCAGAAAATGAACCCAAAGTTCTTCAGTAACAAACCTATAAAACATGTACATCTGTATGAATAAATTGTTTAAATGTGATCAGTGATTTATGTTTAGATGTAAGTAAATGCTCCTTGCTATAGGGACTGACATCGGCGTGCTGAAAGATCTAATCTCTCATATCGGCGCGCGCGTTCATCTGACTTTAGATCAAAGTTAAAGAGCGCACACGCAGGATCATGCAAACGAAAATGTAAAAAATGAACAATCCGACACGAGCAGATTTGTTTCAGTCAGAATATTTATCAATCATAAAGAGAGGCGACATATACTTGCTGATTAAACACTGCATTTTTAAAGTGAAAGCGCGCGATGTGAGCAGCTTTAATTATTGATAATTAAATCATTATTAAATGGTGGACATAAAAAGCAAAAAGAATAATAATATTATTTTGATTATTATTATCATGTTCTTTTGCTGTTTGAGCGTCTGTGGATTCCAAAATTGACATTTTTACCGTTTTTTAATCACTGAAATGGAAGAGATACTGTACTGTAGAAAGGTTCCTTATCATAACGTGCCTTGTATTGTTTTTTAATCGCTCGATACACGACCCATCATTTTTAATGCTATTTTACAAAGGGTAAATACACATGGAATAATTTTATTTGGTTTGTTTATTTATAAATAAAATTAAAAGTAATTAAAACAGTGTAGAGTGATTAATAACACTATATGTTATGGTAAGAAAAATCCCATTCTTGCTCATTCTAGTTTCTCCGAGTGTATACTGTAGGTGAGAACAGCTATTCACCCTTAGGGGGGTGTATCATTTGCATGTGTCTGACTTTGCAAAGCACACCTGTAAAACCTGTTTAAATGTAAATGCTCCTCGCTGCGCTGTTTGGGGGAGGGGCACGCTAATGACGATTTGGTCAGCTGTGTGAACGCTCGCCCTTTAGATGTTGCGCGCGCACTACACGGCAAAAAATATGTTAGTATATCATGACTGAAATCATGACTGAAATATATGTTAGTATATCATGACTGAAAAAAGGTTATGTAATTTGTATAAAACGTGGATTACTACAGCGCATCCACTCACAGCCGAAACCAAAGACATCAACGGCTCTGCCTATTCAGAGGCTCTGCCTATTCAGTAAAGAAAAACACTACTTTTATTATTTCAATTCATACTGTACAGCTGTGAGAATTGGGGCAGGGATATTATGCCAATATTAAATATTATATACGATATTAAATTTCAAGTGAGTTGGGAGTTTGCAAGGCAGAGAAGGATGCTCTTCGGAGTGAGTTGCGAGTTTGATGAGACGGCATAAATATTTAATACAGCAAATTAAATATTTTGGTTTATATTTTGGTTTATATTATATGGTTAATGTATTTTGGTTTATATTGCAAACGAATAACGAATCAAGAGCCTGTGATTATATTGCATAAATATTATTTTGTACAGACAAATATCTGAATTTTTATTTATTTATTTTTTAGATTTTTTTTTAAACAAATCTCTCAAAAATAGTAAGATGTATTTTGGTTTTATACTGAAAACGAAAAACGACCTATAAAACATGTACATCTGTATGAATAAATTGTTTAAATGTGATCAGTAAATGCTCCTTGCTAGTGACTGACATCGGCCTGCTGAAAGATCTAATCTCTCATATCGGCGCGCGCGTTCATCTGACTTAACGTTTCAGCCATTCACACATGCATTGTGCTGTTGTTTGTACACACTTACACACTTACACACTGGTTGTATAGCGCACTTATGGAATGAATACGATGAGATGACAGAGTGGAGGATTAATACCTCTATCTCACACGCGGGGCCGTAAGTGCGGTTCATTATGATTCGGTGCGAGTTTTGGTGCTGTTATTACGTTTCCATCTTATGACGCAAAAAAATAAACATGTTTAACATGCGGAAGATCTTCGCGGAATTTTTCACGCGGAAACATGGAAACGTAATCACAGCGCAAAGACTCGGGGTGAATCATGATCAAGCCTATGGTCACAGCGCGAGACCGAGCAGGTGAGATAGGGGTATAACACACCGCATCTCACAGCGAGTCAAACCGCATACAGTAAGTGAATACTGTAGGGGTATTAAACATTACAATCACACAGAAACATGAATGGATGCGGGGTTTGAAACTCCCATGGTTATTTTCTCATTTAACTAAATCAAATTTCATAAAAATAAAACGTGTCAAAAGAAAAACCCATAAAGTCATGGATAATGGCTAATGATGAATGAAACATATTTTAAACAAAAAGCAGCGAGCAGCTGGACATCGGGACGGGGAGTGTAAGTATGACGCGTTGGTCTGGCACGCGCAGGTCTGAGCAGCTCAAGAAGCTCCATAATCTGTTGCCTTGGAAGGCAAAACTTTTATTTATATATATTTTTTAATAACGACCACGGGGAAAATATGAAAAGGGCTGAAGTTTTAGCTTCAAATCTTCAAGTTTTAGCTTTTAACTTCAAATATTTGAAGTAGATAACAGTAGCCCAAACCTGTAACTTTCCATGTAAAACAGGTACATCTGTATGAATAAATTGTTTAAATGTGATCATCTGACTTTACAGTAGATCAAAACTCGGCAAAGCGCACTCTTTTCCATTCACACACAGCTGTTGTTTGTTTATCTTTCATAAAAAATGCTCCCGATATGAGCCGACACGAGCAGCTTTAATTATTGATAATTAAAACATTTTAAATACTTAAAAATAATATGCGTCTGGCTAAATAATTTAGGATTTTTTTTACATGATTTATTCCAGTAAATTCCACTAAATAAATCAAGCCTTAAAAACTGCTTAAAAATATTACGTGCAATTTTGTCACCATATTTTTTTAAGTAGATAGCACATAAGATTTTTTACAGTGTAGTTTAAAGTGGGGGGTGGCTCCTTATTTGCATTTGACTGTTGTCCGACATTGCAAAGCACAAAGAAACATCAAAACAACAACCAGTTAAGGTGCGAACGAATAATGAATTACTGAGAAGCCATGATGATACAGCACTTCTTCTTCTTCTTCTTCTTCATTTTCTTCTTAATGTTCTAATTCGAGTTGTCTGAAGGATAACAAAGTGGTGTTGACATTAGGGCAATTAAACCCCGATAGAACGAACAATAGATTATCAAGTACGGGCTAATGCTTAACAGTTGTGCAATTATATTTCTATTCAGTAAAGAAAAACACTATTGTTATTATTTAAATAACAATCAAGATTATGATTAACGATCAGGTAATAGCCCAGTTATACGCTTTTCTTTTTAAATAACCGTTCTTACACTGTAAAAAAATTCTTGCTACTCCAACTAAAAAATTTCTAGTGACCTGTTGCATCTAAAATTTTTAGTTGGCTCAATTTAAGTTGTATAAACTATTTTGTTTTTGCTGTGCTGATTACCTCTAAATGTACACACAAATTGAAATAAAACATTCTGTCAACTAAATGTTCTATGCTGAATAAACATGCCTAGTTAGGCCAACAAGCAATCTCAAATTGAAATATAATGTTGTGTCAATTAAATGTTCCAAGTTGACTGAAAGGTACATTTTGAATTGGAAATTATGCTTGCATAATTATAAAATTAACATCTTAAAGTTTACTTGAGTAGGTTATTCACTGTAGCCACATTTCAAATAACATGACACATTCTTCTAAATTTGAATATTTTTTTAATGTAAACTTTAAACACCTGTTAAAGACTATCAACATTGATTAAGTGCAATCCAGCTACTCTTTCAACAAATAAACAAATGCTGCATTGTTATAACAAAATATGCAAATAACATTCCAAAATGCAAGAATGAAACTGTGCCCTTAACATTCATGTTACAAAGCTTATTAATATCACACTCAGTCAAAACAGTATACTGGATAAATAGACTTCTGCTTTGAGGAACAAAACATACTGATATTTCTCAGTAAAAACGTGCAGTGGCTTATTTGAAAATAAAATATTTGCTTTAACTCAGAAATGGTTTAAGATATAAAAAAGTAACCGTTTGTAGTTCAAAACCATTAAAAATCCTAGACAAAAAATGTCCTTATAAAGTTTAGCCATTATAACCGTTTTCAGACACTATAAGGTTAATGAATGATGAAGGAGTGAGAACATTAAGCTCCCTCAGTGCCGCACTAACGCGCCGTCTTTTTCAAATAGCCTTTGAAATTATCAGTCATTAAAATGAATAAAATGTATGTAACGTAATTAAACTTTAGCGGTTTCATAGATTAACATTAATATCAATGTACATACCATCTGAAAAAAAAATGCGTTAGGAGCTGAAACGAGTGCATTGCCAGATAACTACTGTAACACTCCAAATTATATAAATAAACACTCGAAAATATAATGTTCTAAAGCTTGCTGCTGGATAATATATATGTTATAAAGCTAAAATTGCTGATTACTTTGCAGGACAGTTAGTTTCCATGAAGTACTCACCATTTCGGGAGGAAAGCAGACAAACGGGATAAAACGGATATTTTTTATTTTACACCAGCAGCAACTTACAAATGAGGTCTCAATTTGAAAAGATGTACAAAACATAAAACACCACAAATAAGTATTAATAAATAAATAAAAAAAAAAACACCAACAGAATGCCCTGCGATGGATTGGCACCCTGTCCAGGGTGTACCCCGCCTAGTGCCCGAAGTCTCCTGGGATAGGCTCCAGGTCCCCCGCGACCCTGAACACAGGATTAAGCGGTATAGAAAATGAATGAATGAATGAACACCAACAGAAACATTTTGTACTTTATAACTGTAGGTTATGACTTTTAAATATGACCGTTAGATCCGTTGGTCAGGAAACTCCTGAAGTCAGATGCAGACACACTTTCAGTCACAATCTCCTGTGAACAAATACAGAGATAGATATTCAGTTAAAATTCATGGTACTTAATTTAGCAAATGAACAATATTTATACTTACATTTACATTTACATTTAGGCATTTGGCAGACGCTCTTATCCAGAGCGACTTACAAAAAGTGCTTTAAAGTTAACATCACTGGATACATACTTACACTGGGTTAACTAGGTTTATAACTAAGTGCCATTAGTCGAACACAACTGGGAAGAGAGTTTTTTTTTTTTTTTTTTGCGGGGGGGGGGGGGGGGGGGTTAGTCCAAGTACTGGAGAAACAGATGCGTCTTGAGTCGTCGTTTAAAGATAGTCAAAGTCTCTGCTGTACGGACATCTAGAGGAAGTTCGTTCCACCACCTAGGTGCCAGAACAGAAAAGAGCCTGGATGAATGTCGCCCTCGATCCCTGAGAGATGGTGGGATGAGGCGAGCAGTGCTGGAGGATCGGAGGGAACGTGGTGCAGTGCGTGGTGTGATTAGAGCAGAGAGGTAAGTGGGTGCAGGGCCATTTTTAGCTTGGTAGGCAAGCATCAGCGTTTTGAATTTGATGCGGGCAGCTACAGGAAGCCAGTGCAGGGAGCGGAGGAGTGGGGTGGTGTGGGAGAACTTGGGGAGGTTAAAAACGAGACGTGCTGCTACATTCTGGATCAGTTGCAGAGGACGAATCGTGGACAGAGGCAGACCTGCCAGAAGTGAGTTGCAGTAGTCCAGTCTTGAAATAACAAGGGACTGAACAAGCACCTGAGTAGCCTGTGAAGAAAGAAATGGGCGAATTCTTCTGATATTGTAAAGAAGAAATCTACAAGAGCGAGTAAGGTTAGCGATGTGTGGGGAAAATGACAGATGGTTGTCCACGGTTACCCCAAGATTGCGGGCAGTGGCTGAAGGAGTGATTTGGTTGTTGTCCAGGGATATCACAAGGTCTTGACCTGGGGATGAGTCACAAGGGATGAACAACAGTTCAGTTTTATTCAGATTGAGCTTTAGCTGATGTACAGTCATCCAGGATGAGATGTCTGCCAGACATGCTGAGATCCGGGTGGAAACCGTGTCAAATGCAGCTGACAGGTCCAGGAGGATGAGAACAGATGACAGTTTAGCAGATCTAGCAGCATGGAGCTTCTCAGTGACTGACAGAAGGGCAGTCTCTGTGGAATGTGCCACTTTGAATCCAGATTGGTTGGGATCATTAAGGTTGTTCTGTGAGAGATAAAGAGACATTTGGTTATAAACAGTTCTTTCAAGAATTTTGGAAATAAAAGAGAGAAGTGATACCGGGCGATAGTTGTTAACTTCTGATGGGTCCAGGCAGGGTTTCTTGAGGATGGGAATAACCCTTGCCTTCTTAAAAGCAGCAGGAACATGACCAGATGATATGGAATGGTTGATGATGGTTGTGGTGAAGGGAAGGAGGTCTTGTGAGATTGCCTGGAGCATTGTGGAGGGGATTGGGTCTAATGAACAGGTGGTGGGGTTAGATGACGAGATGATCTGCTGAATCTCATCAGATGACACTTTGTTCCTCTCGCTTCACAACTCATGAGATAATATAAGAAATAGCTTAAACCAAACTAACGTGACTAAACAGCAGGTGACATTTATGTTCAGTATTTCGTTTCTATTGAGAAAGATGGGAATTAATTCCTGCTTACCTTTTCCACACGACCGCCAAACGCTTGATTCTCAACAAGCTTGGATGCTCCGTAGTGCAAGTCAAGTGGAGTCAAGTGCAAACCAAAGTGCGAACAAATAACGAAATAAATATTATTTTGTACAGACAACTGAAAAAAACTGTTTTTTTAAACAAATCTCTCAAAAATCGTAAGATGTATTTTGGATTTATACTGCAAACGAAAAACGAATCCAGAGCCTGTAATTATATTGCATAACTATTATTTTGCACAAATACTGTAAATCTGTAAATAAATTTTTTTAAAAAGCCCTAGTGCTGTTGTTTGTGCTGTTTTCTTTAATAATAACACTAAACAGGGCCCGGTTTCTCGATACGCACACTATTCGCGCGCTAAGAAGACTCTTAAGATATATCTTACGTTAAGTGATAACTTTTCTAAGTGTATTTCTCGAACTGTCTCTCTAACAATAACATGTCATAATAGACAAATATATAAATTAATATTAATTAATATAATAATATAATATATAATATTTTCATGTAACATGTGGCCGTGAAACGAACCGGGTTTACAATCATAGTTTGCGCGATTGCCCACCACGTTCCTTTAACGTTCCGCGAAGTTCTGCAAGCTTCTGCGAGGACCAGCAAAAAATTAAACGTGGAATTTTTCACGCGGAAAGATGGAAACGTAATCACAGCGCAAAGACTCGGGGTGAATCATGATCAAGCCTGCGGCCACAGCGCGAGCCCGTGCAGGTGAGATAGGGGTATAACACACCGCATCTCACAGCGAGCCAAACCGCATAAGTGAATACTATAGGGGTATTAAACATTACAATCACCCAGAAACATGAATGGATGTGGGGTTTGAAACTCCCATGGTTATTTTCTCATTTAACTAAATCAAATTTCATAAAAATAAAACGTGTCAAAAGAAAAACCCATAAAGTCATGGATAATGGCTAATGATCAATGAAACATATTTTAAACAAAAAGCAGCGAGCAGCTGGACATCGGGACGGGGAGTGTACAGTAAGTACAGTAAGTACGACGCGTTGGTCTGGCACGCGCAGGTCTGAGCAGCTCAAGAAGCTCCATAATCTGTTGCCTTGGAAGGCAAAACTTTTATTAAAATATATTTATTAATAACGACCACGGGGAAAATATGAAAAGGGCTGAAGTTTTGTCTAAAGGAAAAATGTACATGACCCACACGGCTCCACGGACCGCGCCGTCTTCAGTTTAACACAACACCACGCTGTATCGCTGCCTAATTGTTCGCCACCTGTTTAATATTAATTGTGATTGGCAATTTTAATGCATTAGTCACATTATGAAATAGGCTAATTAAAAGTCACTCTATGAGTTCTGATATCAAATAAAATAAAATTCTTAAACAGGTCTAATGTAATGAGAGGCCCCGATTATACTGCATACATCTTTTTTATTGATTTATTTTTTTATTATCTATTCTGGAAGTTTGCTCTATTTGTTTTAGTTATTTCTATATTTAAATCTTGATGTCTTAAACTCTAACAACTGTAAGTATTGTCGAAATAATTTTTTTGAAAGCCCTAGTGCTGTTGTTTGCGCTGTTTTCTTTAATAATAACACTAAACAGATAAAAACAGAGAGTCTGTCTAAACAAAATAAAACCAATGTTTTCTAACTCATATTTTTTTTATTTATACAGTAAACATACAGTAAAACATCATTCATCATTAAAACATCACACAACTGAATCGCAGAAAAAAATCAGCAAAAATATTATTTAGTACAAGGCAATCTTTGGATCCTTGATGAGACGGCATAAATATTTAATACAGCAAATTAAATATTTTGGTTTATATTTTGGTTTATATTATATGGTTAATGTATTTTGGTTTATATTGCAAACGAATAACGAATCAAGAGCCCGTGATTATATTGCATAAATATTATTTTGTACAGATAAATATCTGAAAAAAAAACAGTTTTTTTTACGACGAATCTCTCAAAAATAGTAAGATGTATTTTGGTTTTATACTGCAAACGAAAAACGAATCCAGAGCCTGTAATTATATTTATATTTAATTACGTCATAACTATTATTTTGAACAAATACTGTAAATCTCTGAATAAAACAATGATATTTTATTCACAAATGTAAGACAATATTAGCTCGCACTTCGTCTGTCACTGAACCAAAATATGATGTAATGAGAGGCCCCGATTATACTGCATACATCTTTTTTATTGATTTATTTTTTATTATCTATTCTGGAAGTTTGCTCTATTTGTTTTAGTTATTTCTATATTTAAATCTTGATGTCTTAAACTCTAACAACTGTAAGTATTGTCGAAATAATTTTTTTGAAAGCCCTAGTGCTGTTGTTTGCGCTGTTTTCTTTAATAATAACACTAAACAGATAAAAACAGAGAGTCTGTCTAAACAAAATAAAACCAATGTTTTCTAACTCATATTTTTTTTTATATACAGTAAACATACAGTAAAACATCATTCATCATTAAAACATCACACAACTGAATCGCAGAAAAAAATCAGCAAAAATATTATTTAGTACAAGGCAATCTTTGGATCCTTGATGAGACGGCATAAATATTTAATACAGCAAATTAAATATTTTGGTTTATATTTTGGTTTATATTATATGGTTAATGTATTTTGGTTTATATTGCAAACGAATAACGAATCAAGAGCCCGTGATTATATTGCATAAATATTATTTTGTACAGATAAATATCTGAAAAAAAAACAGTTTTTTTTACGACGAATCTCTCAAAAATAGTAAGATGTATTTTGGTTTTATACTGCAAACGAAAAACGAATCCAGAGCCTGTAATTATATTTATATTTAATTATGTCATAACTATTATTTTGCACAAATACTGTAAATCTCTGAATAAAACAATGATATTTTATTCACAAATGTAAGACAATATTAGCTCGCACTTCGTCTGGCACTGAACCAAAATATAATGTAATGAGAGGCCCCGATTATACTGCATACATCTTTTTTATTGATTTATTTTTTATTATCTATTCTGGAAGTTTGCTCTATTTGTTTTAGTTATTTCTATATTTAAATCTTGATGTCTTAAACTCTAACAACTGTAAGTATTGTCGAAATAATTTTTTTGAAAGCCCTAGTGCTGTTGTTTGCGCTGTTTTCTTTAATAATGACACTAAACAGATAAAAACAGAGAGTCTGTCTAAACAAAATAAAACCAATGTTTTCTAACTCATATTTTTTATATTTATAGTTTTACATGTTTGTTGGATGTGTAAATTATCATAATTGTAGTATTACTTTGCTACAACATATTGTTTTGACTTTATTATGACTTAAGCTCTGAATATATTTAAAAACCGATACGACGGAAAATGTCAATTTGCGCCACCTGGCGGTCATTTCACGAATTATTTTGAAATGCTCCTGGTTTATTTCGGCCGCTGCCGCGTTTCCACGGCGGTGAGTGCGACGGTAATGAGCAGTCTGGTTGTCACACCACTGTAAGAGCGGAGGCAGAAGCACTCAGGTGGACTACATCTTATGTCGACGTTGTAATCTGAAAGAGATTAGTGACTGCAAAGTGTTGGTAGGGGAGAGTGTAGCCAGACAACACAGAATGGTGGTGTGTAAAATAACCCTGGTGGTGAGGAAGGTGAAGAGGACAATGGCAGAGCAGAGGACAAAGTGGTGGAAGCTGAGAAAGGAAGAATGTTGTGTAGTCTTTAGGGAGGAGTTGAGACAAGCTATGGGTGGTCAGGAGGTGCTTTCAGTTGACTGGACAACTACAGCCAATGTGATCAGGGAGACAGGTAGGAGGGTACTTGGTGTATCATCAGGTAAGGGAAAAGGGACAAGGAGACTTGGTGGTGGAATGAGGAAGTCCAGGAGTGTATTGGGTTATCAATAGGAGAAGCAATTGTGTGAACGTAACTGTGTGAATGTGTCCATGAGCGGTTTCTTTCATATTTTGTTAAGTTAATCTTTTGTCAAAATTTGTTGATTGTTAATAAATAATATTGTTACAAATGTGCATATTTGACATATTGCTACATCAAATCAAAATCAAATCAAATCACTTTTATTGTCACGTCACGTTACTGGTACACTGGTACAGTACACGTGAGTGAAATTCTTATGTGCAAGCTACACAAGCAATAGTGGTGTACAATTATAAGAATAATACGTATGCATATGAATAGTACAGTATAAGAATAGTATAAACTAAAATAATATAAATAAAAAAAAAAAAAATTGTAAAAATTGTGAATGCAAGTATACATAATATATATATACACATACACTGTATTTACATCTACATATATCCATATATACATACATACATCTACATATACACATATATGCATACATGTATATACACATACACACACGTTTGTGAGAGTATGTCTACTTGTGTATAATGTATAAGAATGTCCGCAATGAATGTTGTGCAAAAAGGCAATTATGTGCAGTATGGAGTGGAAAGTGGCTTAGTGACTATAAAGTGACAGTGTAAAGTGACCGTGTAGTGTCTATGAAGACCTATTAGTCAGTGTTCAGCAGTCTGATGGCCTGATGATAGAAGCTGTCCCTCAGCCTGCTGGTTCGGGACCGGATACTGCCATACCTCCTGCCTGACGGGAGCAGTTTAAATATGTTGTTGCTGGGGTGACTGGAGTCTTTGATGATCCTCCTCGCTTTCCTCAGGCACAGCTTCCTGTAGATGTCCTGGAGGGAGGGAAGCTCACCTCCAATTATCCTCTCGGAACACCGCACCACTCTCTGCAGAGCTTTGCGGTTGTAGGCGGTGCTGTTGCCGTACCAGGTTGTGATTGATCCAGTGAGGATGCTCTCGATGGCACAGCGGTAGAAGGTCCTGAGGATGCGGGGGCTCATGCCAAATCTCTTCAGTCTTCTGAGAAAGAAGAGTCGCTGCTGCGCCTTCTTCACTGTTTTGTTAATATGAACTGACCATGTGAGATCCTCTGCTATGTGAACACCCAGGAAACGGAAGCTGCTCACTCTCTCCACAGCAGCGCCGTTGATGATAATGGGGGAATGTGCAACTCTACACCTCCGGAAGTCCACTATCAGCTCTTTGGTCTTTCCGACATTGAGGGAGAGGTGATTCTCCTGGCACCAATGTGTCAGGGCACTGACCTCCTCCCTGTATGCCGTCTCATCGCCGTTGGTGATAAGACCCACCACTGTTGTGTCGTCCGCAAACTTCACAACGATGTTGGAGCTGCTAATGGCCATGCAGTCATATGTGTAGAGTGAGTACAGTAGAGGGCTCAGTACACACCCCTGTGGAGCACCAGTGTTCATTGTGACAGAGGATGAGGTGATACTGCCCAGTCTGACCATCTGGCGTCTGTCGGACAGGAAGTTGAGAATCCAGCTGCAGAGAGAGCTGCTCAATCCTAGATCTTGTAGTTTCCTGTCCAGCTTCGAGGGAACGATGGTGTTGAATGCGGAGCTATAGTCTACAAGCAGCATTCTCACATATGTATCCTTCTTCTCCAGGTGGGTGAGGGCAGTATGTAGAGTCAGGGCTATGGCGTCATCAGTGGACCTGTTGTGGCGGTATGCGAATTGTAGAGGGTCCAATGAGTCTGGCAGCGCAGAGCAGATGAAGTTCCTGACCAGTCTCTCCAAGCATTTGCTCACGATGGGGGTCAGGGCTACTGGTCGCCAGTCGTTCAGGGATGTGATGGTGGAAGATTTGGGTACAGGGACTATGGTGGCCGTTTTGAAGCAGGCTGGAACTACAGACAGAGAGAGGGAGAGGTTGAAGATGTTCATGAACACTCCAGCCAGCTGAGCCGCGCATGATTTAAGGACACGGCCGGGGATTCCGTCAGGACCAGCGGCTTTGCGTGCGTTCACCTGTCTGAAGCACTTCCTTACATCTTCTTCAGACACTGAGTGCACACTGACGTCATCCATGATGCGAAGTTCGCTGTCCAGTTTCGTGGTGTTCGCTGTGTCGAATCTAGCGTAAAATACGTTTAGATCCTCACACAGAGAGGCCGTGGTCTGCGGTGTGCTGGTTTTCCCTCTGAAGTCCGCGATTGTATTCAGTCCCTGCCACATTCTTCGAGGATCATCAAATTGTTGTTCCACTTTGTCCCTGTACTCACGTTTCGCAGATTTAATAGTCTTCCGGAGTTGGTAGGTGGCGTGTTTATATTCCAATGTGTTAGCAGAGGCAAAGGCAGAGTTCCGTGCTGCCAGTGCCATGCGAACATCACTGTTTATCCATGGTTTCTGGTTTGGATAAATTTTCACTGTTTTGGATGGTACAACATCATCTACACATTTCCTGATAAATCCGCAGACTGAGTCTGTGTATTCATCAATGTTGTCTGCAGCTATTCGAAACTTTTCCCAGTCCACGTGATCAAAACAGTCCTGTAACATGGAATCTGATTGGTCCGACCAACAGTGCACCTCCCTTAGAGCTGGAGCTTCCTGTTTCAACTTCTGCCTATAGGCAGGCAGAAGCAGAATGGAGCGGTGATCTGATTGGCCGAATGGGGCACGGGGGAGGGCTTTGTACGCATTCCGGAAGGAAGTGTAGCAGTGGTCGAGCAGCCGCTCTGCTCGTGTGTTGAATTGAATGTGTTGATGGAGTTTCGGTAAAACTTTCCTTAAGTTGGCTTTGTTAAAGTCTCCAGTTGTGATAAACACCGCCTCTGGGTGCGCGGTTTCCTGACTACTAATCGCGCTGTACAGTTCCCCGTGTGCTCGGTCAGTGTCTGCTTGCGGGGGAATATAAACAGCCGTAATAATGACTGCTGAAAATTCTCTCGGTAGCCAGAATGGCCGACACATAAGCATTAGAAACTCCAGGTCCGGTGAGCAAAATGACTTTATCGGGTGCACGTTTGCATAATCACACCAGCTGTTGTTGATCATGAAGCACACGCCGCCGCCTTTGCTTTTTCCAGTTATCTCCCGCGACCTGTCTGCGCGGTGCACGGAGAATCCTGGTAGCTGAATCGCGGAGTCCGGTATCTTGTCCGACAACCAGGTTTCTGTAAGGCAGATCATGCAGCAGTCCCGCATCTCTCGCTGGAATGAGATTCGTGCCCGAAGTTCGCAAAGCTTGTTCTCTAGCGACTGCACATTAGCTAGTAGTAAGCTGGGGAGCGGTGGTCTGTTACTGCGCCGTCTCAGTCGAACCAAAACGCCGGATCTTCTGCCTCTACGCCGGCGTTTGCGAGTTCCAGGGATACAGGACAAAGGCGTCTCGGACGAGATGAATGGGGGGTTTGTGAATGGAGGATCTGTGTTCCAAAACTTGAACTCCGGGAAACGGTAAGAAAGTCCTGCTCTTATATCCAGTAAGGTTTGGCGATCATACACAAGAAGACATAACGTGTTACTAGTAATAAAATAAAATAAAAATAGAATTAAGTACAAAAAACCACTATTGCTTGAGGGAGCTCGCGACGAGGCAGCCATACTCGGTGCCATCTTGCATGAACATATTGTTACTGTTTCTGTTGGCTAATAAAGTAGATTTTATAATGATTATATTCTATATTTTATTTAATGATTTGAATATTGTCTTGTAAATAATGAGTTAGTAATGTACATGAAACAAAAGAAGCGTTGTAATATTTGCATGTATTCTGGCTTATATACCATCTCAACATTTGAGGGAGTAATGAACAGCCTACCATCAGATGTTGGTATGCTGGGATGCTGGTGCTGGTATGCTGGTCACCCTGCTGATGCTGGTGGAAAAAACAGCATAGACCAGCACAGCTGATGACCAGCTTGACCAGCATATGTTGTGTTTTGGTGATGGTATGCTGGGGACCAGCATTAGTAAAGTGACCAGAATACCAGCATCATGACACTATAATGCTGACACTATAATACCAGCACCAAAACACAACATACTGTATGCTGGTCAAACTGGTCACCAGCTGTGCTGGTCTATGCTGTTTTTTCAGCAAGGAAACGTTCAGGTTGGTCTGAGGCAGTGGCCATTCTACACTGTATTGCTCCCCCCGGGCGAGACTCCCCCCCCCTTCCTCTAACCCCCCCCCCCACTTTCCTCGCCCGCCCCATCATCCACTCTCTGCCCACCTCGCTTAACTTCTGTGTGGCTGCTTCAGCAGCAGGGGCGGCGCAGTCGCAGCGCAGGTATCATAGATAATAGAAAACCACTTAGCGGCACAGATTATTATTTTTTCCTCCAGGTTCGTTTGCCGCCCCCCACGTGACATGTAAAAATGCCGACCTGGGCAGCTGCCCAGTTCTCCCATGCCTAAAACCGCCACTGGTCTGAGGTACGATAATTTAGCTGAGAAGAGCTGCTATAGTTAGCCAAAGAACCCCACCTGTGTATGAAAGAAACAGCTAAGATGTCTGAGCTTTTTAGCTTTGTCTGTGAAATGTATTCAGGGTTACGAAGATGGTGAAGTGATGAATGAACACTAAACTGTTAACTATATTGCTAGCATGACGCAGGCATTTAGTTAGGTTGCTAGCATTAGCAGCCACATATCTTTCTAAATGGAAACAAAATACTGAACATAAATGTCTCTGTTTAGCGATGTTTAGTCACGTTATTTTAGTTTAAGCTATTTATTGTATTTTAATCACACTTAAAATACTGACGGTTATATGCGCGTGCTTAATCTGCGGTTTCGGTCTGTTCTCATGAGTTGTGAAGCGAGAGGAACAAAGTATAAATATTGTTCATTTGCTCAATTAAGTATCATGAATTTTAATTTAATATCTATCTCTATATTTTTTCACAGCAGTTTGT
This sequence comes from Channallabes apus, assembly GCA_030522415.1. Lineage (NCBI taxonomy): Eukaryota > Metazoa > Chordata > Actinopteri > Siluriformes > Clariidae > Channallabes > Channallabes apus. The sequence goes on along the minus strand of CM060105.1, from coordinate 2,547,835 downwards.
GAATTTTTTTTCTCAGGATCAAGTATCTGGCAACCCATGTGCTGCTGGGCCTCTGGCTTTGGTGTGAAGGAGCACTTCGTTCTCCACTCGTGTCTCCTTGTGTCCGATCAGTAAATCAGGTGAGTGAAAGTGAAACTTCCCACCTGAGCTGCTCGGGTAACATTATAGTGCAGATTCTGGACTCATCAATCTCTGGGTTTCTCCTCCAGTCTCCTGATTCTTTACAGATCTCAGAATGAAACCAGAGTCCAGACGGAGCTCCAGAGGAGAAACTCCACACACTCCTGATGATACTGGGTCAAAGGTCAGCTTTACTCACCTGATGTCTGATTTCTCTCTCATCATTATTATATTCTCTGAGAACTTCTGTAGGATTAACAGAGGAGCGAACCAAAACACAAGCCTGATACCCCTGATACTTTTTTCCATTTGTTTGCGTGGGGTTGGGGGCGGGTGGGGTTGAGTTTCCCGCACATTTCTCACATGGCATTTGTCCCGTATCGATTCAATACAGAACAAGTGTTTTAGTTTCCAATTTCAGGACTATTCCATGGTTGCAGGACAATTTGCAACCCTGACATTATTTAAATGTTAAAAACTGTACTGAGTAAAAACAGCTGTATGAAACAATAACTGTCTTCGTTTCAGGCTGCAATGTGACTATTTTAAAGGGGGTGTGATTTTACCCACTGTATTTATAAACTTACAGAAGTTACAGAACCGCAATACAAATCGATTGCTTATGGCGGTATTGTCATATCTATCAGATGGTCCCTGGTGATTCCCATTATTGTTATTTAATGGTCAAGCTACATTACGGTATTGTAGGATAAATACCAGGAACAATACCATAACCACATGGGGATGAAATCTAAGCTTAATTAAATATCTTGATTCTTTTTTTTTATGTTTTTCAGATGTATGAATGCTCAGAGTGTGGGAAGAGTTTTAGTAAAAGATATCTCAAAATTCACCAGCGGATTCACACTGGAGAGAAGCCGTATGAGTGCTCATACTGTGGGAAGAGTTTTACTCAGCACACTAATCTCTACATGCACAAGCGCATCCACACAGGAGAGAAACCATTTCACTGTCGATTGTGTCGGTTAAGTTTTGTTCGTAAAACCGATCTCCAACGGCATGAGCTCATCCACACAGGAGAGAGGCACTATCACTGTGGACAATGTGGGAAAAGTTTTACTTGTGAAAGTCATGTCCAAAAGCATATGCTCACCCACACAGGATAGAAATTGTATCACCGTGGACGTTGCTTACAGGGCTATAACTCATTATGTTCATATAAGAAACATAAATGCCCTGACATAAAACCATGAGGCTCAAAATCAAAAGTACCAGTCAGTATCTGGTGGCCACCAGCTACTTGAAGTAGTGCAGTGCATCTCCTCCTCATGGACTGGACCAGATTTGTCAGTCCTTGCTGTGAGATGGAGGGATTGTGTATTCCTGGTGTGACTCAGGCAGTTGTTGTGGCCATCCTGTACCTGTACATCCTGCAGGTGTGATATTCGGATGTACCCATCCTGTGCAGGTGTTGTTACACGTGGTCTTCCATTGCGAGGATGATCAGCTGTCTCCCTGTAGCGCCGTCTTAGGCGTCTCACGGTGCGGACATGGCGGTTTATTGCCCTATAGCCACATCAGCAGTCCTCATGCCTCCCTGCAGCATGCCTAATGCATGTTCTCGCAGATGAGCAGCGACCCTGGACATCTTTCTTTGGGTGTTTTTCACAGTCGGTAGACGAGTCTCTTTTAGTATCCTGCATTTTTACAACTGTGACATTAAATGCCTACTTTCTGTAAGCTGTTCAGGTCTTAACGACCATTCCACAGGTGCATGTTAATTAATTGATTATGGTTAATTGAACATGCATGGAAAACATTGTTTAAACTCTTTACAATGAAGATCTGTAAAGTTATTTGGATTTTTACAATTCAATTCAATTCAATTCAGTTTTATTTGTATAGCGCTTTTAACAATTGACATTGTCTCAAAACAGCTTTACACAATCAAAAGAATTATTTAAGTTTGTATGGAATGTGAATGTGTATGAATCAAAATGTTCAGATATTCCCTGGTGAGCAAGCCCGAGGGCGACAGTGGCAAGGAAAAACTCCCTAAGATGGTAATAGGAAGAAGCCTTGAGAGGAACCAGACTCGACAGGGAACCCATCCTCATCTGGGTGAAACAGATAGCAGGAAATGATCTGCATTTATACAGTGTTAGGTTCAGCTATAATAGTTGATGTTAATTGATGTTATAATAGTTGATGTAAAATGGAGTCCAGTAGTTATTCGAGACTCAGATAGACTTGTAGAAAGTTCCAGTCCTGAACTATCGAATTGTCAAGTCCTCAGAGAAACAGCTGACAACACCAGTCGAGGCCAGAACCATCTTCTAAGTAGATAGAATCATCCCCAGACACCAGACGCATCCTAAAGAGACACACGGGGCATCCATGCGATGAGACCTCCAACCAGAAACGGGGCACCAGGATGGATCAGACAGGTCCGGAGGGCAGAGGGAGTCTGGATCACTGGCAGCTCAGGAACCACATGTGTAGCTCGACAGAGAGAGAGAGAGAAAGAGTGAAAGGGGGAGACAGGGGGAGAGAGGAAAGAGAAAGAGGGGGAGGAAGAGAAGAGGAGGAGAGATTGCAATTAGGTATGGTCACAGTCACAATGTCTAATGTGAATGTATATTTACTGTAGAGTGCAAGCAGAGACTCCGGCAGGACTAACTATGACAGCATAACTAAAAGGGAGAGCCAGAAGGAAACACAAACATGAGGGCTCCCTGAGATGTAAAGCAAACAATCACCTCACCGTCAACAAACCTGAGTGATCAAATGAGACTGAGGAAGACAGCATCTAAACATACCAGTTCACCATAATACTCTACGTCCATGAGTCCCCCAGATCTGCTCCTTTACCTTATGGCAAATCTATTTATAAAATGCTTGGCTAAATAAATAGGTTTTGAGCCTAGACTTAAACACTGAGACTGTGTCTGAGTCCCGAACACTATTTGAAAGACTATTCCATAATTTTGGGGCTTTGTAAGAAAAAAAATTGTTGAAATACACAGTCCTGAAAAAGGGACGTTTCTTTTTTTGTTTATATTGTTTAACCAATGTGAATCCCTTACACAAACATATGGAAACAGAACCCGAACTAAGACAATTTGTGGGGATATTTCTGGGCGACCTTACTGTCATTGCACTGTCCATTTAATCTCAGCTAGTTATATTGTTTGGCCAAAATTATGGTGCTGTCTCATCACCATCAGATATCAGTTCATTACAGCAAGCAAATCAAACAATATGTGAGAACGAACAGAGAAAACAGGCTGCAGGACACAAATGCCACCTGAAGTGATGAGCTGCATAAAAAATAAGTTATCAGACATGCTTGACAAACAGGAGCAGAGAATAATTACACAAGATCAACATCACCCTGACTTATGAACACCATAGATAGAGGTATTGGTAGAGGTATCCAAGAGTAATGGTAGTGTGGGGTCATCGAGAGGACATCAGCCCTGTGAGGACAAAGGGTTTGACTGTGAGGTGTGAGCAGTGGTGGACAGTAAAGTAATGAATGTAATTATTTACTCGACTTAAACAGCCCTATTATGCTTTTTCAAATATGATCTTTCATGCAGTGTGACATGTAGCTGTATGTGCACTATCTGTGTCGCAGACCGTGCACGATAAATGAAGTTTTTGTCTATTACAAAAAAAGAGTCGGCTCACCTAAACGAGTCGTTAGCGATTAGAATCTTTCTCTGTTACGGATCTACGTCACTCCTTAACATATTTGCATAATCTCCGCCCGCGTTCTACGTCGCGAACAACTTGCCCGACATCTTACAATTAACGTTACCACACTCTTGTTAATGTGACCGAGCATTCATGCCGGGTTCGCTTAAACATGACTATAAATATAATATAAAAAAATATTAAATATAAAAATACAATTTAAAAAACGAGAATCCTTTTTAATTGTTTATTCTCCACCATTCACCAGAACTTAACACTTGCAAAGGAGCATGCCTCTTGCCGTAGATTCTACAACAAGCCCCGAGGGAAAAAATGCGGAAGTTTAAGGGCATGGAGCATGCGCACCACACACACACACACACACACACACACACACACACAATCGTTATTTGTTTGAATGAGAGAAGGAGAGATTGCTGTGGATAATTTTCTATCGAAGATTTTTTGGACAAAAAAATACAATTACATAATTTTCAATCTCAATTGGACAAACTGTTTTTGAAGGAAGCAAATGGTGCCTATGTTCGTTCAACAGCCCGATGGATTGAGGAGGGGAGAAAAACTCTTCCTACTTCTTTAATTTAGAGAAGCAGAGACAAGCTAAACAAAGATTAAATCACTGAATATCGAGGGGGTTACAACCGATCACCAAGACTGAGTAAATGAGGAAATATTACAGTTTTATAGTAATCTTCATAAGTCAAACTATTCAGCGGAGAACGGTATTGCGTTTTTTGAGAGACTTAGAGGTTCTATTGGAACATTGGATGAAGATTTGCAGGTTCTTATGGAGGGTGAGCTCGCGATTGAAAAGATGGATGATGCAATCAAACGGATGCCTAGGGGTAAATCACCAGGAATTGATGGGTTAACGGTGGAATTTTACTCCTTTTTCTGGCAAGACATTAAATTAATGCTTTTCAATCCATACCTAGAATTTATTTCATCGACTAATCTTTCACCCACAATGAAACAAGGTCTCACTCATCACTTCAATCCCAAAACCCAATAAAGACAAACTTTTATTGGATAATTGGAGACCCATAACCCAATTCTGTGCAATGACTATGAATTATTGGCTCATATCATGTTTGTGTGAACCGTTTAAATGAGTGTTTAAAACATTTAGTGGATGAGTGACAGTCGGCTTTTATAAAAGGAAGAAATATACATAATCATATTAGGTTGATTCTTGATATGATTGATTATTGTCACTTAATTAAGACTGAAAGTTTGGTGTTGTTTTAGGACTTTTATAAGCCCTTTGATACTGTTGAACATCCCTTTTTACTTAAAGACTTACATCACCTGGATTTTGGGGTAAACTTTTGTAATGTGATCAAAATGTTTTACAGCAACATCTACTGTATAGCTCTATTTCTCTTAACCCTGGAATGATGCCTAGGTTTGAGGTGCAGTGAGGTATTCGTCAGGGATGCCCTATTTCCCCTAAACTGTTCATCCTGACCACTCAATTCCTGCCGCTGATCATCCAGAATGATCCTGATCTGCAAGGTATGAACATTTTTGATAAAGAATTCAAAATAAGGCAATTTGCCGATGATACAGCTCTGTTTTTAAGAGACAAATCCATGGTAGTTAAGGCTCTCAACACTATCTCATCCTTCTCCCAGGCTTCAGGACTGTGTCTGAATATTAAAAAATGTGAATTGCCAACTATTCACACGTAGAACCAGAAGTGAAGTATTTACGTATAGTGATATCTAAAAACATGACTAGAAGAGAAGGCACCAACATCTGCAGTCGTATTGTTGACATGAAGAGATCTCTTGGTCATTGGCTGACTAGGGATATCACTTTATTTAGTAGCGTCATCCTTTCCAAAGCTGAAGGTCTTTCTAAATTAATTTATCCTTGTGTGTCCTCTATATTTTTCTCCCCAAAACATTAAGGAGGCCAACTCAGTTATTTTTCAATTCCTGTGGGAAAATAAAACCTACTATATTAAAAGATCACGACTGGTGACAGATTATGTTAAGGGTGGTGCTAGAGCTTTGGACTTTGAATCATTGGTAGGAACTTTTAAGATTAACTGGCTTAGAGCTTGTTTATTTCAATCTGATTCCATGTGGTTTCATATACCCAGATCTATAATTAAGGAACTAGGAGGAATTGACTTTTTATTGAAATGTGACTATGAGATTAACAAAATTCCTGTTAAATTATCTAGTTTTCACAAACAGATCCTTTCTTTCTGGAAAATGATGTTTACACACAACGTCTCTCCCCACATGTCAACAATACGGAACAATAGAGTGATAACTGTTAACAGAAAGTCATTGTTTAATAGAAACTGGTATTTTGATTGTGACTGACTTGTTGGACTCAGATGGTACTATGTTGGATTATCTATCTTTTTTGAAGAAATTTAATTTAGGTTGTCCGCAGAAAGAATACAGGATGGTTTGTCGTGCTATCCCATTGGCTTTAAGGCAGCTAATATGTAATATAATGTTATATACAGAAGTCAAACCAGTGGTGCCAAATAAAAAAAATGGAAATTGTAATCTAAACCATAGCAAATGTAACAATAAGGTTATTAGTGTGAACCTTAATTCTTTTCCACGAGTTTGACTCGAGTAGGTGTTTACAGGCTTATCATGGGGATCAGTCACTCATCGAAAAGGCGTTTTCTAAATTTGTTAAGTGGCCTGTTTCGCCAAAAGTTAAAGAAACTCTAATTAATAATATATACCCAGTGTCCGAATTTCTAAAGAGAACGATTAAATTCGAGGTGGACCTGTGTTCTTTTTGTGATTCAGCCTGTGAAACATTACAACACCTGTTTTTTCTATGTCGTGTGTCAGCTGATTTTTGGTCAGAAATACACACCTGGTTATCACTGGAGATCAATGATATTCCATAGTTTAACATATCTGATGTTATCTTCTACATGGATAACCTACACCCCTCTGTTTCTATTGTGATTAACATTATTATCCTTTTAGGTAAATATCATATACATTGTAGTACGTGGATAAATAGTAAACCGTCTTTCATATGGTTCTTAAATGACTTTAAACAATACTCCCTGTCACTTAAGAAACTGAAACTGTAGGATCTGTGATGACATTTCTCATTTGTTACTGTTTTGATTCCTGCCTCCAGTGCCACGCTCTCTTTATTTTGCACTCAATTTTTATTACTGTGAATCTTTTACCCCCCCCCCTTTCGTTCCTTTCTTTTGTTATTGTATTGTAGTAATTGAATTTTGATTTGTTTTATCTTCTGTGAGATTTTGTACTGAAATGTATTTTGTTTGTTATTCAATCAAAAACATTTTTTCAACCGACTGTACGGCCCAGTAGGGGGCGGTAATACACCTAAAAGCTGGCTGAAAATCATTAAAAACAACGTAAAGAAGAAGAAAAAGACGGCGAAGAAGAGTTGACGTTGCCAGATTGGGTGAAGTTCCTCCTGATTGTGGATGGAGGTTTTGCTTGTGAGGGTGAAGGTTGGTTTTTTTTTTGCTCACGCTAAAGTATCTGGCAACCCATGTGCTGCTGGGCCTCTGGCTTTGGTGTGAAGGAGCGCTTCGTTCTCCACTCGTGTCCGATCAGTAAATCAGGTGAGTTAAAGTGAAACTTCCCACCTGAGCTGCTCGGGTAACATTATAGTGCAGATTCTGGACTCATCAATCTCTGGGTTTCTCCTCCAGTCTCCTGATTCTTTACAGATCTCAGAATGAAACCAGAGTCCAGACAGAGCTCCAGAGGAAAAACTCCACACACTCCGGATGATACTGGGTCAAAGGTCAGCTTTACTCACCTGGGGCCTCATGTACAAAGACTTGCGTTGAATTCATACTAAAACATTGCGTACGGACAAAGCTGTAAATGTGCCTACGCACAAAAAAATTCTGATGTATGAAACACTGCGTACATGGAATCCCACGCAGATTCTTTTTGTACATCCGAATTAACGTGAAATTGAGCGCACGAGCGCAAAACCCCTCCCTGCCTCCTCCCCCATATAAATATGGCAATGACTCCATTTGGCAAAACCAAACGAAAAAGCAATGGCAAAAGCAAGCAAGAAGTGAAACTACACAGAATGTGAATTGGAGGTGCTCCTATCGGAGGTAGACCGGAGAAAAACTGTGTTATTTGCAAATTTGTCCTCCGGAATTAATAAAAAAAAATAATAAAATCTTAGCTGGAATAATATCTTTAAATACATCACTCACCAAGAAGCCACCCATGGCGCACCTTGCCACCTTGGAGCCTCATCCCAGCCATGCTGTTTGTGAGCATGAATGAATGAATCATGGGTTGACCCAGGCCACCTTGCCACAATATTTGTTAGGCGCATTTGAGCAGGGCTGGTTCTAGACCTGACCATATGGAGGGGCAGTGAGAAATTTTGAAGGGGGCATCCTGGTCTACCATTGTTTTTTCCCAAGATCATGCGACGGGGCGCGCAGTCAGATCACGCAACTGGGCGGGGGTGTGTGCGCGCGGTCAGATCATGCAACGGGGGTTGTGCACGGTCAGATCTTGCAAAGGGGGGTGCGCGTGGTCAGATCATGCAACCTGTTTGAGCATCACATATTATTTGCACATTTATTGAATGGAAATGTTTCCGATTCACGTATGCAAATTCGTCTTCAGATGGCGCCTTTATAGCAATGTGCGTGCAGTCGATCGCTCCGATTACATTAGGAAAACCGGCGATTGCTGCAATTTGCGCTTTAATGTTTGGCTGGTCAACTGCATGATATGGAAACCTTATATACCTGCTAGACATGTGGATGATCCCGTCCCATACAGCTGGCATTGCACGGCTCAAAGACGACTGGCTTAACCCTGAGCGGTCTGCCAGTTCCCTTTGGAAAGAACCAGTTGCCAGGAAACCAAGCGTTGTCAGCACCTGTAAGGGACCGGGTAATGCGTGGCTCCTTGCTGTCTCTCTTTCCAAATTTGGACCCAACTCAACACAGAGCTCCAAGAGGATAGCTCTTGGAAATCTGAAACGGCTAATAAGCCAGTCATCATCATTGTCCAGAAATCACTGTGATCCCTAAAAACGTGTTCCCTTCGGATTCGGCCATTGACAATGTCCTTTTCAAATGCTTTTATATGTTCTAAATCAAATAATTGGTAGAATAACATTGTGTCAATTAACCCATTTTATAAATTATAAATGAATAGCAATGTTTTTCACATGTGTTGGTGCGATACTTTGTAGTGTGCAATTTAACATAATTGCCTCTAGGAGTCGCCAACAGAAATAAAACAAACTGACAAGAAATACACGTACGCCAGACATGAAGTTGGCGTGGAAGAACGCACATTATCACGTTAATTTCACTGTTAGTAAATCCGACCGTGAGCGTGAAAACAGGCGTAAGTAAAGTTTTTGTGCGTATGCAGCGTTGATACATGAGGCCCTTGATGTCTGATTTCTCTCTCATTATTATTATATTCTCTGAGAACTTCTGTAGGATTAACAGAGGAGCGAACCAAAACACAAGCCTGATACCCCTGATACTTTTTTCCATTTGTTTGCGTGGGGTTGGGGGCGGGTGGGGTTGAGTTTCCCGCACATTTCTCACATGGCATTTGTCCCGTATCGATTCAATACAGAACAAGACTTTTACTTTCCAATTTCAGGACTATTCCATGGTTGCAGGACAATTTGCAACCCTGACATTCAGTCATGATATATCTTTCATTTAAATGTTAAAAACTGTACTGAGTAAAAACAGCTGGATGAAACAATAACTGTCTTCATTTCAGGCTGCAGGGTGACTATTTTAAAGGGGGTGTGATTTTACCCACTGTATTTATAAACTTACAGAAGTTACAGAACCACAATACAAATCGATTGCTTATGGCGTTATTGTCATATCTATCAGATGGTCCCTGGTGATTCCCATTATTGTTATTTAATGGTCAAGCTACATTACGGTATTGTAGGATAAATACCAGTAACAATACCATAACCACATGGGGATGAAATCTAAGCTTAATTAAATATCTTGATTCTTTTTTTTCTTCCTGTTTTTCAGATGTATCAATGCTCAGAGTGTGGGAAGAGTTTTAGCAAAAGATATCGCAAAATTCACCAGCGGATTCACACTGGAGAGAGGCCATTTCACTGTCGATTGTGTGGGTTGAGTTTTGCTCGTAAAAGCCTTCTCCAACGGCATGGGCTTGTCCACACAGGAGAGAAACCATTTCACTGTCAATTGTGTGGGATGAGTTTTGCTCGTAAATCCCATCTCCAACGGCATGACCGCGTCCACACAGGAGAAAGGCCATATCAGTGTGGACAATGTGGGAAAAGTTTTACTCGTGAAAGTCATGTCCAAAATCATGAACGCACACACACAGGAGAGAAGCCATTTCAATGTGGACAATGTGGGAAAAGTTTTATTACTAAAAGTCATATGCAATGGCATGAGGTCATCCACACAGGAGAAAGGCCGTATCACTGTGGACAATGTGGGAAGAGTTTTGCTCGTGAAAGTCATGTCCAAAAGCATATGCTCACCCACACACTATAGAAACTGTATCACCGTGGACGTTGTTTACAGGGCTATAACTCATTATGTTCGTATAAGAAACATAAATGCCCTGACATAAAATCATGAGCTCGTGATCATGACCAGAAGGGGGCGGTAATGGAACATTATGGATTTTCTCAAATGGGAACTACAGTATATTTGGTGGAAGGTTGATAATGCAGTGAAAAGTATTTTGGTGAACGGAGTAAGAGGACAAGGTACAGAGTGTTTAATGGGTTTCATAAGGGTAATGGACCAGTATGGACTTTCTCAAATGGAACTATATTGTTTAACCAATGTGAATCCCTCACAGTAACATATCCAAACAGAACCCGAACTAAGACAATTTGGTGGGATATTTCTGGGAGGCCTTACTGTGTCATTGCACTGTCCATTTAATCTCAGCTAGTTACATTGTTTGGCCAAAAGTATAGTGCTATCTGACCACCACCAGATATCAGTTCAATACATCAAGAAAATCAAACAATATGTGAGAACGAACAGAGAAAACAGACTGCAGGACACAAATGCTACCTGAAGTGATGAGCTGCATAAAAAATAAGTTACCAGACATGCTTGACAAACAGGAGCAGAGAATAATTACACAAGATCAACATCACCCTGACTTATGAACACCACAGATAGAGGTATTGGTAGGGGTATCCAAGAGTCATGGTAGTGTGGGGCCATCGAGAGGACCTCAGCCCTGTGAGGACGTTGCTTACAGGGCTATAACTCATTATGTTCATATAAGAAACATAAATGCCCTTACATAAAACCATGAGCTCCTGATCATGACCAGAAGGGGGCGGTAATGGAACATTATGGATTTTCTCAGTATATTTCTACAGTATATTTGGTTGAAGGTTGATAATGTGGTGAAAAGTAAGGACAACGTACAGAGTGTTTAGTGGGTTTCATAAGGGTAATGGAACATTATGGATTTTCTCAAATGTAACTATACTCAGCAAAAAAAGAAACGTCCTCTGACTTTCAACTGTTTTTACTTTCAGTAAACTTTGTGCAAATATTTGTATGAACACTAAAAGAGTCAACACCATAAGACATAACCTAAAATTGTTTCACAATGTGTCCCTGAATGAAGGGAGGCTCAAAATAAAAAGTACCAGTCAGTATCTGGTGGCCACCAGCTGCTTGAAGTAGTGCAGTGCATCTCCTCCTCATGGACTGGACCAGATTTGTCAGTCCTTGCTGTGAGATGTTTGAATTGTGTGTTCCTGGTGTGACTCGGGCAGTTGTTGTGGCCATCCTGTACCTGTACATCCTGCAGGTGTGATATTCGGATGTACCCATCCTGTGCAGGTGTTGTTACACGTGGTCTTCCACTGCGAGGATGATCAGCTGTCCTTCCTGTCTCCCTGTAGCGCCGTCTTAGGCGTCTCACAGTGCGGACATGACGATTTATTGTCCTAGCCACATCAGCAGTCCTCATGCCTCCCTGCAGCATGCCTAATGCACGTTCACGCAGATGAGCAGGGGCCCTGGGGATCTTTCTTTGGGTGTTTTTCACAGTCGGTAGACAAGTCTCTTTAGTGTCCTGCGTTTTTACAACTGTGACCTTAAATGCCTACTTTCTGTAAGCTGTTAAGGTCTTAACGACCATTCCACAGGTGCATGTTAATTAATTGATTATGGTTAATTGAACATGCATGGAAAACATTGTTTAAACCCTTTACAATGAAGATCTGTAACGTTATTTGGATTTTTACAACATTATTGTTGAAATACACAGTCCTGAAAAAGGGACGTTTCTTTTTTTGTTTATATTGTGTAACCAGTGTGAATCCCTTACACTAACATATGCAAACAGAACCCAAACTAAGACAATTTGTGGGGATATTTCTGGGCGACCTTACTGTCATTGCACTGTCCATTTAATCTCAGCTAGTTATATTGTTTGGCCAAAAGTATGGTGCTGTCTCATCACCATCAGATATCAGTTCAATACAGCAAGTAAATCAAACAATATGTGAGAACGAACAGAGAAAACAGACTGCAGGACACAAATGCCACCTGAAGTGATGAGCTGCATAAAAATTAAGTTATCAGACATGCTTGACAAACAGGAGCAGAGAATAATTACACAAGATTAACATCACCGTGACTTATGAACACCATAGATAGAGGTATTGGTAGAGGTATCCAAGAGTAATGGTAGTGTGGGGCCATCGAGAGGACATCAGCCCTGTGAGGACAAATGGTTTGACTGTGAGGTGTGAGCAGTGGTGGACAGTAAAGTAATAAATGTAATTATTTACTCGACTTAAACAGCCCCTATTGTGCTTTTTCAAATATGATCTTTCATGCAGTGTGTCATGTAGCTGTATTTGAACATAGTGCAGATAGTTTATCTGTGATGCCGACAGTGCACCATAAATTAAGTTTTTGTTTATTAACAAAAATGAGTCGGCTCACCTAAACTAGTCATTAGCAATTAGAATCGTTCTCTGTTACGGATCTACGTCACTCCTTAACATATTTGCATAACGTCCACCCACGTTCTATGTCGCGAACAACTTGCCCGCCATCTTACAATTAACATTACCACACTCTTGTTAATGTGACCGAGCATTCATGCCGGGTTCACTTAAACACGAATATAAATATACATATAATATTAAAAAAATATTAAATATAAAAAAACAATAAAAAACGAGAGCACACGAAATCCTTTTTAACTGTTTATTCTCCACCATTCACCAGAACTTCAAGTTCAAGTAGGCTTTATTGTCACTTCAATCATATACAGTTAGTACACAGTGAAACGAAACAATGTTCCTCCAGGACCAAGGTGCTACATGCAACATAAATTTACAATATAAATTAACAGAAAAATTTAACTAGCTAACTAAGAGGCATAGTAAGCTGGCTAGCAGAGACAAGACAGATTGACCTAACATAAATTGCAACATAAATGAACAAAAACTAACTAGCTAGGGAAGACTATCTACAGGGTAGACAACACAGACAACATAAAGTGCACGTGCAAATGTGCAAACAAAAGCAAGAAAGTGACATAACATAATAATAAGGTGTTGTGGTGATGAGTTGAGGTAGTGGAGAAACAGTAAACATTCCTTAACTTAACCTAGCAGCAAGAATTAAGACGTTAAGAAGTTAGTGCAAAAAGTAGTCTAGTAATGAATATTGTGCAAAAGAGCATTTGGTAGTGTAGGTCAGTGTGTTTGCGCTTGTGTTGATTAGTCAGTCCAGACTCAATGTTTTGAGGTAGTTGAGTTAAGCTGAGTGATAAAGTTTGTGTGTGCGCGTGTGTGTTTATCAGTCCAGTCCCTTTTTGTTCAGAAGACGGATAGCTTGTGGAAAAAAGCTGTTGCATTGTCTGGATGTGTATGCCCGAATGCTTCGGTACCTTTTTCCAGATGGCAGGAGTGTGAAGTGTGTGTGAGAGGGGTGTGTCCGATCAGCCACAATGCTGGTGTGGATGCAGCGTGTGGTGTAGATGTCTTCAATAGAGGGGAGAGAGACCCCGATGATCTTCTCTGCTGTTCTCACTATCCGCTGTAGGGTCTTGCGGTCCAATATGGCACAATTCCCAAACCAGACAGTGATGCAACCACTCAGGATGCACTAAAGATGTTCCTCTAAAGTGGTCAGGATTGGGGGTGGAAGCTGGGCCTTCCTCAGTCTAAAGAAGAGATTCTGTTGGGCTTTCTTGTGTAGGGAGCTGGTGTTGAGGGACCAGCTGAGGTCCTTCTGCATGTGAACGCCCAGGTATTTGGTGCTTTCGACGATCTCCACAGAGGAGCCGTTGATGCTCAGCTGAGAATGGTCGCCTCGTGTCCTCCTAAAGTCAACAACCATCTCCTTTGTCTTGTCAACATTCAGAGACAGGTTGTTGTCTTTACACCAGTCCGGTAGCCTCTGCACTTCCTCTCTGTCCGCTGACTCATCGTTCTTGCTGATGAGACCCACCACATTCGTGTCAGCAGCGGATTTAATGATGTGATTCGATCTGTGTGTTGCTACACAGTCGTGAGTCAGCAACTTAACACTTGCGAAGGCTCATGCCTCTTGCCGTAGATTCTACAGCAAGCCCCGAGAGAGAAAATGCCGAAGTGTAAGGGCACAGAGCATGCACACTACACACACACGCGAAGTGTAAGGGCACGGAGCATGCGCACCACACACACACACACACACACACACACACACACACACACACACAATCGTTATTTGTTTTGGACGAGAGAAGGAGAGATTGCTGTGGATGACTATCTTTCGAAGATTTTTTAACCGGATTATCTTTGACTGGACATATTCCCCAGACTTCTCACCCTACGTCATCGGCCTCCCGGACTTCATTAACCCCGGTGAGACGAACCATACTCTGTATACATGGATAACACACATACAATAAACACGGACTTCGGACATTTTCCACTCACACACACACATACACATACCGTTTATTATATATAGTTTGTAAATATTGTTTAGATCTTTGTTTGGTTGTGGTGCACCTTTTCGTTTACTTTATTTAGTTTTGTATAATACACGTTTGCTTTATCTACTTGTTTGTGTTTGTCCTTTTTGCTCACCGGCCTTTTAACGCAACACCGACACAAAGGTAAAAGACCTCTCGATTTTTGTAGCCACAGTTAATATAAAATTAGCTGCTTGTTACACGGTAAAACCGACGCCATCTTTTCTATGTATTGACGGGTCTCCAAAGCCGTCGTTCAGTTATGGTCATGGGCGTTTTGTTTTCCGACACACGCTGTAGCGGTAGACCAATCATAAATGGCCGCGCCATCTGACCAATCACAGCAGTGAGGGCTCACGGAAAGGAGGGGTTTAGACAGACTGAATCTTCAAACTGCTTCACACGAGTCGTTTACGAATCATTTAGAAATGGGGTAAAATTAAATCTATTCTTGGAGAAAACTAAAGTGTTTTTTGACCTTGCATACATGTAAACCTGTTTTAAGAGACTCATTAAGCAATATTAGCTACCTTTAAAAGGGCATAATAGGACCCCTTTAAGTATTTCTTGTACCTTTTCACAGCCATGAACACAGATGTTTTTAGTTGTACTGCTCCCTGATTGTGACTGTTTTGTTTTTTAATCGAGAAGGAAGTTGTGCTTTAAATATTAATAGATTTTTTTTTAAAGCAGCTTTAGGGAATCAGAAGAATAATATGGAAATGTGTATGAGTCGAAATGCTTAGATTGTCCCTTAAATTTACTGTATTGTACATTTTCTGTATTGTATGTATGACATAAACAAAAGAAAATATTGTCAGCATTAATATAGTCAAAAAACAGTATTCAAATCAAAACAAAAATTTTATTTGTTGTATGGCTGTGTAAGTGACAAATACAATTTGAATGTGAATATTGTTTCAGCTATAACCAAGTTCAGTAAATACAAGCAAAAGGAAGAAGAGATGATTGATCTACTAAGGGATATTGGGAAGGGTAAGGACACAGTAAAAAGTATCCTGGTAAATGGAGAAAAAGGAAAAGATAGAAAGGAAAAGGAAAAGTGTGTTTAATGGGTTTCATAAGGGTGACAGGACTGGAAAAGTGGATATAGACTGAAAGGAAGATGAGGGAGATCATGACCAGAAGGGGGCGATATCGGAACATTATGGATACCATCCGGCGGTAAACACCAAGAAGAAAAAGACATGAAGAAGAGTCCATTTTTGTACTGTGTAACCGACTGTGCAGATCAAAGAGGGGATCCAAGATGGCAGAGTGATTAGCAAGTTTGGTGCAGGCTCTGGAACTTTTTTTTTTGGAATAGTGACCTTAAAAAGTAAAAGAGTGATAACCCAATATTTGTGGATGTAAACTAGTACCAGAATAACCAACTGGCCACCAAATTCGCCTTAATGATCCTGTATTTTCTGATATTTTCTGCGACTAAGATGGATCATGACTACACCTTGTGGGTGCTGTGAGAGGAGTGTGAGGACAACGACGTTGAAGCTTTGGAAGTCGATGATACGATCTCCAAAGATGACAAAATCAACTGGGCTCACACTCTGACAAAAGGACAGAACCCGAAGAAAGTAAAAGTGGCATGAGCCTGGACGTTGGAGGATGAGGACACCGCTGCTGCTATCCTGCAAGCAGTCAACGTCTTAATGCAGAAGATGGATGAACACACGGCACTGCTGCGAAAGTTTGAAAAGCGCATTGATGGGAACACAGCGGAAATAAGGAAGAATAAAGAAGGTATCGCAGAACTCCAGGAGAAAGTTATTGAGCTCCAGAAAGAAAACAAATCCCTGCGCAGCTTCTCTGAGGAACATGCTCGTTACAAGAGGAGGCTGACTGGTCTTCCTGAGAAAGATGATGAGGACACGTGAGAGATGGTCATTGGGATTCTCACCAGAGTTGTACCAGTGTGTAGGGAATATTTGATTTTTAGTCTGTTTCATGATATTCTGTGTGCGTGAGAACAGAATGTTACTTTTTCTCTTACCTCGACACAAGCTGCACTTTCAATATACACATCCTATAGTAGTTTATGTTAAAGATCGTAAAACTGTTGAACGCTCGTAAATGCAGAGCTACTCCCAATTTTATGTTCTTCTTTACCTTATCTTTCATCTGACCAGATGCAAACACTCCTGCACCCACCTTTTCTTTGGTTCTTTGTGTGTGTGCGTATATACTGTATACTCCTGTCTTCCACAATAAACTTTGAACGTCTCACTAAGCACGGACTTGTGTATTATTGAGAGGTTCCCTGGATCCAGGCGGGAAGCAAAATCCAAGCTGAGCACTGAGTAGAACAAAGGGGGTCTATCAAAATTCAAGAAATCCTTACACCGTGTCTGTGGATAGACTGAGTGAAACTCTTGACACTGTTCATCGGCTGGGAAGGAAGGTAAACGCTGCATCATCCCCGTCCCCAAGAGCCATAATTATTCAGTTCGGTATGAGGACGGTCCAGGACGACATCAGGAAGAAATCGAGGAATGCAAGAGTTTGTAAAGAGATGAACATCCGCTTTAAGGAAGACTTCTTCAAAGAAGATCAGGAGGCTCAAGACAAACTGTGGCCGCTGGTTCAGGACATCAGGAGTAAAGGGAAGAGAGCATTTCTGAAGGAAGGCTACGCTCTGATTGACAACCAAAGAGTGGATCCGAACTGAACATTATGTATGACTGTTTTTCACCCCTCAGGTATGCTGATCATATCAGCTTCAATGTTTAATATGTTCCCTGATTGTTAAGGGTGTTTTATATAGGACACAGCTGCTCGTTCCTGGTTGTGTCTTGATGTATTTGAGTCTAAATATCAACAGTAGTGAAAACATCAGTTTCATATTTTCGGCTTTTCAAGTTTGTACACAGTAACCACGCATTAATGCCTTCCTTTCAAGGTTTTACATATTGCATATCTTTTCTTTCAACAGAATGTAAGTAAACCCATCCATACTGTACACATACAATAATGAATAATTGAGAAACAAGTTAAAGCATCATATTAATAATAACAGTATGGCTGCACACACACATAAACGTATGTAGCAACTGAGATTTTTTTTTTTACACTAACAAAAGTAATAACTTGGCTTACCGAGATCCGATGTGGAAGGGGAGACGATTTCCTGGAGCATTGCTGTGGCTGAATTTAATGCCCCAGTAAGTTGATTTGATGGTCTGTGTCCCAGCACCGAATCCATCACATCATAAAAATAATCTTTACCACCTGCACCGCTGCCACTTTTACACAGCCCCTTCTTTTTTACTTCTTTTTTTTTAAGTACTTTGCAATTTCTCTTGAATCTCTGCGGATATCCAAATTGCTAAAAGCGCTTTAGCTTCCTCCGCGCACCACGTTTGGGTCGCCGCCATTTTATTTTTAGAAAAATCTCCCTATAACTCCGCCCACTGCTCGTGATGTCACGGGTTCTCGGTTCTAGACCAGCAGAGTTTAGGGGCCGGTTCGGTGCTTATTTTTGGACACTGGCACCAATTTTTTTCTGTGGAAAAGCGCGGCACTGGTTCCAAAATTGGGAACCGGCACGGGAACCAGAGCAGTGGAAAAGGCCTACTAGAGTCACTCTGTTGAAGCTGTGACTCTAGTTTCCTTCCATAGCACTGCTTCACCTCTTTCACCGCCTTGTACGGATCCATGTCCCCGATGCAAGTCCCGTGTTGTATGCGGTGGTGCGAGATCTCAGAGCGTCGTGGATGGTTTTATCCACCCACGGCTTCTGGTTGGGAAATGTTCTGATAGTCTTTTTTTCCATGGTATCATCCGCTAGCTTCCCAATGAATCCCACAACCGCTTCCGTAAACATGCTGACGTCATCGGAGCTGTTTCTGAACATGTCCCAGTCTGCGTCATCGAGTGCATCCTGTAACGCCGCCACCGATTGGTCCGTCCAGCGCGCGACCTCCCTCTGAACCCGAACTTCCTGCTTCAGCCTTTGTTTGTATATTGGCGTGAGGAAGATGGCGGCGGATTTACTAAACGGTGGACGAGACTGCACCTTGTAGCCGTCCTTGACTGTCGTGTAGCAGTGATCAAGTGTCCTTTCGCCCCTGGTGGGGCAGGTGATGTTCTGATAAAAGTTCGGCATCCCGGTGCTGTGTCTGGTGCTGTGTGAGCGCCTCATGCAGCTCGCATAAGGCAGTGTCCGTGTCCACTTGTGTTGGAATATAAACGGCGCTTATTATGGCCGAAGTGAACTCCCGGGGTAGATAAAAAGGACGACACATGATGGACACCAGGTTTGGTGTGCAGGAGCGTGTAAGAGGAACAACGCTCGTGCTGTTGCACCAGCTGTTGTTCACCATTAAACACACGCCGCCTCCCCTTGACTTCCCCGAGTCCTGCGTCCTGTCCATGCGGTGAACCAAGAAGAACTTGGCTGGCTGGATGGTGTGGTCTGGCACCGCTGGGTTCAGCCATGTCTCGGTGAAGCAGAGAAGGTTGCAGTCCCGAATGTCTCTCTGGAACTTTATCCTGGCCCTGAGGTCATCGAGTTTGTGCTCCAGTGACTGGACGTTGGCGAGCAGGATGCTAGGCAGAGGTGTGCACGAGCTCTCAGCCTGTTTCTGACGCCGGCTCGTTTCCCTCGGGGCCGCCGCTTCGCGTCGCATCCATTGTTCTTCCTCAGGATCTCACTCGGCCAGCTCGGATCCGGAGTTAAAAATGTCGATTTGTCAGTACATTGTATACCAATAGAAACAAGGGTGTCTCTATCATACTTAATGTACTCAATGGTGGTGATTTTGCCGGTTTAAAGTTACTGGAAATTACTTTAAAATACAAAAACAAAGAAAAGTAGGTCGGAGCAGTCGTGACGGCAGCCGACCTCACCGGCGCCATCTTGGAATCTCAAATAAGTAAGTCTTCCAATAAAAGGAAAAAACAGGAACAAAAGAACATTATTGAGGGCATAAACAAACTGTGCTACAAATAGGATTTATCATTAGACGAACAAATACAATTACACAATTTTCAATCTCAATTGGACAAACTGTTTTTGGAGAAAGCAAATGGTGCCTATTGAGGAGGGAGAGAAAAATTCTTCCTACTTCTTTAATTTAGAGAAGCGGAGACAATCTAAAAAAAAGATTCAATCACTGAATATTGAGGGGGTTGACCAAGACTGAGTAAATGAGGAAATATTACAGTTTTTTAGATATCTTTATAAGTCTCTTTTCCAAGATGGCGCCGGTGTGTGTGGCTTGGCGTTTTCTGCTGACTACGCTTTTTGGATTATTATTGTTTGTCACTTCTCAAAAAGTTAACTCTCTTGGTATATGATCGCCAAACACTCTTGAACCTTCGGTTTGCTGTGGAAAATTTTACACGGTTTGAGAATAATGAGCAAAATCACTTCCACCCACTGCTATCGGGAATACCTGCTCACCTCTACCGCTGTGCACTTCCAGGTCGCCGGAGAAAGCGCTCCAGTCGCCGAGGCAAACGCAGCAGTCGCCAAGTGAAGCTTAAAGCCTGTTTGGCGTGTTTTCCTGAGACCTTTTGATCGATCTATGGAACTGACCAGTACCGTATTATGTCTCGGGGTTTCACGGACGTGGTACCCTGCCTGGTACCTGTGGTTGGCTCGGATGAATTTTCTCGGTCGCATCGTAGCACTCCACGTTTTCACCGGCTGCGAGGGGCGAATGCGGAGAACCTGCGCTCGCTTTTTCGGGCGCCCTGGCCTTATCTCAACCCGCCCTCGACTCTAAACAGGATGACCAAGATGGGCCTGGTAAATGTCAGGTCACTAACCAACAAAACTTTCATTCTGAAGGAGTTTATCACCTCACGTGGTTTAGACTTTCTTTTTATTATGGAGACGTGGCTGAATGTTGGTGAGTACAGTGCCTTCTCTGAACTTCTCCCCTCATCATACTGTATTCAATTCAATTCAATTCAATTCAATTTTATTTATATAGCGCTTTTAACAATGGTCATTGTCTCAAAGCAGCTTCACAAAAATTAAAGAAATTTAACAAAAAATAATAATAATAATAAAAAATTAATTAATTAATTAAAAATAATAATAATAATAATTATAGAAAAGAAAATAATTGGAAGTGTGGATGTGTGAGAAAAATGTGTAGATAATAATAATGAGACGAATGAATGAAATTTCTCTGATGAGCAAGCCAAGGGTGACGGCGACGGTGGCAAGGAAAAACTCCCTGAGATGGCATTAGGAAGAAACCTTGAGAGGAACCAGACTCAACAGGGAACCCATCCTCATTTGGGCGATAACAGATAGAAATGATATAACATCTTGTGTGTTGTGCAGGTGAAAATTCAATATGACAGAAATTATTTAAATTGACATGAAGACCAGTTCAGCATAGGGACGAGTCAGTAGGTGCATCATATGCCTATCTAAACTCCCCGAGAACATCGGGTCGAGGAGGAGGAATCGCGGTGGTCTATAGGGAGAACTTCTATTGTATGCAGCTGTTGTTACTGACTTTTTCCAGCTTTGAGCTGAACTTGTTTGAGCTTGGCCGCTCTCACACAGTGCTGTGTGGAGTGATTTCAGCTACAGCTGATCCAAAACTCAGCTGCTCGACTATTAACGTCCACGCGTAAAAGAGAACATATCTCTCCAGTTCTGGCTTCTCTTCATTGGCTCCTGGTACATTACCGAATAAATTAAAAAATTCTCTTGGTCACGTTCAAATGTTTACATGGCCTTGCCCCTTCCTACCTCTCTGATCTGCTCCATCCCTATGACCCACCCCGGTCTCTCAGATCATCAGATAAACATTTGCTGACGGTACCCAAGACCAAATGCAAGCTCAGGGGTGATCGGGCGTTCTCTGTGGCGGCTCCCAAATTATGGAATGACCTACCATTGACCATTCGTGAGGCCACATCATTGAGGGTGTTTAAGTCCAGTCTTTAAACTCACATGTTTTCTCTGGCATTTAAACCAACATGAGATGTTGATTTTATATACTGCTTGATATGCGTGTGATGTGATACTAATTATGTTCTTCTTTTATTATTTTATAAAATTTTATTTATTTTTATTATCTTGTATTTATTTTTATTTCATTTTATTAGATTACTGTTATTATTTTTTTTTTTTTATATGTGAAGCACTTTGGGACATTCTTGTTTGTTAAAGTGCTATACAAATAAATATGAGTTGAGTTGAGATAAGTCAAACTATTCAGGGGAGAACGGTATTGCGTTTTTTTGAGAGACTTAGAGGTTCTATTGGAACATTGGATGAAGATTTGAAGGTTCTTATGGAAGGTGAACTCGCGATTGAAAAGGTGGACGAGGCAGTCAAATGGATGCCTAGGGGTAAATCACCAGGAATTGATGGGTTAACGATGGAATTTTACTCCTTTTTCTGGCAAGACATTAGATTAATGCTTTTCAATCCATATAGAATTTATCTCATTGACTAATATTTCACCCAGAATGAAACAATGTCTCATCACTTCAATCCCAAAACCCAATAAAGACAAACTTTTATTGGACAATTGGAGACCCAAAACCCAGTTCTGTGCAATGACTATAAATTATTGGCTAATGTTCATGCGAACTGTTTAAATGAGTGTTTAAAACACTTAGTGGACGAGTGTCAGTCGGCTTTTATAAAAGGAAGAAATATACATAATCATATTAGATTGATTCTTGATATGATTGATTATTGTCACTTAATTAAGACTGAAAGTTTGGTGTTGTTTTAGGACTTTTATAAGCCCTTTGATACTGTTGAACATCCCCTTTTACTTAAAGACTTACATCACCTGGATTTTGGGGTAAACTTTTGTAATGTGATCAAAATGTTTTACAGAAACATCTATAACTCTGTTTCTCTTAACCCTGGAATGACGCCTAGGTTTGAGGTGCAGTGAGGTATTCGTCAGGGATGCCCTATTTCCCATTAACTGTTCATCCTGCTCACTCAATTGCTGGCGCTGATCATCCAGAATGATCCTGATCTGCAAGTTATAAACATTTTTGTTAAAGAATTCAAAATAAGTCAATTTGCCGATAATACAGCTTTGTTTTTAAGAGACAAATCCATGGTAGTTAAGGCTCTCAACACTATCTCATCCTTCTCCCAGGCTTCAGGACTGTGTCTGAATATTAAAAAATGTGAATTGCTACCTATTCACACATGTTCTGATTCGAATATAGCTTCAATAAGAGTAGAACCAGAAGTGAAGTATTTAGGTATAGTGATATCTAAAAACATGACTAGAAGAGAAGACACCAACATATCCAGTCGTATTGTTGACATGAAGAGATCTCTTGGTCATTGGCTGACTAGGGATATCACTTTATTTAGTAGCGTCATCCTTTCCAAAGCTGACAGTCTTTCTAAATTAATTTATCCTTGTGTGTCCTCTATATTTCTCTCCCCAAAACATTAAGAAAGTCAACTCAGTTATTTTTCAATTCCTGTGGGAAAATAAAACCTACTATATTAAAAGATCACGACTGGTGACAGATTATGTTAAGGGTGGGGCTAGAGCTTTGGACTTTGAATCTTTGGTAGGAACTTTTAAGATTAACTGGCTTAGAGCTTGTTTATTTCAGTCTGATTCCATGTGGTTTCATATACCCAGATCTATAATTAAGGAACTAGGAGGAATTGATTTTTTATTGAAATGTGACTATGAGATTAACAAAATTCCTGTTAAATTATCTAGTTTTCACAAACAGATCCTTTCTTCCTGGAAAATGATGTTTACACACAACGTCTCTCCCCACATGTCAACAATACGGAACAATAGAGTGATAACTGTTAACAGAAAGTCATTGTTTAATAGAAACTGGTATTTTGATTGTGACTGACTTGTTGGACTCAGATGGTACTATGTTGGATTATCTATCTTTTTTGAAGAAATTTAATTTAGGTTGTCCGCAGAAAGAATACAGGATGGTTTGTCGTGCTATCCCATTGGCTTTAAGGCAGCTAATATGTAATATAATGTTATATATAGACGTCAAACCAGTGGTGCCAAATTAAAAAATTGGAAATTGTAATCTAAATGATAGCAAATGTAACAATAAGGTTATTAGTGTGAACCTTAAATTAATTATTTTCCACGAGTTTGACTCAGGTAGGCATTTGCAGGCTTATCATGGGGATCAATCACTCATCGAAAAGGCGTTTTCTAAATTTGTTAAGTGGCCTGTTTCGCCAAAATTCGCCTGTTGTAGGATCTGTGATGACATTTCTCATTTGTTACTGTTTTGATTCCTGCCTCCAGTGCCGCGCTCTCTTTATTTTGCACTCAATTTTTATTACTGTGAATCTTTTACCCCCCCCCCCCCCCCCTTCTTTCTTTCTTTCTTTCTTTCTTTCTTTTGTTATTGTATTGTAGTAATTGAATGTTGATTTGTTTCATCCTCTGTGAGATTTTGTACTGAATTGTATTTTGTTTGTTATTAAATAAAAAAAAACATTTTTAAACCGACTGTACGGCCCAGTAGGGGGCGGTAATACACCTAAAAGCTGGCTGAAAACCATTAAAAACAACGTAAAGAAGAAGAAAAGGACGGCGAAGAAGAGTTGACGTTGCCAGATTGGGTCAAGTTCCTCCTGATTGCAGATTGAGTTTTTTTTGTGAGGGTGAAGGTTGGATTTTTTGCGCACGATAACGTATCTGGCAACCCATGTGCTGCTGGGCCTCTGGCTTTGGTGTGAAGGAGCGCTTCGTTCTCCACTCGTGTCTCCTTGTGTCCGATCAGTAAATCAGGTGAGTTAAAGTGAAACTTCCCACCTGAGCTGCTCGGGTAACATTATAGTGCAGATTCTGGACTCATCAATCTCTGGGTTTCTCCTCCAGTCTCCTGATTCTTTACAGATCTCAGAATGAAACCAGAGTCCAGACGGAGCTCCAGAGGAAAAACTCCACACACTCCTGATGATACTGGGTCAAAGGTCAGCTTTACTCACCTGATGTCTGATTTCTCTCTCATCATTATTATATTCTCTGAGAACTTCTGTAGGATTAACACAGGAGCGAACCAAAACACAAGCCTGATACCCCTGATACTTTTTTCCATTTGTTTGTGTGGGGTTGGGGGCGGGTGGGGTTGAGTTTCCCGCACATTTCTCACATGGCATTTCGTAGTGGGTGTGATTTTACTAACTGCATTACAGTATTTAGATGTGCAGATGTTTTCCTCCTCCCTGACCTGAGGTGACGTGAACAATGTGACGCACAAGCAAGCAATAGAGAACTGACCGCACAACCTTTGTCATTATTCTGAAATTGTATTTACCTTAGTGCCACCCTGGGTCGTCAGTCCTGATCAATGAGAAGTGCGGTCTCTGTTACGGTACAGAACGTGACAGACAGGCTGAGGTAGAGGACTAAAAGACTTCCATTGTTGCAGGACAATTCGCAACCCTGACATTCAGTCATGATATATCTTTCATTTAAATGTTGTAAATGCAGCTGGATGAAACAATAACTGTCTTCATTTCAGGCTGCAGTGTGACTATTTTAAAGAGGGTGTGATTTTACCCACTGTATTTATAAACTTACAGAAGTTACAGAACCACAATACAAATCGATTCCTCATGGTGGTATTGTCATTATATCTATCAGATGGTCCCTGGTGATTCCCATTATTGTTATTTAATGGTCAAGCTACATTACGGTATTGTAGGATAAATACCAGTAACAATATCATAACCACATGGGGATGAAATCTAAGCTTAATTAAATATCTTGATTCTTTTTTTTTTATGTTTTTCAGATGTATGAATGCTCAGAGTGTGGGAAGAGTTTTAGTAAAAGATATCTCAAAATTCACCAGCGGATTCACACTGGAGAGAAGCCATATGAGTGCTCATACTGTGGGAAGAGTTTTACTCAGTGGGTTACTCTCTACGAGCACAAGCGCATCCACACAGGAGAGAAACCATTTCACTGTCGACTGTGTGGGTTGAGTTTTGCTCGTAAAACCCTTCTCCAACGGCATGAGCTTATTCACACAGAAGAGAAACCATTTCACTGTCGATTGTGTGGGTTGAGGTTTGCTTGTAAAACCAATCTCCAACGGCATGATCGCGTCCACACAGGAGAGAAACCATTTCACTGTCGATTGTGTGGGATGAGTTTTGCTCGTAAATCCCATCTCCAACAGCATGAGCTCGTCCACACAGGAGAGAAACCATTTCACTGTCGATTGTGTGAGTTGAGTTTTGCTCGTAAATCCCATCTCCAACGGCATGAGCTCATCCACACAGGAGAAAGGCCTTATCAGTGTGGACAATGTGGGAAAAGTTTTACTCGTGAAAGTCATGTCCAAAATCATGAGCGCACACACACAGGAGAGAAGTCATTTCAATGTGGACAATGTGGGAAAAGTTTTATTACTAAAAGTCATATGCAATGGCATGAGCTCATCCACACAGGAGAAAGGCCGTATCACTGTGGACAATGTGGGAAGAGTTTTACTCGTGAAAGTCATGTCCAAAAGCATATGCTCACCCACACACTATAGAAACTGTATCACCGTGGACGTTGTTTACAGGGCTATAACTCATTATGTTCATATAAGAAACATAAATGCCCTGACATAAAACCATGAGCTCCTGATCATGACCAGAAGGGGGCGGTAATGGAACATTATGGATTTTCTCAAATGGGAACTACAGTATATTTGGTGGAAGTTTGATAATGCAGTGAAAAGTATTCTGGTGAACGGAGTAAGAGGACAAGGTACAGAGTGTTTAATGGGTTTCTTAAGGGTAATGGACCAGTACACTGTAAATTCCAATAGCTTTGCTGACTTGCATATAAATAGTAAACTTTACTCAAAAAATTCAAACTATACTTCTTACATGGTTTTGTTGAGTAACACTTAATTGCAGGGTGAGTAAAACAATTTACTTAATAGTTTTAGTGATGCTTTCTTGCAAAACATAAGTAGCAACATATAAAGCAATGACGTTATTGTACCAATGAGAGGCAGTAGCGCGCCCAAGAATAATGAAGTAGAAAAAAAAAAGGGGGGGGGGGGGAGAGAAGCAAGAGGCAAGAGAGCATGCTTAGTAGAATTTGTGCCTGCTCAGCTCATGAACGGGTGAATTGGCGCCAATTTTCTGATGTTGAAAGAAGCAGCAGGAAGTTTTTAACATCTGAAGCTTCATTACGGTTTTAAGTTACATGTTAGGTTAAAATGTGTAAGAATAGTGATGATTTGGGTTAGATTTCAATTGTTCCTGACAGTGGATATATATTATCAGTGTTTTATACTGTGGCATGGGCGGGGGGAGGCGGCTGACGACCGTCATGCTTTGCGGGGGGGTTTGCTGTCCGTTCACCCTTTTCGGGAAAGTTGTTTGGGTTAGTGGTTTTCGGCCAAGTTGGGTGTTTTAAGATGTGTGTGTGTGTGACCTGTTGAATGTGCCCCGGTTCATGCTAAGGCTGAATTGGATGTGGTTCTTGAAGTGAATGTGTGGTGAATAAACTTCTCCCAGCCATTGCATTGGGCAGCAATTAAGCTCACTTAGTCTCTCCAAGTTCCGTTTTCACTGCTAGAAGGGATCTTGGAGATGAGTGAGCTTGGTTGCTGCCCAATGCAATGGCTGGGAGTATTTTATTAGGTCTCAGCACTGTATGGCATGAGCAGCACCTTCACTGAGATAGCACACACAACACGGCCGAAGCCGACATGTTCCCCAACATGGTGGACACATAGAGAACCCCCGCAAGGCATGATGGTCGTCGGCCACTGCTCCGCCCATGCCACAATGTAATAAACATTTGATGAACTTAAGTTATTGGAATAATGCTTACTTGCTTTTTTTTTATGGCAATCGGTTTCCTAAATTTTTCCTAGTAATGTGAACACTAATAGAAAGTTAACTCAAATAATGATTTCAGTCGACAGTACTTAAGTATACTTGATTAACAAGTTGTCTCTACAAATTGTGTTAAGTTATGCCAACTAAACATTAATACTCTACATGAAAATTTTAAGGCAATCGATTTCCTCACTTCCAAGTAAAGTCAACTTATTACATTTTACAGTGTATGGATTTTCTCAAATGGAACTATATTGTTTAATCAATGTGAATCCCTCACGCTAATATATTCAATTCAATTCAGTTTTATTTGTATAGCGCTTTTAACAATTGACATTGTCTCAAAACAGCTTTACACAATCAAAAGAACTATTTATATGCAAACAGAACCCGAAATAAGACAATTTGGTGGGATATTTCTGGGAGGCCTTACTGTGTCATTGCACTGTCCATTTAATCTCAGCTAGTTACATTGTTTGGCCAAAAGTATGGTGCTGTCTGACCACCACCAGATATAAGTTCAATACATCATATAACAATATGTGAGAACGAACAGAGAAAACAGGCTGCAGGACACAAATGCCACCTGAAGTGATGAGCTGCATGAAAAATAAGTTATCAGACATGCTTGACAAACAGGAGCAGAGAATAATTGCACAAGATCAACATCACCCTGACTTATGAACACCATAGATAGAGGTATTGGTAGAGGTATCCAAGAGTAATGGTAGTGTGGGGCCATCGAGAGGACATCAGCCCTGTGAGGACAAAGTGTTTGACAGTAAAGTAATAAACGAAATTATTTACTCGACTTAAACAGCCCCTATTATGCTTTTTCAAATATGATCTTTCATGCAGTGTGTCATGTAGCTGTATTTGAACATACAGTGGGTGCACAGGCAGTATGCGACTTCTACCGTCGCAGCGTATGGCGTCAGCATTTGGGTTTGTGCGTTTGCTGGCTTTTACCACTGAGTGGCGCTATATAACTATAGACTGACGCCTCAGGCATCAACTCGTTCTCCCCAGGCTTAATGAGGCGCAGGTCGTCCACAGCTGCACGTCGTTGCAGATAAAATAAAGTGAAACATTGTAAATAAACTAATTCATAATCACAGTAGTAACATTACAGTACAAATTTATAATAAAAATTAAATTC
Source organism: Channallabes apus (assembly GCA_030522415.1). NCBI lineage: Eukaryota > Metazoa > Chordata > Actinopteri > Siluriformes > Clariidae > Channallabes > Channallabes apus. The sequence continues at coordinate 2,519,064 of CM060105.1, read as the reverse complement.
AGTTTTTTAGGATCGAATTTAAGCAACGTAAACATTGTAAACTGTTTAATTACAGTAGAAAGGCTACACGTGTAGGGTCTTGTGTCATCTTATATTTTGTGTTCTTTAAATTTGTAGCTTTTATAAGACTCTACTTTTATTTAGGTGCACACACAATGACGAAAAAACTTTATGATTTTGTTAAATAAATAAAGTAAACGGGGTTCTGTATTGATTTTGGTGAACTTGAGCGCGTCAGAAAATGAACCCAAACTCCGTGTATACTCGCCTCACAGACGTGAAAAATATATACTTATAGAAAGAGAAATATCTGCTTTAATATAAACTAATGAAAAAAAATATTAGATTATGTAATTCGTATAAGAAGTGAATTACTGTATAGGCGCGCTCACTGACGATGAGATGACATGATCAGCACAGCCGTAACCGAAGGAATCATAACTTATCAATGAATTATTAAAATGGTCAGAGTGAGTTTCCTGGCTGTTTTAACAAATATTTGAAGTAGATAACAGTAGCCCACATTTATAAAAGCATTTTTATTTATATAAAACTATAAATAAAAAAAATAATAATAATCCGGCATTTATTATTAGGTGTGCCGGCTGCCAAAGTTCTTCAGTAACAAACCTATAAAACATGTACATCTGTATGAATAAATTGTTTAAATGTGATCAGTGATTTATGTAAATGACTCAGTTTAGATGTAAGTAAATGCTCCTTGCTATAGGGACTGACATCGGCGTGCTGAAAGATCTAATCTCTCATATCGGCGCGCGCGTTCATCTGACTTTAGATCAAAGTTAAAGGCGCACACGCGGGATCATGCAAACGTTTCCCCTCCTCTTTCATAAAAAATGAACAATCCGACACGAGCAGATTTGTTTCAGTCAGAATATTTATCAATCATAAAGAGAGGCGACATACAGTGGTGTGAAAAACTATTTGCCCCCTTCCTGATTTCTTATTCTTTTGCATGTTTGTCACACTTAAATGTTTCTGATCATAAAAAAACCGTTAACTATTAGTCAAAGATAACATAATTGAACACAAAATGCAGTTTTTAAATGAAGGTTTACGTTATTAAGGGAGAAAAAAAACTCCAAATCTACATGGCCCTGTGTGAAAAAGTGATTGCCCCCCTTGTTAAAAAATAACTTAAATGTGGTTTATCACACCTGAGTTCAATTTCTGTAGTCACCCCCAGGCGTGATTACTGCCACACCTATTTCAATCAAGAAATCACTTAAATAGGAGCTACCTGACACAGAGAAGTAGACCAAAAGCACCTCAAAAGCTAGACATCATGCCAAGATCCAAAGAAATTCAGGAACAAATGAGAACAAAAGTAATTGAGATCTATCAGTCTGGTAAAGGTTATAAAGCCATTTCTAAAGCTTTGGGACTCCAGTGAACCACAGTGAGAGCCATTATCCACAAATGGCAAAAACATGGAACAGTGGTGAACCTTACCAGGAGTGGCAGGCCGACCGAAATTACCCCAAGAGCGCAGAGACAACTCATCCGAGAGGCCACAAAAGACCCCAGGACAACATCTAAAGAACTGCAGGCCTCACTTGCCTCAATTAAGGTCAGTGTTCACGACTCCACCAAAAGAAAGAGACTGGGCAAAAACGGCCTGCATGGCAGATTTCCAAGGCGCAAACCACTTTTAAGCAAAAAGAACATTAAGGCTCGTCTCAATTTTGCTAAAAAAACATCTCAATGATTGCCAAGACTTTTGGGAAAATACCTTGTGGACCGACGAGACAAAAGTTGAACTTTTTGGAAGGTGCGTGTCCCGTTACATCTGGCGTAAAAGTAACACAGCATTTCAGAAAAAGAACATCATACCAACAGTAAAATATGGTGGTGGTAGTGTGATGGTCTGGGGTTGTTTTGCTGCTTCAGGACCTGGAAGGCTTGCTGTGATAGATGGAACCATGAATTCTACTGTCTACCAAAAAATCCTGAAGGAGAATGTCCAGCCATCTGTTCGTCAACTCAAGCTGAAGCGATCTTGGGTGCTGCAGCAGGACAATGACCCAAAACACACCAGCAAATCCACCTCTGAATGGCTGAAGAAAAACAAAATGAAGATTGGAGTGGCCTAGTCAAAGTCCTGACCTGAATCCTATTGAGATGTTGTGGCATGACCTTAAAAAGGCGGTTCATGCTAGAAAACCCTCAAATAAAGCTGAATTTCAACAATTCTGCAAAGATGAGTGGGCCAAAATTCCTCCAGAGCGCTGTAAAAGACTCGTTGCAAGTTATCGCAAACGCTTGATTGCAGTTATTGCTGCTAAGGGTGGCCAAACCAGTTATTAGGTTCAGGGGGCAATTACTTTTTCACACAGGGCCATGTAGGTTTGGATTTTTTTTCTCCCTAAATAATAAAACCCCTCATTTAAAAACTGCATTTTGTGTTTACTTGTGTTATCTTTGACTAATAGTTAAATGTGTTTGATGATCAGAAACATTTTGTGTGACAAACATGCAAAAGAATAAGAAATCAGGAGGGGGGCAAATAGTTTTTCACACCACTGTATACTTGCTGATTAAACACTGCATTTTTAAAGTGAAAGCGCGCGATGTGAGCAGCTTTAATTATTGATAATTAAATCATTATTAAATGGTGGACATAAAAAGCAAAAAGAATAATAATATTATTTTGATTATTATTATCATGTTCTTTTGCTGTTTGAGCGTCTGTGGATTCCAAAATTGACATTTTTACCGTTTTTTAATCACTGAAATGGAAGAGATACTGTACTGTAGAAAGGTTCCTTATCATAACGTGCCTTGTATTGTTTTTTAATCGCTCGATACACGACCCATCATTTTTAATGCTATTTTATAAAGGGTAAATACACATGGAATAATTTTATTTGGTTTGTTTATTTATAAATAAAATTAAAAGTAATTAAAAACAGTGTAGAGTGATTAATAACACTACATGTTATGGTAAGAAAAATCTCATTCTTGCTCATTCTAGTTTCTCCGAGTGTATACTGTAGGTGAGAACAGCTATTCACCCTTAGGGGGGTGTATCATTTGCATTTGTATGTGTCTGACTTTGCAAAGCACACCTGTAAAACCTGTTTAAATGTAAATGCTCCTCGCTGCGCTGTTTGGGGGAGGGGCACGCTAATGACGATTTGGTCAGCTGTGTGAACGCTCGCCCTTTAGAAGTTGCGCGCGCACTACACGGCAAAAAATATGTTAGTATATCATGACTGAAATCATGACTGAAAAAAGGTTATGTAATTTGTATAAAACGTGGATTACTACAGCGCATCCACTCACAGCCGAAACCAAAGACATCAACGGCTCTGCCTATTCAGAGGCTCTCAGGGATTAAAGTGAAAAAAAATCTTCTGACTGAACTTTTTTCAGGCCGAGCCATATTCCTTTAACAAACACTTTATTTAAATAGTCGAGACCAATAGCTTTAGGGGAGATTAAACCGCTTTAATATTGCCAGTTTGCATATTTTAAAAGCTATTTGTAATCTTTGAAAAAAAATATACCTTGACAAATAATCAACCATCTACCACATATCTTTTCAGTGCATGTTTTTATTTATCTTATAACACCAAACAATGTTTTGTGAAACTCTTAATAATTAACAGAAAAAAGTAATAGCACCACCATTAAATTCCAAAAAGTGCTTTTTCAGTGCATGTTTTATGTATCTTAAAGAAAACATCTTCGTTTTCAGCTTAAATGACAAATCGGATTTCCAGTAAGCAGCAATGCCATGTGTGCAAGTAGTAGGCATGTGCATTAGACATAGACAATCTTGAAAGTGCACTCTTGTCTTTGACAACTGATTGCATTTAATTAACTAGTGGTTGTGAGACTGTGACCAGTGGCGGTTCTACACTGAAGTGCGCCCTGGGCGAGACTCCCTCCCGGCGCCCCCCCCCCCCCCAAAAGTCCAAAAGTTGGGGTAGATCTCAGAGAGATCCTTATCGTGCAGAAAAGTGATAAGCTCAAAGAGGCTCATGGTTTTTGATGGCAGTCATTAGACACTTTATTAATCTAATATAATCTAATCTAAGGGAGGAACAATTAGCTCTTTGGTTAATTTACTGCCTCAAATTATATGCTTTGTCACGTAACAGAGCAAATGGAAAATGTCTTTTAAACTATCTACATATATGTAAATTAAACTGGCTATTTACAGTATACTGTAAATATATAGTAAATATATCGGCTATAGACAACATTAACATAATAAACAATGTAAATAAATAACTACTTGCAACAGTCTTGCTGCAAAGCATAATTTTGTGGTTACATTTTGTGGTATTTAATAGAAACCATTAGAATTTCTGTGATGGTTTGTAAATTAGGCTTTTATTGTGTGTGTGTGTGTGTGTTTAGCAAGGTAAGCATAGCAAGCATCATAAGCAAGAAGGCTAACAAACCTAAGAGTTAATGTTATACCACTAATTAACATCATGACATGAATAACTTAATCATACAGAGAGAACATTGTTATATACCTTTATCTTTTCCCTGTTTCTCCTCAACTTCTTTTGTTTTGTTTGTTTCTAAATTGGGCCCCTGACAGCTTTGGTCTTTTTCTCTCCATCGCTGTGTTTATACTTTATAATCGACGATTCAACAATCAGCAGATTTCCCCCAACGCTGTCACTCACGACCAGAAGTCAAGACTAAACCAATTCACCTCCACAGCATCATCGCTTTTATTATCTATTGTTATTTGCCATTTCACACAATTAAATACATGAAAAAAAGTGTGTTTATAATATTTTGAATGAAATGTGCGTTATTTGTAAGAAAGTCAGGTAGACATCATTTAGCCCCCTTCATTTGGGAGAGGTGAACTGTACTCTGCGCGTCCGCCCCCCGTTCAGCTTCTGTGCGGCTCATTCAGGGGCGGCGCGAGCGCAGGTATCACATATAATAGAAAACCGCTTAGCGGCACAGATTTAATTATTTTTTACTCCAGGTTCGTGTGCCGCCCCCCACGTGACATAAAAAAATGCCGCCCTGGGCGGCTGCCCACTTCGCCCTACCCTAAAACCGCCACTGACTGTGAGCGACAGGTCATGCTCCGCTATGAAAGAACATAGGCACACTTTTACATCGCGCACACGGTCGGCCACAGATGTGTGAATCTCCGCTGTGGTTCTTGTCGCAGCAGACAGGGAGCATGTGTACTGTTAGAGCACGAACCGCAGCATTGTGACGAGCTGCTGACTGATGGCGAACTCGCACTTTGTTTTGCCATTATTGCCATATTGAAGTTTCCTGTGGCATACTGTGCAGAGACACCTACCTGGATGTTTGATTTTTTTAGTCCACGAACTAAAAGTCTTGCCATTCTCCCCAATTTCGCTAAGCCAAGCCCATCTCCATTTATTTATTTACACTTTTATCAATCTCCGAAACATCGGAGCCTTCCTGCATTAAGTGTGTCCATGCTATCTTAAATATAGTTATACCTCAGCCTGACATGTAGTTTTTCAAAACTAAACCAAAACCCGGAGTGGATTCATACCGGAGTGATAACAAAACGCTTAGAGTGGAGAGAGGAACGTGCAGTCGCTCCACTCCAGGCTTTGATCACATCCTCCTCAGCAGGCTGAATACACTGTCTTTCCTTAATTTAACACCCATGTAAGCCTATATATACACAGCATTAAAATAATGAAAAGTGAATCTTAAACATTAAGGACAGGCGGAACAGTGTGATTGACGGAAATCCGTCGTAACGACGGAGAACTTTAATCCCTGGGCTCTGCCTATTCAGTAAAGAAAAACACTACTGTTATTATTTCAATTCATACTGTACAGCTGTGAGAATTGGGGCGGGGATATTATGCCAATATTAAATATTATATACGATATTAAATTTCAAGTGAGTTGGGAGTTTGCAAGGCAGAGAAGGATGCTCTTCGGAGTGAGTTGCGAGTTTGATGAGACGGCATAAATATTTAATACAGCAAATTAAATATTTTGGTTTATATTTTGGTTTATATTATATGGTTAATGTATTTTGGTTTATATTGCAAACGAATAACGAATCAAGAGCCTGTGATTATATTGCATAAATATTATTTTGTACAGACAAATATCTGAATTTTTATTTATTTATTTTTTTAGATTTTTTTTTAAAACAAATCTCTCAAAAATAGTAAGATGTATTTTGGTTTTATACTGCAAACGAAAAACGAATCCAGGGTCTTGTGTCATCTTATATCTTGTGTTCTTTAAATTTGTAGTAGATTTATTAAATGAAATAAATTACACTAAACGGGGTTCTGTATTGTTTTCGGTGAACTTGAGCGCGTCAGAAAATGAAGCCAAACTCCGTGTATACTCGCCTCACAGACGTGAAATATAAGTACTGAAGTACTGTAGATAACAGCCCACATTTATAAAAGCATTTTTTATTTATATAAAACTATAAAAAAAATAATCCTGCGTTTATTTTTAGGTGTGCCCGCTGCCACAGTTCTTCAGTAACAAACCTATAAAACATGTACATCTGTATGAATAAATTGTTTAAATGTGATCAGTAAATGCTCCTTGCTAGTGACTGACATCGGCGTGCTGAAAGATCTAATCTCTCATATCGGCGCGCGCGTTCATCTGCCTTAACGTTTCAGCCATTCACACATGCATTGTGCTGTTGTTTGTACACACTTACACACTGGTTGTATAGCGCACTTATGGAATGAATACGATGAGATGACAGAGTGGAGGTTTAATACCTCTATCTCACACGCGGGGCCGTAAGTGCGGTTCATTATGATTCGGCGCGAGTTTTGGTGCTGTTATTACGTTTCCATCTTACCACGCAAAAAAAATAAACATGTTTAACATGCGGAAGATCTTCGCGGACCGTCGGGCGCCGGTCACTCGAGGCAAATCACGGTGCCTAATACCCCTCTCTCACCTGTGTGGCCTGACTCATCTCCGTGAGCTGCCGCGATTGCCCACCGCGCGGACCAGCAAAAAATTAAACGTTGAATTTTTCACGCGGAAACATGGAAACGTAATCACAGCGCAAAGACTCGAGGTGAATCATGATCAAGCCTACGGTCACAGCGCGAGACCGAGCAAGTGAGATAGGGTTATAACACACCACATCTCACAGCGAGTCAAACCGCATACAGTAAGTGAATACTGTAGGGGTATTAAACATTACAATCACACAGAAATATGAATGGATGCGGGGTTTGAAACTCCCATGGTTATTTTCTCATTTAACTAAATCAAATTTCATAAAAATAAGACGTGTCAAAACCCATAAAGTCATGGATAATGGCTAATGATGAATGAAACATATTTTAAACAAAAAGCAGCGAGCAGCTGGACATCGGGACGGGGAGTGTAAGTACGACGCGTTGGTCTGGCACGCGCAGGTCTGAGCAGCTCAAGAAGCTCCATAATCTGTTGCCTTGGAAGGCAAAACTTTTATTTATATATTTTTTTAATAACGACCACGGGGAAAATATGAAAAGGGCTGAAGTTTTGTCTAAAGGAAAAATGTACATGACCCACACGGCTCCACGGACGGCGCCGTCTTCAGTTTAACACAACACCACGCTGCCTAATTGTTTGCCACCTGTTTAATATTAATAGTGATTGGCAATTTTAATGCATTAGTCACATTATGAAATACGCTAATTAAAAGTCACTCTATTAGTTCTAAGAGATACTTAGCGTAAGAACGTTTCGGGAAATGCGCCATAACGTTAAGAGAGAGGTTAAGGTACAACTTAAGAACTACTTAGCGATAAGAAGCTTTCGAGAAACCGGGCCCAGATAAAAACAGAGAGTCTGTCTAAACAAAATAAAACCAATGTGTTTTGCTCTATTTGTTTTAGTTATTTCTATATTTAAATCTTGATGTCTTAAACTCTAACAACTGTAAGTATTGTCGAAATAATTTTTTTTTAAAGCCCTAGTGCTGTTGTTTGCGCTGTTTTCTTTAATAATAACACTAAACAGATAAAAACAGAGAGTCTGTCTAAACAAAATAAAACCAATGTTTTCTAACTCATATTTTTTTAATATAAACATACAGTAAAACATCATTCAGTACAACTGAATAGCAGAAAAAAATCAGCAAAAATATTATTTAGTACAACGCAATCTTTGGATCCTTGATGAGACGGCATAAATATTTAATACAGCAAATTAATTATTTTGGTTTATATTTTGGTTTGTATTATATGGTTAATGTATTTTGGTTTATATTGCAAACGAATAACGAATCAAGAGTCCGTGATTATATTGCATAAATATTATTTTGTACAGACAAATATCTGAAAAAAAAAAAAAGTTTTCTTTTTACGACGAATCTCTCAAAAATAGTAAGATGTATTTTGGTTTTATACTGCAAACGAAAAACGAATCCAGAGCCTGTAATTATATTGCATAACTATTATTTTGCACAAATACTGTAAATCTCTGAATAAAACAATGATATTTTATTCACAAATGTAAGACAATATTTGCTCGCACTTCGTCTGGCACTGAACCAAAATATAATGTAATGAGAGGCCCCGATTATACTGCATACATCTTTTTTATTGATTTATTTTTTTATTATCTATTCTGGAAGTTTGCTCTATTTGTTTTAGTTATTTCTATATTTAAATCTTGATGTCTTAAACTCTAACAACTGTAAGTATTGTCGAAATAATTTTTTTGAAAGCCCTAGTGCTGTTGTTTGCGCTGTTTTCTTTAATAATAACACTAAACAGATAAAAACAGAGAGTCTGTCTAAACAAAATAAAACCAATGTTTTCTAACTCAAATTTTTTATATTTATAGTTTTACATGTTTGTTGGATGTGTAAATTATCATAATTGTAGTATTACTTCGCTACAACATATTGTTTTGACTTTATGACTTAAGCTCTGAATATATTTAAAAACCGATACGACGGAAAATGTCAATTTGCGCCACCTGGCGGTCATTTCACGAATTATTTTGAAATGCTCCTGGTTTATTTTGGCCGCTGCCGCGTTTCCACGGCGGTGAGTGCGACGGTAATGAGCAGTCTGGTTGTCACACCACTGTAAACTATGACGCTGACAGTGCACGATAAATTAAGTTTTTGTCTATAAAAAAAAAAGAGTCGGCTCACCTAAACGAGTCGTTAGCGATTAGAATCTATCTGTTACAGATCGACGTCACTCCTTAACATATTTGCGTAATGTCCGCCCACGTTCTACGTCGCGAACAACTTGCCCGCCATCTTACAACTAACGTTACCACACTCTTGTTAATGTGACGGAGCATTCATGCCGGGTTCGCTTAAATACGAATATAAATATAAAAAAATATTAAATATAAAAAAAAACGAGAGCACACAAAATCCTTTTTAACTGTTTATTCTCCACTATTCACCAGAACTTCAAGTTCAAGTAGGCTTTATTGTCACTTCAACCATATAAAGTTAGTACACAGTGAAACGAAACAATGTTCCTCCAGGACCAAGGTGCTACATGCAACATAAATTTACAACATAAACTAACAGAAAAATTTAACTAGCTAACTAAGAGGCCTAGTTAGCTGGATAGCAGAGACAAGACAGATTGACCTAACATAAATTATTCAATTCAATTTTATTTATATAGCGCTTTTAACAATGGTCATTGTCTCAAAGCAGCTTCACAAAAAAAAAAAAAAAAAAAAAAAAAATATATATATATATATATATATATATATAATAATTATATATAAAATAATAAATAAATAAATAAAATCAAATAATAATAATAATTATAGAAAAGAAAATCATTGGAAGTGTGGATGTGTGAGAAAAATGTGCAGATAATAATGAGACGAATGAATGAAATTTCTCTGATGAGCAAGCCAAGGGTGACGGCGACGGTGGCTAGGAAAAACTCCCTGAGATGGCATTAGGAAGAAACCTTGAGAAGAACCAGACTCAACAGGGAACCCATCCTCATTTGGGCGATAACAGATAGAAATGATATAACATCTTGTGTGTTGTGCAGGTGAAAATTCAATATGACAGAAATTATTTAAATTTGTCATGAAGACCAGTTCAGCATAGGGACGAGTCAGTAGGTGCAGAGGGCAGATGATGTCTGGATCACTGGAAGCACAGGAGCAGCATGTGTAGCTCCAACCATCATAAGCTGAATCCAGTTGGAGCTGGTCCTTCTCTGGATGCCTCAGGAACCTCGCAGGGTCGGCCTTTGTCTACTGAAGCTGGCAAAATCTCCCGATGCCTCGGGATGGGTAGAGAAATACAGAACAGATGGGGAGAATTAGCGTAGTTGCCATTCGGTATAGGTGTACTGGAGTATGAGTACTGGGATGAGTTATATGTACGCCAGATTAAAAAGATGCGTCTTGAGTCTACTTTTGAACTGAGAAACCGTGTCTGCTCCCCGAACACTGTCTGGAAGGCTATTCCAAAGCTTTGGAGCTAAATATGAAAAAGCGCTACCCCCTTTTGTAGATTTTGAAATTCTGGGAACTACCAGAAGTCCGGAGTTTTGTGATCTTAAGGCGCGTGGTGGATTGTAGCGCATCAGAAGACTGGTTAGGTATGTGGGAGCTAAACCATTTAAGGCCTTGTATGTAAGTAATACTATTTTGTAATTTATTCTAAACTGAACAGGTAGCCAGTGCAGGGATGATAATATTGGGGTTATATGATCATATTTTCTGGATCTAGTGAGAACCCTGGCAGCTGCATTTTGGATTAACTGAAGCTTGTTTATTGAGGATGCAGGACAACCACCTAGTAATGCATTACAATAGTCCAGTCTGGAGGTCATGAATGCATGAACTAGTTTTTCTGCATCAGATACGGATAAGATGTTCCTAAGTTTAGCAATATTTCGAAGATGGAAAAAGGCTGTTTTTGTGATATTTGAAATGTGATTTTCAAAAGACAAGTTACTGTCTAATATTACTCCCAGATCTTTTACTGCTGAGCTGGTAATAACAGTACATCCTTCTAAGCGCAAGCTGAATTGTGAAAGCTGTTGTGTGCTGGTTTTTGGGCCAATAAGTAATATCTCTGTCTTATCTGAATTTAATAAAAGAAAGTTATTGGTCATCCAATCTTTTATGTCCTGGACACACTCAGTTAATCTAGACAACTTAGGTATTTCGTCTGGTTTAGTTGAGATATATAATTGGGTATCATCAGCATAACAATGGAAACTAATCCCATGTCTTCTAATGATGTTACCCAAGGGAAGCATGTATATTGAGAACAACAGAGGTCCTAAAACTGACCCTTGTGGGACCCCATATTTCACTGGCATTATACCAGACGGTTCTCCATTTAGATCTACAAAATGGTAGCGATCAGACAGGTAAGATCTAAACCATTTTAGTGCCTGTCCCTGAATACCTATATAATTTTGTAAGCGATCTATGAGAATATTATGATCTATAGTGTCGAATGCAGCACTAAGATCGAGCAGGACTAGCAATGAGATGCAGCCTTGGTCTGAAGCTAAAAACAAGTCAAATTACAACATAAATTAACAAAAACTAACTAGTTAGGGAAGAGGGTTTTTACAGACAACTTAAAGTGCATGTGCAAATGTGCAAACAAAAGCAAGAACATGACAGTGCGATAACATAACATAATAATGTGTTGTGGTGATGAGTTGAGGTAGTGGAGAAACAGTAAACATTCCTTAACTTAACCTAGCAGCAAGAATTAAGACGTTAAGAAGTTAGTGCAAAAAGTAGTCCAGTAATGAATATTGTGCAAAAGAGCATTTGGTAGTGTAGGTCAGTGTGTTTGCGCTTGTGTTGATTAGTCAGTCCAGACTCAATGTTTTGAGGTAGTTGAGTTAAGCTCAGTGATAAAGTTTGTGTGTTTGTGTTTATCAATCCACTCCAGGACAGCTTGTGGAAAAATGCTGCTGCACAGTCTGGATGTGTGTGCCCGAATGCTTTGTTACCTTTTTCCAGATGGCAGGAGTGTGAAGTGTGTGTGAGAGGGGTGTGTCCGATCAGCCACAATGCTGGTGTGGATGCAGCGTGTGGTGTAGATGTCTTCAATATAGGGGAGAGAGACCCCGATGATCTTCTCTGCTGTTCTCACTATCCGCTGTAGGGTCTTGCGGTCCGATATGGCACAATTCCCAAACCAGACATTAGCCTCATTTCCACTACACTGGTGCTGGTGCCAGGTGCCGTTGCTGGTGCTTGGCCGGTGCTGAACTGGGAACCACCCGAGAACCGGCCCGCATTTACACTATACAGGAGCTCAGCGGGAGTTGCATGATAATACGTCACAGGCCATGCCCACAAAATAGAAACCAACATGGCCGAAGTCAGTTTACTGGTTATTCTCCAGACTATTAAAATGTATTTCAGTATCCAAAGGCAACTTATTCGACGTGTTATAACCGCTGAAACAGAGCGACATAGACAACGATTACGTGTAAGACGACTGGTAAGTTCTGACAGCCCGTTAACTTACAATGTGTTTTTTTTTTTTTAACCGAGATTAGCTCAACTGCTAATGGTAATGCTATCTAACTATACTGTTGTTTTTCTTTTTCAACACGTAATTTATGCAGTAAATAACATTTAAATTTTCAGATCGCCTCAAAACTTTGTGTGCGCCGTAAATCGCTCGTGATGTGGATGTTGCCATCACGGCAAGGATCTGATGTAAGAGCGGCATTAATGGACTACTTCAACAGACAGGACCAATACATCTGTAGTGTTTTATTGAAATGCAACAGTACAGACAATTGAAGAACATTTAGTCAAAAGGCAACAAAGTAAAAAAAAATATTTTTTTAAAGTGGCAACGAGTAAAGTGCAAACATGTTTTTGTAAATTAAACTGTGATTACAATAATAAATTAAAATAAATGAAATAAAAAAAAAACATTAACTGTGTGTTGTCTGGTTTTTCTCCATAACATTAACCATTCGTTCCAAAAGGCCCAGCATAGCACCTGATGTCTCATCCATTTTATTAAGAATGGCCTCATTCATCTCTCTACTATGCTGTAGAAACTGCTCATCTGATCTCACCAAATAAGCAAGTAGTTCCTCATTGTCCCGTTCTCTCGTCTTTCTCTTAGCTGTGTAATGACAAATACTACAATAAGCAAATAGCCTTATTATATAATACACGATAGTTATATTGAATTTGTAATACATTTTGTCTTTACTGAGCAACTGGCGACAAAATTCTTACCTTTCCTCTGTGGTTCTGTAGAAGAGAAAGCTTCACTTAAAGCTGAAGATGCACTGCATTCTCCATGATCTTCATGGCTTCCCACATGTGATGTATTTGAATCTAAATATCAACAGTAGTGAAAACATCAGTTTCATATTTTCGGCTTTTCAAGTTTGTACACAGTAACCACGCATTAATGCGTTCCTTTCAAGGTTTTACACTTTTACACAGCCCCTTCTTTTTTACTTCTTTTTTTTTTTAAAGTACTTTGCAATTTCTCTTGAATCTCTGCGGATGTCCAAATTGCTAAAAGCGCTTTAGCTTCCTCCGTGCTCCACGTTTGGGTCGCTGCCATTTTATTTTTAGAAAAATCTCCCTATAACTCCGCCCACTACTCGTGACGTCACGGGTTCTCGCTTCTAGACCAGCAGAGTTTAGGGGCCGGTTCGGTGCTTATTTTAGGGCACCGGCACCAATTGTTTTCTGTGGAAACGCGCGGCACTGGTTCCAAAATTGGGAAGCGGCACAGGAACCAGAGCAGTGGAAAAGGCCTAAGTGATGCAGCAGCTCAGGATGCGCTTTGGATGTTCCTCTATAGAAGGTGGTCAGGATTGGTGGTGGAAGCTGGGCCTTCCTCAGTCTAAAGAAGAGACTCTGTTGGGCTTTCTTGTGTAGGGAGCTGGTGTTGAGGGACCAGCTGAGGTCCTTCTCCAGGTGGACGCCCAGGTATTTGGTGCTTTCAACGATCTCCACAGAGGAGCCGTCGATGCTCAGCGGAGAATGGTCGCCTGGTGTCCTCCTAAAGTCAACAACCATCTCCTTTGTCTTGTCAACATTCAGAGACAGGTTGTTGTCTTTACACCAGTCCATTAGCCTCTGCACTTCCTCTCTGTATGCTGACTCATCGTTCTTGCAGATGAGACCCACCACATTCGTGTCAGCAGCGAACTTAATGATGTGATTCGAACTGTGTGTTGCTACACAGTCGTGAGTCAGAAACTTAACACTTGCGAAGGCGCATGCCTCTTGCCGTTGCTTCTACGGCAAGCCCTGAGGGAGAAAATGCCGAAGTGTAAGGGCACAGAGCATGCGCACTACACACACACACGAAGTGTAAAGGCACGGAGCATGCGCACCATACACACACAATCGTTATTTGTTTGGACAAGAGAAGGAGAGATTTCTGTGGATGATTTTCTTTCAAAGATTTTTTAACCAGATTATCTTTGACTGGACATATTCCCCGGACTTCTCACCCTAAGTCAGTGGTTCTCAAAGTGTGGGGCGCACCCCACTAGTGGGGAATACAGACATCACAGGTGGGGTGCAATGAACGGGAGGAAATTAGTGGAAAATAATAGGAAAAAACTAAACAATCACACACAAATAAATGGATCATTAATACAAGTAAATTTAAAATAACATCAGTTGTGGGCCGGGAGAAAAAGTGGAACCATATAGTGCATCAATAATGGTTTAACGTCGGACAAACTTGAGCAGCGCTGCTCGAATCACAAACCTGCACGACCCACTGGGCAGCGCTGCGCGACTCTGACAGAAATAGACCGCGCCGACCATCAAAATAAATTTTACCCCGCTGGGATGCGCACGTACAAAACAGGCATGGCAAGGCGGAAACAATATTAAACAGTCCTGACATTTTAAATTGTTTTAAAATAAAAACACAGTGAGTCGCGCAGGTTTGTGATTCGAGCCGCGCTGCGCGATCCACCGGGCTGCGCAAATAAACCAGATCATCACTGCGCTATCCAGATAGTCGAGCTGCGCTGTATTTGCGCAGATATTTGGTTCAATCGGGTGCCGCGGTTTCGTCCCACTTTTGATGTGTTTGGCTTCACATACACTTCGACAATGGAAGAAGACGGTGCAGCAGCAGTGAGTTTGCTTACATGTGACGAAACCAACAACGAGGAGATTGTAAAGAGAAAAGGTGCATCGTCTTTGTTGTGGAATTGGTTTGGTAATAAGAAAAGTGATACGAATGAGATGAACATGATTTAGAAGGTACACAAGTGCACTGTTTTAACAAGTGGTGGAAACACGTCAAACCTTTTCTATCATCTGAAATCCAAGCATCCAAACATATATGGCCAAAGTAAAAAAATGCGGCAAACCCCAGCAATTCACAGTTTAAATTAAATTACATTATGTGTAAAACAGTTTCTTTGTGTTTGAATTTTTATTTATGCATTTACAGATACAAATTGCTATATTGTGATATAGCAATTGTGATTGTGATCGTTATCGAGGTAGAAAATCGCTTCTACCGTGATAGAAGATTTTGGTTATATCGCCCACCCCTAATGTAGCCTATCTTGAGCTTGGATTCATGGTCGGGGCAGGAGAGAGGCCCATGTGTGCTTTGTGTCTTAAACCGCTGGCAGCAGACCGCATGAGACCCAACAAATTAGAAAGACACTTAGAGACAACACACTCACAGTCACGTTAGTAAGCCGCTCGTCTTCTTTCAAAGAAAGCTGGCAGAATACAGACAGCAGGAGAATCGCAAGGTAACATCTGAATCAGTGGACAGCAAAGCACAAATGGCTTCATTCAAAGTTGAAGTTCAAAAAAACTACAAATGACTGCTGAGCAGCTAATAAACATGGGGTCAATTATGCAAAGATAAGTGACAACATAAGCCTTTTATAACAATTGCACGTGTATTTTATCTGTTTTTAACTTGGTGTTGTTTGATCTTATTGGTTTAGAACTTGATATTTCAATAAACAGGACAGGGGTAGCTCAGTGCTTAAGGCATTGGACTACGGTTCGGAAGATCCCAGGTTCAAACCCCACAACCACCAAGTTGCCACTGTTGGGTCCTTGAGCAAGGCCCTTAACCCTCACCTGCTCAGATGTATAATGAGATAAAAAATGTAAGTCGCTCTGGATAAGAGCGTCTGCCAAATGCCTAAATGTAAATGTAAACAGTAAACTTGGCCGATTTCGTTATTATTTTGTTGACAAGTGGGGCTTGAAAATTCGCCCATCCCCTTAAGTGGGGAATGACAGAAAAAGTTTGAGAACCACTGCCCTACGTCATCGTGCTCCCGGACTTCATTAACCCCGGTGAGACGAACCATACTCTGTATACATGGATAACACACCTACAATAAACACGGACTTTGAACATTTTCCACTCACTTGCACAAATACACATACCGTTTATTATATATCTTTGTTTGGTTGTGGTGCACCTTTTTTGTTTACTTTATTTAGTTTTGTATAATACACGTTTGCTTTATCTACTTGTTTGTGTTTGTCCTTTTTGCTCACCGGCCTTTAAACGCAACACCGACACAAAGGTAAAAGACCTCTCAATTTTTGTAGCCACAGTTAATATAAAATTAGCTGGTTGTTACATGGTAAAACCGACGCCATCTTTTCTATGTATTGACGTCTCTCCAAAGCCGTCGCTCAGTTATGGTCATGGGCGTTTTTTTTTCTGACACACGCTGTAGCGGTAGACCAATCATAAATGGCCGCGCCATCTGACCAATCACAGCAGTGAGGGCTCACGGAAAGGAGGGGTTTAGACAGACTGAATCTTCGAACTGCTTCACACGAGTCATTTACAAATCATTTAGAAATGGGGTAAAATTAAATCTATTCTTGGAGAAAACTAAAGTGTTTTTTGACCTTGCATACATGTAAACCTGTTTTAAGAGACTCATTAAGCAATATTAGCTACCTTTAAACGGGCATAATAGGACCCCTTTAAGTATTTCTTGTACCTTTTAACAGCCATGAACACAGATGTTTTTAGTTTTAATGCTCGAGATGGAGGATGTGCTTTAAATATTAATAGATTTTTTTTTTAAAGCAGCTTTAGGGAATCAGAAGAATAATATGGAAATATGTATGAGTCGAAATGCTTAGATTGTCCCTTAAATTTACTGTATTGTACATTTTCTGAATTGTATGTATGACATAAACAAAATAAAATATTGTCAGCATTAATATACTCAAAACACAGTATTCAAATCAAAACAAAAATTTTATTTGTTATATGGCTGTGTACGTGACAAATACAATTTGAATGTGAATACTGTAACGGAATGGGCGGTAACGGAACATTATGAATACCATCCGGTGGTAAACACCAAGAAGAAAAAGACACGAAGAAGAGTCAATTTTTGTACTGTGTAACCGACTGTGCAGATCGAAGAGGGGATCCAAGATGGCAGAGTGATTAGCAAGTTTGGTGCAGGCTCTGGAACTTTTTTTTTGTTTTGTTCTGTGACCTTAAAAAGTAAATGAGCGATAACCCAATATTTGTGGATGTAAACTAGTACCAGAATAACCAACTGGCCACCAAATTCGCCTTTGGGAGTGAATTGAGATGGCGCCGGTGTGTGTGGCTTGCCGTCTGGTCTCTGTATTTTTATTTATTGTTTTATTGTTCACATCTTGTTTTATTAACAATGTCTCATCTTTTCTGGTGTACGATCGAGCAACACTTCTTATGATACGCGCTACTGTTGTCGGACTTTATAAGCAAGATCTGGGAGGTAAACAACATTCTTTACCCCCGTTTTTAGCAAACATACCGGGGAATCTACACCGCTCTGTTTGCGCCCTACCCCGAGTTAAACGACGTAGGCGCCGGGGGAAACGGGGAGGCCTATCGGTAAGGATCAGGACTAGCACTCATCACCAGCTACTTATTTCTGGACTCTTATCCGAGCGTTGTTATACTGCACGCTCACTGCAACCCATCTATCAACCCATCTACCTGTTGTGCCATCGCACTCATCTCATCTGCCCGGTCACACTTTCCCGCGTCTTCACAGAGGAGGAGTCAATCATCGGAACCTGCGTCCACTGAGACGCGCATTGGAACCCGAGGACGACAAGGTCACAATGGCTTAAAATATCCCATATTATGTGCTGTGATTTACCGTCCACCAAAGTTCAACAAAGATTTTATTCAGGAGTTTTCTTTTTTTTTAGCTGTGTTTATGCCGAAGTTTGATCGCATTTTAATTACTGGAGATTTTAATATCAATGTATGCTGTCCATCTAAACCTCTGGTTAGTGACTTTTTAAATCTCATTGAATCTTTGAATCTTGTTCAATGGGTGTGTAGCCCGACTCATGAACATGGTCACACCCTAGATCTAATTTTATCACACGGTTTGCCATTATATGATGTTCAGATATGTGATGCTTATTTCTCTGATCATAACCCTGTTAAGTTCGTTATTCACATTCCCTGTCCCGTCAAATCCTGCATTCCGGCATCTCTCCCACGTAAAATCAGTCCTTGTACTGCGGCACAATTTTGTACACAATATGAGAATGCGGTTGAATTGGTTGAGATGGTACATCCTGGTCCCGAAGTGAGTGTTGAGAGTTTACTCTCTCTGTTTAGCTCCACCTGTTCATGCATCCTCGACTGTGTCGCCCCTCTTAAACCAAAGCGCTCCAAACTAAAATCTGAGCCCTGGTTAAATGAGAGAACCCGCTCTATTAGGCAGAAATGGCGGAGAGCTGAACATAAATGGAAAAAAGATAAGTTACAGGTGTCCTTTGAGATTTTTAAAGAATGCCTGTCAGAATACCAGAAAACTATCAAAACAGAGAGAACTAAATACTTTTCTGATCTGAATGAAAACAACCACCACAGACCAAGAGTTCTATTTCAGACTTTAAACACTGTTATTAACCCCACAGACACTACCTGCCATGATATTACTGCAATTAAGTGTGAGAATCTTCTAACATTCTTTATAAATAAAATCAATGACATTAGAGTGCTTATTACACCTCCTGCTCATGACCCATCCGTGCCTCCAGTGTGGTTAACTGTCCTAAACCAGTTTAACCCTGTTTCTCTCCCTCATTTGCATGATATCATTGTTCATTTAAAATCTATTTCTTGCCCTCTAGACATTGTTCCAGCCCGACTCATTAAAGAGACCTTTAACACAATTGGTCCTACTGTTTTATCATTGATAAATCGTAGTCTTGAAACTGGAATTTTTCCTGATGCTTTAAAACATGCTGTTGTCCAGCCTCTACTGAAAAAGCCCAATCTTGACCCCACAGATCTAACAAATTTTAGACCGATATCAAAACTGCCATTTCTCTCGAAAGTATTAGAGAAGGTTGTGTGCTTACAGCTGAAGGCCTTTCTAAATGAAAACACAATTTTTAAAATTATTTCAGTCTGGATTTAAAACACACCACAGCACAGAAACTGCACTTCTAAAAGTTTCTAACGATCTTTTATTGACAGATGATTCAGTAGATCCTGCTATTTTAGTGCTATTAAATCTTAGTGCGGCATTTGATACCATAGATCACAACATTCTTATCTCACGTCTTGAAAACTGCTGTGGCATTCGAGGATTAGCACTGAACTGGATTAAATCCTATCTGACAAACAGAACCTTTTCAGTGAGCGTAGGTGGTTTTTCTTCTTCAGAGGCTCCACTAACTTGTGGGGTACCACAAGGTTCTATCCTGGGTCCTATCCTCTTTTCTTTATATATGCTACCTCTGGGTTCTGTCATAAACAACTACGGGATCTCTTTTCACTGTTATGCTGACGACACCCAGATCTATTTGCCTTTAAAGAAACAACACACTAGAAATACCATCAAGTCCCTTATAGCTTGTTTAGATGACATTAAAGCATGGATTTCTCTAAATTTTCTCAAACTAAATGAAAATAAAACTGAGATTGTGGCCTTCGGAAAAATGGATTCCTTGTGTGCTCCTGGCAGCGACTTTGCTCCTTTAACAAACTACTGTAAACCATTCGTAAGGAATTTAGGCGTAATATTTGATAATGATTTTAAATTTGATAAACAAATAAACTCTGTGGTTAAATCTAGTTTCTTCCAACTGAGAATTTAGCTAAGATTAAGCCTTTTTTATCATTCACCAATTTTGAGAAAGTAATTCATGCTTTTATTTCATCTCGACTTGATTACTGTAATGCGCTATATACAGGAATCAGCCAGTCATCTCTTTCTCGTCTACAGCTTGTCCAAAATTCTGCTGCCAGACTTTTAACTGGTACACGCAAAAGTGGCCACATCACTCTGGTATTAAAGTCACTTCACTGGCTCCTGGTTCGCTACAGGATTGATTTAAAAATTTTATTACTTGTTTTTAAATCACTGAATGGTTTTATACCTCTGTACATCTCTGAGCTCATACAACAGCAAGAAATCTTAGATCCTCAGACCAGTTACTCCTTTCTGTCCCAAGGTCTAGATTAAAGATCAGAGGTGACTGAGCGTTTGCTGTTGCTGCACCTAAATTATGGAATGGTTTACCGTTGAATATTAGAGCAGCACCTACATTAGAAACTTTCAAATCCAGACTGAAAGCTCACTTCTTTTCTTTGGCTTTTACAACTGGCTGAGACATTTGACCCTCTTTTATTCTTTTAAATTTTTACTTTTTAGTTAAGTTTAATTGATTATTTATCTTTGATTAAATTGTTTATGCATGATTTTATTTGATTACTGTTTTATTACTGTCACTAACTGATTTTTATAGTTATATTTTATTTTATTTGCTTTAATTTTATGCTGTTTAATTCTGGTCGTTTCACTTCTATCATTGTACAGCACTTTGGTCAACTTCGGTTGTTTTTAAATGTGCTATAAATAAATTTGACTTGACTTGACTTAATGATCCTGTATTTTCTGATATTTTCTGCGACTAAGATTGATCATGACTGCACCTTGTGGGTGCAGGGAGAGGAGTGTGACGACAACAACGTTGAGGCTTTGGAAGTCGATGATACGATCTCCGAAGATGACAAAATCAACTAGGCTCACACTCTGACAAAAGGTCAGTACTCGAAGAAAGTAAAAGTGGCATGAGCCCGGACGTTGGAGGATGAGGACACCGCTGCTGCTATCCTGCAAGCAGTCAACGTCTTAACGCAGAAGATGGACGAACACACGGCACTGCTGCGAAAATTTGAAAAGTGCATTGATGGGAACACAGCGGAAATAAGGAAGAATAAAGAAGGTATCGCAGAACTCCAGGAGAAAGTTATTGAGCTGCAGAAAGAAAACAAATCCCTGCGCAGCTCCTCTGAGGAACAACTCCTCGTTACAAGAGGAGGCTGACTGGTCTTCCTGAGAAAGATGATGAGGACACGAGAGAGATGGTCATTGGGATTCTCACCAGAGTTGTACCCGTGTCTGTGGATAGACTGAGTGAAACTGTTGACACTGTTCATCGGCTGGGAAGGAAGGTAAACGCTGCATCTTCCCCGTCCCCAAGAGCCATAATTATTCAGTTCGGTATGAGGACGGTCCGGGACGACATCAGGAAGAAATCGAGGAATGCAAGAGTTTGTAAAGAGATGAACATCCGCTTTAAGGAAGATTTCTCCAAAGAAGAGCAGGAGGCTCAAGACAAACTGTGGCCGCTGGTTCAGGACGCCAGGAGTAAAGGGAAGAGAGCATTTCTGAAGGAAGGCTACGCTCTGATTGACAACCAATGAGTGGATCCGAACTGAACATTATGTGTGACTGTTTTTCACCACTCAGGTATGCTGATCATATCAGCTTCAATGTTTAATATGTTCCCTGATTGTTAAGGGTTATTGCACTAAGTGTTTTATATAGGACACAGCTACTCGTTCCTGGTTGTCTTCTACATTTTCTTTTTCTTCAATAGTTCTTTAGACATGTTTTATGTTATCTTTTATATCGTTGAACGTTATGGGGCTGAAAAACATTGTGAAGTGTAAGGCAATTTTTCTTTTCTGCAAATAGCAAAAGGCTAATTGTGTCTTTCTGCAAGAGACCCACTCGGCGGAGGCTGACACAATGTTCTGGAAACTACAGTGGGGAGACCCTGTTTTCTTTAGTCGCGGTACATCTCATTCAGCTGGAGTGATTATTTTATTTAATAGGCTTCCGTGTAATGTCATAGACTGTTAAAGTGATTCTGATGGTCATTGGCTGATGGTGGTGTCAGAGATTAATGGTTCAAACTACATTATGTTATGTGTGTATTGTTATACCAATAGAGCTCAGAACAAAAAACTTATATCTTTCCTCTGTGGCAAATTGGAGCAATGGAAGTTAAGCTATTTAGTTGACAAGGTTATTGTGGGAGGAGGCTTTAATGTTGTTCCTGGCCCTTTTTTTAGACCGTTCTCCATCTAGGGCGTCATGTCACATCTTTGATGATAGATACTATTCTAAATTTGGTTAACAAAATCAGTCTGTGCGACTATTGGAGATTGGAAAATCCTTCTGCAACTCGGTATACTTGGTTTAATTCATCTAACAATGGTCAATGTTCCAGGAATGATTACTGGTTAATTTCAAACAACATGATCAATGATATCTCCAAGTGTGAAATTTCAGCTTCTCCTCTAACTGATCACTGTTTGATTTCTTTGTCCATCTAATTAACTAAAGGAGGATATCGGACTCTTTTTTGGAAATTTAATGACCGCCTTCTGCATAATGACAATTTCTGTACTGAGGTGAAAAATTTTATTGTGGAATTGAACCAACTAGAAATGTCACATTTGAGCAAAAAGGAATGGTTCAAATTCAAAGTTAAACAGATCGCAATTCAAATTCAATTCAAATTCAAATTTTTTATTTGTCTCATACACAGTACGAAATGCAGTGAAATGCTTATACGACCGCCAGTGACCTTAAAAATGTAAAATAAAAAATAAAAACTTGTCCGTAAGGAATAAATATGAATAAAAAGAAATACTAAAGAAAATAAATTTAACTATTAAAATAAACTGTACAAGTAAGGGCACGATAAAAAATATTACAAAATTTAGAAATATTTGAAAGTGGTAGTGGTTGTGCAAATATGCATAAAAAGTGACTTATTAAAGTGTCTTGAGCAATGGTCCAGATATATAAATATGTAGTGCAAGTATGTATGAATGTGTCCATGATTGTCTTGTCAATGATGGAAGTTTAAAAAGATGTTATTAGTCATGTGTGGTGGTGTGATTGAGAGACCTTATCGCCTGCGGGGAGAAGATCCTCCTCAGTCTCTCTGTATTGGCCGTCATGGAGGGGAATCGCTTCCCAGAACGCAACAGAGAAAACAGTCCATTGTTGGGATGACTGAGGTCCTTCACTATCTTCCTGGCTTTGGTCCAGCACCGCTTGCTGTAGATCGAGTGCAGTTCAGGGAGCTCGGTGCGGATGATCGTACCACCCTCTGTAGAGCTCGTCTGTCCTGCATGGTGCTGTTTCCAAACCAGATCATGATGTTTACCGTCAGGATGCTCTCTATGGTACAGGAGTAGAAATTCCTGAGCAACTTAGAGGGCAGTCTGAAGTCTCTCAAGCGTCTGAGGTGGTAGAGACACTGTCGGGCCTTTTTCACCACGGTGTTGATGTGACAGGACCAGGACAGGTCCTGCGTGATGTGAACACCAAGGAATCGGAAGCTGTCCACACTTTCCACTGAGCTCTTGTTGATGACGGGGGTCTGGTTGGTCCTCTCCTGCTTTGTACTAAGTTCCACAATCAGCTCCTTTGTCTTGCTGACGTTCAGGAGGAGATTGTTCCTCTGGCACCAGTTCTCCAGATTTCCAATCTCCTCTAGGTAGGCCGACTCATCATTGTTGGTGATCAGTCAGACCACGACAGTGTCATCAGCAAACTTGATGATGGAGGTGGAGTTGGTAGTGGCCACGCAGTCGTGGGTGTACAAAGAGTACAGCAGGGGGCTCAGAACACAACCCTGGGGGGCTCCAGTGCTGAGAGTGAGTGAGGCTGAGACATGTCCGCCCATCCTTACTGCCTGTGGTCTGCCAGTCAGAAAATTGGAGATCCACTGACACATAGATGAGCTGAGTCCCACGTGCGCCAGCTTGGTGGTGAGTGTGGAGGGGATTATGGTATTAAATGCAGAGCTGTAGTCGATGAAGAGCATTTTAACATAATTCCCCTTCCTAGTGTCCAGGTGAGTGAGTGATGTGTGGAGAAGATGTGAGATTGCATCGTCCGTGGAGCGGTCCTGACGGTATGCAAACTGCAGAGGGGCCAGTGTGTCGGGTAGTCTCTGACCAGGCGCTCAAAGCACTTCATCACTACTGAGGTGAGGGCTACTGGGCGATAGTCATTGAGGGAAACAGGATGAGGTTTCTTCGGGACAGGAACAATGATGGACTCTTTGAAGCACGTGGGGATCACCGACTAAGATAAAGAGATGTTGAATATCTCAGTGAACACAGGTGCTAGCTGGTCTGTGCAGGATCTGAGAATACGGCCTGAGATGCCGTCTGGTCCTGCTGCTTTCCTGGTATTCACTCTCTTGAAGGCTCTCCTCACGTCGTGCTCGGTGATGATGAGCGCATTTCCGGTGCTGGCAGTGTATTCCTGTCTGCAGCCGTTAGCGCCGTTAGCATTAGTGCTGTTAGCGTCTTTAGCTGCAGCCTCGAAGCGAGCGTAGAAAGTGTTCAGCTCGTCTGCCAGAGTCGCATCCGCGTTAATCATACCGGATGTTGGTGCTTTATAATCGGTTATTGTCCTCAGTCCCTGCCACAGGCTCCTAGAATCACTCTGTTGAAGCTGTGACTCTAGTTTCCTTCCATAACGCTGCTTGGCCTCTTTCACCACCTTCCGGATGTTGTATGACGCAGCCTTGTACGGATCCATGTCCCCGACGCAAGTCCCGTGTTGTAGGTGGCGGTTCGAGATCTCAGATCGTCGCGGATGGTTTTATCCACCCACGGCTTCTGGTTGGGAAATGTTCTGATAGTCCAGCACGCGACCTCCCTCTGAACCTGACCTTCCTGTTCCAGCCTTTGTTTGTATATTGGCGTGAGGAAGATGGCGGCGGATTTACCAAACGGTGGAAGAGACTGCGCCTTGAAGCCGTCCTTGACTGTTGTGTAGCAGTGATCCAGTGTCCTTTCGCCCCTGGTGGGGCAGGTGATGTGCTGATAAATGTTCGGCGTCCCGGTGCTGTGTCTGGTGCTGTGTGAATGCAGCTCGCATAAGGCAGTGTCCGTGTCCGCTTGTGGTGGAATATAAACGGCGCTTATTATGACCGAAGTGATCTCCCGGGGTAGATAAAAAGGACGACACATGATGGACAGTAGTTCCACGTTTGGTGTGCAGGAGCGTGTAAGAGGAACAACGCTCGCGCTGTTGCACCAGCTGTTGTTCACCATTAAACACACGCCACCTCCCCTTGACTTCCCCGAGCCCTGCGTCCTGTCCATGCGGTGAACCGAGAAGAACTCGGCTGGCTGGATGGCGTGGTCTGGCACCGCTGGGTTCAGCCATGTCTCGGTGAAGCAGAGAAGGTTGCAGTCCCGAATGTCTCTCTGGAACTTTATCCTGGCCCTGAGGTCATCGAGTTTGTTCTCCAGTGATTGGACTTTGGCAAGCAGGATGCTAGGCAGAGGTGTGCACGAGCTCTCAGCCTGTTCCTGACGCCGGCTCGTTTCCCTCGGGGCCGCCGCTTCGCGTCGCATCCATTGTTCTTCCTCAGGATATCACTCGGCCAGCTCGGATCCGGAGTTAAAAACGTAGAATTTTGAGTACATTGTATACCAATAGAAACAAGGGTGTCTCTATCATACTTAATGTACTCAATGGTGGTGATTTTGCCGGTTTAAAGTTACTGGAAAAGTAGGTCGGAGCAGTCGTGACGGCAGCCGACCTCACCGGTGCCATCTTGGAATCTCAAATAAGTAAGTCTTCCAATAAAAGGAAAAAACAGGAACAAAAGAACATTATTGAGGGCATAAACAAACTGTGCTGCAAATTCAATTCAATTCAATTCAGTTTTATTTGTATAGTGCTTTTAACAATTGACATTGTCTCAAAACAGCTTCACACAATCAAAAGAATTATTTAAGTTTGTATGGAATGTGAATGTGTATGAATCAAAATGTTCAGATAGTCCCTGGTGAGCAAGCCAGAGGGCGACAGTGGTAAGGAAAAACTCCCTGAGATGGTAATAGGAAGAAACCTTGAGAGGAACCAGACTCAACAGGGAACCCATCCTAATCTGGGTGAAACATTCATTCATTCATTCATTTTCTGTACCGCTTTATCCTTATATACAGGGTCGCGGGGGCCTGGAGCCTATCCCAGGAAACTTCGGGCACAAGGCGGGGTACACCCTGGACAGGGTGCCAATCCATCGCAGGGCACACACACATACTCACATACACACACTCATTCACACACTACGGGCAATTTGGAATGTCAATTAACCTAACCTACATGTCTTTGGATTGTGGGAGGAAACCGGAGTACCCAGAGGAAACCCACCAAGCACGGGGAGAACATGCAAACTCCATGCACACAGAGACGGGAATCGAGCCTGGCCGGGGAATCGAACCCGGACCCTGGCGGTGCAAGGTGACAGTGCTAACCACTACACTGGGTGAAACAGATAGCAGGAATTTATCTGCATTTATACAGTGTTAAGTGTTAGGTTCAGCTATAATAGTTGATGTTAATTGATGTTAAAATGGAATCCAGTAGTTATTGGAGACTCAGATAGACTTGTAGAACGTTCCAGTCCTGAACTATCGAATTGTCAAGTCCTCAGAGAAACAACTGACAACACCAGTCGAAGCCAGAACCATCTTCTAAGTAGATAGAATCATCCCCAGACACCAGACGCATCCCAAAGAGACACACGGGGCATCCATGCGACGAGACCTCCAACCAGAAACGGGGCACCAGGGTGGATCAGACGGGTCCGGAGGGCAGAGGGAGTCTGGATCACTGGCAGCTCAGGAATGACATGTGTAGCTCGACAAAGAGAGAGAGAGAAAGAGTGAAAGGGGGAGACAGGGGGAGAAAGAGAAGAGGAGGAGAGATTGCAATTAGGTATGGTCACAGTCACAATGTATAATGTGAATGTATATTTACTGCAGAGTGCAAGCAGGGACTCCGGCAGGACTAACTATGACAGCATAACTAAAAGGGAGAGCCAGAAGGAAACACAAACATGAGGGCTCCCTGAGATGTAAAGCAAACAATCACCTCACCGTCAACAAACCTGAGTGATCAAATGAGACTGAGGAAGACAGCATCTAAACATACCAGTTCACCATAATACTCTATGTCCATGAGTCCCCCAGATCTGCTCCTTTACCTTATGGCAAATCTATTTATAAAAATGCTTGGCTAAATAAATAGGTTTATAGCCTAGACTATAGGATTTATCATTAGACGAACAAATACAATTACACAATTTTCAATCTCAAATGGACAAACTGTTTTTGGAGAAAGCAAACGGTGCCTATGTTCGTTCAACAGCCCGATGGATTGAGGAGGGATTAATCCGATGGATTTAATTTAGAGAAGCAGAGACAATCTAAAAAAAAAGATTCAATCACTGAATATCGAGGGGGTTGACCAAGACTGAGTAAATGAGGAAATATTACAGTTTAATAGTAATCTTTATGAGTCTCTTTTCCAAGATGGCGCCGGTGTGTGTGGCTTGGCGTTTTCTGCTGACTACGCTTTTTGGATTATTATTGTTTGTCACTTCTCAAAAAGTTAACTCTCTTGGTGTATGATCGCCAAACACTCTTGAACCTTCGGTTTGCTGTGGAAAATTTTACACGGTTTGAGAATAATGAGCAAAATCACTTCCACCCACTGCTATCGGGAATACCTGCTCACCTCTACCGCTGTGCAGTTCCAGGTCGCCGGAGAAAGCGCTCCCGTCGCCGAGGCAAACGCAGCGGTCGCCAAGTGAAGCTTAAAGCCTGTTTGGCGTGTTTTCCTGAGACCTTCTGATCGATCTATGGAACTGACCAGTACCGTATTATGTCTGGGGGTTTCACGGACGTGGTACCCTGCCTGGTACCTGTGGTTGGCTCGGATGAATTTTCTCGGTCGCATCATAGCGCTCCGCGTTTTCGCCAGCTGCGAGGGGCGAATGCGGAGAACCTGCGCTCGCTTTTTCGGGCACCCTGGCCTTATCTCAACCCGCCCTCGACTCTAAACAGGATGACCAAGATGGGCCTGGTAAATGTCAGGTCACTAAACAACAAAACTTTCATTCTGAAGGCGTTCATCACCTCAAGTGGTTTGGACTTTCTTTTTATTATGGAGACGTGGCTGAATGTTGGTGAGTACAGTGCCTTCTCTGAACTTCTCCCCTCATCATATGCCTATCTAAACTCCCCGAGAACATCGGGTCGAGGAGGAGGAATCGCGGTGGTCTATAGGGAGAACTTCTATTGTAAGCAGCTGTCGTTACTGACTTTTTCCAGCTTTGAGCTGAACTTGTTTGAGCTTGGCCGCTCTCACACAGTGCTGTGTGGAGTGATTTATCGTCCACCTAAGTATAATAAGGACTTTCTAATTGACTTGTCAGACTTTTTTGCTGAAATGATGCCGAAATATGATCGTGTCCTTATTGTGTGTGATTTTAATGTTCATGTCTGTTGCCCTGAGAATCTGCTGGCCAAATATTTTTTAAGTTTAATTGATTCATTTGGTTTTGTGCAGTCAGTGTCGGGCCCCACACAGGAGCAGGGGCACACCCTTGATCTTGTTTTATCTCATGGATTATCTATTTCTAACATTGAAGTCTGTGATGCAGTATTTTCTGATCACATGCCTGTGTTGTTTAACTCTGTTCTACCAAATAATGATGTTAAACCCTGTGGGCGTGCACGGCGCTGTCGCGTGTTTAACTCCTCCACCACTGCTCAGTTCTCTGATGCGTTTAACCGGAGCTGTGATGATGACATCTCAGAGTACACTTCTGTTGCTGGCTTCAACACTGAGACACTAGCATCCTGGTTCCATTCCACCTGTAAGGCTGCCTTGGACTCTGTGGCTCCATTAAAAATCAGGCGCCCGAAAGATAAATCCGAACCCAGGTTAAACGACGAGACTCGTGCTGTCAGACGTGAGTGTCTAAAAGTTGAACGCAAATGGAAAAAGCACAAATTGCAAGTGTCTTTTATTTCGTTGAGAGATAGTTGGCGTCTTTATCAGAAAACTGTTAAAGCGGCAAAAACCAAACATTACTCTGACTTAATTTTAGCAAACTTTCATAAGCCTCGCGTTTTATTTCAGTCTTTTAATGCAATTCTTAATGGTCCCCAAATTGCCAGTTTCGAAAGCTCATATAAGGTGTGTGAAAACTTTCTCCAGTTTTTTATTGATAAGGTTTCTTCTACAAGGGCTCTTATCACATCTCCTGCATGTAACCCATCTATTTCCATTTCTGTCTCTAGCTCTGCTGTTTTTAACCAGTTTGAGCCCATCTCTCTTTCCTTTCTGTTAGAGATTATTAATATTATGAAGCCTACAGGATCTCCTGCTGACCCCATTCCTCCACATCTCTTTAAAGAGTTGGGTCGCATTCTAGGTCCTAAAGTTTTAAATATTATAAATAGCAGCTTGGGATCTGGGGTGGTACCCATACATTTTAAACGTGAAGCTGTGCAGCCTTTGTTAAAAAAAACCTAATCTTGATCCGTCTGTGTTGTCTAATTACAGACCAATCTCTAAGCTACCATTTCTGTCTAAGATTCTGGACAAGGTAGTTTATACACAGCTAATAAGTTATCTTGGTGAGCATGGAATGCTTGAGGTTTTTCAGTCTGGTTTCAAGGCTCTTCACAGTACTGAAACAGCTCTGTTAAGAGTCTTAAATGACATTTACAGTATTGTATTACTGATTCTGGTGACTCTGTGATTCTTCTGCTGCTTGATTTAACAGCTGCCTTTGATACAGTAGACCATGACATTCTTCTGTCATGCTTAGAACACTGGGTGGGAATTAGGGGGACAGTTCTTGACTGCTTTAGGTCCTATCTTATTGATAGAACTTTTTCTGTTAGCCTTGGAGATCTTGAGTCATCATCGGCTCCTCTCACATATGGGGTCCCACAGGGGTCTATCCTTGGACCCCTTCTTTTCTCATTGTATTTGTTGCTGCTCGGCTGTATCCTGAGAAATCATGGCATCTCCTTTCACTGCTATGCAGATGACAGTCAAATTTATCTCCCGTTAAAACAGAAGGAAGGCTACTCTGTCAAGGCGCTGTTAACATGTCTAGATGATATAAAAGCATGGTTAGCCCAAAAAATTTTTTAATTTTAATGATAAAAAGACAGAGGTTTTGGTATTCGGTCCTGGTGTCAGGGGAAAAGTTCCACCTCTGGATTTAGGAGATTTGGGGCAGTATGTTAAACCTACAGCGTCGAAATTAGAGGTTATTTTTGATCATGGCCTTAAATTTGACAAACAGATTAGTGCGGTGGTTCAGTCCAGTTTCTTTCAGTTAAGGCAATTGGCAAAACTTAAACCTGTTTTGTCCTTTAGGCTGTTCGAAATAGCCATCCATGCTTTCATCACCACTCGCATTGATTACTGCAATGCTCTGTATTTTGGAGTTTCTCAGGCAGTATTACATCAGCTACAGCTGATCCAAAACTCAGCTGCTCGACTATTAACGTGCACGCGTAAAAGAGAACATATCTCTCCAGTTCTGGCTTCTCTTCATTGGCTCCTCGTACAGTACCGAATAAATAAAAAAATTCTCTTGGTCACCTTCAAATGTTTACATGGCCTTGCCCCTCCCTACCTCTCTGATCTGCTCCAGCCCTATGCCCCACCCCGGTCTCTCAGATCATCAGATAAACATTTGCTGACGGTACCTAAGACCAAATGCAAGCTCAGGGGTGATCGGGCGTTCTCTGTGGCGGCTCCCAAATTATGGAATGACCTACCATTGACCATTCGTGAGGCCACATCATTGAGGGTGTTTAAGTCCAGTCTTTAAACTCACATGTTTTCTCTGGCATTTAAACCAACATGAGATGTTGATTTTATATACTGCTTGATATGCATGTGATGTGATTCTAATTATGTTCTTCTTTTATTATTTTATAAAATTTTATTTATTTTTATTATCTTGTATTTATTTTTACTTTATTTTATTAGATTACTGTTATTATTATTATTTTATTTATTTATTTTTAAATAGCACTTTGGGACATTCTTGTTTGTTAAAGTGCTATACAAATAAATATGTTGAGTTGAGATACGTCAAACTATTCAGCGGAGAATGGTATTGCGTTTTTTTGAGAGACTTAGAGGTTCTATTGGAACATTGGATGGTTTTTGGTTTTTGAATAAGATTTGAAGGTTCTTATGGAAGGTGAACTCGCGATTGAAAAGCTGGACGAGGCAGTCAAATGGATGCCTAGGGGTAAATCACCAGGAATTGATGGGTTAACGGTGGAATTTTACTCCTTTTTCTGGCAAGACATTAGATTAATGCTTTTCAATCCATATAGAATTCATCTCATTGACTAATATTGCACCCAGAATGAAACAGGGTCTCATCACTTCAATCCCAAAACCAAATAAAGACAAACTTTTATTGGATAATTGGAGACCCATAACCCAATTCTGTGCAATGACTATAAATTATTGGCTCATGTTCATGCGAACTGTTTAAATGAGTGTTTAACACACTTAGTGGACGAGTGTCAGTCGGCTTTTATAAAAGGAAGAAATATACATAATCATATTAGATTGATTCTTGATATGATTGATTATCGTCACTTAATTAAGACTGAAAGTTTAGTGTTGTTTTAGGACTTTTATAAGGCCTTTGATACTGTTGAACATCCCTTTTTACTTAAAGACTTACATCACCTGGGTTTTGGGGTAAACTTTTGTAATGTGATCAAAATGTTTTACAGCAACATCTATAACTCGGTTTCTCTTAACCCTGGAATGACGCCTAGGTTTGAGGTGCAGCGAGGTATTCGTCAGGGATGCCCTATTTCCCATTAACTGTTCATCCTGACCACTCAACTGCTGGCGCTGATCATCCAGAATGATCCTGATCTGCAAGGAATAAACATTTTTGATAAGGAATTCAAAATAAGTCAATTTGCCGATGATACAGCTCTCTTTTTAAGAGACAAATCCATCGTAGTTAAGGCTCTCAACACTATCTCATCCTTCTCCCAGGCTTCAGGACTGTGTCTGAATATTAAAAAATGTGAATTGCTACCTATTCACACATGTTCTGATTCGAATATAACTTCAATAAGTGTAGAACCAGAAGTGAAGTATTTAGGTATAGTGATATCTAAAAACATGACTAGAAGAGAAGGCACCAACATCTGCAGTCGTATTGTTGACATGAAGAGATCTCTTGGTCATTGGCTGACTAGGGATATCACTTTATTTGGTAGCGTCATTCTTTCCAAAGCTGAATGTCTTTCTAAATTAATTTATCCTTGTGTGTCCTCTATATTTTTCTCCCCAAAACAATAAGAAAGCCAACTCAGTTATTTTTCAATTCCTGTGGAAAAATAAAACCTACTATATTAAAAGATCACGATTGGTGACAGATTATGTTAAGGGTGGGGCTAGAGCTTTGGACTTTGAATCATTGGTAGGAACTTTTAAGATTAACTGGCTTAGAGCTGGTTTTTAAATGACTTTAAACAATACTTCATGTCACTTAAGAAACTGAAACTGTAGGATCTGTGATGACATTTCTCATTTGTTGCTGTTTTGATTCCTGCCTCCAGTGCCGCGCTCTCTTTATTTTGCACTCAATTTTTATTACTGTGAATCTTTTAGACCCCCACCCCCCCACCCCTTTCGTTCCTTTCTTTTGTTATTGTATTGTAGTAATTGAATGTTGATTTGTTTTATCCTCTGTGAGATTTTGTACTGAATTGTATTTTGTTTTTTAACCGACTGTACGGCCCAGTAGGGGGCGGTAATACACCTCAAAGCTGGCTGAAAACCATTAAAAAACAACGTAAAGAAGAAGAAAAAGACGGCGAAGAAGAGTTGACGTTGCCAGATTGGGTGAAGTTCCTCCTGATTGCGGATTGAGGTTTTGTTTGTGAGGGTGAAGGTTGGATTTGTTGCGCACGATAACGTATCTGGCAACCCATGTGCTGCTGGGCCTCTGGCTTTGGTGTGAAGGAGCGCTTCGTTCTCCACTCGTGTCTCCTTGTGTCCGATCAGTAAATCAGGTGAGTTAAAGTGAAACTTCCCACCTGAGCTGCTCGGGTAACATTATAGTGCAGATTCTGGACTCATCAATCTCTGGGTTTCTCCTCCAGTCTCCTGATTCTTTACAGATCTCAGAATGAAACCAGAGTCCAGACGGAGCTCCAGAGGAAAAACTCCACACACTCCTGATGATACTGGGT
Organism: Channallabes apus; assembly: GCA_030522415.1. Classification (NCBI taxonomy): domain Eukaryota; kingdom Metazoa; phylum Chordata; class Actinopteri; order Siluriformes; family Clariidae; genus Channallabes; species Channallabes apus. Next base: position 2,485,700 of record CM060105.1, on the reverse strand, counting down.
CAAAGGTCAGCTTTACTCACCTGATGTCTGATTTCTCTCTCATCATTATTATATTCTCTGAGAACTTCTGTAGGATTAACAGAGGAGCAAACCAAAACACAAGCCTGATACCCCTGATACTTTTTTCCATTTGTTTGTGTGGGGTTGGGGGCGGGTGGGGTTGAGTTTCCCGCACATTTCTCACATGGCATTTGTCCCGTATCGATTCAATACAGAACAAGTGTTTTAGTTTCCAATTTGAGTCCTATTCCATGGTTGCAGGACAATTTGCAACCCTGACATTCGGTCATGATATATCTTTCATTTAAATGTTAAAAACTGTACTGAGTAGATACAGCTGTGTGAAACAATAACTGTCTTCATTTCAGGCTGCAGTGTGACTATTTTAAATGGGGTTTGATTTTACTCACTGTATTTATAAACTTACAGAAGTTACAGAACCACAATACAAATCGATTGCTTATGGCGGTATTGTCATATCTATCAGATGGTCCCTGGTGATTCCCATTATTGTTATTTAATGGTCAATCTACATTGCGGTATTGTAGGATAAATACCAGTAACAATACCATAACCACATGGGGATGAAATCTAAGCTTAATTAAATATCTTGATTTTTTTTTTTTTTCAGATGTATGAATGCTCAGAGTGTGGGAAGAGTTTTAGTAAAAAATATCTCAAAATTCACCAGCGGATTCACACTGGAGAGAAGCCATATGAGTGCTCATACTGTGGGAAGAGTTATACTCAGAGGTTTACTCTCTACGTGCACAAGCGCGTCCACACAGGAGAGAAGCCATTTCACTGTCGATTGTGTGGGTTGAGTTTTGCTCGTAAAACCCTTCTCCAACGGCATGAGCTTATCCACACTGGAGAGAAACCATTTCACTGTCGATTGTGTGGGAAGAGTTTTGCTCGTAAATCCCATCTCCAACGGCATGAGCGCGTCCACACAGGAGAAAGGCCATATCAGTGTGGACAATGTGGGAAAAGTTTTACTCGTGAATGTCATGTCCAAAATCATGAACGCACACACACAGGAGAGAAGCCATTTCAATGTGGACAATGTGGGAAAAGTTTTATTACCAAAAGTCATATGCAATGGCATGAGGTCATACACTCAGGAGAAAAGCCGTATCACTGTGGACAATGTGGGAAGAGTTTTACTCGTGAAAGTCATGTCCAAAAGCATATGCTCACCCACACACTATAGAAACTGTATCACCGTGGACGTTGTTTACAGGGCTATAACTCATTATCTTCATATAAGAAATATAAATGCCCTGACATGAAACCATGAGCTCCTGATCATGACCAGAAGGGGGCGGTAATGGAACATTATGGATTTTCTCAAATGGGAACTACAGTATATTTGGTTGAAGGTTGATAATGCAGTGAAAAGTATTCTGGTGAATGGAGTAAGAGGACAAGGTACAGAGTGTTTAATGGGTTTCATGAGGGTAATGGACCAGTATGGATTTTCTCAAATGGAACTATATTGTTTAACAAATGTGAATCCCTCACACTAATATATGCAAACAGAACCCGAACTAAGACAATTTGGTGGGATGTTTCTGGGAGGCCTTACTGTGTCATTGCACTGTCCATTTAATCTCAGCTAGTTATATTGTTTGTCCAAAAGTATGGTGCTGTCTGATCACCATCAGATATCAGTTCATTACAGCAAGCAAATCAAACAATATGTGAGAACGACCAGAGAAAACAGGCTGCAAGGCACAAATGCCACCTGAAGTGATGAGCTGCATAAAAAATAAGTTATCAGACATGCTTGACAAACAGGAGCAGAGAATAATTGCACAAGAGCAACATCACCCTGACTTATGAACACCACAGATAGAGGTATTGGTAGAGGTATCCAAGAATAATGGTAGTTTGGGGGGCCATCAAGAGGAAATCAGCCCTGTGAGGACAAAGTGTTTGACATTAAAGTAATAAATGTAATTATTTACTCGACTTAAGCAGCCCCTATTATGCTTTTTCAAATATGATCTTTCATGCAGTGTGTCATGTAGCTGTATTTGAACATAAACTATCTGTGACGCTGACAGTGCACGATAAATGAAGTTTTTGTCTATTAAAATAAGAGTCGGCTCACCTAAACGAGTTTAACATTAAACATATTTGCATAATGTCCACCCATGTTCTACGTCGCGAACAACTTGCCCGCCATCTTACAATTAACGTTACCACACTCTTGTTAATGTGACGGAGCATTCATGCCGGGTTCGCTTAAACACAAACATAAATATTAAAAAATATTAAATATAAAAAATATATATAAAAAACGAGACCACACAAAATCCTTAACTGTTTATTCTCCACTATTCACCAGAACTTCAAGTTCAAGTAGGCTTTATTGTCACTTCAACCATATACAGTTAGTACACAGTGAAACGAAACAACGTTCCTCCAGGACCAAGGTGCTACAGGCAATACGAATTTACAAGATAAACATTAAACTAGCTAACTAAGAGGCCTAGTTAGCTGGCTAGCAGAGACAAGACAGATTGACCTAACATAAATTACAACATAAATTAACAAAAACTAACTAGCTAGAGAAGACTATCTACAGGGTTTTTACAGACAACATAAAGTGCATGTGCAAACAAAAGCAAGAAAGTGACAGTGCGATAACATAATAATAAGGTGTTGTGGTGATGAGTTGAGGTAGTGGAGAAACAGTAAACATTCCTTAACTTAACCTAGCAGCAAGAATTAAGACGTTAAGAAGTTAGTGCAAAAAGTAGTCCAGTAATGAATATTGTGCAAAAGAGCACTTGGTAGTGTAGGTCAGTGTGTTTGCGCTTGTGTTGATTAGTCAGTCCAGACTCAATGTTTTGAGGTAGTTGAGTTAAGCTGAGTGATAAAGTTTGTGTGTGTGTGTGTTTATCAGTCCAGTCCCTTTTTGTTCAGAAGACGGATAGCTTGTGGAAAAAAGCTGTTGCACAGTCTGGATGTGTGTCACCGGATGCTTTGGTACCTTTTTCCAGATGGCAGGAGTGTGAAGTGTGTGTGTGAGGGGTGTGTCCGATCAGCCACAATGCTGGTGTGGATGCAGCATGTGGTGTAGATGTCTTCAATAGAGGGGAGAGAGACCCCGATGATCTTCTCTGCTGTTCTCACTATCCGCTGAAGGGTCTTGCGGTCCGATATGGCACAATTCCCAAACCAGACAGTGATGCAACCGCTCAGGATGCGCTCAGGATGTTCCTCTATAGAAGGTGGTCAGGATTGGTGGTGGACGCTGGGCCTTCCTCAGTCTAAAGAAGAGACTCTGTTGGGCTTTCTTGTGTAGCTGGTGTTAAGGGACCAGCTGAGGTCATTCTCCAGGTGGACGCCCAGGAATTTGGTGCTTTCGACGATCTCCACAGAGGAGCCGTTGATGCTCAGCGGAGAATGGTCGGCTCCTGTCCTCCTAAAGTCAACAACCATCTCCTTTGTCTTGTCAACATTCAGAGACAGGTTGTTGTCTTTACACCAGTCCGTTAGCCTCTGCACTTCCTCTCTGTACGCTGACTCGTCGTTCTTGCTGATGAGACCCACCACGGTCGTGTCAGCAGCGAACTTAATGATGTGATTCGAACTGTGTGTTACTACACAGTCGTGAGTCAGCAACTTAACACTTGCGAAGGCGCATGCCTCTTGCCATAGATTCTACGGCAAGCCCCGAGGGAGAAAATGTGTAAGGATGCGCACCGCACAAACACAGCCACACACACAATCGTTATTTGTTTGGACGAGAGAAGGAGAGATTGCTGTGGATGATTTTCTTTCGAAGATTTTTTAACCAGATTATCTTTGACTGGACATGTTCCCCGGACTTCTCACCCTACGTCATCGGTCTCCCGGACTTCATTAACCCCGGTGAGACGAACCATACTCTGTATACATTGATACCACACATACAATAAACACGGACTTCGGACATTTTCCACTCACCCGCACACATACCGTTTATTATATATAGTTTATAAATATTGTTTATATCTTTGTTTGGTTGTGGTGCACCTTTTTCGTTTATTTTATTTAGTTTTGTGTAATACACGTTTGCTTTATCTACTTGTTTGTTTTTGTCCTTTTTGCTCACCGGCCTTTTAACGCAACACTGACACAAAGGTAAAAGACCTCTCGATTTTTGTAGCGACAGTTAATATAAAATTAGCTGGTTGTTACACGGTAAAACCGACGCCATCTTTTCTATGTATTGCTAATTTTTTGAGATAGGGATTTTGGGTTTTCATGAGCTGTATGCCACAATCATCAATATTAAAACAATAAAAGGCTTGAACTACTTCAGTTGTGTGTAATGAATCTAAAATATATGAAAGTCTAATGTTTATCAGTACATTACAGAAAATAATGAACTTTATCACAATATGCTAATTTTTTGAGAAGGACCTGTATGTGTTATTTCACAATCTGCAAATGTTGTCCTACAATGTACATATTCAATGCTATGAAAACAAATATACTTAATGTAACAATGTAGTCTGTTATGTGCAACAACAAAAAAAACCTGTAGGACCAAATAAATAAATAAATAAAAAATCAATCCGTGGCGACGGTTTTGCAATTTGTCCCCCGCACTCAGAAATACTTAAACTGTTCCCTCAGTTTAACAAATCGTGGCCACGGATTAACAAACTGTATGCACAAATTTCCAATCCGTACGCTCAGATACCGTACTGTTTGCATATTTATTCTTAACATGAAGACTTATTTTGGTGATTTTATTATAAGCTTTTTACCCAGAATTAGATGCATGCTGCACTGTTAATGTTATTATTAAATAACACCTATTATTACATTGCATTTAGTTTGAGAGCAAAGTAATGACAACATAAACTGTACATTATTTGTTTTGTATTGCTTTTTACCTTCTCCTCAAACTCACACTGCATGATTTTCAAAGTCATCGGATCACCATTGTTTTCACACTGTACTATCTGTGGTAGCATTTAGTTGCTGCTGTGTTCACACTGCACAATGAATTGGCGACAGGAGATTACACACTGCATGACTTTACAATAGGATGATGAATCGCCAACAACTCTGTCTGGTGTGCAAGCTACAGCCAAACGCACACAAGAAGTGATAAGGAAACAACGCAAGATCATGCTGACATTGTGGTCTATAATTCCTCCCCGAAAAAACAATAATTAAAAAAAGATGACGTCCTTGTTTAAGATCCCATATGGTCAAAACTGAAATTTCATGGCTTTTTTCATGGTAACTGAGGTCTAGGGGCTATGTAACTACCATATAAGTTTCAAAACAGTCAATCCACAGTAGAATGCACACAGCCTGCATAAAGTAGCTCTGCCATTTCACGAGCTGCTGTGACGTCCAATCTACTCAGTCACCGCTTTCAGTCACCATCAACCACCATCCCACCCTTCTTTTGCCAAAACATCACATCCATGCCAGTGCTGAACAACAAAAACATGAAAACAAGTCGAAAAAACGCTGTTCAGTCGATAGATGTCGAAACTACATCATTACACAGGCTTTCGAACAACATTAATATAAAAGACCAGTGGCACGTCAGCTTCAGCATCTTTCACACAGCCATTCCATTAAACTTTAAAAATGTACATTTAAATTTTTATTTAGTTAATAGAAGTTAATTGATAAAGAAAATCTATTTATGACATTATTTTTGACAGCATTATGATTATTTATTAAAACTTCAGACAACAACAATTAGTGCCACGAGGTTATTTGCAACACTATATGTTCTACAAAATAGAGGACTACACACCTTACAGTGCAATATAATGTGGCTTTAGAAGAGGAAAGGTAGGATTAAGCAGTGAGCAAGTGATGAATTAGTATTATATGTCCCAAGCAGATACAGTAACAATAATGGGTTCCCTACCTTATGCAGTCTCCATTCTTCTTCTTTGTCTTTCGGCTGTTCCCTTTCAGGGGTCGCCACAGCAAATCATCTGCCACCATCTAACCCTATCCTCTGCATCCTCTTCTCTCACACCAACTAACTTCATGTCCTCTCTCACTGCATCCATAAATCTCCTCTTTGGTCTTCCTCTAGACCTCCTGCCTGGCAGTTCCAACCTCAGCATCCTTCTACCGATATATTCACAATCTCTCCTCTGAACATGTCCAAACCACCTCAATCTGGCCTCTCTGACTTTATCTCCAAAACATCTCACATGGGTTGTCCCTCTGATGAACTGCAGTCTCCATTGATGGCTAATAAACATTGATACAAGTAGGCTATGGTTAAAGTGGTGAACTTATAAAGTCTTAAATGTTTTGTTTTCCCTTCTCAACGCATTATGCATTTACTCACCAATAATGGCTACCTTTTTAATTTGGTCAAGTCTCCAAGTCGAAGGTGCCCAGCAGCAGATTCCGTACCATGGCAGTAGCAGAGGTGGCAAGGAGGGCTGCTCTCCACGCTTCTGCCTGGCAAAACACCCCAGAGCCCTTTATAACTTCAATCTGAAAAATTATTTCACATCACAATATTAATTTATTGGCAACTTTTAGAACCTTTTCATGTTTCATACTGATTCTTATGTTTATCTTCCCAATAGTTAATAGGATTTTATGTATAAATGCAGATTAATGATAAAGATACATGCAGAGTAAAACTGCAACAGGAACAGTACAAAATAAAAACTGAAAAAAGACAGACATTCAGAGTAAAACAGTGCAAGATAAAAAAGAAAAACGTACAAAACATACATGCAGGGTAAGCATTGGTGGGAGCAATGTCCAAGCAGTGTAGAGAAATATTTCTGTACGACTTCATTGTTTGGGCTGTGTAGTATAGTATTGTAGTATAGTATTGCTGATCAGAGTGATCAACTCCCCATGTGCTGGTTGTACACAGTCACAGGACATGGAAATGTCCTACGCAAGGCAGTATTTTAGCCACCTGGAACTAGCTTGTTTGTGCTAAATAACATTACCAATAGCAGTGTTATAAGCTAACCAAAATGGATAAGCTAACCTAAGTTATACGCTAACCAAAACTCCATAAGGCATTAGCTTAGCCACCGGGAAATATCATGTTTGTGCTACATGAGGCAGCATGTTAGCATGATTTACCTAAACTATATAAATGCCATTGAAAGCCAATGTGTCACACAAGCTGACAAGAGCTAGCTGTAGTGAGGAAAATATTTACTAATATTAGTTTAACATTATCAGAATAAGAGTTATATAAGACTTAATAACTTACCCAGTGTAACATGGGTCTATTCTCTGTTCAAAATGCTCCCGTTCGTCGTCGGAGTCACACAGTCTTCTTCTGAGGTAAATGTAAACTCCTCCCACTTTCCAGAACATTCTGAAGAGTTTCCTCGGATGTGTAAGCGCGTGCCATCTTCCAAAACGTGCAGAAAACTCACTGAATCTGAGTATTTTCAAGCCTGTCTCTCTGTGTTCTTTTTCATGCCGGTGTCCGGGGGCGTGGTCTAATTTCCGTGTGATTGGCGTGTGGGCATGTCCTGCCTCTGGTCATTAGCATATAAGTGCGACAGAAATTCTGTGCCTCTCCTTGGTTTCATATGGATTACATAAACTGTGAATATTTGTTTTCAATGTGACTTGCATCTTTTAAAAGTAGACACTTTATGCTTTCTATAGATATATTTCTCATTTCAGTTAATTTTAGTGACGTGTTTCAAAAAGATTTTCACGGAGACTGAGGTTTCATATATGTGCATATATCCTCATATACTGTATGTGGGCAATTAGGATTAGTTTTTTGCATTTTTTTTGTTAGTTCTTAGTTATTGCCTTGATAATAGAAAATATAAGCTAGGCATCATGTATGACAGTTGCCAAAGTGAGATATGAGCTAAAATGACCAGATCCTGCCATAGGAGACATATCTTGTATGTACATATACAGTAGGGCTTATATGTGGATATAAAGAAGCAATACAGGAGACCTATATGGCCTGTATATGCACATATATGCACCTCAATGTTGCCTACATGTGGCATATATACGCATATATGCAGCATATATATTATCATATATATGCATATATACTGCATATAGGTTTCATATATGCGCATATGTCCTCATATAGGTGCGGATATATGCGAATATATACTGCATATAGGTTTCATATATGCGCATATATCCTCATATAGGTGAGGATATATGCGCATATATTCTGCATATAGGTTTCATATATGCGCATATATCCTCATATAGGTTCTTTCCATGTGGGGCACGCACACTGCTCTGGGTCAGACACAGACAACGGGAAACAGGAACTAAGCTCTCAAGCAAATGCTTCCCAACAGAATACCATAGGTCGCATCGCCAAAATTCTTTCACCGTGAGTGGCAGGAACTTCCAGACTACAACATATTGAATTCTCATGCCTGTAGAGTGTATTATACTGACGTGGCGACAGTGTAAAAACACCCTCCGATGTTAAATGCGTTAAATGTTAATTTCCGAGCCGAAAATTGAGTACTTTTGAAAGGCAAACAGGAATTAAGCTCTCTAGTGAGTAAACTAGACAGCAAGGTAAATACACAAAACTTACCGTCAAATAATTTTTTTCCTCAATAACTATATATATATATATATATATATATATATATATATATATATATATATATATATCGTTATATAACTATATATATATATATATATATATATATATATATATATATATATATATATTTATTTATTTATTTATTTATTTTTTTTAAGCACCATGGCAAATCTCTCGTAGTCAATTTTTGAACCTGTTTTAAACACATACACACATGCATACACATTTTATAGAAATGCACTTAGTTAATTTAATTTGCCTTACATTGTTGAATGAGGATGGGTTCCAAAACCAAAAATCAACATTGATTCAATGTTTGTCTTTTCAACACAGAAAAGCAATGAATTATCAACATTGATTCAACATTATTTAGCATTGAAAAATCAACCTCAACCAAAATTATGATTCTGATGAAATTTCACCATTGAATCAATGTCACCTTGCTATCTGGGATTAAATTCGAGGTGGACCTGTGTTCTTTTTGTGATTCAGCCTGTGAAACGTTACAACACCTGTTTTTTTCTATGTCGTGTGTCAGCTGATTTTTGGTCAGAAATACACACCTGGTTATCACTCAAGATCAATGATATTCCACAGTTTGACGTACCTGATGTTATCTTCTACATGGATAACCTACACCCCTCTGTTTCTATTGTGATTAACATTATTATCCTTTTAGGTAAATACCATATACATTGTAGTAAGTGGAGAAATAGTAAACCGTCTTTCATATGGTTTTTAAATGACTTTAAACAATACTCCCTGTCACTTAAGAAACTGAAACTGTAGGATCTGTGATGACATTTCTCATTTGTTACTGTTTTGATTCCTGCCTCCAGTGCCGCGCTCTCTTTATTTTGCACTCAATTTTTATTACTGTGAATCTTTTACCCCCCCCCCCCCCTTCTTTCTTTTGTTATTGTATTGTAGTAATTGAATGTTGATTTGTTTTATCCTCTGTGAGATTTTGTACTGAATTGTATTTTGTTTGTTATTCAATCAAAAAAATGTTTCAACCGACTGTACGGCCCAGTAGGGGGCGGTAATACACCTCAAAGCTGGCTGAAAATCATTAAAAACAACGTAAAGAAGAAGAAAAAGACGGCGAAGAAGAGTTGACGTTGCCAGATTGGGTGAAGTTCCTCCTGATTGCGGATTGAGGTTTTGTTTGTGAGGGTGAAGGTTGGATTTTATTTGCGCACGATAACGTATCTGGCAACCCATGTGCTGCTTATGACTCCACTCGTGTCTCCTTGTGTCCGATCAGTAAATCAGGTGAGTTAAAGTGAAACTTCCCACCTGAGCTGCTCGGGTAACATTATAGTGCAGATTCTGGACTCATCAATCTCTGGGTTTCTCCTCCAGTCTCCTGATTCTTTACAGATCTCAGAATGAAACCAGAGTCCAGACGGAGCTCCAGAGGAAAAACTCCACACACTCCTGATGATACTGGGTCAAAGGTCAGCTTTACTCACCTGATGTCTGATTTCTCTCTCATCATTATTATATTCTCTGAGAACTTCTGTAGGATTAACAGAGGAGCAAACCAAAACACAAGCCTGATACCCCTGATACTTTTTTCCATTTGTTTGTGTGGGGTTGGGGGCGGGTGGGGTTGAGTTTCCCGCACATTTCTCACATGGCATTTGTCCCGTATCGATTCAATACAGAACAAGTGTTTTAGTTTCCAATTTGAGTCCTATTCCATGGTTGCAGGACAATTTGCAACCCTGACATTCAGTCATGATATATCTTTCATTTAAATGTTAAAAACTGTACTGAGTAAATACAGCTGGATGAAACAATAACTGTCTTCATTTCAGGCTGCAGTGTGACTATTTTAAATGGGGTTTGATTTTACTCACTGTATTTATAAACTTACAGAAGTTACAGAACCACAATACAAGTCGATTGCTTATGGTGGTATTGTCATATCTATCAGATGGTCCCTGGTGATTCCCATTATTGTTATTTAATGGTCAAGCTACATTACCGTATTGTAGGATAAATACCAGTAACAATATCATAACTACATGGGGATAATAAAAACTCAAGGTCGCTTTACAATAACAAACATGCTTACACATAGAAAGAGACATCTGAAAGATGTCAGAACAGAATATAGATAAACATGAAAACTGGTAGTGTATATCTAACACATATTCAAAGAGTGGAAAAACAGGACGAGAAAAGATATGTTTTAAGGTGGGTTTTGAAATCCTGTAATGAAGAAAGATCACGGATGTGTTTGGGAATAGAATAGTGTGGGGGCAGAAATGCTAAATGCTCGTCCTCCAAATGATGCTAATCTATGACGAGAAATTACCAGTAGACCATCATCTGCAGATTGGAGTGTGCGAGCAGGGGAGTAAGTATGAATAAGATCCGAGATATATGGAGGGCCAAGACCATGGAGTGCTTTGAAGGTGATAAGGAGAATCTTGTATTGGATGCGGGAGCGAATGGGTAGCCAATGAAGTTTGTGTAGGATGGGAGTGATGTGTGAGGATTTCTTTGAATAAGTGAGGACCCTAGCAGCAGAGTTCTGAATGTATTGGAGCTTATTTAATGTTGTATTTGGTAGACCATAAAAAAGAGAATTACAGTAGTCAAGTCAAGAAATAATGAAAGCGTGGACCAGTGTCTCAGCATCCTTGATGTCTAAGTAGGGCCGTAGACGAGCTATATTATGGAGGTGATAGAAGGCAGATTTAGTAAGTGAAGAAATGTGAGGTAGAAAGGAAAGATGGGAGTCAAAAGTTATACCCAGATTTTTAACGGTGGTGGAAGATCTAACCAAGGTCCCGGAAATGTTAACAGTATCAGTACAGAGAGCTGCAACAGTTTTAGGTGAACCAACAAGTAAAAAATCTGTTTTGTCAGTATTGAGCTTGAGAAGGTTACTAGTCATCCAAGCATTTATGTCATCAACACAATCTGAAACAGAGTTAGTGGGAAAGGGATGGTAGTGTCGAAAACTGATATAGAGTTCAGTGTCTTCTGCATAACAGTGGAAATTGAAACCATGACGGCGGATGATTTTACCTAGAGGAAGCATGTAGATGATGAACAGTAGTGGGCCAAGAATAGAGCGCTGCCGAACACCATGAGAAACAGGAGCGGTAGAAGATTTAGATTGGCGGATAGTAATATAGTGTTCAGACAGATAAGAAGCGAACCAGGATAAGGCAGTTCCAGAAATACCAACAGCAGAGAGTCGTGAGATGAGAATATTGTGAGAGATGGTATCAAATGCAGAAGAAAGGTCTAACAGAATCAAAATGCTAGCAGAGCCAGCATCAGAAGCCATAAGAAGGTCATTGACAACCTTAAGCGCTGTCTCTGTACTGTGGTGAGGGCGAAAACCGGATTGGAAACATTCATACGGATTCATACTTTTTCAAGTATTTTTGAGAGTAGCGGAAGATTTGAAATTGGTCGGTAGTTGGCCATATCAGCCATGGATGAAATCTAAGCTTAATTAAATATCTTGATTATTTTTTTTTCTGTTTTTCAGATGTATCAATGCTCAGAGTGTGGGAAGAGTTTTAGTAAAAAATATCTCAAAATTCACCAGCGGATTCACACTGGAGAGAAGCCATATGAGTGCTCATACTGTGGGAAGAGTTTTACTTGGAGGGTTACTCTCTACGTGCACAAGCGCATCCACACAGGAGAGAAGCCATTTCACTGTCGATTGTGTGGGTTGAGTTTTGCTCGTAAAACCGATCTCCAACGGCATGAGCACATCCACACTGGAGAGAAACCATTTCACTGTCGATTGTGTGGGAAGAGTTTTGCTCGTAAATCCCATCTCCAACGGCATGAGCGCGTCCACACAGGAGAAAGACCATTTCAGTGTGGACAATGTGGGAAAAGTTTTACTCGTGAATGTCATGTCCAAAATCATGAACGCACACACACAGGAGAGAAGCCATTTCAATGTGAACAATGTGGGAAAAGTTTTATTACTAAAAGTCATATGCAATGGCATGAGCTCATCCACACAGGAGAAAGGCCGTATCACTGTGGACAATGTGGGAAGAGTTTTACTCGTGAAAGTCATGTCCAAAAGCATATGCTCACCCACACACTATAGAAACTGTATCACCGTGGACGTTGTTTACAGGGCTATAACTCATTATCTTCATATAAGAAACATAAATGCCCTGACATAAAACCATGAGCTCCTGATCATGACCAGAAGGGGGCGGTAATGGAACATTATGGATTTTCTCAAATAGGAACTACAGTATATTTGGTGGAAGGTTGATAATGCAGTGAAAAGTATTCTGGTGAACGGAGTAAGAGGACAAGGTACAGAGTGTTTAATGGGTTTCATGAGGGTAATGGACCAGTATGGATTTTCTCAAATGGTTAAATAATATTGTTTAACCAATGTGAATCCCTCACACTAATATATGCAAACAGAACCCGAACTAAGACAATTTGGTGGGCTATTTCTGGGAGGCCCTACTGTGTCATTGCACTGTCCATTTAATCTCAGCTAGTTATATTATTTGGCCAAAAGTATACAGATGTCGCCATTAAAAATGCACGTTTCGAGAAAAGGGATCCCGTGACTTGCCCCGGCGTTGCGAGGCTGCGTGCCGGGAGCTGTGAACATGCCCTTCATTACCTGTAGGGGGCAGTCGTGTTTCAGTCTGAAGTATTGTGTGTCTACTGAAGCCAAAAATGTGTCCAAATTAAACCGTCCATGCGTGTTTGGAGATGCTGTGCCCGCGCTGTGGATCAGTCGGTTGGGAATCATCACGGAGGTACTACACGGCGTGGCTGGAGCTGGAGTTTGTCGTGTTCGAGGTAAGTTTACCTTTCTGTTTTGGATGTGATTCTCGCTTTCATGACTCCCAATTAATGTTCATCTTAATCTCAGGACGTACAATTAGCAATATTTCAGTTTTTAATAGTGTGGATATTCACAAAGCACCGTTTTCGTGTAAAAACCTGAACCTACGGAGCCCCCCCAGGGGTCCTGTGGTAAATAAATAAATAACTAAATAAAATAATAACGAACCGAGTGCGCGGATTAATAAACTGAGATGTGTGTTTCTTACCCCCGCCCCTCGTGAAAACGGCGTGTTCAGAGAAAGGCTCGCCAGTGAGATGCCATTTCTGAACAAACTGAGTCGTGTGTGTTAAAGCATTAAATGGTAAAAGAGCACTAGCAATAAACGTTTTTTTCTGAATCCGAATTTTATTAATAAGTTACAAGTTAAATTTCAACTGTAAAGAACCTGTACATATGTTCATACAGTATTGACAGCAGCTCTAATTTGTCTAAATCGCATTGCAGACAAGAAAAAGAAGTAGAGTCATCCTGTAACCTTGCATGCTTAATCTTTCCACACATGATTCTTGCTTCTCACTTTTTCCTTAATCTCCGGTTCGGTTCTGGTTTTGGTCTGTTCTCATGAGTTGTGAAGCGAGAGGAACAAAGTATAAATATTGTTCATTTGCTAAATTAAGTATCATGAATTTTAATTGAATATCTATCTCTGTATTTTTTCACAGCAGTTTGTGACTGAAAGTGTGTCTGCATCTGACTTCAGGAGTTTCCTGACCAACGTATCTAATGGTCATATTTAAAAATCATAAAGTACAAAACGTTTCTGTTGGTGTTTAATTTTGTTTCTATGATTAATACTTATTTGTGGTTTGTTTTGTACATCTTTTCAAATTGAGACCTCATTTGTAAGTTACTGTATTCTCGTTTTCTCGTTTTTGTATAAATTAATCAAAAGTTTGCTTGTTATTAAATGTATTTTTTATTTTAAAAAATTAACGAATCTGTTTTATTATTAGCTGAGAGTGTGGTTTATTTATTTATTATCATATTTGGTCATTGTAGCATGCATTAGTGAGCATTATCTCTGCGATGTGTGTGTGCTATCTGGGAATGAATTACCTTTACTTAATTATTTTAAATAAATCTAATTTGTGCATTAAATATAATTATGTAACTTTTACTTGATTTCTTTGATTGTTAATTTAATTATTAAGTAGATTTTACCTGACAATTACGGGTGAGTTTTACTTAATATTGGAGCAATAAAATTTGCTTAAAATCTGTGTGCAAATTGTTAAGAGGATTTTATCAAGTAAATCTTACAAGTTCTTTTTTTCAGTGCATGGGTGAACACGATGATTTAAGAATTTAATTAAGCACATATATATATATATTAGTGTGTGTGTGTTTACCGTAAAAACTTTTTTCTATGTACAGGTACTATCAGAAAAATGTAACCAGAAAACAGCATATAACTTTAAACTTACATTGATTAGCAATATAAACAACACACCTATGAGGCTGGACAATGTAATAAACTGTGTGGGTGCCAATAATATTAAATATTAATCTGTTAATTCTTTGGCAATACTGCTGCTTTTTGTTGGAAACTGGCAGACATAAAAAATATGAAAAATACTGTAAATAAATATAAAGGGGACGATGGGCTAAAGCCCCCCTAAAAATGGCCTATCGATGCCCGTGTATATATAATGAAAATATTGTGTAAAGAAAATATAATTTATATATTCGTGTTTAATTACAAAAAAAAAAAATTTTAATTGTTAGTGATTGTTGCAGACATTCACATTATTTTTTGGGGAAGAGCTTGGCTTGTACAGGCTACTATACGCTCATCAGCAGTCGGCGCCCCGCTGTAACCAGCAGATCAAAGGAGCAGTTATCGGCTGACACGTAGCCATCTGAGTTTGGAGACCCACAGAACCCCCACTGTATTATAATGCCTCTTCTCACGTTTCATTCATGATTTCGCTGATGGGGGAATTCGTAGAATTGGGGGTTTTAAAAACAATTAACAAGGCCGAGTAGACGTCTCTGCCAAAAATGTTTTTCGCCAGCAAAACACCTCTCTCTCTCTCTCTCTCTCTCTATATATATATATATATATATATATATATATATATATATATATATAAATTCACAATGACATTCCAGCTCTTATTCCCAGCCGTGGTCAAATAATGGATGAAATAATTATTCAATGCTGGACACAAACAGCAAAAAACATGAAAAGCCCTAAGCACTTTATTGCTTTTCATCACACACTAAAAAATGCTGGGTTAAAAAGAACCCAGTCTGGGTTGTTTTTAACCCAGCTGCTGGGTAAATATAGGACTAACTAAATGCTGGGTTAATTTAACCCAGAAAAATGGGTTAAATATTCAATCCAAATGCTACGTCATATTTAACTATAATGCTGGGTTAATTCTACCACATAAATTGGTCAAATGTTCTACCCATATGTTTGGGGTTTGTTGGTTCATTTTAACTGGAATGTTGGGTTAATTCTACCTCACAAATAGGTTATTATTATTTTCAGGTTTTACAGTGAATCTGTAAAAAAAAAAAAAAACACCCATGTCTATTAAACAGGTAAATTACTTTGATATACTGGTCTATTACAAAAAACCATACATATATGCAATAAACAACATCCTATTAAATGTTCTTAGAAAAAACATTTATTTTTCAAAAGCACAAGAACAGATAATCAACAGTGACATCATTACTATACTATTACTCAGAGGCAGAATGGAGTAATAGCACAAATAGACTGAGGCAGCTTCTACAGAGCAGGATCTCTCTGTGACTTCAGATATCTTTTCTGCAGAACAAAACTATCCAGCCCTGGTCTCATTTTACATACAAACACTGTCTATGACTTTTCAGGTAGGCCTCGCTATTTCATAGCAACATTACTGGTCATTATCTCCCAACGTCAGGATGTAGGGGTACGGCCTTGACACTTCAGCCTGCTGGAGGTATTCCACCATGTTGGTTCCAACCTTAGAAAGAAAGAAATGAAAAAGTAAAAATTTTGTTGAATAGCAAAGATTAAACTGAATAAGACTATTAATTTAGTGTGAAATAGGATTGATACAAAAAAATTACAAACCTGTCCATTAAGATAGGGTATAGGTTATCTAAAACAAAAACATGGAGACAGCTACTACCAAACATAAAACAGCAAAATAAGCATGGCTTTTAGGATACAGCCCTTTATGTCAGACTAGTTGATATTGTGGTCTGCATTGATTTTAAGCTAATTACCGAAAAAATTTCATAGCTGGTGTCATACTGGTACATTACAATCACCAAAATATTAATACTTCCATCTAGTAGTTATCTGTACCGCTGTGGTTCTTTTTCCTATAGTTGGCGCGCTGACTGATAGTTAATTTAACTTTGGTTAAAGAGAGCTACCTGGTTAGCTTACATGCAATTACTGGTGATACATTTGCATACTTGCCAAAGTGGGAAAGATGTAAAATATTGTTATAACTCGGGAGAAACGCAGGAGAAATTTGACCGCAGAGTAAATTACTAGCTAGTGAAAAACGGGAGGGTTAGCTGGTCTGCATATTTGTGAGAAGGTCAGTGTTTAACACCCCAGCATTTTATTGTCTAATGCTAGCAAACTAACTAAATGCCTGCGTCATGCTAGCACTACAGTTAACAGTTTAGCGTTCATTCATCACTTCACCATCTTCGTAACCCTGCAAACATTCTACAGAGAAAGCTAAAAAGCTCAGACATCTTAGCCGTTTCTTTTATACACAGGTGGGGTTCTTTGGCTAGCAGCTATTCCCAGCTAAATTACTGTATCATTCAGTACCTCAGACCAGCCGGAAATTTTTGTGTGTAACCTTAACACGGTAACAGTAATAAATGTTACATATAGTAATAATTTTTCAGTCATATGTGAATTAGGTGAGTGAACATGTGTATACAGACCTTGTATTTAACGTCATTTCCCCTTAAATGTCCGAGGAGGATGAACCGTCATCAGCGGTGTGGGAGCTCAAGAGACACGAAGCTGAGTGACAGCCGCCGAATCCACCGGTGAACTTTGGGGAGGGGCCAATCAAACTTTAACCCAGCAGCTGGGTTACACAAAAACTACCAAACTCTCTGAAAATAACCCAGAAAAATGACCCAACAGCGGCAACCCAGCATTTGGGTAGAAAAAACAACCCAGCATTTTTTAGAGTGCATGTCTTTTGCTGTTTGTGTCCAGCATATATATATGACAACCTTTCATAAGACAACCTTTCAGTTTTGTAAATATTCTAGTTATAGTGTGTTAAGTCTTTCTTAAACGGTTTTGAGAATTAGACCATCCAGCTAAGATCAATATTATTAATATTAAACATTTTATTTCTATTTATTCTATGTTTTGCTGGAGAAATACATTTTAGGCAGAGATGTCTCGGTCTTGTTAAATAGTTTTAAACCCCTCAATTGTGCCAATTCCCCCATCCGTTTGATAACTTCACACCTAAAGGTGAGAAGAGGGACTGAGCTGTAACTGAGCACGCTTTCACGTTGTATATACAGTACACGCACACACACACACACACACACACACACATATACAGGCACGGGCGGCGGGTGCTTGAGCACCCGCCCCTTTCCTCCATGCAGGATGCCTCAAGTGCCCCTTTTTCTGTGTATGTGCACCCTAAAAAATGCTGGGTCAAAAACAACCCAGTCTGGGTTGTTTTTAACCCAGCTGCTGGGTAAATATAGGACTAACTAAATGTTGGGTTAATTTAACCCAGCAAGATGGGTTATTTGTTTAACCCAGTGTGGTGGATTTTTTATTCTCCCCACACCGAAGTTGCCCTGATTTAAAACATTAAATAAATACTGTAACTTGAATAAAGAAATCAAAGAAAGACTCCGGACTCCGTGCAGATCTAGATGAAGTAAGGATAAAGTTTTATTGCAACAATAAAACAAAGTGAGCCAGTCTTGAAAATGCCTAAGATGTGGATCAAAGCATCACCAAGAACAGACTGATCTACTGTGACATAGGTGCCTTCTTTTATACAGTTTTTCAAGGGGCGGGACACTCATCTGGCCCCCTCATTTGCTCATTATTTTTTTTTCATTCCTTATCAAATTTTTCAACCAATAAAATTACATTTGCGTTATACGTCATATACCTCGTCATCTGACTCCATCTTTTACCAATTTTTCCTTCCAATATAACTTATTTTCCTTTCAAATTAGTTTCCATTATCTTTTCACTTTTTTTGTTCAACTTAAAAAATATTGGGGTGGCGCTTACGTCTGCTATAAATTCTTGGTGCTTCCGCTTTACTCTACAGTTTTCAAGAGACAGGCTATGGGTAAGCATCTTCTACATATTATTTTAATTATTTGTCTAAGTTTGTGAATTTTATTGTATTTACATATTTTTTATTCTTCTATTTTTATTCTTATAGCTAATCGCATCCTCACGAATGATCACCACGTCGCTTTGGACGACTCGGACAGCCAGAGCAATCCGGCTCACAGTCCTACTGACTACACTCCTACTGAACCTGTCATGGACCGGGCCTCGGTGAGTTTTACTGAGGATGAGCCCGAGCCATCTGCTGCGTTACTGCAGTTCCTAGAGGAGACAGGGCTCACTTTTTCCAAGAATGTTCACCCCAAACCCAGGTCCTTCTAAGAGGCCGCGTGCGGATAGCCCTTATCCATTTTCTTTTAGGCCTGTACGGCCTGAATCTACAACTACAGCTCCACCACTCTTAAAACCTGTTTGTCACATAAGTGTTGGCACCCAGACCGATGTTAAAGTGTCTGTTGGTACCCAAACAGATTTTCCTTCCGCACCTGTGCCAAATCCAAATCACGGCATTTCTATTTCTATTTCCTTTCACTGATTTTTAAATTGGTGTTGTCCTTCCTCACAGGAGGTTTTGCTAATTGACTTTTTAGTAGCATTTTATTTTGCTACTGATGCTACCCAGGCCCCATGTGTTTTTTTTATACTTTTTCATGTTGGGCCTAATACTTTGTATTGTATAATATTCTCTATGTAGATGCACATATTATTTTGTGTCTATTTCTTAATTAAACTTATTATTCAGATAACTGTGTGTGTGTGTTTTTTGGTTATTTAATTTGACATGTTGCTTGTGTATCCAATACCTGTTACATCACAGTTAAGATCACCCCATGTCTGAGATTACGTCATGTCTGGGGCTATGTCATATCTGCTGATCTGGTGTCGTTTCTAGGGTTACTATGAAATCTCTAAGATGGCTGCTAGTCTAAGGTTTGTTGGGTGCATACTGTATACTGAACATCACTGTTACGTGCAGAGGTATAGTGCACGTGTATGTAGTGCAAGTATGTGCGCATGCGCGACGGCGGGTGGCGGCGCGTGCACAATCTCTCCCCCCTTTCTCTTTCTCTCGCTCTCCTTTTTACAGGAAGTCCCGCCTCGATGGAACGTGCCGTGACGTGCGCCGCGATTGGCTGACCGTGGATCTGCACGCCTTCTTAAGCTGGCGAGTGGAAGCAGGAAGTGCGCGACTTATACCTTGTGTGTGACTTACGTGCTCAAAAGTTGATTGTTGGTTCGTTGATTGTTGGTTGGTTGATTGTTGGTTGGTTGATTGTTGGTTGGTTGATTGTTGGTTGGTGGGTTGGTTGATTGTTGGAGTGTGATTGTGTGATTGTTTGATTGAGTGATTGTTTGGTTGAGTGATTGAGTGTGTGTTATTGTTTGTTTGTTTGGTTGGAGAGAGAGCCTGTGTGTCGCGCCTTGCCCTCTCTCCTTCCCGTTTGTTGTTTTGGGTTTTCTTTATTGTTTTTGTGTTAGCGTGGATGGAAGTGTTCCTCCCGCTATTGTATATAGTTTCTTTTTTTCATTGTAAATATTGTGTATATATATTGTTTATTCTTTTTTTTGTATATAGTTGCAAGGAAGCAGTAGGGGTTGTGCGCCATTTTTGTTGTCCCCTGTTTTCTCCTGTTTTATATTAATAGTTAGGTAGTTAGTTTAGTTTTTCTATTTTGATTTATATTATTTCCTTTGGTAGTTTAGTTTGTTTGAGGGTGGAGATAGGGGAGGGGGTTGTTTATTATTGTGGCCTTGGCCCAATCCTGAAGCCCAGAGCTTCCTGTATGTGTGTGTGCGTGTGTATACAAATAAAAACCACGCCCGAAATCTTGGTTGCAAGAATATTTATTTATCATAAATTTATTATTTTCTTTGTTGCGTCCCTTGACCCTAGACCGGGGGTCGTAACAAGTGGGGGCTCGTCCATTGCCAGTTTCTGGTTAACAAGTGGGGACTCGTCCTTTGCCAGTTTCTGGCTAACAAGTGGTGGCTTGTCTGTTTCCGAGTATACCCTGCCTTTTTGTTTGTTTGGCTGCCTTCTTAGGTTGGACGGTAGTGGTAGAATAATGGCGTTTGACTTAATTGCCTTTACACTGGCTCCTACCATGGAACAGTTTGACCAGTGTCGTAAGGACGATTTGTTCAGCATTGCTGACTTTTTTGAAGTTGACGTACCACGAAGAGGTCTTAAAAGAGAAGTTAAAAAAATATTGCTTGACAAATTAATTGAACAGCAGATTTTGCCTGGAGAGCCTGGAGAGTGTGCTGAGGACAAGGACGCTTCAACGTCGACGGAGGTCGGCGGTAGGCCATTACCTGCGCCGCAGTCACCTTCCACGCCCCCCAAGCATAAGGTAACCACACCACCAATTGGGGAATCAAACCAACTTTTGGTTTTAAAAATGAGGGAGGTGGAGCTGGAAATAAAATGGGAGGAAACAGAGGCTCAAAGGTTACGGTTGCGGGAGCTGGAGCTTGAGATGGAGAGGGAGCATTTTCGGCGAAATTTCGGCCGGCTGCACCGGGCTGAGATCGCGCCGGAGAGTTCCCCTGCGTTTCCATCGTTCGCACAGCTACCTGCAACGGCTGCGCCGGGCTCTTCTTCTTCCCCAGTTTCTGCCCCACTGACTACCTCCCCACCCCATTTCGATGTAAGCAAGCATATTGTTTTAGTGCCTCCTTTTAGAGAGACTGAGGTGGATAGCTATTTCATAGCCTTTGAACGTGTGGCAGCTACGTTACAGTGGCCGAGAGCAATGTGGGCTCTCTTGTTACAATGTAAATTGACTGGTAAAGCGCAGGATGTGTGCTCTGCATTGCCTGTTGAACAAAGCCTGGATTACGACACGGTCAAACAAACTGTTCTATGTGCGTATGAATTAGTGCCAGAGGCTTATAGACAAAAATTTAGGTTCCATAAAAAGACAGACAGACAAACATTTGTGGAATTTGCCCGTGAAAAGCAAACACTGTTTGAAAAGTGGTGTGCTGCAAATAAAGCTACAACTTTTGAGGCTCTTAAATAGTTAATTCTGTTGCAGGACTTTAAAGATTGTCCCTATGAAAATGTTGTATTGCACTTAAATGAGCAAAAAGTCACGTCATTATCAGCAGCTGCTGTATTGGCTGATGAATTTGAGTTGACGCACCATACTGTATTTTCTCCTACTGTGAGAACGGATAAATTCGCTGTCCGTGGGGTTGAAGGGCAGGTGAAACCTTCAGCAGGCAGTGTGAAACCTGCAAGAGGGGGTACGTTTAGAACTTCTCAGTATCGATCAGGGGGAGGTAGAGTATGTTTTTACTGCTTGAGTGCTGATCATCTGATCTCAGACTGTGATGCCTGGAAGAAAAAAAATACAGCTGTAAAGTCAAAGTCTGTGGGGTTTGTTGAAAAGCAAGTAAAACATGTCTTACCTGAACAAACGGTGGAAGTATATAAGCCATTCATGTTACAAGGGTCAGTGGCAGACAGCCCTGAAGGTATTCGCAGATCAGTATCCATTCTGCAAGATACAGGTGTAGCACAGACTCTGATGTTAGCTGGTACACTTTCGCTGTCTCAGAAAACCTACACAGGCACCAATGTTATTTTACGTGGCATAGGAGCAGGCTGTATCACAGTACCACTTCATGATATCTACCTTGAGACAGAAATATTGAAGGGGAAAGTATGTGTCGGTATTTGTACCGAACTCCCTGTTGAAGGAGTTCAGTAATCCTGGGAAATGATCTGGCGGGTGGTGTTGTTTTCCCTCGTCCTATTGTGACAGTAAAACCAGTAGCTGACGCGAACAATGATTGTGTTTCCATTTGTCCTACAGTGTTCCCACCATGTGCAGTTACACGTGCACCAGCACGAAAGTTTGATGATGTTCTCGATTTATCTGAATCTTTTCTGCAAACCACACCTGTCGCAGCAAAATTTCATGTCGAACGAAACTTGTCTGATGAAACTGTGGCACCATTACATATGGGCCATTCGCAATTGGCGGCGGCACAAAGGGCTGATGTAACATTAGCTAAATGTTTTATGGCTATGTTGATCTGTGTTGCTTCGGTAATCTGTGTTGGTGCCCCATTTTTCGTGGCAGAGTTGATTTTACTGAAAGGATACTGGCAAGTACTAAATAATCTGTATTTTAAGTTGATGTTTGTTTGTGTCAAAATAATGATTTTGACTTTTATGGGTGGGGGTGTTATGTGCAGAGGTATAGTGCATGTATGTGTGTATGTAGTGCAAGTATGTGCGCATGTGCGACGGCGGGTGGCGTGGCGTGCGTGATCTCTCCCCCCTTTCTCTTTCTCTCGCTCTCCTTTTTACAGGAAGTCCCGCCTCGATGGAACGTGCTGTGATGTGTGCCGCGATTGGCTGACCGTGGATCTGCACGCCTTCTTAAGCTGGCGAGTGGAAGCAGGAAGTGCGCGACTTATACCTTGTGTGTGACTTACGTGCTCAAAAGTTGATTGTTGGTTGGTTGATTGTTGGTTGGTTGGTTGGTTGATTCTTGGTTGGTTGGTTGATTGTTGGATTTTTGGAGTGTGATTGTGTGATTGTTTGGTTGAGTGATTGTTTGGTTGAGTGATTGAGTGTGTGTTATTGTTTGTTTGTATGGTTGGAGAGAGAGCCTGTGTGTCGCGCCTTGCCCTCTTTCCTTCCCGTTTGTTGTTTTAGGTTTTCTTTATTGTTTTTGTGTTAGCGTGGATGGAAGTGTTCCTCCCACTATTGTATATAGTTTCTTTTTTTCATTGTAAATATTGTGTATATATATTGTTTATTCTTTTTTTTTGTATATAGTTGCAAGGAAGCAGTAGGGGTTGGGCGCCATTTTTGTTGTCCCCTGTTTTCTCCTGTTTTGTATTAATAGTTAGGTAGTTAGTTTAGTTTTTGTATTTTGATTTATATTCTTTCCTTTGGTAGTTTAGTTAGTTTGAGGGTGGCGATAGGGGGGGGGTTTGTTTATTATTTTGGCCTTGGCCCAATCCTGAAGCCCAGAGCTTCCTGTATGTGTGTGTGCGTGTGTATACAAATAAAAACCACGCCCGAAATCTTGGTTGCAAGAATATTTATTTATCATAAATTTATTATTTTCTTTGTTGCGTCCTTGACCCTAGACCGGGGGTCGTAACAATCACATGGTGTCTTTGCTACTATGACATCACATTGTCCTTGGCTCAACTCTGTTCAATTCAAATTCAAATTTTATTGGTCACATACACAATCATACACAGTATAATATGCAGTTAAATGCTTTATACGACCGCCAGTGACCTTTAAAAAAATTTAAAAAAAAGAAAATTAAAGCTTGTACGTAAAATAAATAATCAATAAAAAGGAAATACTAAAGAAATAATTTTAACTAGTACAATTAACTGTACAATAAGGGCATTATAAAATATTGCAAAAATATAGAAATATAGGGTAGAGTATATATGTATATAGAATTAAAGTGTCAGTGGTTGTGCAAATATGCATGAAAGGTGACATGTGCAATTGTCCAGATGTATGAGTATTTAGTGCAAGTGTGTATGAATGTGTCCATGATTGTCCAGTCAGTGTTGTGAGCTTAAAAGATGTTATTAGTCCTGTGTGGAGGTGTGATTGAGAGACCTTATCGCCTGCGGGAAGAAGCTCCTCCTCAGTCTCTCTGTGTTGGCCTTTAGGGAGCGGAATTTCTTCCCAGACCGCAACAAAGAGAACAGTCCATTACTGGGGTGACTGAGGTCCTTCATGATCTTCCTGGCCTTAGTCCAGCACCGCTTGCTGTAGATGGAGTGCAGGTCAGGGAGCTCAGTGCGGATGATGCGCTCGGCTGATCGCACCACCCTCTGTAGAGCTCGTCTGTCCTGCATGGTGCTGTTCCCGAACCAGGTCGTGATGTTTCCCGTCAGGATGCTCTCTATGGTGCAGGAGTAGAAGTTCCTGAGCACCTTGGAGGGCAGTCTAAAGTCTCTCAAGCGTCTGAGGTGGTAGAGACGCTGCCGGGCTTTTTTCACCACGGTGTTGATGTGACAGGACCATGACAGGTCCTGCGTGATATGAACACCGAGGTATCTGAAGCTGTCCACTCTCTCCACTGGGCTCCTGTTGATGATGGGGGTCTGGTAGTTCCTCTCCTGCTTTGTACTAAAGTCCACTATCAGCTCCTTTGTCTTACTGACGTTCAGGAGGAGATTGTTCCTCTGGCACCAGTTCTCCAGATTTCCAATCTCCTCTAGGTAGTCCGACTCATCATTGTTGGTGATCAGTCCGACCACGACGGTGTCGTCAGCAAACTTGATGATGGAGGTGGAATTGGTAGTGGCCACGCAGTCGTGGGTGTACAAAGAGTACAGCAGGGGGCTCAGAACACAACCCTGGGGGGCTCCAGTGCTGAGAGTGAGTGTAGCTGAGACATGTCCACCCATCCTTACTGCCTGTGGTCTGCCAGTCAGAAAATTGGAGATCCACTGACATATAGATGAGCTCAGTCCCAGGTGCTCCAGCTTGGTGGTGAGTGTGGAGGGAATTATGGTGTTAAAAGCAGAGCTGTAGTCGATGAAGAGCATTTTAACATAATTCCCTTTCCTAGTGTCCAGGTGGGTGAGTCATGTGTGGAGGAGATGAGAGATTGCATTGTCTGTGGAGCGGTTCTGACGGTATGCAAACTGTAGTGGGTCCAGTGTGTCGGGTAGTGAAGAAATGATGAAGTCTCTGATAAGGCGTTCAAAGCACTTCATCACTACTGAGGTGAGAGCTACAAGGCGATAGTCATTGAGAGAAGCAGGATGTGGTTTCTTTGGAACAGGAACAATGATGGACTCTTTGAAGCATGTGGGGATCACCGACTGAGATAAAGAGATGTTGAATATCTCAGTGAACACAGGTGCTAGCTGGTCTGCGCAGGCTCTGAGAATACGACCTGAGATGCCGTCTGGTCCTGCTGCTTTCCTGGTGTTCACTCTCTTGAAGGCTCTCCTCACGTCGTGCTCGGAGATGATGAGCGCGTTCCCGGTGCTGGCTGTGTCTTCCTGTCTGCAGCCGTTAGCATTAGCGCCGTTAGCATTAGCGCCGTTAGCATTAGCATCGCTAGCGTCTTTAGCTGCAGCCTCGAAGCGAGCATAGAAGGTGTTGAGCTCGTCTGCCAGAGTCACGTCCGCGTTCGTCATACCGGATGCTGGTGCTTTATAGTCCGTTATTGTTCTCAGTCCCTGCCACAGGCTCCTAGAGTCACTCTGTTAAAGCTGTGACTCTAGTTTTCTCCCGTAGCGCTGCTTCGCCTCTTTCACCGCCTTCCGGACGTTGTATGACGCAGCCTTGTACGGTTCCATGTCCCCCAACGCAAGCCGCACGTTGTAGGCAGCTGTGCGAGATCTCAGAGCGTCGCGGATGGTTTTATCCACCCACAGCTTCTGGTTGGGAAACGTTCTGATAGTCTTTTTCTCTACCGTATCGTCTGCCAGCTTTTCAATAAATCCCACAACCGCTTCCATAAACACGCTGACGTAAACATCGGAGCTGTTTCTGAACATGTCCCAGTCTGCGTCATCGAGTGCGTCCTGTATCGCGGCCACCGATTGGTCCGTCCAGCGCGCGACCTCCCTCTGAACCGGAACTTCCTGTTTCAGCCTTTGTTTATATTTTGGCATGTGGAAGATGGCGGCGTGGTCGGATTTACCAAACGCTGGACGAGATTGTGCCTTGTAACCGTCTTTGACCGTGGTATAACAATGGTCCAGTGTCCTTCCGCCCCTGGTGGGGCAGGTGATGTGCTGATGAAAGTTCGGCGCTGCGCGTTTGAGGTTGGCACTATTAAAATCCCCCGCCACAATGAGCGCAGCGTCCCGGTGTTGTGTCTGGTGCTGTGTGAGCGCCTCATGCAGCTCGCATAAGGCCTTGTCTGTGTCTGCTTGTGGAGGAATGTAAACGGCACTGATTATGACCGATGTGAACTCCCGTGGAAGCTAAAATGGACGACACATGATGGACAGGAGCGTGGAAGCGTGGAAGAGGAACAACGCTCGCCCTGTTACACCAGCTGTTGTTCACCATTAAGCACACGCCGCCTCCCCTTGACTTCCCCGAGTCCCGCGTCCTGTCCATGCGGTGAACCGAGAAGAACTCGGCCGGCTGTATGGCGTGGTCTGGCACCGCTGGGTTCAGCCATGTCTCGGTGAAGCAGAGGAGATTGCAGTCCCGAATGTCTCTCTGGAACTTTATCCTGGCCCTGAGGTCATCAAGTTTGTTCTCCAGTGACTGGACGTTGGCGAGCAGGATGCTAGGCAGAGGTGTGCGGTGTGCACGGGCCCTGAGCCTGTTCCTCACGCCGGCTCGTCTCCCTCGGGTTCGTCGCTTCGCGTCGCGTCCATTGTTCTCCCTCAGGATCTCACTCGGCCAGCTCGGATCTGGAGTTAAAACCGTCGAATTGTGAGTACATTGTATACTAATAGAAACAAGAGTGTCTCTATCATACCTAATGTACTCAATGGTGGTGATTTTGCCGATTTTAAAACACTGAAAACTAACTTAAAGAACAAAAACAAAGAAAATGTGGTCGGAGCAGTCGTGACGGCAGCCGAACTCACCGGCGCCATCTTGAATTCACCTCACATCCATAAGATAAAATTAATAGTTTTCAGTTATATTACTGCATGCACAAATATATGTAATTAAAATATGCTTACATATTTCCCCCTCTGTGACTTTTAAGTAACATAAAAGGCATAAAGAAAAGTAAAAAGAAAATTCTTATTTACCACCTTATGAACATTAACAGAATTTAAATAATGCTTAACTTATGAACCTTAACAGTACATATTACTACAGAAACAAGAAATAAACCTTACACATTAAAACTAATCCTTATAGGATAGGAAAAACAAAGAAATAAACATTGAACTAGTAACTTTTCATCAAAATTATGACCTTACTCTAATTAACCTTTCAGAATAACCTTTAAAGAACCTTACTACTGTACTAAAGAATAATCTTAAATAATTTTAAATCAAAGTCATAGAAAAATCAAATTCAAAGAAATCTTACATACGTCTTAAATTTAAATGTAATTAAAGAACTTAAAGAGACCTAAAATTAAAGAGAAGAAGAAGAAAGAGACCTAAAATTTAAAACCTTACAACCTTACATATTCAACCTTACATATTCAATCTTCACCTAACCTTACATATTACCCCCCACTAAACCATCCATTTAGGAAAAACAATTGAAAATTTGTAAATATAAGCATAAACATATATAAGAATATAATAAGCATGCAATGGTTATAATATGATGAGTCCAGAGGTTGGCGAAAAAATCTTCAGTACAGCCAATTCAGAAGGAAATATTCCACACCTTGCCAGCTTTTTTGTGCTCGACAGTGTATACATCACCAGGACATCATCCTGTATATTAATACATATATGACAAAAACATTTGAGACCATCAAAGCCATTTAAGCAGTCCATTAGGGTCCCTGTAGGTTAAGGATAGTGTGTCTGTCATGAACTAACCTCGGTGACCAGAAGACGTAGCTTAGCGGTTAGCCCAATGTAGCGTGGATGGTAAACCCAAACGCGGAGTAACAGCGAGTAGGCAGGATAACCACGCGATTTATTCTAAGGACTCTCCCGAAAACGGAGCAAGGGAAAAACACAAATTTAACCCGCGTCCTAAAATACACACACAACGATAGGAAGCAACAACCAAAAGATAGTGAGTACTCACGGTTTGATGAACGTCAAGCTGAACCGACATGGGCCGAACTCAATGACTGAGCGGTAAGCCAACGTTTGTTTACCTCTTTTATACTTCCTGGTTTGGCGCCCGCCTTACTTCCGGGTCCTAGTGCCGGGCGCAGATTGAGTGTGCATGACAGTACCCCCCTGTCCAGGACTGGCTCCTGACGGTCCTGGGGTGGAGGATACCCGGCGACGGTAGTCTCGAATCAGTTCGGGGTCGAGAATGAACCGGGCCGGGATCCAAGACCGCTCCTCGGGGCCGTAGCCCTCCCAGTCAACAAGGTACTGCGTACCTCTGCCCCGAGGGCGCGAGTCGAGGATTCGGCGTACGGTGTAGGCGAGACCGCCGTCGATGGTCCGGGGAGGAGGAGCTGGGGGGGTGGGTGGAATCATGGGTGAGGTGATGAATGGTTTGAGTTGAGAGATATGGAATACTGGATGGATCCGGAGTGCCGCAGGCAGCTGGAGCTGGTAGGTGACAGGGTTGATACGATGAGTGATGCGATATGGTCCGACGAATCTGGGGGAGAGTTTTCTGGATTCTGTGCGGAGGTGCAGGTTTCTTGTAGACAGCCATACTTTGTCACCTACGTGGTACAATCGTCCCGGTGGGTGTCGACGGCGATGTTGGATGGCGTAGTGGGTGTTAGCTCGTTGGATGGCTGCGTTGGCGAGGCGCCATATCCGTCGACACCTGCGGACCAACTGTTGGGCCGAGGGTACATCAACCTCCGGTTCTTGGTGTTCGAACATCGGAGGTTGGAAACCATGGCACACCTCAAATGGGCTTAGCTTGGTGGCGGTGGAGACGTGAAGGTTGTGTGAAAGCTCCGCCCAAGTGAGGTGGCGGGCCCAGGAGCACTGACGATCTGCCACGAAACACCTCAAGTAGCGCTCCAGTTGTTGGTTGGTCCACTCCGTCTGACCATTGGTCTGAGGGTGGTAGCCAGATGAGAGACTACAAGTGGAGTTGATCAGACGGCAGAAGGCTTTCCAGAACCGGGCAGTGAACTGGGGCCCCCTGTCCGAGACGATGTCCTTGGGGAACCCATGCAGTCGGACTACGTGCTCTAATATCAGCTTGGCTGTCTGTTTAGCTGACGGGAGTCCGGAAAGGGCCACCAGGTGCACAGCTTTGGAGAAACGATCCACAATGGTTAAAATGGTGTCCTTATCTTCTGAAGCCGGCAGGCCCGTGATGAAATCAACGGCAATGTGCGTCCAGGGCCTTCGGGGAACTGGGAGTGGGTGGAGTTCCCCGGGTGTTGGTTGGTTTGTGTCCTTGGCCCGGGCGCACACTGGGCACGCCTGAACGAACTCATTGATGTCCTTGGCCATGGAAGGCCACCAGAAGGCACGGCGGATGAACTGGAGGGTGCGTTGGGTGCCTGGATGTCCGGAGATGGGAGTGGAGTGACCCCACTCGATGACCTCCGTTCGAAGGGTCTCTGGAACATAGAGTCGTCCAGGCGGCACACCTGCCGGTTCGTCCTCCGCAGTCTGTGCCTGGCGAACCCTGGTCTCCAGTTCCCAACGGAGTGGGGCGATGATTTTTGATGATGGCAGGACAGGCACGGGGTCCGCCCGGGGGCTGTCCTCTTCATGTTGTCGCGAGAGGGCGTCAGCTTTGATGTTCTTGGACCCCGGGCGGTAGGACAGATGGAAATTATATTGCTCGAAGAACAATGCCCACCGCGCCTGTCGAGGGTTCAGCTGCTTAATGTTGCGGATGGTGATGAGGTTCTGATGATCGGTCCAGATGAGGAATAGTTCTCTGGCGCCCTGGAGCCAGTGTCGCCATTCTTCCAATGCCCACTTTATGGCCAGCAGCTCGCGGTCCCCTACCCCGTATCGCTGCTGAGTGGAATCAAATTTTTTGGAAAAGAAACTGCATGGGTGCAGCTTCTGATCTGGACCTCGTTGTGAGAGGACCGCCCCGGCACCCACATCCGAGGCGTCCACCTCCACAACGAACGGTTGATCTGCATCCGGGTGAAGGAGAATGGGGGCGGTGGTAAATCGGTGGCAGAGTTCATGGAAGGCGGATATGGCCGTAGGGTTGAGCTGGAAGTGATGGGGCGAGAGTTGGGTCAGAGCGGTCAGGGCTCAGTCATTCCCCAGCATACCTCTTTTATACTTCCTGTTTTGGCGCCCGCCTTACTTCCGGGTCCTAGTGCCGGGCGCAGATTGAGTGTGCATGACAGTGTCAAGATTTTCAGACCTCTCTTCAGTCCAGGTCTTACGATCCTCATCAGTAAATTCGATCACATACAGGTCCTTACAGCTTCCCAGCTGAGATAGTGGAATTCGGTTTATCCTGCCCGTTTCTAAGCGCAAAAAGTCTAACCACACTTCATCGGCTTTTGGAAGAGCATCCAGCGCACGTTGCAGGGATATCTGTTTGTTTGTCCTGTAAACTGTAACTGTTAGCTAGGGCACTTGGTTATACACAGTACTTTAATGTATGGAACACTTACTTAACTTACTGGTTTGGTTTAAATATCGCTTATTACCTTATTCAGCAAAATAAATTCATTATTAATGTATTGAAGTATTTTAGTTAAGGACAAAAACAGACCCTGCGCTTGTGTTTAGAACTGCTGAACAGCCGTGTTCATAGGTTTAATCAATGATGGATGAATGGAGAGGTGTGTGTGTGTGGATATATACGCGCGCGCGCTCTCCTGAATTTCTCCATTGGCTTTAACACGCACACCCATCCCCCGCCAAAAACACACACACACCCATCCCCCCGCCAAAAACACACACACAGAGATCAATTAACACCATGTCATACTCAGTATTCTCCATTGAGGTTTCTCACCTTCCACTCCTAAGTTTGTCGTTGCTCTTTTGGAGTTCGTAAAACCCAAAACATTTATTTATACTGAGAAAAAATTATTATGAGTCTCATAATCACAAACACAAATACATATGATCAAGTGTTTAACTGTTTTCATTTGTTTCTATGACCAATAATTATTATTATTATTTTCAGCCCAACTCTTTGACTATTGAAAACAAAGTTGTGTCCCATTTTTTGCCCATTGAAGTTGTTGGTTCAACTAAAACGTTTTTTAAATACCCAAACAATCCCCCAAAATTAAAACACGCAAACATGACTTTAACAATTCAATT
Source organism: Channallabes apus (assembly GCA_030522415.1). Lineage (NCBI taxonomy): Eukaryota > Metazoa > Chordata > Actinopteri > Siluriformes > Clariidae > Channallabes > Channallabes apus. The sequence goes on along the minus strand of CM060105.1, from coordinate 2,454,089 downwards.
TATTCTTCCAAAACTAGTCAAAGTTAAAACAGTAATTTATATAAAACAGGTGAATACATGTTGTCTTTTTGCTTAAAGTTCATTAAACTACCCGGATACACCAGCTGCTTATAAGTCTCTATCTATAGTTCTTTTATATTAAAATATCAATTTTTCAAATATCAAAACTATTAAACATGGAACAGTTTAAGTCTTTGTTTCCCCCAAAGTACTGTATCAGACATTTTGCAGTTCTATGTTCAGAATATACAGTAGACCTGACCAAACATCATTCTAAAGCTGTCGGACTGTGACGTCATCCCTCCTACAGCTCCCTCAACAGCTTGTTCAGGCTCCTCCAGTCCTGTAGCTCCAAAAGTCCAGCCGTCAGCCGTCTGACACCCCAATCCTCCACAGCGGAGCTCTGCTTAAAGACAACAGGAGAATTTAGTCAAGACAAAGATAAATAAACTTCACAGAACATATAGTTCTAATAAAAATAAAATATATTAATAAACATTTACCACAGAGTGTGTAAAATACTGTTTTGGGGATTCTGGAATGTAAATAAACTGCCTGTGCTAATGTTAACCAGTGAACAGTGTTAGTGTTAACCACTGACTGTCTGTATTATCGTCTGAATTAAATTAACCGAGAATTTACTTAATGCGCTTCTCATACAAATAAGTTAAGCGATATAACACTCGTATATGAGCATTAGTTCATCCCTGAAGCCAAACTATAACTTACTGAAGCCCCTCATACCTCCCCTCACACACACACCTCCCCCCCCCTCCTCCTTAACAGATAAACACTTCAGTGTTGTTATTCAGTTCTTTAACTAAGCGCTCGCGCTACCGCGGAAAGTCACGGTCAAAGTGTGTAAAATATAAACCCGGTTATGAGCGTTACTAGCTCCTGTACAGCTACCCTCAGTCTGTGTCACTCATCAACTGCATCACATTATATTCCAGTCACAGAAATAACCTGCAGATTAACTCTTAACCAAAGAATAAATAAGCGCTGAATTTATCCAGACAACACGCGGTGAGATTCTCTCAGTATTTGCAGAGAACACAAACGCTCTTCATCGGGTAGTGCAGCTTCTGTAATAGGGACATTAATAGTATTGTCGAAGCTTGAGCATGTTTTTGAGTTAAAGTGGAGTGACATTGTGAGTGTGTGACACTGACAGTAAGCTGTAATATTAACTCCAGACTTGGTAAACAGAACATTAAGTTCTCTAAAGTCACATCTGACCGCTGCTGGTGCTGCCAGTGATATTTAAAACGGCCAATAAAAAAATAAACTGGGAAATAAACTGTAAACTACCCCAAACACATTTTATAAAATAAAACATCACTTACCACGAATAGTCCGTTAAGCCGCCATCTTCATCTCTGTAGTTTGGTAGCGTCAGTTCGGAGGGGGTGGAGGCGGGTTGTTAAAATCACGTGATTGCAACTCAGCGCAGCTGGCTTGTTTTAACGTGTTCTTGAGAACGAAGCGCCATCTAGTGGTGGCACCAGGTAAATGAATAAATAGGGCTTGAATGGGCGTGTTTACTGTGAAATCTTGACACGCCTTTCTGGCAGAAAAGGGAGGGGGGATTACGGCGTGCAAAGGGCATTCACACGCCATTCACACTTCAGCCACACGGTCGCGGCTATTTGGCATGGCTCCCACTGTATAGCAGAAACAAAACACAAACACAAAAACAAAATACAAGACTTACTTTTTCTACTGAAACTACTTTTTCTCTGATATAGTTATGTAAAACATGGATTAAATATGTTGGATTAAAATATGCTGTTACACTAGATACATTTTCAATGTACATGTGATCAATAAGGATATAGTCAATTGTCCATTATGCAGTGTAGTTGGTCTTCTTTCACTTCATTTGCATATAGATGGACTCCTCTTCCTCATCCTCATATGGTGTCGTCTGGTCGTGATATTCCACAACAACTGTATACTGTCCTACCATTTTCTGAATGCTTGCTCTAGCCAGAGGAATAACGCAGCAAGATGCAATGAGTAGGGTTCCTAACACTATCAGAACATTTGTACTTAGTTTCACAAGTAGTCCGTACCAATTAGAAGGATTAAACCAGTCAAACCATGTGATCCACGCAGTAGTTTTCTGTACTTCTTGAAACTTCTTGGGTGACTCTAACATGTTCATCTCTCAGATTCCGCATGGCTCTAAGTATTTTGGTTATATTACCATTAGGGCCTGTTTGTCTTGGAATGTATGTACAGCAGTCTTCTCCAATTAAAGCTCACACTCCTCATTGAGGTGCTAACATATTGTCCAGGGCGAATCTATTTTGCATGGTCATTATTGTTGTTCTGTCTAATTGTTCTTGTACTAATCCTAAAACACTTAAAGTGTGATTCCAAAATCTCTGTTGATTGTACCATAGTAAGTTTATCCACCTTGCATTTTTAGAAATTTTAACCCATGCGAGGAAGATTGTCGTAAATGCTCCTGCTACTCTGTTTATAACCTCATGTTCAGTTGGTACGCCAAGTGGAATTCCATCCCAACTTACTGTTATTCCTCCCTCTTTATCAAACTCTTCCCATGTCTTTAATTCCCCTTGACCGACCGTGTCCAAGAATTTTATCTCACGTTTGCTTCTTTTGTTTTGCGTGCCATGCAATCCTATTACAATTAGTTCTCCTTCTAATAATACTGGAGCACAGCATCCGTTCCAGTCCTTTGGTAGAGTTTGTCTTGAATTTGGTTCCATCACAGTACCAAAATATGTCAGCTAAGGGTGTTGTACCTAATCTTAAGTCTGGTTGTCGTACGTTGACTATCTCACTGCATGACATATTGCTTGTTGTATTGTCGCATATCTGTCTCATTTTTATGGAAAAACCTGTTGCTGACTGTGTTTCGTTGCAACTTGATAGATTTCCTACTTCTATACTTCCGTCTGAACAGATGCATAGAGGATAGGTCTGTTGCACAGGTGTTATTTCTCGTTGGACAGTATTTATTGTTTCTACAGGATGATATGTGCATTTGCTTATATTCTGCATCCATTCTGGACCATAATCTATTGCAGCTGAATGTAAAAGACAGCTGATAGGACATAATCATGATTCACTATATTCTGGATCATCTATACATTCTTTTGTTCCTTGTGTTATCGCCACTTTTGGGGGCTTATGACTTTTGTCATGACACACGATGCAGTCCTTTGTTAAAGATTCAGCTGTGAATTTCATCCATTGGTAGAACATATCATTTTTCCATGTTTGGTCAGATTAATTTTTGTTTCCAGGTACCTGTTTCATTATTTCTGGAATTACCGTTACATAGGTTGCTGACTCAGTATCTAATACGCTAGGTTGGCCTGGTACTTTTGCAGTACAACCACGCAAATATGGATATGCTAAGCATACACCTCGTATTTTGCCATTTGCAGACTTATTAAATGCGCACCATTCATTTGATGTTGGTGTTGCCTCAGTCAATCCATCTAACGCAATCTTCATTTTTGATCCAGGGGTTTTCTCTAATTCTACATAAATACGCACTTGATCTTCTTGGGGTCATGACTTGTCTACCTCTATTTGAAATCTTCCTTCCCAATTTCCTGTTTTTTCCCACATTGATAAACCAGCTACCATTCTTGCTCTAGTTATTGTAGCTAGTACGCAGCGTATTTGTCAGTGTTCCTTTTTGGTTTGCTCCTTTCACTTCTGACGGCCCAACTACTAGTCAAACCGATCATAAGAAGTATTGTTATTTCCATAGACTTCCTTCTGTTTCTTAGGCGGTAATAAGAGGATGGTTTCTCCATCAGGATCACAACGGTGACACGTGGGATTATGGCCAAATAATCTACACAATATATTTCTTGGGGTGTTTTTTGTTGGGTATGTTCTTTCTACTGTAGTTGGTTTAAATAATTTAATCAGTATCTGTCTCCGTGCTGTTTCTATTTTAGTACGTTTGTCTTCTCGCTGTCTGACTTGGGCTCTTGTTCTATGAGATGGTCCGGCTTGTTCTGCTTCTGCTTCTTCTTCTTCAAGTTCAGCTTCCCAGTCTTGTATATCTTCTTGAGGCCACTCTGGCCAGTAGCCTTGTTCTTCTTCTTGTTCTATCCATGGCAAACCTTCAGTACGTTCATATGGATCTGGTGCTTGTTGTCTGGGTCTTTCGTCGTCTCTCTGAGGATCTGATTGCAGACCCGAGGGTCCTGCTCTTGGAGACTCGGTGTCCTCCTGCGGAAACCTGTCTCTTACCTGGTCCGGATTTGGTGCCTTGCAGCAATGATTTAAATGGTACCCTACGTCTTTACCTTGAACTTAGCTTGGTTCCACCTTCTTTTGAACACTCGGATAAACACCCAATCACCAGGCAGTACAGTTCTCTCGTCTATGTCCTCTGCCTCAGCGTCCTCAGCTTGATCAGCTGCTCTCTGTCTGGTGTTGTCATGTATTGTAGCTCCCTTAACCTGTTGGAAAATAACTTTGTGTATTTCAGATAAGTGTTTCACATAATGATCAAGTTCACTTTGCAGTTGTTCAAGTGCGGGGTCTTTATAGGCGGGTAAAAGAAGTAAGCATAGGTCTGCCAGTAAGCATTTCATGCGGGGTGAGATGCCTGTTGCGGTGAGTTTGCGATCTCATGCCCATTAAGGCTAACGGCAAGGCTTGAAACCAATCCATACTTGTATCTGCACATATTTTAGCCAATTTCATTTTTAAAACTCAATTCGCTCTTTCTACCATCCCCTGAGATTGGGGATGATACACACATCCAAATCTGTGCTTGATGTTCAACCACTGAGTTACTTTCTGTACTATCTTATTTGTGAAGTGTTTTCCATTATCTGAAGTGATTGTATATCTGGAATTCCAAATCTTGGTATCACTTGGAATTTTGCTACTGCCGTCACATTTAGCCATCGCTACAGCTTCTACCCATCTGCTAAATCTGTCTTCGACCACTAAGATGTATCGTTTTCCTTGTATTCTAGGTTCCCCCATGTCTACATAATCAAACATTATATGCCTAAATGGCCCATCTGGCTCTGGGATGTGTCCTATCGGTGATGTGAAGTGCTTTCTAATGTTAAATCTAGCACAGATGTCGCAAAACGGTGATAATGTTCGATGAACCATTGGACCTAAATAAGGTGACCACCATTCATTTTGGATTCTTTTTATCACTTCCCCTCTTGCTACGTGATCATTCCCATGAACTTGTTTTATCAGGGTTAGAAGGAAATTTTGTGGTGCTACAAAACGTCCATCTGCACTTTGCCATACATTAGTATCATTATTTTTTGTTGCTCCTCTTTTGATCCATTTACGAATCTCTACGCCTGATGCTGCTTGCATGTCTGCTAATGAAGTTAAATCTGGTGTGGGAGGCGCATAGTCTTCAGGTATAAGAAATCTTTCTTCTGGCTCTGGACTTGCACTTGGTTCTTCATCAGGACCAGTGCTTGATTCTGGTGAACTTGGTTCATTATCTCCCTGTGGATTAGGTTCTGGTTCATTATCTCCCTGCGGATTAGGTTCTGGTTGTGCTGCTGTTTCTGGCATCATGTTTATCTGATTTACTGCTGCTTTCTTTGCTGCTTCATCTGCTGCTTCATTTCCATTACTAACAAAAGTGCCATCTTTTTTATGTGTTGCACATTTAACTATGGCTAATCTTGATGGTAATTTGATTGCATCTAACAGTTCTGATATAGCCAGGAGAGATCATATAGGGTCCCAAGCCGTCAATCCCAGACTTTACGTGTGACAACCCCAGAGAGTTTGCAAGATTACGAATATCCTTGGAAATTATTCTTCCCACGGATGCAACGGAGAGGTTCAAATACCAAATCTTGCTGGACCACCTCAAATTTGAAGAAGCCCTCTTAATCGCTGACTCCTACCGTAACTCTCCATACCCCTACTCAGACACAATGCAATCCCTTATTCATCAGTATGGTCATCCTCACCAACTAGCTTTGCGGAGAATTGGAGAGTTGATGGATGGACCCCCTATCCATCCAGGAGATTCCATGGGATTCCGAAAATTCACGCTGAGAGTCAGAGCTCTGGTGGGGATGCTAGAACAGCTGAAACAGGAGGGACTCATTGAACTTCAGTGCGGATCGCATGTGGCCAGATTAAGCGTTAATTACCCCAAGATCTCAGAGCTAACTTTATGTGGTATCTCCACCCACTAAAGAGAAGAGTGCCCTCGCTTTTGGACTTTGCAGAGTGGTTAGAATATGAGCTACAGATCCAGGAAGGGGGTGCTGTGCTTGATCAGATAGAGACCCATAAAGATGTAGCTACAAGGCAACGTGATCGCAAAGGGGAGGGAAAAGGAAGAAACAGGCCAATGGCTGTGCTCATGGGCTCTACACAAACTACACCTGCGGCACCCTTTACTGTGGCACCCCAGTTGTCTGAGAAGCCCAGACTGTACTGCTCTTATTTCTGTAATAACTTGCACAATCTCAACGACTGCTCTAACTTCTCCCATCTCAATAAACTGCAACAGAAACAGTGGGTGATAAACTGTTGGAGATGTGGCCGCACCCACCAAGCCGCACAATGTCGTATGAGACAGGGCTGCAGTACATGTAAAGGCAAGCACCTGAGTGGACTGGTGAATTCCTCTACTGACATCCTTTACCTGGACAGAAAGGCTGGATGCAGCCAAGTGCTCCTCAAGGTCAGTAAGGTTCTCCTGCGGAATGGCAATCATACCCTGGAAACTTATGCTATCCTCGATGATGGATCAGAGCGAACTATTCTCCTACAGGAGGCAGCACTGAGGTTAAATCTCCTGGGTCCCAAAGAAAGCCTGACACTGAGAATGGTGCGGCAAGACTTACGAGTGATACAAGGTTCTTCTGTGTCCTTCACGATCTCACCAGCCAGCCACCCTGAGAAAGTTTATAAGATCGGAGGAGCCTTCACCGCAGCGCAGCTGGGTCTAGCAGAACACACGTACCCAGTGGAGCGACTGCAGGGCAAGTACAGGTATTTGAGGAAATTGCCCTTGCCAGAAATCAAATGTGCCCAACCTCTTCTTCTCATTGGATCAAACTTTCCTCACTTAATAACTCCAACCCAGCCAGTAATATTAGGACCATGGGAGGGTCCTGTAGCGGTTAAGACAAGACTTGGCTGGACACTTCAAGGCCCGGCTAAATGCTTCCCACAGCGAGATGGAACCCAGTCATGCCTGTTCATCGCAACGCTCTCCCCATCAGCCAAATTGCATCAACATGTAGAAAGGCTTTGGCAGCTTAATGTCCTGCCATATAAAAACGAGAAACTACTTACCAGGTCCCAACAGGATCAAAGTGCAATGGAACTTTTGCAGACAAAGACAGTTCGGGTCAATATAAATGGGGTTCACAGGTATGCCACACCCTTACTAAGAGTGCAATCTATGCCCGCCTTGTTGGCCGCACCAACTGCAACTTGCTAACTTAAGGAGTACAGAGAAGCGCCTTCTCCGTGATCCCGTTCGTGCCACAGCATACAACTCTGAAATCCAGAAACTTGAACAGGCAGGGTATGCCATAAAGGTGAGTCAAGAGGTATGGGAGTCATCTAACGAGTCCTGGTTTATCCCGCATCATATGGTGACCCACAATGGGAAAAACAGGATTGTGTTCAATTGTTCCTTCACCTATACAGGGAACAATCTGAATGAACTGCTCCTGCCTGGTCCCAATTTGAGCTCCTCCCTGCTCGGTGTTCTTCTGCGATTCAGAGAACATTCCACAGCTGTCAGCAGTGACATCAAAGGCATGTTTCATCAGGTGAGGCTACTCCCGGAGGACAGGACACTTTTACGTTTCCTGTGGCGTGATCTGCAGAGAGACGCACCACCTAGCGTGTATGAATGGCAAGTCTTGCCCTTTGAGACAACGTGCTCACCATGCTGTGCAACATACGCACTTCAACGACATGTCACTGACCACAATACAGAAGAAGAGAACATACGGGATGCCATCGAAAGACACTTTTATGTGTATAACTGGCTCCAGAGTTTCTCTTCCACAGACGCAGCCAAAGCATTGGTCAACAAGCTGAGAGGACTGCTGGCTAGCGGAGGATTTGAAGTAAGGCAATGGGCAAGCAATATCCCAGATGTCATAAGACACCTTCCCCCTGACATGCTGTCACAAGATAGTGATCAGTGGCTCAACAAATGTCAAATGGATCCACAGGAACCTGCTCTGGGACTACGCTGGAGATGTAGATCAGACACACTGACATACAGTGGGAGCCACGCCAAATAGCCGCGACCGTGTGGCTGAAGTGTGAATGGCGTGTGAATGCCCTTTGCACGCCGTAATCCCCCCTCCCTTTTCTGACAGAAAGGCATGTCAAGATTTCACAGTAAACACGCCCATTCAAGCCCTATTTATTCATTTACCTGGTGCCACCACTAGATGGCGCTTCATTCTCAAGAACACGTTAAAACAAGCCAGCTGCGCTGAGTTGCAATCACGTGATTTTAACAACCCGCCTCCACACCAGCCGAACTGACGCTGCCAAACTACAGAGATGAAGATGGCGGCTTAACGGACTATTCGTGGTAAGTGATGTTTTATTTTATAAAATGTGTTTGGGGTAGTTTACAGTTTATTTCCCAGTTTAGTTTTTTTATTGGCCGTTTTAAATATCACTGGCAGCACCAGCAGCGGTCAGATGTGACTTTAGAGAACTTAATGATCTGTTTACCAAGTCTGGAGTTAATATTACAGCTTACTGTCAGTGTCACACACTCACAATGTCACTCCACTTTAACTCAAAAACATGCTCAAGCTTCGACAATACTATTAATGTCCCTATTACAAGAGCTGCAATACCCGATGAAGAGTGTTTGTGTTCTCTGTAAATACTGAGAGAATCTCACCGCGTGTTGTCTGGATAAATTCAGCGCTTATTTATTCTCTGGTTAAGAGTTAATCTGCAGGTTATTTCTGTGACTGTAATATAATGTGATGCAGTTGATGAGGGACACAGACTGAGGGTAGCTGTACAGGAGCTAGCAACGCTCATAACCCGGTTTATATTTTACACACTTTGGCCGGGACTTTCCGCGGTAGCGCGAGCGCTTAGTTAACGAGCTGAATAACAACACTGAAGTGTTTATCAGTTAAGGAGGAGAAGGGGGGAGGTGTGTGTGCGTGGGGGGGGAGTGTATGAGGGGCTTCAGTAAGTTATAGTTTGGCTTCAGGGATGAACTAATGCTCATATACGAGTGTTATATAACTTATATGTATGAGAAGCGCATTAAGTAAATTCTCGTTTAATTTACTTCAGACGATAATACAGACAGTCAGTGGTTAACACTAACACTGTTCACTGGTTAACATTAGCACAGACAGTTTATTTACATTCCAGAATTCCCAAAACAGTATTTTACACACTCTGTGGTAAATAGGTTTATTAATATATTTAAAGTACTGTGTATAACCAAATGCCCTAGCAAACACAGTTACAGTTTACAGTACAAACAAAGTGTGTGCGCTGGGGGGATTGGAAGGTGAGTGAGAATACTCATTTACAAGACAAAAGACGGTCAGAGGCAGGGACGTTCTAGACCAGGGGGGGAGGGGCACAGTCAGAAATGTGAAGGAAAAGATTCAAATTCAAAGAAAAGAATGATTCTGGAAAAGATAGTAGCGGAGCAGCTATGCTCATACCTACATAGAAATGGCATACATGAACTGTATCAGTCAGGATTTAGGCCTCATCACAGCACAGAAACAGCACTCGTTAAAGTAGTAAATGACCTCCTATTGGCCTCTGATCAGGGTTGTGTAACTATGCTTGTATTACTCGACCTCAGTGCAGCTTTTGACACTATTGATCATGCTATTCTTCTTCACAGATTAGAAAATGTAGTAGGAATTAAGGGTACAGCCCTCTCCTGGCTTAGATCCTATTTGACTGATCGTTATCAGTATGTAGATTTAAATGGTGATTATTCTGCATGTTCTCTAGTGGAGTTTGGCGTTCCGCAAGGTTCAGTTTTAGGCCCACTGCTTTTTTCCCTTTACATGCTTCCTCTGGGCAACATAATCCGTAAGCATGGTATTAGTTTTCATTGTTATGCTGACGACACACAGCTATACGTCTCAACAAAACCTGATGAGAAAAACCATCTTACTAAAGTTGAGCAATGTGTGCAGGACATAAGAAATTGGATGCTAATTAACTTCCTTCTGCTTAATCCGGATAAGACAGAAGTTCTAGTCATAGGACCGCATACATCTAGAAGTAAAATCTTAGATCACATCGTAACTTTAGATGGCCTTTCTGTTCCATCAAGTGCAACAGTAAAAGACCTCGGCGTGATTATAGATTCCAGCCTTTCATTTGAAGCTCATGTAGATAATATCACCAGGATAGCATTCTTTCACCTCAGAAATATCGCCAAAATAAGAAATATATTGTCGCTAAACGATGCAGAAAAACTAGTTCATGCTTTTATCACTTCTAGGTTGGACTATTGTAATGCCTTACTGTCTGGTTGTTCAGTTAGGTGCATAAACAAGCTTCAGCTAGTCCAGAATGCAGCAGCGAGAGTCCTCACTAGAACCAGAAGATATGAGCACATCACCCCTATCCTATCTTCACTGCATTGGCTCCCTGTGAAATTTCGCATTGATTTTAAAATACTACTCTTGACCTATAAGGCATTTAATGGTCTCGCCCCGCAGTATCTGAGCGAACTGCTAGTGTCTTACGATCCGCCACGCCTACTTCGGTCAAAGGATGCAGGCTGCTTATCAGTACCGCGTATTATGAAAACTACAGCTGGGGGCAGAGCTTTTTCTTACAAAGCCCCAAAATTATGGAATAGTCTTCCAAATAGTGTTCGGGACTCAGACACAGTCTCAGTGTTTAAGTCTAGGCTCAAAACCTATTTATTTAGCCAAGCATTTTTATAAATAGATTTGCCATAAGGTAAAGGAGCAGATCTGGGGGACTCATGGACGTAGAGTATTATGGTGAACTGGTATGTTTAGATGCTGTCTTCCTCAGTCTCATTTGATCACTCAGGTTTGTTGATGGTGAGGTGATTGTTTGCTTTACATCTCAGGGAGCCCTCATGTTTGTGTTTCCTTCTGGCTCTCCCTTTTAGTTATGCTGTCATAGTTAGTCCTGCCGGAGTCCCTGCTTGCACTCTACAGTAAATATACATTCACATTAGACATTGTGACTGTGACCATACCTAATTGCAATCTCTCCTCCTCTTCTCTTCCTCCCCCTCTTTCTCTTTCCTCTCTCCCCCTGTCTCCCCCTTTCACTCTTTCTCTTTCTCTCTCTCTGTCGAGCTACACATGTGGTTCCTGAGCTGCCAGTGATCCAGACTCCCTCTGCCCTCCGGACCTGTCTGATCCATCCTGGTGCCCCATTTCTGGTTGGAGATCTCATCGCATGGATGCCCCGTGTGTCTCTTTAGGATGCGTCTGGTGTCTGGGGATGATTCTATCTACTTAGAAAACGGTTCTGGCCTCGACTGGTGTTGTCAGCTGTTTCTCTGAGGACTTGACAATTCGATAGTTCAGGACTGGAACTTTCTACAAGTCTATCTGAGTCTCGAATAACTACTGGACTCCATTTTACATCAACTATTATAACATCAATTAACATCAACTATTATAGCTGAACCTAACACTTAACACTGTATAAATGCAGATCATTTCCTGCTATCTGTTTCACCCAGATGAGGATGGGTTCCCTGTCGAGTCTGGTTCCTCTCAAGGTTTCTTCCTATTACCATCTCAGGGAGTTTTTCCTTGCCACTGTCGCCCTCGGGCTTGCTCACCAGGGAATATCTGAACATTTTGATTCATACACATTCACATTCCATACAACTTAAATAATTCTTTTGATTGTGTAAAGCTGTTTTGAGACAATGTCAATTGTTAAAAACGCTATACAAATAAAACTGAATTGAATTGAAGGGGTCATCATGTTCGGGAACTGTTTTTCCCTGGGCTTATAGTAACAGTATTGTATTTGCTGAATTGTGTTGAGGCACGCAAACCCCCTGACCACAATAAGGTGGCAATCCCTCAGGGGGAAACTAAAAAATAAAAATTAAAGAAATAAAATAAAATATCCTTAATCCAGATTTTATCAATGACATAACATTTATCTAAGCTGGATGGTCAAATTCTCAAAAACGTTTAACCTAAAGTAAGACTTAACACACTATAACTAAAATATTTACAAAACTGAAAGGTTGTCTTATGAATAATAAAAAATACAAACTAAATTAAAACAGATGGGCTATTGAACAGATCATAATATGTTTTATGTTTTCTGATTATAAATGATATATGGATTGATTTTAGAAAGGCTAAATGAAATAGTTAGTTTTGGTCATGTCAGTCCAGTAACTATACTATGTAAAAGTAATTATAATATGAATTAATTAAGGGCAGGACCTAACATAATGTTAATAATTTACACCATGATAACATTAGTATTTATGTTTTTGTATATATTTTTAAATGTTCAAATGAACGTTTCAAAGTATATAATTTGTCATGTAATCTGTGATTGAGACCCATGAGTTAAATTGAAATAATGTTTATAGGTAGTAAGCCAGGTTTTAGTAACCTTGGACAAATCACCATGTAAGCCCTCTCTCGCGCACACGCTCTCTCGCACTCACACACACACACACACACACACACTGTACACACACAGACACACACAAATACCACATGAAATCGCGTAAAACCAAATGAAACTAGGGTAAAAAAATATGAGCAGTAAAAATACAGTAGTATCCTGTAGGTGATTCCTGTCCTGTGATAACAGGCACTAACACTCTAGACCGGTTTAGTTCTGTTAGTTTTGTTTTCAAGTGTGAATGTTTATGGGGATTAAATCTGTCTCTGCTGCTGCATCTATTCACCGTTGTGATAAGTGATTTATGCCCCATCAGATCTTTGATGTAGGACATTATGCTGGTTAAATGACTAAAGAAATACTGATCCGTATGGATTGGGTGTGTGAGTGTGTGTATGTGTGTGTGCCCTGCGATGGATTGGCACCCTGTCCAGGGTGTACCCCGCCTAGTGCCCGAAGTCTCCTGGGATAGGCTCCAGGTCCCCCGTGACCCTGAACACAGGATTAAGCGGTATAGAAAATGAATGAATGAATGATCCGTATGGACAGATATTTGTTCCAGATATTATGCGACATTAATCAATTTGTTATGCCAATTTGACTTTCAGCGAATACATCAAAAATATAACAAAAACAAACCCAAGCAGAAGTTAAATTTTAAGCTTTACTTTCAAATAAAAATTTGATTTGTCACATGCACAGCACGATATGCAGTAAAATGCTTTGGGTGCTTTAGGTGAGACTCGAACTCGGCATTGCTTTACCTGGATCGCTGTATAAGTATCACGCGCTAACCGATTGCGCCACGGGAGCCACACGGAATTTGCTCTTGTCAGAGTATCCTCTCTCTCTCGCGTGCGCACACACACACACACACACACACACACACACACACAGGAAATTGCGTAAAACCAGACGAAATATAAGCAGTAAAAAATCAGTAAAATACATTAGTATAACAGGCGCTAACCCTCTGGAACTTTTTTACTATTGTTTCCAAGTGTTTATGGGGATTTAATCTGTCTCTGCTGCCGCATCCATTCACAGTTGTGATAAGTGATTAATGCCCCATCAGATCTCTTGATGTGGGAGCATTATGCATGATTAAATGACTAAAGAAATACTGATCCATATGGGCAGATATTTGTTCCAGGTTGCATGTGCCATTAATTGCCTTTCTTATGCCACTTGTTGACTATCAGTGAAAAAAAAACATCATCAAAAATATAACGAAAACAAACCCAAGCAGACGTTACATTTTGAGCTTTACTTTGCAGCAAAATATTATCTATCAGTATATTAAATGGAACGAGGTAAAATACACCGTAATGTAAAATACTGTACATAGCCCGCGTGTTTATTCCGTACCTACAATGATCGGTATAGACGAATTACAGACGTTACCGTGTCTTTAAGGATCATTTCAGAATGTCTTAAAAATATTTCACTAACTAGTTTTATTAATTCATTATTAAATAATAAATAGCATAATCATCATGGGTTGTGTATTGAGTGATTTAACAAATCTGTTTTATTAATCGGTTTGTTGTTGTTTTTCTTACCACGTCATCTATTTATGAAACTATGTTGACAATACAAGAACTGTCTATATATTAAAGATATGGTATTGGGTTTCCTGGACACTGCAGTTAACTGTGTCAGTCAATGCGCCATCTGGCGGAATTATACGGCATTGCAACCATCTTTTTAGAAAGCTCATGGGGGCGGTTATGGGGCGGGGCATTGTTAACTGCGTCATCGCGGGGGATCACATTCCATGCACGAAGCGTCCATTAACCCTTCATGGACCTGCCACGGAGCCGTCATGCTCCAGGCGGCTGTTTGACGTGGCTTCCACTGTACAAGGCCCATCTGCAAGAAGCAAGCCCTCCAACCATGAGAAACATCTATAGAGTGCTAGCCAGCCAATATGACCCCCTTGGATTCCTCACCCCCTTCATAACCAGGGCCAAAATTCTCATTCAGCTGTTGTGGAATAATAAGAGAGAATGGGATGATCCACTACTCCCTAGTGATATTCTTGAAGCTTGGAAGGCATGGGAAAGCGAACTTCAGCATTTGGAGAAAATCAGTTTGCCCCGATGTTATGTCAGCCTTAACCTAGATCACCCTAGCTGCAACAAACAGGTCCACATATTCTGTGACGCATCAGAACGGGCCTACGGGTGTGTCGGATATCTCCGTACTGAGAATCCAGATGGTCAAGTCGAGGTGGCATTCATCACAGCTCGATCATGAGTAGAGCCCAAGAAGCAGCTTTCAATGCCCCGGCTGGTGCTGTGTGCCGCCCTCACTGGTGCCCAACTCGCTCAGCTACTGCAGAAGGAACTTACTATAAGCATCGACCGTGTTACCCTGTGGACAGACTCAACTATAAGACTCAGATTCCTGCCGCTTTAAGGTATTTATGGGGACAAGAGTTGCCGAAATACAGGAACTAACTAATAACAAAGACTGGCGTTACGTTGACTCTTTGAACAACCCAGCTGATGACATCACAAGGGGAAAGACCCTGCTGGAGCTGGCAGGTAAAAATCGATGGAGCCAAGGACCGTCATTTCTACGACTATCTTGTGAGCACTGGCCGAATACCCCATCAATTCCCAGGAAAGTGGAAGCAGAGGAACTATGTAAACCCCTTTCCTGCCTCAACACAGGCACCGGGCCGCCACGACCTGACCCCTAAGAGTTCCATTGTTTCACAGACCTAATAAAAGCCACTGCCGGGTACCTACATGATGCAACTTCATCCGATGCACAAGGCCCTCCAGCTGAAACTTACCAGAAAGCAGAAATAGATATCCTCAGAGCTGCTCAGAGAGAGAGTTTCCCCGAAGAGACCTGTTGTCTTACTGCTGGTAAACCAGTACCACCATTAAGCCGCCTGGCACTGCTGGCCCCTGAACTGGACAAAGAGGTATACATCATTCGTGTTGGAGGTAGACTACATAGGTGTAACCAGCTAGATTCAGAAATAGTTCACCCAATTGTTCAGGATCCGAAGCACCCCGTGACCAGAATGCTCATTCGGCATGTAGACAGTAACCTAAACCACCCAGGTTCTGAGAGACCTTTTGGGGAGCTACGTCGCAAGTACTGGATACTTCGGGGGTGGGAAGCTGTTCGGAAAGAGCAACGTGCCTGTTAGGGTACATCAGAGATGGAGAGCTCACCCAGTCCTCCCTCGGATGTCAGATGTACCTCCAGTGTCCTCCGTTCTTCTCAACGGGAGTGGACTGTTTTGGGCCCTTCTTAGTTAAGATAAGTCGCCGCAATGAAAAGAGATGGGGGATCCTATTTAAATGCTTAACAACAAGAGCCGTACATATCGATATCTTGTCCAGTCTAGATACCGACTCCTTTCTAATGGCCCTGCGGCGGTTCATTTCTTGCAGGGGCAAGCCTGCTGAGTTACTATCAGACCAAGGAACAAATTTCAAAGGAGGTGAGCGAGAACTCCATGACTCCTTTAAAGCTATGCAGCCCGCATTGCGAACTCACCTTGCAGAGCATCAGATTAAGTTTATCTTTAATCCTCCCAATGCACCACATTTTGGTGGTACCTGGGAAAGGGAAATTCATTCTATAAAGACAGCTTTAAATGCCACTCTCAATGCCCAGACTGTGACTGAGGAGATGCTCAACACCATTCTTATTGAAATCGAGGGAATCCTAAATTCCAAACCCTTAGGCTATGTCTCCTCTGACCTGTCTGACCCAGATCCAATTACCCCAAATCTTCTTTTGATGGGGCGGCTGGACCCTTCCCTGCCACAAACCCTTTACCATGACTCCAATCTCCTCAGTCGGAGGCTCTGGAGAGCTTGCCAAGTCCTTGCAGTCAGATTCTGGACACAGTTCATAAAGACCTACCTGCCTGCTATGCAAATCCGTGAGAAATGGCGAACTGACACAGATCCATTACAACTGAATACAGTAGTACTCATAGTGGATCCTCAGTTGCCCAGAGCACTATGGCCAATCGGGCAGATAAACAAGGTGTTCCCTGGAGCTGATGGTCGAATACGTGTAGCAGAAGTTAAGGTGAACGACCGGACCTACATCAGACCTGTCAGCCGTCTAATCCGCCTCCCTGCTATTTCAGACGACGAAAAGAAAGGTTCATCCTAGTAACTGCAAATTTGAGGACCAAATTTGGGGGCGGCTGTTGTAAAGGAATTGTGGGTCAGTCCAGTATGGGGCGCCAATAGACCTTTTTTAGGTGTTTTCCTGACATTCTATCGTGTTCTAACACAGAAGATGTTTGTTTGGTGTAGCGACGGGTAGAAGGAAACCAGCTCTTTAAATGTTTGTTCATGCAGTTAATCTTGTTTGGTGGATTTGTGCGTGCAAATATAGAGTAGTATTACATTTATTTCTACATATGTTGGGAGGATAGGACTTTACTTTGAATCTAACCACCTACTGTTTGTTGTTAGCAATGATGCATGATAGCTAATGCTAGAATTGGTGTTTGCATTATATCTGTTGTTCAGTATCTAGAAATTTATAGTTTGGTTTATGAAAGTACTTAGTAACTATTTTCGTTCCTGTTACTGTTCAAGTGACTTATATGGTATCATATTTTATTTCCTTATGTAGAACCACATATCTGTCCACCTGTTGATTAACATGAGAAATGCTGGAATAAAGAGAGATTTAAGGAGAATCAAGACTTCTAACCGATGCCCCACAGTGATCACAACTATAAACCTAGCACGCAAACATAATACAATGTTCAACCCAAATGCTAGGTCATATTTAACTATAATGCTGGGTTAATTTAACCCAGCAAAATGGGTTATTTGTTTAACCCAACAAGATGGGTTAAATATTCAATCCAAATGCTACGTCATATTTAACTATAATGCTGGGTTAATTCTACCACATAAATTGGTCAAATGTTCTACCCATATGTTTGGGGTTTGTTGGTTCATTTTAACTGGAATGTTGGGTTAATTCTACCTCACAAATAGGTTATTATTATTTTCAGGTTTTACAGTGAATCTGTAAAAAAAAAAAAAAACACCCATGTCTATTAAACAGGTAAATTACTTTGATATACTGGTCTATTACAAAAAACCATACATATATGCAATAAACAACATCCTATTAAATGAAAAAACATTTTTCTTAGAAAAAACATTTATTTTTCAAAAGCACAAGAACAGATAATCAACAGTGACATCATTACTATACTATTACTGATAAGGGCAGAATGGAGTAATTGTACAAATAGACTGAGGCAGCTTCTACAGAGCAGGATCTCTCTGTGACTTCAGATATCTTTTCTGCAGAACAAAACTATCCAGCCCTGGTCTCATTTTTACATACAAACACTGTCTATGACTTTTCAGGTAGGCCTCGCCCTTTTTTCAATAAAAGCCATCTAATATGGATATCCACATAATTATGGATTATTATATTTATGATATAAAAAAAAAACACTGTTTTTAAAGAAAATATATTAAGTAACAGATAATATTAGGTTTATATTTCAAATTAGATAAAATGCTGATTTTACAGCAGTAAAATTATTGTATCTCTACAGTTTAAACATTTAATAAGTGTGCATGTGCATGTTTGTGTGTTTTATGTGTATAGATTCTTAAAAATTATTACTAATAATATAATAATCAACAGCAACATTGTACGCCATCAGGTAAAATATAGGCTACATTTGCTTTGCATTGTCCCGACCTGATGACAGTCATACAGTATGATGCAATTCCATATTAGATTCATTATGAGTTGTTGTTATTCAGCATGTTCTATCTTTTTTAACTTTGAGCACCTGCCCCTTTAAACGTCTCTGCACGGCCCTGCACACACACATTATATATATATATAAATATTGTTCATTCATGTCTTCTGATGATGGCGACACATAGTTAACACTATCAGATAGCCTACTATCAGGAAATTAAATTAATTTCAAGACCATTTAAACCGAGGCATTGTCATATCTTTCATTGTTTTGTAATCAATCTTTTTTCAAAAGAAAAGTGAAAACACAAAATAACCAGAGCTGCGCCGTCTATGCGAGAACGGACGGGATTCTGGAAACTAAAACAAAAAACTAAAGATGCTCTCGGGACTTATGGCTTTACTGAGGATTTATAGGAAGAGAGAGAGTAGAGTTTGTGCTTTGTGCACTTTAACCCGAGAGCGCTGATTCGTGTTGCTCTCCTTCACTCTCTCTCCGGTGTCTTAGACAGACAAAGGCTTGGGCTTTGCTTGTGTCTTCTCCAGCGCGCTTTGTCTTTGGCACTGACACCTTTTACTGGTGCGACCGAATGATCAGACGGAGTGTCGCGGTATCACGACCCGGCCCGTTCTGAACAGCTTATGCGTGGCTCCGCCCCTCACGCGAGCCACGTCGTTACATACATATCCACAAATACTTTAACAACATACACTTATCATGAATTGCATTATATATGAATGTTACATATGAGACACTCACACAAACACACACTTATATAATATATGCACATACAAACACATACACATTGTTGATTCATGTCTTCTGATGATGTTGACTCATTTTTCTGTTTTAAATAAGACATGTTGGCATATTCACGAATCAGGACATTCGCATAGTTAACACTATCAGATAACCTACTATCAGGAAATTAAATTAATTTCAAGACCATTTAAACCGCGGCATGGCCATGTCTTTCATTATTTTGTACCTGTTAAAACATTACAAAAACTATATAATAAACTTTTAAAGCACGAATTTGGGCATCTCATTTCATCATTATGAAAATAACATGAAGCACATATACACGTTCATTATGAAATATCTGTTGTACAACAAAAGTAATTCATGTTTGCTACAGCATTGGAAACAATATTGTTTTAGGTTAACGTTTAACCTTATACACAATTCATTTGTACTTGGTCCGGCTTTTAGATAAAGTCCTTCCATGCGCCATCTGGCGGATATTCAGTGAAGCACAACACATTTATTTTAAATTCCTGAATGTTGCCTCCGGCAAGTCACGGCACGCCGCGCGCTAAATTGCGGCCTCTCGCGGGAAAACACGCGCAGTCTTAAAGGCGACATCTGTAGTGCTATCTAAAGTAAAGTAGTTACTCGACTTAAGTATTTCTTGTACCTTTTCACAGCCATGAACACAGATGTTTTTAGTTTTACTGCTCCCTGACGGTCACTGTTTATTTTTAATTTTTTGCAATTGAGAAAGAAGATGTGCTTTAAATATTAATTAATTAATTGAGAATCAGAAGAATATGGAAATGTGTATGAATCAAAATGCTCAGATTGTTCCTTAAATTTACTGTATTGTACATTTTCTGTATTGTATGTATGGCATAAACAAAATAAAATATTGTCAGCATTAATATAGTCAAAACGCAGTATTCAAATCAAAACAAAAAGTTTATTTGTTGTATAGTTGTGTACGTGACAAATACAATTTGAATGTGAATATTGTTTCAGCTGTAACCAAGATCAGCAAATACAAGCAAAAGGAAGAAGAGATGATTGATCTACTAAGGGATATTGGGAAGGTTAAGGACACAGTAAAAAGTATTCTGGTAAATGGAGAAAGAGGAAAAGATAGAGTGCGCTTAATGGGTTTCATAAGGGTGACAGGACTGGAAAAGTGGATATAGACTGAAAGGAAGATGTGGGAGATCATGACCAGAAGGGGGCGATAACGGAACATTATGGATACCATCCGGCGGTAAACACCAAGAAGAAAAAGACACGAAGAAGCAGGGGCGTAGATTTAGGGTGGATGGAGGGGATGTGTCCCCACCAATACCCTCCGATCATTGAAATGTCCCCACCAATAATTTAATCCACTTAAAAAATTAAAATCGTGCTGTCAACATTAACCTAGACACGCAGAAAGGGATAAATCACGTTCTCTCCTGGAGTCCTCCCGCCCCCAAAACAAATATGAACATTTTGATTGGCTGTTCCTTTCCCTGCTATCATGTGATAGGCTATTGGCTGCGTTCAGATACAAGCAGCGCCAAATGCAGTGGATTTTTTTCCCGTGCAAGAAGGTGTGTTGAGTGACAGACATGTGAGGAGGCGGCAGAAAAAAAAAACTGGACATAAGGAGCTTTTTTTCAAAGAAAAGTGTAAATCACTTCAAGTTCGCTAGTGAATCCATCAAAGTCCATCAAAGTAACGACAACAGTTAACGTTAATGCTAGTGGGTTTTTTTTACACCTTTGACGGACATTCGTTATAGCAGGGCAGGTTATAGTCTGTGAATACGGACTTAACACTAACAGCAGATTAAACAGCTAAATGTAAAAGTATAAATATGATCCCTGTCAGTTCTCCTAATCTAATGACGACTGTTTGTCAGAAATGAGTCTTGTGAAAGTAATTGATATACTACATACAGTACTAATATTGTCATATGGCTAGAATTTAGTTACAGTTAACCAATAGACAATCCACTTCACACAAATAGTTTTTAAAATGCATTCACTGACTGCATCAACAATGACACAAATAAGATTGAACAATGCTGCTGTATGCCATGTCCACCAGGACAGTCTGGACAATATTGATGTCAAACAAATATGTCAGCAGTTTATTTCTGTTAACGAGAGGCGAAGGCATGTTTTTGGCTCCTTCATATAGGAGCTATAGGCATTGAGCTGTTGTGTGGTAGTAGTTCATGTTTAGATGTAATCTACTTTTATATATACTGATGCTTGAGATGTTTCGTTTGCACTATGGCTCAATAAAGAATAGTCTTTATTAAACTATCTTTTTGTCAGTTATTAAACATTCCTTTAAGATTCAAGATTCAAAGAACTTTATTAATCCCAGAGGGAAATTGCTCTTATGCAGTTGCTCAGATTAATTTACCGGGAAGCAAGAAAAGTTAGATTATGAAAAAATATATATTAGACAGGAAAATTTAATTAAAGGAATAAAAATGTAAAAATTTAAGGAAAAATAACAATAAATAGAAGTAAAATAGAATAGCATTAGCTCTGGCACATAATTTAGTTACATATTGCACTAGAACTGTAGTGTAAGTGAAAAGAAGTTGCACAAGTGTATTATAATCAGATAGAACATTTGATTGTGTGAACAGAAGTGTCATAAAATGTTATTAACCAGGAACCACTTACTATTAACCCAGTTAATTTACTATTAGTGGGAACATTACACTATTCCTTAATTTAACTTAATGAATTGCATTTCGAGTGGATTAATATCTATCGAAGCATTGCTAGTATTAATGTAAAGTGATTTTGCATTTTGCAGCATATTAAAAAAAACATGCATTCCGTGGACGGAGTTGGGCTGGGGGTGTTGGTGGGTGGGGCAGGGCATGGGGGGGGTGGAGTCATAGGTCCCCACCAATGTCCAGACCAAATCTACGCCCTTGCGAAGAAGAGTCCATTTTTGTACTGTGTAACCCCGGGGTGCCCAACCAGTCGATCGCGGTCGACCGGTCGATCGCAGACTGCTTTCCAGTCGATCGCAAGTGTAAACTGCCTTATGGTTTGTCCTCTCTTTCTTCACTATTTCCACACCTCAGACCTCAAACACATAAAATATTAACCTTTATAGACAGTATTTCTTGAGTAAAAAAACGCTGTACTTATTTTAAAAAACTGTTCTTTATTTGCCCTTACAAAATCACTGATGACGTTTGGCTCTGCGCTGAAAATGTAAACCGACGGAATTAAGGGCTGAATTTGAAATCGCATACTAACATACTACTCATCCTTCTTCTTCTTTGTCTTTCGGCTGTTCCCTTTCAGGGGTCGCCACAGCGAATCATCTGCCTCCATCTAACCCTATCCTCTGCATCCTCTTCTCTCACACCAACTAACTTCATGTCCTCTCTCACTGCATCCATAAATCTCCTCTTTGGTCCTTCCTCTAGACCTCCTGCCTGGCAGTTCCAACCTCAGCATTCTTCTACTGATATATTCACAATCTGTCCTCTGAACATGTCCACCTCAATCTGGCCTCTCTGACTTTATCTCCAAAACATCTCACATGGGTTGTCCCTCTGATGAACTGATTCTTGATCCTATCCATCCTTGTCACTCCCAAAGAGGACCTCAACATCTTCAGCTCTGCTACCTCTAGCTCTGCCTCCTGTCTTTTCTTCAGTGCCACTGTCTCTAAGCCGTAGAGCATTGCTGGTCTCACCACTGTCCTGTACACCTTTCCTTTCATTCTCGCTGATACTCTTTTATCGCACAACACACCTGACACTTTTCTCCACCCATTCCAACCTGCCTGTACTCGTATCTTCACCTCCTTTGAACACTCTCCGTTGCTCTCGACAGTTGACCCTAAGTACTTAAAATCCAGCACCTTCTTTACCTCTGCTCTCTGTAGCCTCACTGTTCCTCTTGGGTCCCTCTCATTCACACACATGTATTCCGTCTTGCTGCGGCTAACCTTCATTCATCTGCTTTCCAGAGCGTACCTCCACCTCTCCAAATTTTCTTCCACCTGTTCCCTGCTCTCGCCACAAAGCACAATGTCATCTGCAAACATCATAGACCATGGAGACTCCTGTCTAACTTCATCTGTCATCCTGTCCATCACTAGAGCAAACAAAAAGGGGCTTAGAGCCGATCCTTGATGCAGACCCACCTACACCTTGAACTCTTCTGTCACACCTACAGCACATCTCACCACTGTCTTACAACTCTCATACATGTCCTGCACCACTCTAACATACTACTCGGCCACTCCAGACTTCCTCATACAACACCACAGCTCCTCTCTCGGCACCCTGTCGTAAGCTTTCTCTAAATCTACAAAGACACAATGCAACTCTTTATTACCTTCTCTGTAGAGGGCAGTGGTGGCTCAATCGGTTAAGGCTGTGGGTTTCTGGGTTACTGATCGGAAGGTCGGGGGTTCGAACCCCAGCATCGGCAAGTTGCCACTGTTGAGCCCTTGAGCAAGGCCCTTAACCCTATCTGCTCCAGGGGCGCTGTAAGCTGGCTGACCCTGCGCTCTGACCCCAGTTTCCTAATTGGGATATGCGAAGAAGAAATTTCGCTGTGCTGTAAAAAGTACATGTGACAATAATTGAATATTCTTCTTCTTCTTCTTCTTCTTCTGTACTTCTCCATCAACATCCTCAAAGAAAATACTGCATCTGATGTACTCTTGCTAGGCATAAAACCATATTGCTGCTCACAAATTCTCACCTCTGCCCTTAACCTAGCTTCCACTACTCTTTCCCACAGCTTCATTGTATGGCTCATTAGCTTTATACCTCTGTAATTGCCACAGCTCTGCACATCTCCCTTGTTCTTAAAAATCGGCACCAATACACTTCTCCTCCATTCCTCTGGAATGCTCTCACTCTCCAAGATCTCGTTAAACAAACTAGTCATCCTATTCCATATTCAATTCAGTTTTATTTGTATAGCACTTTTAACAATTGACATTGTCTCAAAACAGCTTTACACAATCAAAAGAATTATTTAAGTATGGAATGTGAATGTGTATGAATCAAAATGTTCAGATAGTCCCTGGTGAGCAAGCCCGAGGGCGACAGTGGCAAGGAAAAACTCCCTGAGATGGTAATAGGAAGAAACCTGGAGAGGAACCAGACTCGACAGGGAACCCATCCTCATCTGGGTGAAACAGATAGCAGGAAATGATCTGCATTTATACAGTGTTAAGTGTTAGGTTCAGCTATAATAGTTGATGTTAATTGATGTTATAATAGTTGATGTAAAATGGAGTCCAGTAGTTATTCGAGACTCAGATAGACTTGTAGAAAGTTCCAGTCCTGAACTATCGAATAGTCAAGTCCTCAGAGAAACAGCTGACAACACCAGTCGAGGCCAGAACCATCTTCTAAGTAGATAGAATCATCCCCAGACACCAGACGCATCCTAAAGAGACACACGGGGCATCCAGGCGACGAGACCTCCAAACAGAAACCGGGCACCAGGATGGATCAGACAGGTCCGGAGGGCAGAGGGAGTCTGGATCACTGGCAGCTCAGGAACCACATGTGTAGCTCGACAGAGAGAGAGAGAGAAAGAGTGAAAGGGGGAGACAGGGGGAGAGAGGAAAGAGAAAGAGGGGGAGGAAGAGAAGAGGAGGCGAGATTACAATTAGGTATGGTCACAGTCACAATGTCTAATGTGAATGTATATTTACTGTAGAGTGCAAGCAGGGACTCCGGCAGAACTAACTATGACAGCATAACTAAAAGGGAGAGCCAGAAGGAAACACAAAACATGAGGGCTCCCTGAGATGTAAAGCAAACAATCACCTCACCGTCAACAAACCTGAGTGATCAAATGAGACTGAGGAAGGCAGCATCTAAACATATCAGTTCACCATAATACTCTATGTCCATGAGTCCCCCAGATCTGCTCCTTTACCTTATGGCAAATCTATTCATAAAAATGCTTGGCTAAATAAATATGTTTTGAGCCTAGACTTAAACACTGATACTGTGTCTGAGTCCCGAACACTATTTGGAAGACTATTCCATAATTTTGGGGCTTTGTAAGAAAAAGCTCTGCCCCCAGCTGTAGTTTTCATAATACGCGGTACTGACAAGCAGCCTGCATCCTTTGACCGAAGTAGGCATGACGGATCGTAAGACACTAGCAGTTCGCTCAGATACTGCGGGGCGAGACCATTTAATGCCTTATATGTCAAGAGTAGTATTTTAAAATCAATGCGAAATTTCACAGGGAGCCAATGCAGTGAAGATAGGATAGGGGTGATGTGCTCATATCTTCTGGTTCTAGTGAGGACTCTCGCTGCTGCATTCTGGACTAGCTGAAGCTTGTTTATGCACCTAACTGAACAACCAGACAGTAAGGCATTACAATAGTCCAACCTAGAAGTGATAAAAGCCTGAACTAGTTTTTCTGCATCGTTTAGCGACAATCTATTTCTTATTTTGGCAATATTTCTGAGGTGAAAGAATGCTATCCTGGTGATATTATCTACATGATCTTCAAATGAAAGGCTGGAATCTATAATCACGCCGAGGTCTTTTACTGTTGCACTTGACCGAACAGAAAGGCCATCTAAAGTCACGGTGTGACCTAATATTTTACTTCTAGCTGTGACTAGAACTTCTGTCTAATTCGGATTAAGCAGAAGGAAGTTAATTAGCATCCAATTTCTTATGTCCTGCACACATGGCTCAACTTTAGTAAGATGGTTTTTCTCATCAGGTTTTGTTGAGACGTATAGCTGTGTGTCGTCAGCATAACAATGAAAACTAATACAGTACCATGCTTACGGATTATGTTGCCCAGAGGAAGCATGTAAAGGGAAAAAAGCAGTGGGCCTAAAACTGAACCCTGCGGAACGCCAAACTCCACTAGAGAACATGCAGAATAATCACCATTTAAGTCTACATACTGATAACGATCGGTCAAATAGGATCTGAGCCAGGAGAGGGCTGTACCCTTAATTCCTACTACATTTTCTAATCTGTGAAGAAGAACAGCATGATCAATAGTGTCAAAAGCTGCACTGAGGTCGAGTAATACAAGCATAGTTACACAACCCTGATCAGAGGCCAATAGGAGGTCATTTACTACTTTAACGAGTGCTGTTTCTGTGCTGTGATGAGGCCTAAATCCTGACTGATACAGTTCATGTATGCCATTTCTATGTAGATATGAGCATAGCTGCTCCGCTACTATCTTTTCCAGAATCTTAGGGATAAAGGGGAGGTTTGATATTGGCCTGTAATTGGACAGCTGACAGGGGTCGAGGTCAGGTTTCTTAATTATTGGTTTGATAACTGCTACTTTAAAAGATTTTGGAACATAACCAATGCTGAGTGAGGAATTAATTATTCTCAACAGCGGTTCTGTTATTACTGGTACTGTCTGTTTAAGAAAATGTGTCGGTATAGGATCTAATATACAGGTTGATGAATTTGCAGAAGAGATGAGTGAAATTAGTTCATTCTCTTCAAGAGGAGTAAAGTATTCTAGGTTTGAATCTGACATGGCTAGGTTAACATCTGTATCAATTACATTGTTTGGTTTCAAAGCCTCAATTTTATGCCTGATATTTACAATTTTATTATTAAAAAAGTTCATGAAGTCCTCACTATTGCATGATGTTGTTGTGGAGATCTCTGTAGTGGTCTTATTTCTGGTTAATTTGGCTACGGTATTAAATAAAAATCTAGGATTATTTTTATTTTCTTCTATAAGAGTGGAGAGATACGTTGATCTAGCTACACTAAGAGCTTTCCTATAGTTCAGGATGCTCTCTTTCCATGCTATTTGAAATACCAACAATTTAGTTCGACGTCATTTACGCTCTAATTTCCGAGCAGTCTGTTTTAAAGTGCGCGTGTGATCATTATACCAGGGAGCGAGTTTCTTATCTCTAATAATTTTTCTTTTAGCTGGAGCTACATTATCTAAGGTACAACGAAGTGTCGACACTAAATATTCAGTCGCCTGATCGAGTTCTGTGGGGTCAGACGGTGGCCTAATCGAAGTTGGTAACTCTGGGAGATTACTGATAAAACTCTGTGTGGTAGTTTATGTAAATGTATGTTTAATACGGTAGCGCAGTGCTGTGCATACATTATCACTGTGACACACTTGAATAGAGACAAGATAGTGATCTGAGATAATTTCAGACAGTGGAATTGTGAATACATTTCTTATAATTAATCCGAAGAATATTACTAAATCTAAAGTGTGACCTGCTTTATGAGTGGGTCCTACTACACACTGATTTACGCCTACGGAGTCCAGTATGGACATAAATGCTGTTCTCAGAGGGTCTTCTGGATTCTCCAAATGAATGTTAAAATCTCCAGCAATTAACACTTTGTCTACAGAAACGACCAGGTCTGAGATGAAATCCGCAAATTCACTAAGAAATTCAGAATACGGCCCAGGAGGTCTGTAAATTATAATTAGTGGAATCGACTGAGCTGATTTAATATACTTAAATAGACTTATGTTACTATAGAGAATTTCAAATGAGTTAAATTTGTGTCCGTGTTTTTGTACGATAGACAGATTATCATTATGAATAACTGCGACGCCTCCTCCATATAAATATATGGCAGAAATAGCAAGAGTAGTATGCTAGTACGCTAATCTTAATTCAGCCAGGGTTTTAGCTATAGGCAAGTTACGTTATTAGTAGGGACTCGCTGTTTAATAGAGAAGTTGAGAGAGCTGCAACTTCGGCAAAGTAAAATGCAACTATGGCAGAAGAAAAAAAAATGAAAACATATAATTTTCATTCAGACTGGGAAGAGGATAATTTTTTTGTTTATTCAAATTTGAAGTCCATCTGTCTTATTTGCAATGCGAATGTGCCCTTACCGAAGAAGGGCAATTTGGAGCGCCATTTCAAAACCGTGCGCAAAAACTATGATGCAGATTTCCCTGCTAAATCAGCTTTAGGCACCCGAAAAGTTCAGGAATTGAAGAGGCAGTTAGCAGCACAGCAGTCCATTTTCACCAGGCCAAACATCAAGGGTAATGCTGCAACTATAGCATCTTATCGCGTCAGTCACGTTCTTGCAAAACACAAGAAGTCCTTCAAGGATGGCGAAGTTGTGAAAGAAGCAATTGTCGCGACTGCAGACGCACTATTTGGTGACTTCAAAAATAAAAGTGGTATTATAGCTGCCGTTAAGGACATGCAGTTATCCTGTGGCACTGTTACACGGCGATGTGAGGGAATGGCAGAGGATGTCAAGGCACAGTTAAGGAAGGATATTGAACAGTGTGAATGTTTTTCTCTTCAGTTTGGTGAGTCGACTGATGTTGTGGATGTGGCACAGCTTTGTGTTTTCATTAGAATGGTTTTTTGAGACATGGGTGCCAAAGAATTGCTGCTCACCATTTTGCCATTGAAAGGGCACACTAGAGTTCCAGTCAGGTTTTAAAACCAAACATAGTACGGAAACTGCACTATTAAAAGTTTTTAATGACATTCTTTTAGCCACAGACTCTGGCCAATGTGTCATCTTGGTTCTGCTTGACCTAACTGCGGCCTTTGACACAGTGGACCACGACATTCTCCTGTCTCGACTAAAAGACTGTGTGGGAATCCAGAGCAGTGTGTTATGGCGCTTTTCCACTGCATAGTACGACACGACACGGTTCAGTTCTACTCACTTTTGGGGGGCTTTCCACTGGGAACAGTTCATGGTACCTGGTCCTTTTTTTAGTACCACCTCAGCCGAGGTTCCAAGCGTGCCGAACCGTTACCAAAACGTGACATGTAAACACGCTAGTCACTGATTAGCCGGAGAAAATCGTCATTACTGCGTCACCGAACTTGCGACACGAGACACAACAAAACCGATATATTTAGAACAGCCAGAGAAGGATCGCATGCACCTCTTTGTATTAGCCGTCGGCCTCTTTTGAAACAAACTCTGTTAAAAACATCCACATGCCGAGAATGAAGAACACCATGCCGTCGATATGCTCCATTGTTGTGTGCGTGTTTGTGGCGCGCTTACGATGACGTCACGGCAGTAGCGGCGCCGCGCGCATGAGTAATCCCGCCCACGCTAAAGCGTTACTACACTGCAGTGGAAGAGCAAACCGAGCCAAACTGCGCCGAACCGAAGTGAGTTGAACTGAACCATGTCGTGCCGTTCTATGCAGTGGAAAAGAGGCATTAGAGTTGTTTAGATCATATCTGACAGGGAGAAGTTTTAGTGTCCGTGTGGGGTCTGCTGAGTCCTCTGCTGCCCCTCTCACTTGTGGAGTGGCCCAAGGCTCTATTTTGGGCCCACTCCTCTTCTCCCTATACCTCCTTCCTCTCGGGGCCATTCTTCACAAACACGGTGTGCCTTTCCATTTTTATGCAGATGATTCACAAATTTACATGCCCTTAAAACAAAAGCAAACTCATTCTGTTCAACAACTTTTAGACTGTGTTGAGGAAATGAAATCCTGGCTGTCAGCAAATTTGTTACATTTTAATGATACAAAGACAGAGATGATACTGTTTGGGCATAGTGATGGCTCTGTTGCTGGTGTAGACTTAGGTACTCTGACACAATGTCAAAAGTCCATTGTAACAAATCTCGGTGTAAAATTGGACTCAAATTTGAAACTTGATGCTCAGATCAGTGCAGTTGTTAAAACAAGCTTCTTTCAACTGAGACAACTGGCCAAAGCCAAACCATTCCTTTCTCTGCATCATTTAGAGATTTGAATTCATGATTTTATTACGAATCGTTTAGATTATTGCAATGCACTTTATTATGGGCTCAGCCAAGCGTCACTTTTACAGCACGATTACAGCTCGTACAGAATGCTGCTGCACGGCTTTTAAATGGTACTAAAAATTAGAGCACATTACTCTGATTTTAAAGTCATTGCACTGGCTCCCGATTCGTTTTCGTATTGATTTTAAAATTCTCTTATTTGTTTTTAAATCACTACATGGCCTCGCCCGTCAGTATGAGTCAAACATGCTCCAGCCCTACTGCCCTGCTCGCTCTCTCAGATCAGCGGCTCAGTCTCAATTGGTTGTCCCCAAAACACTGAGAAAATTCAGCGGGGAATGATCCTCCGTTGCATCTTAGACAGATTGAATCTTTTATGGTTTTTAAGTCATCACTCAAAACACATCTTTTTACTCTTGCTTTCAACTCAGTTTGATTTGTCGACTGATATTCTTGTGTTTTATTAAACTGATACTTATTTTATTTGTGATGTAACCTATTCTTCTTAGGCTGTGTACAGCACTTTGGCTGACCTTGTCGGTTTTTTTAAGTGCTTTATAAATAAAGTTGGATTGGGATAGAGATGAAGATATTTTCCAAGCTTTCATGGAAGACCCAATCTACCCAAACTATCACAACGGATGGTGCTCCATCAAGGGTGGGCCGTACTAATGGGTTCATTGCATTGTGCAAACAGAGTGAATATTTCCCAGGCTTCCTTAATTACCACTCTATAATCCACCAGCAGGCATTGTGTGGTAAGAGTTTAAATATGAAAGAAGTGATGGATATTGCAATGAAGATTGTGTGTTCCGTTCGGGCCAGGAGTCTACAGAGAAGTTTATTCCGTTCTCATTTGGAGGAGACCGGTGCAGAACACACAGACCTGCTGCTGCACACGGATGTTAGATGGCTGAGTAGAGGTAAATGTTTAGCGACATTACGGGAGTTGCTGCCTGACATCAAAGATTTCCTGAAACTTTCAAAACATGCAGAATACACCCAGCTAGGGGACCACCAGTGGATATTGGATTTAGCAATCCTGGCCGATCTCACTGAATGATTTTAATTTAGAGCTGCAGGGTAAAGACAAAACATGTAATTAGCATGATCAGTTCAGTGAACACATTAAAAGCAAGCTACAACTGCTTTCAAGTAGGCTGCAACACTGTGACCTGCGAAACTTTCCTCACATGCAGGCAAAACTTCGGAGTCAGGGCAAAGCAGGGGCATAGATTTAGGGTGGACGGAGGGGATGTGTCCCTACCAATATCCTCCAACCATTGAAATGTCCCCACCAATAATTTAATCCACTTATAAAAAAAAAATAAAAATGAATTGTGCTGTCAACATTACCCTAGACACGCAGAAAGGGATAAATCACGTGCAAGAAGGTGTGTTGTGTTACATACATGTGAGGAGGCGGCAGCAAAAAAAAAAAAAAAGAAGAAGAAGCTGGACATGAGGAGCTTTTTTTCAAAGAAAAGTGTAAGTCACTCCAAGTTCGCTATTGAATCAATCAAAGTCCATCAAAGTAACGACAACAGTTAACGTTAATGCTAGTGTTTTTTTGTTTTTTTACCTCTTTGACGCACATTAAATATGTAAATATGATATGAGTAGCAACTGGCTTTCCGTCTGGACTGGTGGATCTCGGCACGCTGACAAATTAAAAAGTAGATTTTTGTTCAAAAAAGGTTGGGCACCCCTGGTGTAAGCGACTGTACTTCCCAGGAGGGGGCGGTAATACAACTAAAATGCTGGCTGAAAATCATTAAAAACAAAGTGAAAAGCCGACGAAGAAGAGTTGATGTTGCCAGATTGGGTGAAGTTCCTCCTGATTGTGGATTGATGTTTTGTTATTGAGGGTGATTGTTGGATTTTATTTGCGCACGATAACGTATCTGGCAACCCATGTGCTGCTGTGCCTCTAGCTTTGGTGTGAAGGAGCGCTTCGTTCTCCACTCGTGTCTCCTTGTGTCCGATCAGTAAATCAGGTGAGTTAAAGTGAAACTTCCCACCTGAGCTGCTCGGGTAACATTATAGTGCAGATTCTGGACTCATCAATCTCTGGGTTTCTCCTCCAGTCTCCTGATTCTTTACAGATCTCAGAATGAAACCAGAGTCCAGACGGAGCTCCAGAGGAAAAACTCCACACACTCCTGATGATACTGGGTCAAAGGTCAGCTTTACTCACCTGGGGCCTCATGTATCAACGCTGCGTACGCACAAAAACTTTGCTTACGCCAGTTTTCACGGTCGGATTTACTAACAGTGAAATTAACGTGAGAATGTGCGTTCTTCCACGCCAACTTCTGGCGTACGTGTATTTCTTGTGTGTGTTGGTTTTATTTCCGTTGGCGACTCCTAGAGGCAATTATGTTAAATTGCACACTACAGAGTATCACACCAACACATGTGAAAAACATTGCTATTCATTTATAATTGATAAAATGGGTTAATTGACAATATTTTTCTACCAGTTATGTGATTTAGAACATATAAAAGCATTTGCAAATGTATACAACCCTTAGTCTATGGCAATGGCAGTGTTGGCCTTATTAGAGGACATTGTCAATGGCCGAATCCGAAGGGAACGAGTTTTTAGGGATCACAGTGTTTTCTGGCCCACGATGATGACTGGCTTCTTAGCCGTTTCAGATTTCCAAGAGCTATCCTCTTGGAGCTCTGTGCTGAGTTGGGTCCAAATTTGGTAAGAGAGACAGCGAGGAGCCACGCATTACCCGGTCCCTTACAGGTGTTGACAACGCTTAGGTTCCCGGCAACTGGTTCTTTCCAAAGGGAACTGGCAGACCGCTCGGGGTTAAGCCAGTCGTCTTTGAGCTGTGCAGTGCCAGCTGTATGGGACGGGATCGTCCGCATGTCTAGCAGGTATATAAGGTTTCCATATCATGCAGCTGACCAGCCAAACATTAAAGCGCAATTTGCAGCGATCGCCGGTTTTCCTAATGTAATCGGAGTGATCAACTGCACGCACATTGCTAAAAAGGCGCCATCTGAAGACGAATTTGCATATGTGAATCGGAAATTTTTTGACTGCGTACGGACAAAGCTGTCAATGTGCGTACGCAGTCAAAAAATTTCCGGTTCACGTATGCAAATTCGTCTTCAGATGGCGCCTTTTTAGCAATGTGCGTGCAGTCGATGTTTTATTGAATCGTGCGTGCAGTCGAATGTTTTAGTATGAATTCAACGCAAGTCTTTGTACATGAGGCCCTGGGTATGCGGAATCCCATGCATATTCTCTTTGTACATCCGAATTAGCGTGAAAATTGAGTGCACGTGCACGAGCACAAAACCCCTCCCTGCCTCCTCCCCCGTATAAATATGGTACTGACTCCACTTTGGCAAAATCAAACGAAAAAGCAATGGCAAAAGCAAGCAAGAAGAGAAACTTCACAGAATGTGAATTGGAGGTGCTCCTATCGGAGGTAGACCGGGGGGGGGGCGCGTGGTCAGATCATGCAACGGGGGGGATTTGCGCGCGGTCAGATCATGTATTATGAAGTTCCCCTTTTTAGGTGGATTTTTCCGCAAATGCAGTTCATTTTATCAAATTGTTATGAATTAATTTTGAGTATATTAACATATGCTTTCTCAACATTTACATTTTTTTATTTGAGGGGCAAGACATTTATTTGAAGGGGCGCTGCCCCCTCTTGCCCCCCCTCCCCCCATAGAACCGGCCCTGTGTTTGAGCATCACATATTGTTTATACATTTATTGAATGAAAATGTTTCCGATTCACGTATGCAAATTCGTCTTCAGATGGCGCCTTTATAGCAATGTGCATGCAGTCGATCGCTCCGATTACATTAAAACCGGCGATCGCTGCAAATTGCGCTTTAATGTTTGGATGGTCAACTGCATGATATGGAAACCTTATACTGTATACCTGCTAGACATGCGGGTGATCCCGTCCCATACAGCTGGCATTGCACGGCTCAAAGACGACTGGCTTAACCCTGAGCGGTCTGCCAGTTCCCTTTGGAAAGAACCTGTTGCCAGGAAACCAAGTGTTGTCAGCACCTGTAAGGGAACGGGTAATGTCGTGGCTCCTCACTGTCTCTCTTACCAAATTTGGACCCAACTCAGCACAGAGCTCCAAGAGGATAGCTCTTGGAAATCTGAAACGGCTAATAAGCCAGTCATCATCATGGGCCAGAAAACACTGTGATCCCTAAAAACGTGTTCCCTTCGGATTCGGCCATTGACAATGTCCTCTAATAAGGCCAACACTGCCATTGCCATAGACTAAGGGTTGTATCCATTTGCAAATGCTTTTTTTATATGTTCTAAATCAAATAATTGGTAGAAAAATATTGTCAATTAACCCATTTTATCAATTATAAATTAATAGCAATGTTTTTCACATGTGTTGGTGCGATACTTTGTAGTGTGCAATTTAACATAATTGCCTCTAGGAGTCGCCAACGGAAATAAAACAAACGCACACAAGAAATACACATTTACATTTAGGCATTTGGCAGACGCTCTTATCCAGAGCGACTTACATTTTTTTTTTTTTTTTTTTTTTTTTTTTTATCTCATTACACATCTGAGCAGTTGAGGGTTAAGGGCCTTGCTCAAGGGCCCAACAGTGGCAACTTGGTGGTTGTGGGGTTTGAACCTGGGATCTTCCGAACCGTAGTCCAATGCCTTAACCACTGAGCTACCCCTGGCCCCTACACGTATGCTAGACATGAAGTTGGCGTGGAGGAACGCACATTCTCATGTTAATTTCAATGTTAGTAAATCCGACCGTGAGCGTGAAAACTGGCGTAAGGAAAGTTTTTGTGCATACCTAGCGTTGATACATGAGGCCCCTGATGTCTGATTTCTCTCTCATCATTATTATATTCACTGAGAACTTCTGTAGGATTAACAGAGGAGCGAACCAAAACACAAGCCTGATACCCCTGATACTTTTTTCCATTTGTTTCTGTGGGGTTGGGGGCGGGTGGGGTTGAGTTTCCCGCACATTTCTCACATGGCATTTGTCCCGTATCGATTCAATACAGAACATGTCTTTTAGTTTCCAATTTCAGGACTATTACATTGTTGCCAGGACAATTTTCAACCCTGACCATTCAGGCATGATGTATCTTTCATTTAAATGTTGTAAATACAGCTGTATGAAACAATAACTGTCTTCATTTCAGGCTGCAATGTGACTATTTTAAAGGGGGTGTGACTTTACTCACTGTATTTATAAACTTACAGAAGTTACAGAACCACAATACAAATCGATTCCTTATGGTGATTGTCATTATATCTATCAGATGGTCCCCCCCCCCTTTTTTTTACCCCTTTGATGCACATTCATTATAGCAGGGCAGGCTATAGTCTGTGAATACGGACTTAACACTACTGTAACAGCAGATTAAACAGCTAAATGTAAAAGTATAAATATGATCCCTGTCGGTCTCCTAATCTAATGACGACTATTTGTCAGAAATCATTTTTTTGAAAGAAATTGATAAGCTACATACTAATATTGCCATGGCTAGAATTTTGCTGACCGTTCACCAATAGACAATCCATTTCGCACAAATAGTTTTTAAAATGCATTCACTGACTTGGCAAACATTAATGATTTGATTCGAGATTTGCACACTAAGACTCAGAAAAAGTGAAATAAAATGATTGCTGTTTAAATGGCATGTGTTTATCCTGTTTTGACAGGTGACAGAACTTAAACAACTGTGCTGTATATCAGACAGCGATGGAGAGAAGGGGTCACAGGTGATGCTGAACGATGACTTGATATTATTATACCTAGTTGTCCTGAGATTTAACATTGTTACCAATAATAGGCTGAGACATTCTCTGTCACTGCTCATAAGGAATCCCTCAATGTTCTTTTTATTAGGGGACAGAAGCAGATCAGCCATGTTGTAGTTCAGGTGAAGAGGCAAGGTCACAGGAGGTGAATCTGAATGTTGATTATATATAACATATAATATGTGTGTGTGTATTATACATGTTGATTATACTAATATTTAGCATTATGAGGAGTGATGGGCTGAGGATGTAAGTGATTCATTATTGTTTTTGGCAGAGATATCAGAAAAAGTATATAATTATAGATATAATTATATCTATCAGATGGTCCCTGGTGATTCCTATTATTGTTATTTAATGGTCAAGCTAAATTACGGTATTGTAGGATAAATACCAGTTACAATACCATAACCACATGGGGATGAAATCTAAGCTTAATTAAATATCTTTATTCTTTTTTTTCTTCTGTTTTTTCAGATGTGTCAATGCTCAGAGTGTGGGAAGAGTTTTAGTAAAAGATATCTCAAAATTCACCAGCGGATTCACACTGGAGAGAAGCCATATGAGTGCTCATACTGTGGGAAGAGTTTTACTCAGAGTGTTACTCTCTGCGTGCACAAGCGTGTCCACACAGGAGAGAAGCCATTTCACTGTCGATTGTGTGGGTTGAGTTTTGCTCGTAAAACCCATCTCCAACGGCATGAGCACATCCACACTGGAGAAAGGCCATTTCACTGTCGATTGTGTGGGAAGAGTTTTGTTCGAAAAACCCATCTCCAACGGCATGAGCGCGTCCACACAGGAGAGAGGCCATATCAGTGTGGACATTGTGGCAAAAGTTTTAATAGGCAAAGTAATGTCCAAAGTCATGAGCGCACACACACAGGAGAGAAGCCATTTCAATGTGGACAATGTGGGAAAAGTTTTATTACTAAAAGTCATATGCAATGGCATGAGCTCATCCACACAGGAGAAAGGCCGTATCACTGTGGACAATGTGGGAAGAGTTTTGCTCGTGAAAGTGATGTCCAAAAGCATATGCTCAACCACACACCATAGAAACTGTATCACCGTGGACTTTGCTTGCAGGGCTATAACTCATTATGATCAAATAAGAAACATAAATGCCCTGACATAAAACCATGAGCTC
Source organism: Channallabes apus (assembly GCA_030522415.1). NCBI lineage: Eukaryota > Metazoa > Chordata > Actinopteri > Siluriformes > Clariidae > Channallabes > Channallabes apus. The sequence goes on along the minus strand of CM060105.1, from coordinate 2,417,288 downwards.
CTGATCATGACCAGAAGGGGGCGGTAATGGAACATTATGGATTTTCTCAAATGGGAACTCAGTATATTTGGTTGAAGGTTGATAATGTGGTGAAAAGTATTCTGGTGAGTAAGAGGACAAGGTACAGAGTGTTTAATGGGTTTCATAAGGGTAATGGATCATTATGGATTTTCTCAAATGGAACTATATTGTTTAACCAATGTTAATCCCTCACACTAACATGTGCAAACACAACCCGAACTAAGACAATTTGGTGGGATATTACTGGGCGATCTTGCTGTGTCATTGCACTGTCCATTTAATCTCAGCTAGTTATATTGTTTGGCCAAAAGTATGGTGCTGTCTGACCACCACAAGATATCAGTTCAATACAGCAAGCAAATCAAACAATATGTGAGAACAAACAGAGAAAACAGGCTGAAGGACACAAATGCCACCTGACGTGATGGGCTGCATAAAAAATAAGTTATCAGACATGCTTGACAAACAGGAGCAGAGAATAATTACACAAGATTAACATCACCCTGACTTATGAACATCATAGATAGAGGTATTGGTAGAGGTATCCAAGAGTAATGGTAGTGTGGGGCCATTGAGAGGAAATCAGCCCTGTGAGGACAAAGTGTTTGACTGTGAGGTGTGAGCAGTGGTGGACAGTAAAGTAATAAATGCAATTATTTACTCGACTTAAACAGCCCCTATTGTGCTTTTTCAAATATGATCTTTCATGCAGTGTGTCATGTAGCTGTATTTGAACATAGTGCAGATAGTTTATCTGTGATGCTGACAGTGCACGATAAATGAAGTTTTTGTCTATTAACAAAAATGAGTCGGCTCACCTAAACGAGTCATTAGCAATTAGAATCTTTCTCTGTTACGGATCTACGTCACTCTAACATTTTTGCATAATGTCCACCCACGTTCTACATCGCGAACAACTTGCCCGCCATCTTACAATTAACGTTACCACACTCTTGTTAATGTGACCGAGCATTCATGCCGGGTTCGCTTAAACACGAATATAAATATACATATAAAAAATATATTAAATATAAAAAAAACAATAAAAAACGAGAGCACACGAAATCCTTTTTAACTGTTTATTCTCCACCATTCACCAGAACTTTAAGTTCAAGTGAAAGTAGGCTTTATTGTCACTTCAATCATATACAGTTAGTACACAGTGAAACGAAACAATGTTCCTCCAGGACCAAGGTGCTACATGCAACATAAATTTACAACATAAATTAACAGAAAAATTAAACTAGCTAACTAAGAGGCCTAGTTAGCTGGCTAGCAGAGACAAGACAGATTGACCTAACATAAATTGCAACATAAATTAACAAAAACTAACTAGCTAGGGAAGACTATCTACAGGGTTTTTACATACAACATAAAGTGCACGTGCAAATGTGCAAACAAAAGCAAGAAAGTGACATAACATAATAATAAGGTGTTGTGGTGATGAGTTGAGGTAGTGGAGAAACAGTAAACATTCCTTAACTTAACCTAGCAGCAAGAATTAAGACGTTAAGAAGTTAGTGCAAAAAGTAGTCTAGTAATGAATATTGTGCAAAAGAGCATTTGGTAGTGTAGGTCAGTGTGTTTGCGCTTGTGTTGATTAGTCAGTCCAGACTCAATGTTTTGAGGTAGTTGAGTTAAGCTGAGTGATAAAGTTTGTGTGTGTGTGTGTGTGTTTCAGTCCAGTCCCTTTTTGTTCAGAAGACGGATAGCTTGTGGAAAAAAGCTGTTGCACAGTCTGGATGTGTGTGCCCGAATGCTTCGGTACCTTTTTCCAGATGGCAGGAGTGTGAAGTGTGTGTGAGAGGGGTGTGTCCGATCAGCCACAATGCTAGTGTGGATGCAGCGTGTGGTGTAGATGTCTTCAATAGAGGGGAGAGAGACCCCGATGATCTTCTCTGCTGTTCTCACTATCCGCTGAAGGGTCTTGCGGTCCGATATGGCACAATTCCCAAACCAGACAGTGATGCAACCGCTCAGGATGCGCTAAGGATGTTCCTCTATAGAAGGTGGTCAGGATTGGTGGTGGAAGCTGTGCCTTCCTCAGTTTAAAGAAGAGACTCTGTTGGGCTTTCTTGTGTAGGGAGCTGGTTTTGAGGGACCAGCTGAGGTCCTTCTCCATGTGAACGCCCAGGTATTTGGTGCTTTCGACGAACTCCACAGAGGAGCCGTTGATGCTCAGCGGAGAATGGTCGCCTCGTGTCCTCCTAAAGTCAACAACCATCTCCTTTGTCTTGTCAACATTCAGAGACAGGTTGTTGTCTTTACACCAGTCCATTAGCCTCTGCACTTCCTCTCTGTACGCTGACTCGTCGTTCTTGCTGATGAAACCCACCACATTCGTGTCAGCAGCGAACTTAATGATGTGATTCGAACTGTGTGTTGCTACACAGTCGTGAGTCAGCAACATAACACTTGCGAAGGCGCATGCCTCTTGCCGTAGATTCTACGGCAAGCCCCGAGGGAGAAAATGCCGAAGTGTAAGGGCACAGAGCATGCGCACTACACACACACACGCGAAGTGTAAGGGCACGGAGCATGCGCACCACACACACGAAGTTTAAGAGCATGGAGCATGCGCAGCGCGCACACATGCAAAGTGTAAGGGCACGGAGCATGCGCACCACACACACGAAATTTAAGGGCATGGAGCATGCGCAGCACACACATGCAAAGTGTAAGGGCACGGAGTATGCGCACTACACACACACACGCACAGAATCGTTATTTGTTTGGACGAGAGAAGGAGAGATTGCTGTGGATAATTTTCTTTCGAAGATTTTTTAACCTGATTATCTTTGACTGGACATATTCCCCAGATTTCTCACCCTACGTCATCGGCCTCCCGGACTTCATTAACCCCGGTGAGACGAACCATACTCTGTATACATGGATAACACACATACAATAAACACGGACTTCGGACATTTTCCACTCACTCGCGCACATACACATACCGTTTATTATATATAGTTTGTAAATATTGTTTATATCTTTTTTTTGGTTGTGGTGCACCTTTTTCGTTTAATTTATTTAGTTTTTTATAATACCTGTTTTCTTTATCTACGTTTTTTATGTTTGAGTTATTTATAACAGTTACACAACACAGAAATAAACAATCAAAACTTACAAAAAAACACAATCACACAAGTCATTGGACAAATACACTACAGTGAAGAGTTATGGATAAAATTACTAAGGCAATAGTAGTGAAATAAATACAATTACAAGAACATGTAAATCAGAAAATACAAGAGAAGAAAATAAATAAATTAATTAATAAATTTTAAAAAAGGTGGAAAAAATACAGACGTGCATGTCAATGTCTTCCTAAGCTACTAAGGAATCGGTAAACTGAAGTGATTTGACATAGTTAAGGACTGGTTGCCAAATTTTAGATAATTTAACCTGAGTACCATGAAGTGAGTGTTTAATCTTTTCCAACTTCATATAAGTAAGGGAATCCTTTATCCAGAGGGAGTGAGAGGGAGGATTAGGGCCTTTCCAGTGCATCAAGATAACACGTCTTGCCAGGAGGGTAAGAAATGCAACAAGTTCAATAAAGTAAGAGGGCATGGAATACCCACCTGGCAAGACCCCAAACAGGCCGACCAGAGGATCTGGGAGGATATTAACTGAGGTGATGGCTGACAGAGAGTCAAAAACAGATAACCAAAATGAACGTATAGCTGGACAGGACCAGAACATATGGATAAGATCTGCGGGACCGCAGTGACATTTATCACAGTTCGAGTCAGTGCCTGGATATATACGGGCCAATTTGCTTTTGGACTATGCACCACTTTGCACTGCAAAACTTCATGACGCGCACAGACAGAGGAGCTATGTATTCGTTTCAAGACTAGCTGCCAAACAGAAGAGCTAATATCAATACCAAGGTCTTCGGACCAAACAGAGCGCAGACCGTCTGAAGCAGAAGAATGAAGTGAGAGGAACGTGGAATATAATGCTGAGATCGCACCTTTAAGGTTAGGATCCAGTTTAAGAACAGAATCAAGAGGAGCAGGAGGACAAATAGCAGGGAATGTAGAAAAGTGAGTACGAGTAAAATCCCGGACTTGTAGGTATCTGAAAAAGTGAGAGTTTGGTAGATGAAAAGCTTCTCTTAATTGATCGAAAGAGGCAAAAACACCATTGATGTACAGATGCTCTACAGAAGCAATCCCGTAGTCTTTCCAGATCCCGAACGTTTTATCTATAAGAGAGGGAGGGAGTAAAGGATTTAAGTGTAGGGGAGATGACAAATGTATGGCCTGGAGTCCAAAGTGTCACCTAAATTGGGTCCAGATCTTGAGACTGGCTTTAACTATAGTATTTGTGGAGTATGATGGAGTATGTAGTGTCAACGGAAGGCACAGTAGAGAAGAAAGAGATGAGGGAGCGCAGGAAGCAGCCTCAGTCCATAGCCACGGTGGAGGTTTGTTGCTGAAACACCACCAGTACAAAATGGAATGAATGCAGCCCAGTAATAAAATAAAAAGTTAGGTAGGGCTAGGCCACCCATACCTGTTTTTTGAAGAATGTCTTTCCGGATTTGGGGGACCTTTTTGTTCCATATGAAGTGAGAGATGCACGAGTCGAGTGAATGGAAAAAATTGTTCGGTATATAAATAGGCAGGCATTGAAAAAAGTATAAAAATTTAGGGAGCACATTCATTTTGATGCAGTTTATACGGCTAGCTAAGGATAATGCAAAAGTGACCAACGTTGGGTGTCGTGAGTTAGTTTGGCCTGTAGTAGTGAGAAATTAGCGCTAAACAGATCCGGATATTTTCTAGCAACCCAGACACCTAAATATTTGAATGATTCCAGGGAGATCTTAAATGATAATGAGGAAAAATTATAAGACAAAGCTGCGTCGTTAAGGGGCATAAGGTCGCTCTTGTGTAAATTCAATTCATAACAAATTCAAGTCTTTCAGCAAATCCAGAAGTGAGGGGATAGATCGATCCGGGTCTGATATAAACAATAAAAGATCGTCAGCATACAAAGACAATTTATGCTCAATACCTCCTCTAAAAATACCCTGAATCTGACTGGATCTAAGGGCTACTGCCAAGGGCTCGAGAGCGATGGCAAACAGCAAGGGAGAAAACGGGCAGCCCTGCCTGGTTCCACGCTTCAGAAGGAAATAGTCCGAGTAATTATTATTTGTACGAACCCGAGCTAGGGGGGATGAATACAAGAGCTTTATCCAAGAAATAAATATAGCGCCAAAACCAAACTTTCTAATAGTAAAAAACAGGTAAGACCATTCTACATGGTCAAATGCCTTAACGTTTTTATAAATGCAAATAACGTTATGAAAAGAATGCCTGTTTTTAACAAATCCGGTTTGATCTGGGGAGATGATTGACGGCAAAATAAGCTCTAATCGTCTTGCCAACATCTTTGCTAATAACTTTACATCTGTACAAAGCAAAGAGAAAGGGCGAAAACTACTACAAAGAAGGGGGTCCTTATCTTTTTAAAGTAGGACGGAGATAGTGGCTTGACGCAGTGTAGTGGGCAAGATGCCAACCTGGACCGATTCATTAAACATCATCAACAATAATGGGGAAAGTTTATCAGTGAATGTCTTATAAAATTCAGCTGGGAAGCCGTCGGGTCCGGGACTTTTTCCATTTTGCATCGCCATTAAGGCGCCCTTAAGCTCCTCGACTGTGAATGGTTCATCCAGTCTAGATGACATTACAGGATCAATAACAGGAATGTCCAGAGTTCTAAAGAAATTGTTCAGCTGATTGTCATCAAATAAGCATTCAGAAGTATATAGTAAGGTGTAGAAATCCCTGAATTGGTTATTGATGGATAGAGGATTAAGTGTAATACCAATATCAGTTTTAATTTGAACGTCTCTCCCCACATGTCAACACTATTGAACAATAGAGTGATAACTGTTAATAGAAAGTCATTGTTTAATGGAAACTGGTATTTTGATTGTGACTGACTTGTTGGACTCAGATGGTACTCAGATTTGAAGAAATTTAATTTAGGTTGTCCGCAGAAAGAATACAGGATGGTTTGTCGTGCTATCCCATTGGCTTTTATGCAGGTAATATGTAATATAATGTTATATACCAGTGGTTCTCAAACTTTTTCTGTCATTCCCCATTTAAGGGGGTGAGCTAATTTTCAAGCCCCACTTGTTAACAAAATAATAACGAAATCGGCCAAATTTACTGTTTATTGAAATATCAATTTCTAAACCAATAAGATCAAACAACTTAAAATCAAATCAAATTAAAAATCAAGTTAAAAACAGATAAAATACACGTGAAATTGTTATAAAAGGCTTACGTTGTCACTTATCTTTGCATAATTGACCCCATGTTTATTAGCTGCTCAGCAATCGTTTGTAGTTTTTTTGCACTGGCCAATTCTGTATGCAACTTTGAATGAAGCCATTTGTGCTTTGCTGTCCACTGATTCAGATGTTACCATGCGATTATCCTGCTGTCTGTATTCTGCCAGCTTTCTTTGAAAAAAGTCGAGTGGCTTATTAACGTGACTGTGAGTGTGTTGTCTCTAAGCGTCTTCCTAATTTGTTGGGTCTCATGCGGTCTGCTTAAGTGGTTTTGTGGTTAAGACACAAAACACACACGAGCCTCTCCTCTGCCCCCACCATCCACACCATGAATCCAAGCTCAAGATAGGCTTCATTAGGGGTGGACGATATAACCAAAATCTTCTATCATGGTAGAAGCAAATTTCTACCTCGATAACGATATATATCACAATATAGCAATTTGTATCTGAAAATGCATAAATAAAAATTCAAGCACAATTTTATATAATGTAATTTTATTAAAAGTGTGAATTGATGAGGTTTGCCGCATTTTTTTTTACTTTGGCCATATTCGATTGGATGCTTGGATTCCAGGTGATAGAAAAGGTTTGACGTGTTTCCACCACTTGTTAAAACAGTGCACTTGCGTACCTTACAAATCATGTTCATCTCATTCGTATCACTTTTCTTATACCCAAACCAATTCCACAACACAGATGATGCAGCTTTTTTCTATACAATCTCCTTGTTGTTGGTTTCGTCAATTGTAAGCAAACTCACTGCTGCTGCATCGTCTTCTTCCGTTGTTGAAGTGTATGTGAAGCCAAACACATCAAAAGTGGGACGAAACCACGGCACCCGATTGAACCAAATATCTACCCGATTGAACCCGGTGGATCGCGCAGCGCCACTCCAATCACAAACCTGCGCGACCCACTGTGTTTTTATTTAAAAACAATTTATTTAAAATGTCAGGACTGTCTAATATTGTTTCCATCTTGCCATGCCTGGTTTGTACGTGCGCATCCCAGCGGGGTAAAATGTACTTTGATGGTCGGCGCGGTCTATTTCTGTCAGAGTCGCGCAGCGGTGCTCAGTGGCTCGCGCAGGTTTGTGATTCGAGCAGCGCTGCTCAAGTTGGCCCGACGTTAAACCGTTATTGTTGCACTATATGGTTCCACTTTTTCTCCCGGCCCACAACTGATATTATTTTAAATTTACTTGCATTAATGATCCATTTATTTGTGTGTGATTGTTTAGATTTTTCCTATTATTTTCCCGTTCATTGCGCCCCACCTGTCATGTCTATATTCCCCACTAGTGGGGCGCGCCCCACACTTTGAGAACCAATGTTATATACAGACGTCAAACCAGTGGTGCCATATAAAAAAATTGGAAATTGTAATCTAAACGATAGCAAATGTAACAATAAGGTTATTAGTGTGAACCTTAAATTAATTATTTTCCACGAGTTTGACTCGAGTAGGCATTTGAAGGCTTATCATGGGGATCAGTCACTCATCAAAAAGGCGTTTTCTAAATTTGTTAAGTGGCCTGTTTCGCGAAAAGTTAAAGAAACTCATTTCAAGATAATTAATAATATATACTCAGTGTTCAAATTTCTAAAGAGAAGGATTAAATTCGAGGTGGACCTGTGTTCTTTTTGTGATTCAGCCTGTGAAACGTTACAACACCTGTTTTTTCTATGTCGTGTGTCAGCTGATTTTTGGTCAGAAATACACACCTGGTTATCACTGGAGCTCAATGATATTCCACAGTTTAACATATCTGATGTTATCTTCTACATGGATAACCTACACCCCTCTGTTTCTATTGTGATTAACATTATTATCCTTTTAGGTAAATATCATATACATTGTAGTAAGTGGAGAAATAGTAAACCGTCTTTCATATGGTTCTTAAATGACTTTAAACAATACTTCATGTCACTTAAGAAACTGAAACTGTAGGATCTGTGATGACATTTCTCATTTGTTACTGTTTTGATTCCTGCCTCCAGTGCCGCGCTCTCTTTATTTTGCACTCAATTTTTATTACTGTGAATCTTTTACCCCCCCCCCCCCCCCCCCCCCTTCTTTCTTTTGTTATTGTATTGTAGTAATTGAATGTTGATTTGTTTTATCCTCTGTGAGATTTTGTACTGAATTGTATTTTGTTTGTTATTCAATAAAAACATTTTTAAACCGTCTGTACGGCCCAGTAGGGGGCGGTAATACACCTAAAAGCTGGCTGAAAATCATTAAAAACAACGTAAAGAAGAAGAAAAAGACGGCGAAGAAGAGTTGACGTTGCCAGATTGGGTGAAGTTCCTCCTGATTGTGGATGGAGGTTTTGCTTGTGAGGGTGAAGGTTGGTTTTTTTTTTGCTCACGCTAAAGTATCTGGCAACCCATGTGCTGCTGGGCCTCTGGCTTTGGTGTGAAGGAGCGCTTCGTTCTCCACTCGTGTCTCCTTGTGTCCGATCAGTAAATCAGGTGAGTTAAAGTGAAACTTCCCACCTGAGCTGCTCGGGTAACATTATAGTGCAGATTCTGGACTCATCAATCTCTGGGTTTCTCCTCCAGTCTCCTGATTCTTTACAGATCTCAGAATGAAACCAGAGTCCAGACGGAGCTCCAGAGGAAAAACTCCACACACTCCTGATGATACTGGGTCAAAGGTCAGCTTTACTCACCTGATGTCTGATTTCTCTCTCATCATTATTATATTCTCTGAGAACTTCTGTAGGATTAACAGAGGAGCAAACCAAAACACAAGCCTGATACCCCTGATACTTTTTTCCATTTGTTTGTGTGGGGTTGAGTTTCCCGCACATTTCTCACATGGCATTTCGTAGTGGGTGTGATTTAGTAACTGCAGTACAGTATTTAGATGTGCAGATGTTGTTTTCCTGCTCCCTGACCTGAGGTGATGTCCACTAAACCCCTCCTCATCTCGTACTTCTGATTGACTGACCTTCTCAATCTGTCCCCTACATCGCTCACACACTAGAGTCAGGGACTTGTCAAGAACAAGCTAAATTACCCCACACAGTGACGTGAACAATGTGACGCACAAAAAAGCAATACAATACTGACTGCACAAACTTTATCATTATCCTGAATTTTTTTTTATTTTTGCAACCTTAGTGCCACTTGAGTAGATGCCACCCTTGGTCGTGATCAGTCCTAATTAATGAGAAGTGCGGTCTCTGTTACGGTACAGAACATGACAGACAGGCTGAGGTAGAGGAGGGCTTTCCTTCAGATTTCACAGAACTTATGGAATGTGGAAAAAATCGTGTCCCGTATCGATTCAATACAGAACAAGTCTTTTAGTTTCCAATTTCAGGACTATTCCATTGTTGTAGGACAATTTGCAACCCTAACATTCAGTCATGATTCATCTTTCATTTAAATGTTGTAAATATAGCTGTATGAAACAATAACTGTCTCCATTTCAGGCTGCAATGTGAATATTTAAAGGGGGTGTGATTCTACCCACTGTATTTATAAACTTGCAGAAGTTACAGAACCACAATACAAATTGATTCCTCATGGTGGTATTGTCATATCTATCAGATGGTCCCTGGTGATTCCCATTATTGTTATTTAATGGTCAAGCTACATTACAGTATTGTAGGATAAATACCAGTAACAATATCAAAACCACATGGGGATGAAATCTAAGCTTAATTAAATATCTTGATTCTTTTTTTTTCTTCTGTTTTTCAGATGTATCAATGCTCAGAGTGTGGGAAGAGTTTTAGTAAAAGATATCTCAAAATTCACCAGCGGATTCACACTGGCGAGAAGCCGTATGAGTGCTCATACTGTGGGAAGAGTTTTACTCAGCGGACTACTCTCTACGTGCACAAGCGCATCCACACAGGAGAGAAGCCATTTCACTGTCGATTGTGTGGGTTGAGTTTTAATCGTAAACCTCATCTCCAACGGCATGAGCGCATCCACACAGGAGAGAAGCCATTTCACTGTCGATTGTGTGGGATGAGTTTTGCTCGTAAATCCCATCTCCAACGGCATGAGCTCGTCCACACAGGAGAAAGGCCATTTCACTGTGGACAATGTGGGAAAAGTTTTACTAGTCAAAGTAATGTCCGAGATCATGAGCGCACCCACACAGGAGAGAAGCTATATCACTGTGAACAGTGTGGGAAGAGTTTTGCCCGTCAAAGTAATTTCCAAAAGCATGAGCGCACCCACACAGGAGAGAAACTGTATCACTGTGGACGTTGTTTACAGGGCTATAACTCATCAAGTTCATTTAAGAAACATAAATGCCCTGATGTAACGCCATGAGCTCCTGATCTGATTTTCTCAAATGGAACTTTGTTTACTGTCCATGTTTTAGAAGAATTTATGATTGTATGTCTTTTTTCCCTGGTTTCAAACACAAACCAAGTGTGCAACACATCAATAAGTAATTAACCAATATGCATCCATCACTATAACATAAGGAAACAGAACCCAAACTTGCAATTTGGAAATATTGTTCTGGGTGATCTTACTGTGTCATTTGTTACGTCCAGGGGTCCGTTCTTCGTACGTCGCTTGACACATTCGAGATGAACTGACACATCTAAGATGAGATCATGGTGCTAATTACAATCCGGCTAAGTTGGTTCTGTGAGCACACCTGTTGTTGATGATTAGTATGGCCTAATTGAGTTGTCCAGGTTCGTGCGTTGGTTTAAAAGGGGATATGCATCGACAGTAGAAACACTGATCACAACACTTTTGATTGGTTGATGAAATGACAAAAGAGCGAGCTCAATTTATTTTGTAACGTGTTATGCGCTGAAATGCCCCCTGCCATGGATTGCCCCCTACATAATATCTATTAAATACTATATTAGAGCATAAATTCAAAGGTTAATGGTTTACAAATTACATTAGTTTTGTCCAATTTTTCATTATAAAAATATTAATTTATTATATATAAATATTTATTTGCATATTCATGACAAACCCCTGGAAAATAAATGTGTTACAAAATAAACATTATACAAGAATTTGTATTAATGGTCTTGACAGCTGTCTCGTGCCTACAGTAGGTTTCATTATAATAGTAATATCATATTTGATAATAATAAACCTATGAATTTGTTCGAATATAATATTTGATAGCGATTATGTGTCTATATATATGCAAGATCAGGGGGGTGTTCCAGAAAGCTTGGTTAACTTACCATTTGGTTAATCTTAACCTCTGGGTTGATTAACCCCAAACCCACATACCGAGAGTATGTCGGTTCCAAAACACCTGATAAGATTTAGTTTAATCAACCCCCTACTGGTTACCCAGAGTTAATGCGCGTGCACGGTGCCTACCAGAGGTGGAAAGAGTAATAAAATTTTGTACTCAAGTACAAGTACTGTTACTTCAGTGAAATTTTACTTAAGTACAAGTAAAGTTACCCTTATAAAAATCTACTCAAATAAAAGTAAAAAGTAGCTCATTAAAAAATTTACTCAGAGTAAAAGTTACCGAGTTACTTTTTTATTTTCATTTTTTTTAACAGTGGGGGTGATTCTTTTGCTGAATTGTTTTGCCCTCGGGTGTTTCCATGTTCACTCTTATATTAACAGATTATTGTTTGTGTTTAAATGTTTGCTGTGGGTGTCGATTGTATATTGATCTGGCTCTGCTTTTTTTTTTTTTTTTTTTTTTGTTAAATATAAAAAAAAAAAAAACACACACAGCGGGGGTGGGATGAGGCATTCTAGCATAGTTCAAAAAAGATGAGCAGATATAAATCTCAAACTAGTTGTTTTTAACTGAAGGAACACCTTTGCATAATAAAGCTGTTGTCTTTCTTGTGCTTAAAAATCAAAGTGGTCACTTAAATATGGTGTTACGTCCCAGGCTAGGGCCAAACAGCAAAAGAATGGTTCAGGGTTCTATTTTAAACTGTATGGAAATGGTGGCATATGGCAGAAAGAACTAGATCCAATCATTAACTGATGGAAATAATGAGGTTTGTATATACAAACACACACACACACACACACAACAGGAGGAGGATCAGATTCAGGATGGACCCAGGCCAAAATAACAAACAAAATGATATTTATATTTAGTAGGTAGATTACCTGCAAAAAGAAACAACAACAAAAAAAACCCAGAAACAAAAATACAGGTACCTTCCCGGACTCCCTAAACCAAAGACAGTGAAATTATCTACAAATATATACAAAGACCAACCAAACCAAAGGGACAAAGCAATAATCAAAGTCAATTGGAGGCAAAAAGTCAAAACCGGAATATACAACCAAATATCAAAACAGCAAAATCACAACCTCTTTCCTCTTTCCCGCGTCTCTCTCCGGTTTATAAATGGTCGCGCTAGTCGATGACGTCACTCAGGGCGGAAGCGACCGTGTGGAAGGTCAGGGAGATGCCGATGTCCGAAAACCTGGAGTGGAGTCTGGAGCGGCGCGCGACCAGGACATGATACACACACGCGGCGCAACGGAGCATTTATACAAAGCATAATATTTTTATTATTTTAGCATTTTCATTCATTTATTTTTTACTCAGTAGCGAATATGATTTAAAATGTAGCGAATTACAATACTTCAAACAAAACGTACTTAAGTAAAAGTAAAATTACAGATTTTTAAAACTACTTTAAAAAGTAGAAATACACAAAAAAGCTACTCAATTACAGTAACGCGAGTAAATGTAATTCGTTACTTTCCACCTCTGGTGCCTACATAAAGACATTTTCAATGGATCGCGGATTTCACGAGTTATAATGGAACTTCAAAATGAAATAAAGAGAGCGGCATACTTCACGGAGGCGGAGTTGGAGGTTTTAATGCTCGCTTTTGAAGAATTAAAGCCTATAATCCAGAAAAAAAGCAATACGGCTGCATCGGCTAAACAAAGAGAGTTGGCTTGGCAAAAAATAGCGGACAGAGTAAATGCGTGAGTATATTAAATTTAATTATAATACTAAATATTTATAATTAATTAAAACACCCCTTCCGCATCCTTTTGACTGTTAAATCACTATGATAGCATTTACTTTTCTAGCCATTGATTTCTTTAGGTTAAAATACCAGTGTATATTGACTAGGAATATATGGTTTCTTATTTAATAAGTTGTAATCCATCTGGAGCCAAAAGAACTTTGAGCCAAGTCAAAATGAAACACAAGAACATTCTGCAAAAAGGGTAATATTTGATAACACATTAACTGAACAATTTATTAAACACGGTTTAGTATATTCTTTCTGTCATGTAGCTAATAGAAAGAAGGCTGAAGCCCGTCTAACTGGCGGGGGGGCCACCTCCACCTCCCCTCACCCCATCTGAGGAGCTGGCTCTGTCCCTTAATAAAGGGCCACCAGTGGTTGCTGGCATTCCAGGGGCACATCATCACACACACCATGCACCACAAGTAACATGGTGAAATGTAAGTTTACCACTATGATTTGATTTCATTATATGATTGAATAAATTTCTATCTCTGTCACTTAAAGGCTGTTGAACATGCTTACCGTTTTTATGCAGGCTTACTGTATTTAACTGCATATGATGTTTATGCTACTGTGACTTTTTTTTGATTAGTTGTATTACTTTGACAAGTTTTTTTTTTCCTGCATTATTACTTTGTCTTTGATAAAATTGAGAATTTTATGGGTTGTATTTTCTTATAGATACAGATGGAGGGATTGTATTATTGGACCCTGCAGAAATGGCAGTCTGTCACAGTTGTAAGTGTTTTGTTGTCAGGTACTTTTAGATCTTTATTTTTTGTCTTTTTGCCTGATAATGTATACTTGTATATTTCCACTGAAGGATGACGATGAAGAGACCATATCTGCTGTGACAGACGTGGACAATGCTGGAAGATCCACTGAGGTATGATGCACACCATTATAATGCATGCCCCCTTTTTACATTACAGTAACAGGCATTGTTCTTTCACAGTACATACCTGGGGATTTACCAACAGATGAGGGTCCTTCAACCTCAGTTCATGATCTAAGAAGTGTAAGAATTTGTGCAGTTGTCCAGATTTAAATTTTATTGTCTGACAGAATGCCATTTATGTATTTATTTTTGCCTTCCTAGTTGCCAGCAAAGGAGCTGTATAAGGTCCATCTTCAAAAACAAATAAGAAAAAGTGACATGGAGATGGACCTTATACAGCTTCAAATTAAAAAGGCTACTCTAGAAATTTAATTACTGGAGCATCGCCTTAAGGTGAGAACTTGTGTAAATATGAATCTGTTGCATGTTAAAAGTGTTGTGTATATAAAGCAATGTATTAACACCACATTTTATTTAATTTTACTTTCATTGTTTTTCAGGAAATAAAGAAATGAACCACAGTGAACAGCAGACCACTAAAAAAAATTTAATAAAAGAAACTTTGACAAATCCTGTCTCTCAAAAGTTTTCCATCTCTATGTGCACAAATTTGTAGAGGTTCCTCTACGCCATCCTCTTCGATATAAGGAGGGTGGCTCTCTCCTCTTATCGTGGCAATGTTGTGAAGCACAACACAAGCCACTATGATGTCGCATGCCCTCTCTGGACTGACCCGGAGCCCACGCAGACACTGAAACCTTGACTTTAGGATCCCTATGGTCATCTCCACCTTGGCCCGTGTTTGGCTGTGGTCCAGGATCAGGTTCAGGGTAGGGTGTCATTAAATAGGGCAGACAAGGGTATCCTCTGTCCCCCAGCAAGTAACCATTGAACTGTCCTGTAATGATTCAAGTGTCCTGTAATATTTCAAGTGTACAATGCAATTTTGTAAAAATTAAAATGTATAACACAAAACATACCCTGCTGAAATGTCTGGCATAATGATGACTCCCGGAAAATTCTGGCATCATGCACAGATCCTGGCCATTTGGCCTCAACATTAGTAATAATGTGGGTTGCCTCACATATTACCTATTTAGTGGAAAAAAAGTAATGAGTTTAATGATTCTAACAAGGCAAAAAATTAAGGACACAAAATTAAGTTGTTACCTGTACATTGATGCTATGAATAGATTTCCTATTAACATAGTCTCCCTCATTTATTGAAGGAGCTTTAATAGGAATGTGGGTGCCATCAATGCACCCAATTACATTTGGAAACCCTGAAATACAAAGGCATATACAGTATGCAAGGATCAAGTGTGTGTATGCAGGATGAATACATGTATATAAATAGTATATCTACATATTAAATGTGCGTCATAGATTTTACTACAAAGGACAAACCTGCCACTCTGTGGAACTCCTCTTTAATAATGTGGAGAGGTTTATGGCCAGGGACCTGCTGTACACATGAGTGTAAAAAGTGCTTAAGTGCCAGACATACTGTACGAACGGCTCTACACACAGTTGCCTTTCCCACATGCTCTGCATCTCCCACATTGTACAGAAAATGCCCTGACGCAAAAAACCGAAGTGCTATGTACAGAATATTTTCTGTGCTAAGCGCAGACCTGCGGTTTGTGACATGTGCAATATGCGGTTTCAGGAGATGTGTTAAGTAAATTAACGATTCCCGTGAAAACCGATAACGCTCTTTTAAATAATCATTCGGAAATGAAAACACATTAATACGCGGTCTTATAATTCTCTCCCGGCGAAAAAAACCGCGTATAATCTGTGCCTCCACGTCCACGGGATCCTCATCAAAAGGGCACGCCATGCTCACTAAGCTTCTGAAACAAACTTACCCTGGAACATAACCTGCTACCGAGCAGCTTATCTTCAGAGAGTAAGTTGCTATGGTTACATACATACCCAGAAAGTTACCTCCGTTTTTTGAACCGGAAGTTGAGGTTATCCACTAACTTACCCTCAAACTTATCCGGGTATGTCACATAACCTGCTTTCAGGAACACCCCCCAGATGTGACCTCGCCATTTCAACCAATCATAACCCGGCAGGAGCACAGCCTAAGTCCTGTTTACATGAAATAAACCTGCTACCGAGCAGATTCAAGCTTACGGACATGTTGCTATGGCAGCAAATGCGAGAAGTGCATAGAAGAACGAAACAATCCAAGATCAGGACAAATCCACAACAATCAAATCCAGCTAACTGAGTATCAAGCAACGTAGTTGGTTCTTCGAGCACACCTGTTGTTGATGATTAGTACGGCCGGATTGAGTTGTCTAGGATTATTGCGCGTTCGTGCGTTGGTTTAAAAGGCGATATGCATCGACAGTAGAAACACTGATCACAAGCCCTTTGATTGGTTGACGAAATGACAAAAGCACAAGCTAAATTTTTTTGTAACACCTGTTATGCGCTGAAATGCCCCTCCACGTGTTATGCTTTGAAATGCTTCACTGCCATGGATTCCCCCCCCTCCCCACCACACACACATAATCGCTATGAAATATTATATTAGAACATAATATGCGCATATGTTTTACAAATTACATGAGACAATAAAATAAGAAATATGAAAATAAATATGTTGTATATGGAAAAATAGAAATAATATTTTTTTCAAAAACATGTATACTTTTATATTGTTTACTTTATAATAAAATTTGTTTTGTCCAATTTTTCATTATAAAAAATATTTTTATGATATATATATATATATATTCATATTCATAACGAACCCCTGAAAAATAAACGTGTTACAAAATAAACATTATACAAGAATTTGAATTAATGGTCTTGAGGGCTGTCTCCTGCCTAGAGTTTATTATAATAATAAAAAACCTATGAATTTATGTTCTAATATAATATTTGATAGCAATTATGTGTATATATATAAAGTTGATTCATATTTTACAGCATTTGAACGTGTAGCTTCTAAATTAAAGTTGCCTAAAGATACAGTGGTGTGAAAAACTATTTGCCCCCTTCCTGATTTCTTATTCTTTTGCATGTTTATCCCACTTAAATGTTTCTGCTCATCAAAAACCGTTAACTATTAGTCAAAGATAACATAATTGAACACAAAATGCAGTTTTTAAATGAAGGTTTACGTTATTAAGGGAGAAAAAAACTCCAAATCTACATGGCCCTGTGTGAAAAAGTGATTGCCCCCCTTGTTAAAAAAATAACTTAACTGTGGTTTATCACACCTGAGTTCAATTTCTGTAGTCACCCCCAGGCCTGATTACTGCCACACCTGTTTCAATCAAGAAATCACTTAAATAGGAGCTACCTGACACAGAGAAGTAGACCAAAAGCACCTCAAAAGCTAGACATCATGCCAAGATCCAAAGAAATTCAGGAACAAATGAGAACAAAAGTAATTGAGATCTATCAGTCTGGTAAAGGTTATAAAGCCATTTCTAAAGCTTTGGGACTCCAGTGAACCACAGTGAGAGCCATTATCCACAAATGGCAAAAACATGGAACAGTGGTGAACCTTCCCAGGAGTGGCCGGCCGACCAAAATTACCCCAAGAGCGCAGAGACAACTCATCCGAGAGGCCACAAAAGACCCCAGGACAACATCTAAAGAACTGCAGGCCTCACTTGCCTCAATTAAGGTCAGTGTTCATGACTCCACCATAAGAAAGAGACTGGGCAAAAACGGCCTGCATGGCAGATTTCCAAGGGGCAAATAGTTTTTCACACCACTGTATGTGGGCCCTTCTGCAAAGTAAGTTTATAGGGAAGGCGCAAGAGGGCTCTGCTGCACTACCAATCCAACAAGCTCTCGACTATGATGTGATTAAAACTGCTGTGTTGCGAGCATACGAATTAGTGCCCGAAGCCTATCGCCAGAAATTCCGGTCTCACGTGAAAGCAGCCAGTCACACATGTTGAATTTGCTAGAGAGAAGAAAGCACTGTTTGATAAATGGTGTCTTTCCAGTGGAATCTTTACTCTTGTTTTCAGCTTCAGGAGTTGATTCTGCTGGAAGATTTTAAAGTCTGTGTGCCCGAAAATGTTGTTTATCTTAATGTACAAAAAGTACAAGCGTTAACTGATGCTGCTATTGCAGCCGATGAATTTGTGTTGACGCATAGAAGCATTTTCCCTGCCCCTCATGTTTTCAGAAAACAGAATTTCATGGGAAATTTTCAATTATTCACTCTGCTAAACTAGGGCCATAACATGGTTCCCGACGCAGACCTAGTCCTAAGCGTTCAAGGGGTGATCTAGCATGTTTTTTCTGTCTTGATCCCAATCACTTGATTTCGGAATGTAAAGCATGGAAACAAACATGTTGCTGCTGCAAAATCTAAGAGCATGGCACTTATGCAAACTCTCTCAACTAAATGATGCTAGTCCTACCATGTATCAGCCATTCATTTTTGCCAGCAGTGTCTCTTTCCTCTGAGTCAGAAGAACGACTGTTAAGGATTCTTCGCGATACTGGTGCTTCGCATTCGTTCGTTTTAAGAGAAATGCTTGCTTTTTCTGCGGAGTCCTATACGAATACTGATGTGGTAGTTTGTGGGTTTGGGATAGGCTGCATTAATGTTCCCTTGCATCGCATATATTTGAAGTCAGACCTTGTAGTTACATTGGGGGTATGTTTTCAGTTACCAGTAGATGGGGTTGATCTCATCCTAGGGAACGATCTAGCTGGTGGCCAGGTTTTTCCTCGCCCTATTGTTATACATGAACCATCTATAGCTGAAAACTCTGAGCCTGATGCTGCATTTACTTCTGTGTTCCCCGTTTGTGCTGTAACTCGTGCCCAATTACAGAAA
This sequence comes from Channallabes apus, assembly GCA_030522415.1. Classification (NCBI taxonomy): domain Eukaryota; kingdom Metazoa; phylum Chordata; class Actinopteri; order Siluriformes; family Clariidae; genus Channallabes; species Channallabes apus. Next base: position 2,398,288 of record CM060105.1, on the reverse strand, counting down.
TTTGGAGATGTTACTAATATCTCTGATACTGTGTTCTCTCAACCTGAGAAGGTGATAAACATTAAATCTAAGGTTGTATTAGAGGAGACTGAATCACCTGCACTAATAAATCTCTCTTCCAAACTAGGTAGGCACGAGTTAAGTTCTGCACAACATTCTGATTCTTCCTTGGCTGCGTGTAGAGATGCTGTCGTGGATATTACTCAGGTATCCCAAACTAGGATAGCTTTTTATGCGCAAATGGAAACCCTTACATTATAGTGTAAAGTGGCAAGAGGTATGCCAGATTGTATTGCCTACTGAGTATCGACATCAGAAGAAGAAGAAGAAGAATATTCAATTATTGTCACATGTACTTTTTACAGCACAGCGAAATTTCTTCTTCGCATATCCCAATTAGGAAACTGGGGTCAGAGCGCAGGGTCAGCCAGCTTACAGCGCCCCTGGAGCAGATAGGGTTAAGGGCCTTGCTCAAGGGCTCAACAGTGGCAACTTCCCGATGCTGGGGTTCGAACCCCCGACCTTCCAATCAGTAACCCAGAAACCCACAGCCTTAACCGATTGAGCCACCACTGCCCTACTATGTATGTACATGTATGCCCTACTATGTAGTACTGTATCATGTACTACATTTAGCTCATGAGAATGTTATCAGGACACTTGGGTTTTACAAAAACATTTCATTGTATCATGCGATATTTCTATTGCCCTGGGTTAAAGTCTCCGTTTGTCCGTTCCTGTCACACCTGTCAGCTGGTAGGAAAACCGAATCAGACAATACCTGTAACTCCATTTAAACCGATACCTGTGGTTCATGAGCCATTCGAAAGGCTGCTTGTGGATTGTGTAGGTCCGCTACCTAAATCAAAGTCTGGTCATCAGTACATCTTAACTATTATGTGTACTGCAACTCAATACCCTGAAGCAATTCCTCTTCGTACAATAAAAGTTAAAAGCGTGGTGCAAGAGATCATTCTGTTCTGTTTTTGTCCTTCCTTAGGTAATTCAATCAGATCAAGGTTCTAACTTCACTTCTAAAGTGTTTACACAAATGTTGCAGGAATTGGGAGTTAAGCAACATTTAGCCAGTGCGTACCATCCAGAGTCGCAAGGTGCTTTGGAAAGGTTTCACCAGACACTCAAGACTATGTTGCGAAAATTCTGCACCGAGACCGGGAGAGATTGGGTGGAAGGTTTACCATTAATGATGTTTGCAATCCGAGAAAGTGTTTAGGAATCAGATTCAGTCCCGCAGAGTTTTTGGCCATACGGTGAGAGGTCCGCTCTCAGATGCTTTCACACAGTTCTAAGATGCTTTCACACAGTTCTAAGTCCTTGAGAATGTGAGTTCTGTTAAAGAACGTCTTCAGCAAGCTTGTCAATTAGCTCGTACTCATCTAGCGGAGTCTCAAGCTAAGATGAAGGCTCGTTTTGACCACAAGAGTGTAACTTGTGAGTTTCAGCCTGGTGAACTTGTGTTAGTCCTCCTTCCTGTGCCTGGAACAACCTTGCAAGGTAAGTTTTCTGGTCCTTATGCCATTGAGAAACTTAGTGACACTAATTATGTTGTTAATACTCCAGACCGTCGGCGTAAAAGTAATGTCATGTAAACATGCTTAAGTCATATGTCACACGAACTGCACATGCTGTTTCTTCTGCTAAACCTGTGTCTACAGCAGTTGCCTTGTTTACTGAATGTCTTGAGAAGGATGGACTGTTAAAAAAAGATCTCCCAGTTTTGAGTGCTCGACTGCAGAATTCAGTTGTTTTGAGGGATCTTCATTTACATCTGTCCCACTTAACAAAAGAACAGAGTGAAGCTGTTGTTGATTTAATTTCTAAGTTTCCTAATTTGTTCTCTGATGTTCCTTCCCAGACTACCGTTTTGAGTCATGACATTGATGTTGGAAATAGCAAGCCAATTAAACAGCAGCCATACAGAGTAAACTCAAAAAAACGAGAAGCCATGAAATCTGAGGTAACTTATTTATTGGAACATGGTTTAGCAATCCCATGTCAAAGTCCATTGAGTTCTCCATCTATTCTAGTGCTCAAGTCGGATTCTACATTCAGATTTTCTACTGACTATCATAAAGTCAATTCTGTAACCAAACCAGACTCTTTTCCTCTTCCAAGGATGTAGGACTGTGTAGATAAGGTTGGTGCCGCTGAATACGTTACCAAATTAGATCTTCTCAAAGGTTATTGTTATAGTTCCTTTAACTGCCCGTGCCTCTGAAATATCCGCTTTTGTCACTCCAGATTCTTGATGCAGGAGAATAAAGCAGGAATTGACCATCCTGTATCTTTTTTTTTCTCAAAGAAATTCAACAAGTGTGAGCGAAATTATAGTGTCATTGAGAAGGAGACTCTAGCTCTGTTATTAGCCCTCCAACATTTTGAAGGGTATTTGGGTGGAAGTGATTGCCCAATCCTAGTGTATACAGATCACAATCCACTAGTGTTTCTAAATCGCATGTCTAACACTAATCAACATTTAATGTGTTGGTCTTTAATTGTACAGGAGTATCATCTTGAAATCCATCACAAGAAAGGAGCTGACAACATCATTGCTGATACTCTGTCTAGAGCTTATTCCTTGGACTGTTGATGATATTTTATTTTTTATTTTTTTGTATGTTATAACCATTGGGTGGTAAAAATTTTTGGTGGTGGGGGTGTTGCGTCCAGAGCCGTAGGGTTTTGTTGTTGCTGCTCTCTCTCTTGCTCTCTCCCCCTCTGTTTCCCCGCAGAACCAGTGTCTCCACCTGCTACTGATAATTATAGTTCTGCTGTGATTGGCTGAGGAGAGCATGCATTTAAACTGCAGCTACCCCCAGATCAACTGTTCCTCTGTCACAATGAACACTGATGCTCCACAGGGGTGTGTACTGAGCCCTCTACTGTACTCACTCTACACATACGACTGCATGGCCACTAGCAGCTCCAACATCATTGTGAAGTGTGCGGCGACACAACAGTGGTGGGTCTCATCACCAACGGCGATGAGACGGCATACAGGGAGGAGGTCAGTGCCCTGACACATTGGTGCCAGGAGAATCATCTCTCCCTCAATGTCGGAAAGACCAAAGAGCTGATAGTGGACTTCCGGAGGTGTAGAAGTGCACATTCCCCCATCATCAATGGTGCTGCTGTGGAGAGAGTGAGCAGCTTCTGTTTCCTGGGTGTTCACATAGCAGAGGATCTCACATGGTCAGTTCATATTAACAAAACAGTGAAGAAGGCGCAGCAGCGACTCTTCTTTCTCAGAAGACTGAAGAGATTTGGCATGAGCCCTCGCATCCTCAGGACCTTCTACCGCTGTGCCATCGAGAGCATCCTCACTGGATCAATCACGACCTGGTACGGCAACAGCACTGCCTACAACCACAAAGCTCTGCAGAGTATGGTGCGGTGTTCCGAGAGGATAATTGGAAGTGAGCTTCCCTCCCTCCAGGACATCTACAGGAAGCGGTGACTGAGGAAAGCGAGGAGGATCATCAAAGACTCCAGTCACCCCATCAACAACTTATTTAAACTGCTCCCGTCAGGCAAGAGGTATGGCAGTATCCGGTCCCGAACCAGCTGGCTGAGGGACAGCTTCTATCATCAGGCCATCAGACCGCTGAACACTGACCAATAGGTCTTCATAGAGACTACATGGTCAATTTACACTGTCACTTTATAGTCACTAAACCACTTTGCACTCCATACTGCACATAATTGCCTTTTTGCACAACATTCATTGCGGACATTCTTATACATTTATACACAAGTAGACATACTCTCACAAACGTGTGTATGTGTGTATATACATGTGTGTATATATAGATATATGTAGATGTGTATATATGTATGCATATTATGTATACTTGCATTCACAATTTTTATATATATTTTTTATTTATATTTATTTTATATACGTGTGTGTATATGTGTGTGTGTATATATATATGTATATATATATAAAAAAAAAAAATTTTTTAATACTTGCACAATAATACTACTGTACTATTCATATGCATACATATTTATTCTTATTGTACACCACTATTGCTTGTGTAGCTTGCACATAAGAATTTCACTCACGTGTACTGTAACGTGATGTGACAATAAAATTGATTTGATTTTGATTTGTTGGTGGTGGCTAGACGTGGTGTGATGGCTGGAGAACTCATTCTTATTAACCCAATTTGGTGACTTTGGTGTCAAGAGATTGGTCAAGCCCTTTTTTTTTTTCATTGTCTCTTTGACTTCCTCCAAATTGGAGACACTATTGATGGAGAAGTGAGTGATAATTTCAGTTGTCCATTATAAGTTTTAGTTTCTAATATTTTTCTTTTGGGTTAAGTAGGGAGGTGGGTGCCATTTGTTTTCAAAATACTTTTCTCTTGTTTGTTAGCTTAGGGAGTTAGGTTAATCCTTTGTATTTTTGTTTTCTCTCTTTCTTTGCAGGTTAGGCAGCTGGGGTCCATTCCTTGTACGTTGCTAACTCAGTTAGCTGGATTTGAAAGTTGGGGATTTGTCCTGATCTTTCAATGTTTCGTTCTTCGATGCGCTTCTCGCACCTGTTGTCATAGCAACATGTCCGTAAGCTTGAACCTGCTCGGTAGCAGGTTTATTTTATGTAAACAGGATTAAGGCTGCGCTCCTGCCGGGTTATGATTGGTTGAAATGGCGAGGTCACATCTGATTCGTTAAAGAGCGCTGACGCAGACTGACTCACGTGGGAAAAGAAAAGTATCTTGCATATATGCCCCCCTGCCATGGATAATTGCTATCAAATATTATATTAGAACATAAATTCCTAGGTTTATTATTATAAAATATATTACTATTATAATAAACCCTGGGCACGAGACAGCCATCAAGACCATTAATACAAATTCTTGTATAATGTTTATTTTGTAACACATTTATTTTTCAGGGGTTTGTCATGAATATGCAAATAAATATTTATATATGATAAAAATAAATATTTTTATAATGAAAAATTGGACGGAATAATTATTATAAAATAATATAAAAGTATACATGTATTTGAAAAAAAAAAAAATATATATATATATATATATATATATATATATATATATATATATATATATTTTTTTTTTTTTTTTTTTTTTCATATACATTTGTTTTCATATTGCATCTTTTATTTTATTGTCTCATGTAATTTGGAAACCATTAACCTATGAATTTACAGTAAGTTCTAATATAAACTTTTTAGTAGTGATTATGTAAGGGGGGGGCAATCCATGGTAGGGGGCATTTCAGTGCATAACACGTTAAATAAAAAAATCCTAGACAACTCAATCCAGCTATACTAATCAACAACAACAGGTGTGCTTGAAGAACCAACTTAGCCAGAGCGTAGTTAGCACAATGATCTCATCTTAGATGTGTCAGGTCATCTCGGATGTGTCAAGCTACGTACGAAGAACGGACCCCTGGGCTAAAAGTTAGTTGCCTTATGTTTATTTTGGCCTTGCCCCCTTCTGAAGTTATTACCCCTTTTTCTTTTGTTTTGTTAATTGTTTAATACTTATGTAAATAAACTTCTCTTTTTGTTGCAATTGGTTGTTTGGGTCATGTTACCCGATCTTGGGGTTGAACTTGAGATGTTTTCACCACCACACACCGTCTCACCATCAAACATTTATTTTCTGTTATTGTCTACCCTAGACCTACATTAAGGCCATAACACATTGTACTGTCCATTTAGTCTCAGCTAATTACATTGTTTGGCCAAAAGTATAGTGCTGTCCTGACCACCACCAGATATCAGTTCATTACAGCAAGCAAATCAAACAATATGTGAGAACGAACAGAGAACACAGGCTGCAGCACACATGCCACCCTGACTTACAGTACAGTATGAACACCACAGATAGAGGTACTGTATTGGTCTCCAAGAGAAATGGTAGTGTGGGGCCATCGAGAGGACATCAGCCCTGTGAGGACAAATTACTTGACTGTGAAGTTTGTGCAGTGGTGGACAGTAAAGTAATAAATGTAATTAGTTAATCTACTTAAGTATTTCTTGTACCTTTTCACAGACATGAACACAGATGTTTTTAGTTTAACTGCCCCCCTGTCACTGCTTTTTATTTTTTTTTTGTAATTGCGAAGGAAGATCTGTTTTAAATATTAATTGATAAAAAAAAGCAGCTTTAGAGAATCAGAAGAATAATATTCAATTCAATTTTATTTGTATAGCGCTTTTAACAATTGACATTGTCTCAAAACAGCTTTACACAATCAAAAGAATTATTTAAGTTTGTATGGAATGTGAATGTGTATGAATCAAAATGTTCAGATAGTCCCTGGTGAGCAAGCCGAGGGCAACAGTGGCAAGGAAAAACTCCATGAGATGGTAATAGGAAGAAACCTTGAGAGGAACCAGACTCAACAGGGAACCCATCCTCATCTGGGTGAAACAGATAGCAGGAAATGATCTGCATTTATACAGTGTTAAGTGTTAGGTTCAGTTATAATAGTTGATGTTAATTGATGTTAAAAAGGAGTCCAGTAGTTATTGGAGACTCAGATAGACTTGTAGAAAGTTCCAGTCCTGAACTATCAAATTGTCAAGTCCTTAGAGAAACAGCTGACAACACCAGTCGAGGCCAGAACCATCTTCTAAGTAGAGAGAATCATCCCCAGACACCAGACGCCAGTGGCGGACTGGGACAATAATTCAGGCCGGGAATTTGACTCCACTCCCAGGCCACCTCTGCTGCTGCAGTCACCACCACCCTATTCATGTAATCTACTGGACTGATAAACTTGTAGGCTAACCCTATTATTGTAACAGGTAGACTACCAGATGCAATATAAATGAATAAAAAAAATAACCCTTAACAACTCACTAGGATTACACCATTTATACTACCAAACCAATGACAAATAGAAAATTGGCTTTTTAAAAGAGATAATAAGAGACACATTCACATGTTGAAATTTTACATTTTATGTATTTTCAGTGCTCAACTCTAGTATACCAAATGTATCAGAAACCCAAACACAAATAAACTTAACAAAACCTATGACAGCGTAAGTAACAGATAACAATGTTTACTCAATTATGGCATTATGTGGAACAGACCAGTAAGAGTAAACAGTAAGTAATTAGCACTACTAGTGATTTCACTGTCTCCTTCATCTTTCCCTGAATCCTTCTCTCTCTCACTCTGCACATCTAGTTGCTCTGCAATATGAAATAAGCGTGTTCAATAATCTGTATTTATAATTGTGCAGCCATCAGTTGTATGTCCCCAAAATCACAGTCCTACTACTGATCTTATAAATCATAAAAAGCACATGTTGTTTAAAAAGTATAGGCTGCTGCCTGCATGTTTAGTTTTGCTTATCTTAAACTTTACCTGAAGGTTCCTGCTGTGACTCTAACGCTGGACTGTCCACCACCTCTACTGTAGCTCAACAGCAGGAGCATTTGCAGCACTAGTGCTACTGCTGCTTCCTTCCTCACCTTTTCTAAATAAATAAATAAACAAACATTGTAGGCTGCATATTGTAGACTAGAAATGAAAAATCAAAATAACTAATACTGTATTCTTTTCCATACCATCTACTTGATTTATTTATTATTTAAAATATTTGACCCACTAACACTATTTTGTCTACTTTTTATTCATTTTTATTTATCATAAAATATGAAAAATATGCTACATGTAGACGAAACGAGACTTGGCACAGCACAGCAGCACTTACATATTGTTGCTCGGTTGTTGGTTTAATTTTATCTATTGTGATTATCTAAGTGATTGGGATGAAAGTGTTCGTCTGCCAAATTATTATAAATATAATGTAAATGTAATCTTGACAGACCTGTTCCCTTACTGGCGAACATGGCTGGGATTTTGCAGCAGCTTGCTGCGTCTGCAGCCGGGGCTTTTTTCCTTTTTATACGCTCTCTCTCTCTCTCTCTCTCTCTCTCTCTGCTCCTCCTTTGCGTTTACGCTCCATTTTTTTAACAATTTAGTCAGATATACCCTGTCTCTGGACATAGCCAGATATTAGGCAGTGCGTCGCTGACGTTGGGTCAAGTGGGAGGTCATGTTGGGGGGGTCATGTGGGAGGTCATGTGGGAATGTAATTTTCCCTCCTGATCGTCTAATCTTCCCTTTGCATTGCCTGATTCGTAGATTGAGAGATCCCTCAATTAATTAGTAGTTGCACACCAGCCTATCACATGCCAGGCTGATCATCTGCACAGCGGCAGCCGGCAGGCCAGAAATGTCCCGGTGCTCCCGATGGCCAGTCCGCCCCTGCCAGACGCATCCCAAAGAGACACACAGGGCATCCATGCGACGAGACCTCCAACCAGAAACGGGGCACCAGGCACTCGGGCTTGCTCACCAGGGACTATCTGAACATTTTTTGATTCATACACATTCACATTCCATACAAACTTAAATAATTCTTTTGATTGTGTAAAGCTGTTTTGAGACAACACAACTGAATTGAATTGAAAAATTGAAAAAGGTCAGCTTTACTCACCTGATGTCTGATTTCTCTCTCATCATTATTATATTCTCTGAGAACTTCTGTAGGATTAACAGAGGAGCGAACCAAAACACAAGCCTGATACCCCTGATACTTTTTCCATTTGTTTGTGTGGGGTTGGGAGTGGGTGGGGTTGAGTTTCCCGCAAATTTCTCACATGGCATTTGTCCCGTATTGATTCATTACAGAACAAGTCTTTTAGTTTTCAGGATGAAACAATGACTGAAACAATGAATGGATGAACTGGATGAAACAATGACTGTCTTCATTTCAGGCTACACTCAACAACACAATGTGATTATTTTAAAGGGGGTGTGATTCTCCTCACTGTATTTATAAACTTTTGATAGTTACAGAACCACAATACAAATCGATTCCTCATGGTGATTATGTCAGTATATCTATCAGGGCCCAGTTTCTCGAAAGCTTCTTATCGCTACGTAGTTCTTAAGTTGTACCTTAACCTCTCTCTTAACGTTATGGCGCATTTCCCGAAAAGATATTATGCTAAATATCTCTTAGCTAAGTCACACGTTCTTAAGGTTGGTCTGGACCAACCTTAACTTATACTTAGCGTAGTTCCAGCTCGAGACGCTAGTCGCCGCCACTGAGCAGCAGTCTTTATAAATCAGTGGTGTATGCAAACACATTATGGCACGTTATCAAAGTCGTATTAATGATGGAATATACTGTAGACCTGTTTATGAATTTTATTTCATTTTATATCAGTACTAATACAGTGACTTTTAATTAGCCTATTTCATAATGTGACTAATGCATTAAAATTGGCCATAACTTTTAATATTAAACAGGTGGTAAACAATTAGACAGCGATACAAGTGTGTTGTTGTGTTAAACCAAAGACGGCGCCGTCCGCGAAGCCGTGTGGTTCATGTACATTTTTCCTTTAGGCAAAACCTCATCCCTTTTCATATTTTGCCTGAGGTGGATATTTAAAAAAAAAAAAAAAAAAGGTTTTGCCAAGGCAACAGATTTTGTAGGTTCTTGATCTGCTCAGACCTGCACTTGCCAGACCAATGCAGTGAACTCATGCTCTACGTCCCGATGTCCAGCTGCTCGCTGCTTTTTGTTTAAAATATGTTTCATTGATCATTAACCATCATTCATGACTGCATAGACTTTTCTTTCGACACGTTTTATTTTATGATGAAATTTGATTTAGTTAAATGAGAAAATAAACTTGGGAGTTTCAAACCCCACATCCATTAATTTTTCTGAGTGATTGTAACGATTAATACCCCTATCCACTTATGCGGTTTGACTCGCTGTGAGATGCGGTGTTATACCCCTATCTCACCTGCGCGGTCTCGCGATGTGGCCGTAAGTAGGGTTCATCATGATTCACGGCATTTTTTAGCGCTGTGATTACATTTCCATATTTTCGTGTGAAAAATTAAGGGTTTAATTTTTTTGCTGGTCCTCTCGGAAGCTTCCGGACCTTGCAGAACTTCGCGGAACATCGGCGGGCAATCGCGGCAGGTCACGGTGCCTAACATCACATCTCACCGTGAGTCAAGCCGCACAGGTGAGATAGGGCTATTAGTCACCGTGTGCCGCCTCGAGTGCCCGCCCGACGTTCCGCGAAGATCTGCAAGGTCCGCGAGATTCCGCATGTTAAACATGTTAAATTTTTCTGCGTGGTAAGATGGAAACGTAATCATGGCACCAAAACTCATGATGAACTGTATGGCCACCGCTCGAAACCGCGTTCATTCATTCCATAAGTGTGCAACACCAACCACTGACATGTTTCTGAAGCTGGTGAAGAGTGTGAAAAGCTGGTGAATCATCTGTTTGTCAGTCAACTATGATTGTATACCCGGTTCGATTCACAGGTTACATGCCACAGGTTACATGTAAATATTTGCGACAGTTTGGTGATTTAATTTATTTATTTGTCTATTATGGCGTGCTATTGATAAGTTAAAATAATTTAGTGCAATGTTAAATTTGCATAGAAAGTGCCATCTTTCTTAACGCTGTCATGCAAAAGGAGTGAAAAATCGATTCCTGAGTAATTGATGTCAGCTAATTCAGGTCCTTCACTGTAGACAGCGCCTTGTAACGTCGGACGTAAGAGGCAGCGACTTAAGAAGACTCCTAAGAGACAGTTCGAGAAATTCACTTAGAAAAGTTATCACTTAACGTAAGATATAACTTAAGAGTCTTCTTAGAGCACAAATAGTGTGCGTTATCAAGAAACCGGCCCCAGATCATTCATGGTGATTTCCATCATTGTTATTTAATGGTCAAGCTGTATCCAAGATGGCGCCAGTGAGGTCGGCTGCCGTCACGACTGCTCCGACCACCTTTACTTTGTTTTTGTTTTTTAAGTTAGTTTTCAGTGTTTTAAAATTGGCAAAATCATCACCATTGAGTACATTAGGTACGATAGAGACACTCTTGTTTCTATTGGTATACAATGTACTCACAATTCGACGTTTTTAACTCCGGATCCGAGCTGGCCGAGTGAGATCCTGAGGGAGAACAAAGGACGCGACGCGAAGCGGCGGCCCCAAGGGAAACGAGCTGGCGTTAGGAACCGGCTGAGAGCCCGTGCACACCACACACCTCTGCCTAGCATCCTGCTCGCCAACGTCCAGTCACTGGAGAACAAACTCGATGACCTCAGGGCCAGGATAAAGTTCCAGAGAGACATTCGTGACTTCAATCTCCTCTGCTTCACCGAGACATGGCTGAACCCAGCGGTGCCAGACCACGCCATACAACCAGCCGAGTTCTTCTCGGTTCACCGCATGGACAGGACGCGGGACTCGGGGAAGTCAAGAGGAGGCGGCGTGTGCTTAATGGTGAACAACAGCTGGTGCAACAGCGCGAGCGTTGTTCCTCTTACACACTCCTGCACACCAAACCTGGAACTACTCTCCATCATGAGTCGTCCTTTTTATCTTCCACGGGAGTTCACATCGGTCATAATCAGTGCCATTTACATTCCACCTCAAGCGGACACAGACATTGCCTTATGCGAGCTGCATGAGGCACTCACACAGCACCAGACACAACACCGGGACGCTGCGCTCATTGTAGCAGGGGAATTTAATAGTGCCAACCTCAAACGCGCAGCGCCGAACTTTCATCAGCACATCACCTGCCCCACCAGGGGTGATAGGACACTAGATCATTGTTACACAACGGTCAAGGACGGCTACAAGGCACAATCTCGTCCAGCGTTTGGTAAATCTGACCACGCCGCCATCTTCCTCATGCCAAAATATGAACTTAGGCTGAAACAGGAAGATCCGGTTCAGAGGGAGGTCGCGCGCTGGACGGACCAATCGGTGGCCGCGTTACAGGACGCACTTGATGACGCAGACTGGGACATGTTCAGAAACAGCTCCGATGATGACGTCAGTGTGTTTACGGAAGCGGTTGTGGGATTTATTGGGAAGCTAGTGGACGATACCGTGGAGAAAAAGCCTATCAGAACGTTTCCCAACCAGAAGCCGTGTGTGGATGAAACCATCCGCGACGCTCTGAGATCTCGCACCGCTGCCTTCAACACGGGACTTGCGTCGGGGGACATGGAACCATACAAGGCTGCGGCATACAACGTCCGGAAGGCGGTGAAAGAGGCCAAGCAGCGCTACGGGAGAAAACTAGAGTCACAGCTTCAACAGAGTGACTCTAGGAGCCTGTGGCAGGGATTAAGGACAATTACGGACTATAAAGCACCAACATCCGGTATGACGAACGCGGACGCGACTCTGGCAGACGAGCTGAACACATTCTACGCTCGCTTCAAGGCTGCAGGTAAAGACGCTAGCGGCGCTAATGCTAATGGCGCTAATGCTAGCGGCGCTAACGGCTGCAGACAGGAAGACACTGCCAGCACCGGGAACGCGCTCATCATCTCCGAGCACGACGTGAGGAGAGCCTTCAGGAGAGTGAACACCAGGAAAGCAGCAGGACCAGACGGCATCTCAGGTCATACTCTCAGATCCTGCGCAAACCAGCTAGCACCTGTGTTCACTGAGATATTCAACATCACTTTATCTCAGTCGGTGACCCCCACATGCTTCAAAGAGTCCATCATTGTTCCTGTCCCGAAGAAGCCACATCCTGCTTCCCTCAATGACTATCGCCCTGTAGCCCTCACCTCAGTAGTGATGAAATGCTTTGAACGCCTGGTCAGAGACTTCATCATTTCTTCACTACCCGACACACTGGACCCACTACAGTTTGCATACCGTCAGAACCGCTCCACAGACGATGCAATCTCTCATCTCCTCCACACATCACTCACTCACCTGGACACTAGGAAAGGGAATTATGTTAAAAAGTTCTTCATCGACTACAGCTCTGCATTTAATACCATAATTCCCTTAACACTCACCACCAAGCTGGAGCACCTGGGACTCAGCTCATCTACTGAATATGTCAGTGGATCTCCAATTTTCTGACTGGCAGACCACAGGCAGTAAGGATGGGCGGACATGTCTCAGCTACACTCACTCTCAGCACTGGAGCCCCCCAGGGTTGTGTTCTGAGCCCCCTGCTGTACTCTTTGTACACCCACGACTGCGTGGCCACTACCAACTCCACCTCCATCATCAAGTTTGCTGACAACACCGTCGTGGTCAGACTGATCACCAACAATGATGAGTCGTACTACCTAGAGGAGATTGGAAATCTGGAGAACTGGTGCCAGAGGAACAATCTCCTCCTGAACATCAGTAAGATAAAGGAGACTACCAGATCACCATCATCAACAGGAGCCCAGTGGAGAGAGTGGACAGCTTCAGATACCTCGGTGTTCACATCATTCAGGACCTGTCATGGTCCTGTCACATCAACACCCTGGTGAAAAAAGCCCGGCAGTGTCTCTACCACCTCAGACGCTTGAGAGACTTTAGACTGCCCTCCAAGGTGCTCAGGAACTTCTACTCCTGCACCATAGAGAGCATCCTGATGGGAAACATCACGACCTGGTTCGGGAACAGCACCATGCAGGACAGACGAGCTCTACAGAGGGTGGTGCGATCAGCCGAGCGCATCATCCGCACTGAGCTCCCTGACCTGCACTCGATCTACAGCAAGCGGTGCTGGACTAAGGCCAGGAAGATCGTGAAGGACCTCTGTCACCCCAGTAATGGACTGTTCTCTTTGTTGCGGTCTGGGAAGCGATTCGCTCCCTAAAGGCCAACACAGAGAGACTGAGGAGGAGCTTCTTCCCGCAGACGATAAGGTCTCTCAATCACAATCACACCTCCACACAGGACTAATAACATCTTTTTAAGCTCACTACATTGACTGGACAATCATGGACACATTCATACACACTTGCACTAAACATTTATACATCTGGACAATTGCACATGTCACTTTCACTAGTCACCTTTCATGCATATTTGCATAACTATTTGTCACTTTAAGTTCTATATATACAGTGGTGTGAAAAACTATTTGCCCCCCTCCTGATTTCTTATTCTTTTGCATGTTTGTCACACAAAATGTTTCTGATCATCAAACACATTTAACTATTAGTCAAAGATAACACAAGTAAACAGAAAATGCAGTTTTTAAATGAGGGGTTTATTATTTAGGGAGAAAAAAAATCCAAACCTACATGGCCCTGTGTGAAAAAGTAATTGCCCCCTGAACCTAATAACTGGTTGGGCCACCCTTAGCAGCAATAACTGCAATCAAGCGTTTGCGATAACTTGCAACAAGTCTTTTACAGCACTCTGGAGGAATTTTGGCCCACTCATCTTTGCAGAATTGTTGTAATTCAGCTTTATTTGAGGGTTTTCTAGCATGAACCGCCTTTTTAAGGTCATGCCACAACATCTCAATAGGATTCAGGTCAGGACTTTGACTAGACCACTCGTTTATCTTCAGCCATTCAGAGGTGGATTTGCTGGTGTGTTTTGGGTCATTGTCCTGCTGCAGCACCCAAGATCGCTTCAGCTTGAGTTGACGAACACATGGCCGGACATTCTCCTTGAGGATTTTTTGGTAGACAGTAGAATTCATGGTTCCATCTATCACAGCAAGCCTTCCAGGTCCTGAAGCAGCAAAACAACCCCAGACCATCACACTACCACCACCATATTTTACTGTTGGTATGATGTTCTTTTTCTGAAATGCTGTGTTACTTTTACGCCAGATGTAATGGGACACGCACCTTCCAAAAAGTTCAACTTTTCTCTCGTCGGTCCACAAGGTATTTTCCCAAAAGTCTTGGCAATCATTGAGATGTTTTTTAGCAAAATTGAGACGAGCCTTAATGTTCTTTTTGCTTAAAAGTGCGCCTTGGAAATCTGCCATGCAGGCCGTTTTTGCCCAGTCTCTTTCTTATGGTGGAGTCGTGAACACTGATCTTAATTGAGGCAAGTGAGGCCTGCAGTTCTTTAGATGTTGTCCTGGGGTCTTTTGTGGCCTCTCAGATGAGTTGTCTCTGCGCTCTTGGGGTAATTTTGGTCGGCCGGCCACTCCCGGGAAGGTTCACCACTGTTTCCTGTTTTTGCCATTTGTGGATAATGGCTCTCACTGTGGTTCGATGGAGTCCCAAAGCTTTAGAAATGGCTTTATAACCTTTACCAGACTGATAGATCTCAATTACTTTTGTTCTCATTTGTTCCTGAATTTCTTTGGATCTTGGCATGATGTCTAGCTTTTGAGGTGCTTTTGGTCTACTTCTCTGTGTCAGGTAGCTCCTATTTTAGTGATTTCTTGATTGAAACAGGTGTGGCAGTAATCAGGCCTGGGAGTGACTACAGAAATTGAACTCATATGTGATAAACCACAATCACTTTTTCACACAGGGCCATGTAGATTTGGAGTTTTTTCCTCCCTTAATAACGTAAACCTTCATTTAAAAACTGCATTTTGTGTTCAATTATGTTATCTTTGACTAATAGTTAATGGTTTTTGATGAGTAGAAACATTTAAGTGTGACAAACATGCAAAAGAATAAGAAATCAGGAAGGGGGCAAATAGTTTTTCACACCACTGTATATATACTGTACTCCCCCCCAATATTTCTATATTTTGCAATATTTTATTATGCCCTTATTGTACAGTTTATTTTCCTAGTTAAATTTATTTCTTTAGTATTTCCTTTTATTGATATTTATTTTACGTACAAGCTTTTATTTTCTTTTTAAGTTCACTGGCTGACGTGTAAGCATTTCACTGCATATTATACTGTGTATGACTGTGTATGTGACAAATAAAATTTGAATTTGAATTTATCACGTTATTTTAGGATAAACAACACTAACAATACCCACATGTGGATGAAATCTAAGCTTAATTAAATATCTTGATTTTGTTAAATATTTTTCAGATGCATCAATGTTCAGATTGTGGGAAGAGTTTTACTAAAAAATATCTCAATATGCACCAGCGGATTCACACTGGAGAGAAGCCATATGAGTGCTCACAGTGTGGGAAGAGTTTTATTCATTCATTCATTTTCTATACCGCTTAATCCTGTGTTCAGGGTCGCGGGGGACCTGGAGCCTATCCCAGGAGACTTCGGGCACTAGGCGGGGTACACCCTGGACAGGGTGCCAATCCATCGCAGGGCACACACACATACACACACCCAATCACACACTACAGGCAATTTAGGAACGCCAATTAGCCTAACCTGCATATCTTTGGACTGTGGGAGGAAACCGGAGTACCCGGAGGAAGAAAAAATAAATAAATAATAAAAATAAATAAATATGTGAATACAAATGAAAAAGGGTCTCTTTATTTTTCTTCTAATAAACCAAATTCTCATATTATTTCAAGAAGTATATTATGCAATGTATAATGTGAATGTAAATTTACTGTAGAGTGCAAGCAGAGACTCCGGCAGGACTAACTATGACAGCATAACTAAAAGGGAGAGCCAGAAGGAAACACAAACATGAGGGCTCCCTGAAGTGTAAAGCAAACAATCACCTCACAGTCAACAAACCTGAGTGATCAATGAGAGTGAGGAAGACAGCATCTAAACATATCAGTTCACCATAATACTCTACGTCCATGAGTCCCACAGATCTGCTCCTTTACCTAAGGCTAGTCTATTTATGAAAATGCTTGGCTAAATATATTGGTTTTTAGCCTAGACTTAAACACTGAAACTGTGTCCGAGTCCCGAACATTAATTGGAAGACTGTTCCATAATTTTGGGGCTTTGTAAGAAAAAACTCTGCCCCCATCTGTAGTTTTCATAATACGCGGTACTGACAAGCAGCCTGCATCCTTTGATCGAAGTAGGCGTGGCGGATCGTAAGACACTAGCAGTTCGCTCAGATACTGCGGCGCGAGACCATTTAATGCTTTATATGTCAAAAGTAGTATTTTAAAATTAATGCGAAATTTTACAGGGAGCCAATGAAGTGCAGATAAGATAGGTGTGATGTGCTCATATCTTCTGATTCTAGTGAGGACACTCGCTGCTGCATTCTGGACTAACTGGACCTTATTTATGCAACAACCAGACAGTAAGGCATTACAATAGTCCAACCTAGAGGTGATAAAAGCATGAACTAGTTTTTCTGCATCGTTTAGCGACAGTATATTTCTTATCTTGGCAATATTTCTGAGGTGAAAGAATGCTATCCTGGTAATGTTATCTACATGAGCTTCAAATGAAAGTCTGGAATCTATAATCACACCGAGGTCTTTTACTGTTGCACGTGATGGAACAGAAAGGCCATCTAAAGTTATGTTGTGATCTAAAATCTTACTTCAAGCTGAATGCGGTCCTATGACTAAAATTTCTGTCTTATCAGGATTAAGCAGTAGGAAGTTAATTAGCATCCAATCTCTTATTTCCTGCACACATTGCTCAACTTTAGTGAGCTGGATTTTCACATCTCATTTTGATGAGACATATAACTGTGTGTCGTCAGCATAACAATGAAAACTAATACCATGTTTACGAATTATGTTGCCCAGAGGAAGCATGTAAAGGGAAAAAAGCAGTGGGCCTAAAACTGAACCTTGTGGAACACGAAACTCCACTAGAGAGCCTAGTGTTAAGTCTACATACTGTACTGATAACGATCGGTCAAATAGGATCTGAGCCAGGAGAGGGCTGCACCCTTAATTCCTACTACATTTTTTAATCTGTGAAGAAGAATAGCATGATCAATGCTGTCAAACGCTGCACTGAGGTCGAGTAATACAAGCATAGTTACACAACCCTGATCAGAAGCCAATAGGAGGTCATTTACTACTTTAACAAGTGCTGTTTCTGTGCTGTGATGAGGCCTAAATCCTGACTGATACAGTTCAGGTATGCTATTTCCTTCTATCGATCTTCTATCGATGGCGCGGCCACGTCCAGACGCCTTCCTGATCGCTCCGTACAAACTGTGCGTTTTTTTCCTTCTTTCTTTATTTATTTTACTTTCATTCGCTAAGAGTACTTCAGGTTTAGTGACCTATGACAGTAGAACACTACTGGATATAGGAATTCAGATTTCGGCGCTTACTTATACCACCTTTAAGCCTGACCCGTCGTGGCCCTCTGAGATACTACGCTGCTCAGACGACAACAACAATGGACGGGACGCTAACCCGCGGCGAAGAACAAAGAAGCGTCGAGGGAAACGCGGCGGCGTCCGTAACAGAATGAGAGAACAAGCTCATCGCACCCCTCTGCCGAGTATCCTGCTGGCTAATGTACAGTCACTGGAGAATAAGCTTGATGACCTCAGAGCCAGAGTTACTTTCCAGCGAGATATCAGGGATTGTAATCTTCTGTGCTTTACAGAAACATGGCTGACCCCCATTGTGCCGGACCGAGTCATAACCCCATCGGACTCATTCTCTGTGTTCCGCATGGACAGGACGGCAGAGTCTAACAAAGCTAAAGGTGGAGGTGTGTGCTTCATGGTCAACAAGAAGTGGTGCGATGCCAGGAGTGTTTCCATTCTCTCCAGTAGCTGCTCGCCTCATTTGGAATATCTGAGTGTTAAATGTCGTCCTTTCTACCTGCCTCGCGAGTTCACCTCGGTCATTGCCACGGCGGTCTACATCCCACCCCACGCGGACACAGGCACTGCTCTGTCTGAACTACATGATGTGCTGAGTGAGTTCCAAAACAAACACCCGGACGCAGCGCACATTGTAGCAGGTGACTTTAATAAAGCGAACCTCAGACAGGTTATGCCAAACTTTCACCAACATGTTACATGTCCGACAAGGGGACTCAACATTCTGGACCACTGTTACACACCATACAAGCGGGGCTACAAAGCTGTTTCACATCCAGCATTCGGGAAATCAGACCACAACGCCATTTTCCTTATACCGGAATATCAACAAAGCTTTCGTCGTGAAGCTCCGGTCATGAGGGAGGTGCAACGCTGGTCTGCCCAATCAGAAGCTACGCTACAGGACGCGCTCGATGACGTAGATTGGGACATGTTCCGAGCCTGCGCAGTAGACATCAACGAGTTTGCGGATGTAGCAGTTAGCTTCGTTAGCACGCTCGTAAATGAAGTTGTCCCGACAGTGAGGTTCAAATCGTTTCCGAACCAGAAGCCTTGGGTAGACCGATCGATCCGCGATGCTGTGAATGCCCGGACCGCTGCTTATAATGCCGCACTCATTAGCGGCGATATGAGCGCATACAAAGCGGCTTCTTATAGCGTCAGGCGAGCGGTGAGGGAAGCAAAGGGGCGGTTCCGACAGCGAACTGAATCACACTTCCATCAGGGTGACACACGCCGCATGTGGCACGGATTACGCACAATCACGGACTACAAGGTTGCCAAAGACACCACGACGATCGTCGCCGACTCTGCATTCGCCAACGAGCTGAACGCATTCTTCGCCCGGTTCGAGGTTAGCCAGGCGGCTAATGCTAGCAGCCTGCTGACTGAGAGTGATGACGTCATCAGCGAGGATTGCGTCATCAGCATCGCAGAGCACGACGTGCGCACGGCGCTGAGGAGGGTGAACACCAGGAAAGCGGCGGGTCCAGATGGCATCTCTGGGCGCCTGCTGCGCTGCTGCGCTGACCAGCTGTCAGGTGTGTTCACCTGTATCTTTAATGAGTCCCTGGCGAAGTCTGTGGTCCCGGCGTGTTTCAAGAGATCCACCATTGTCCCCGTGCCCAAGACCAACAAACCCTCATGCCTGAATGACTACCGGCCTGTTGCACTGACATCGATGGTCATGAAGGTATTTGAGGGTCTGCTAAAAAACATCATCTCCTCCTCCATCCCCAGCTCCATAGATCCACTTCAGTTCGCCTACCGCCCCAACAGATCCACAGAGGATGCCATCTCCCATGTTCTGCACACCACTCTCAGCCACGTGGACAAGATGCAAGGTAACTATGTGAGATTGCTTTTTATAGATTACAGCTCTGCCTTCAACACAATAGTGCCTAACAGACTGTTCACAAAGCTGAGAGATCTAGGACTTAACAAACGCTTGTGTGCCTGGGTGTTGGACTTCCTCTCGGACAGATCTCAAGCGGTGAGAGTGGGCAAGTGCTTCTCCAGCAGCATCACCATCAACACAGGTGCTCCACAGGGATGTGTTCTCTCTCCACTGCTATACTCTCTCTACACTTCAGACTGTGTGGCCATGTTCGACTCCAACACCATCGTTAAGTTTGCTGACGATACGGTGGTGCTGGGCTTCATCTCCAACAACGATGAGTCGGCCTACATAGATGAAGTGGAGAACCTGGCACTATGGTGTGAAGAAAACTGTCTCCGACTGAACGTCAGTAAGACGAAGGAGCTGGTGGTGGACTTCAGAAGGGGACAACTGGACCACAAACCCCTCATCATCAATGGAGCTCCAGTGGAGAGGGTGAGCAGCTTTAAGTACTTGGGCGTCCACATCTCCGAGGATCTGACATGGACTGAGCATATCTGTGCTCAGACGAAAAGGGCAAAGCAGCGTCTGTACCACCTGAGGCAGTTGAGGAAGTTTGGGGTTTCCCCTGCTGTCCTTAAGGCTTTCTACTCGGGTGCTGTTGAGAGCATCCTAACACAGAACATTTCATCCTGGTTTGGGAATAGCTGTGTACAGGACAGGAAAGCCCTCCAGAGAGTGATCCGGGCAGCTGAACGCTGCTGCAGGTTAACTCTCCCCTCCATGCAGGACATCTACACCAGGAGATGTAAAACCAGGGCAGCTCGTATCATTAAGGACTTGTCGCACCCCAGTAACGGACTGTTCAAACTTCTGCATTCAGGCAGAAGGTTCCGGGTCATTATGGCCAAAACGGAGAGACTCAGGAGGAGTTTTTATCCACAGGCGATTAGACTCTTCAACCATGATGGGCCACTCTCCCGTTCATAAGGCTGACATTCCACACTGCACACTGCACTTTAGTCTGGACTGTAAGCATCACTTGCACTAACATCTTTATCCTGCTCAGATACACACTTTATTATTATGTTTACATTTGCACCTTTTTTTTTTTTTTTTTTTTAAATTTCAATTTCTATTTCTATTTATAGATTATTTCTTTTCTTTTGTTTCTTGTTATTTGCACAAAGTAGGAGCGGTTCAGGATACATTTCACTGCGTGTTGTACTTGTATAACTATGCATGTGACAAATAAAGAATCTTGAATCTTGAATCTTGAATCTTGAATCTTCTATGTAGATATGAGCATAGCTGCTCCGCTACTATCTTTTCCAGAATCTTAGAGATAAAGGGGAGATTTGATATTGGCCTGTAATTGGACAGCTGACCGGGGTCGAGGTCAGGTTTCTTAATAATCGGTTTAATGACTGCTAACTTAAAAGATTTTGGAACATACCCA
Organism: Channallabes apus; assembly: GCA_030522415.1. NCBI lineage: Eukaryota > Metazoa > Chordata > Actinopteri > Siluriformes > Clariidae > Channallabes > Channallabes apus. The sequence goes on along the minus strand of CM060105.1, from coordinate 2,376,978 downwards.
ATGCTGAGTGAGGAATTCATTTGTCTCAACAGGGGTTCTGTTACAACTGGTACAATCTGTTTAAGAAAATGTGTCGGTATAGGATCTAATATACAGGTTGATGAATTTGCAGAAGAGATGAGTGAAATTAGTTCATTCTCTTCAAGGGGAGTAAAGTATTCTAGATTCTGATCTGACATAGTTAGTTTAACAGCTCCATAAATTGCATTGTCCGGTTTTGAAGCCTCAATTTTATGCCTGATATTTATAATTTTATTATTAAAAAAGTTCATGAAGTCCTCACTATTGCACGATGTTGTTGTGGAGATTTCTGTAGTGGTCTTATTTCTAGTTAATTTGGCTACGGTATTAAATAAAAATCTAGGATTATTTTTGTTATTTTCTATAAGAGTTGAGAGATATGTTGATCTAGCTACACTAAGAGATTTTCTATATTTCTGGATGCTCTCCTTCCATGCTATTTGAAATACTATCAACTTAGTTTGACGCCATTTACGTTCTAATTTCTGAGCGGTCTGTTTTAAAGTGCGCGTGTGATCGTTATACCAGGGAGCGAGTTTCTTATCTCTGATAATTTTTCTTTTAACTGGAGCTACATTATCTAGGGTATAACAGGCCGTCAACTCTAAATATTCAGTCGCCTGATCGAGTTCTGTGGGGTCAGACGGTGATCCAATCAAAGTTGATAGCTCTGGGAGATTACTGGTAAAGCTCTGTGTGGTAGATGATGTGAATGTACGTTTAATGCGGTAGCGCGGTGCTGTGCGTACATTATCACTATGGCACACTTTAATTGAGACAAGATAGTGATCTGATATAACTTCAGACAGTGGAATTGTGAATACATTTCTTATACTTAATCCGAGAAATATTATTAAATCTAAAGTGTGACCTGCTTTATGAGTGGGTCCGACTACACACAGATTTACTCCTACTGCGTCCAGTATGGACATAAATGCTGTTCTCAGAGGGTCTTCTGGATTCTCAAAATGAATATTAAAATTTCCAGCAATTAACGCTTTGTCTACAGAAATGACTAGGTTAGAGAGGAAATGTGCATAATCACTGAGAAATTCAGAATACGGCCCTGGATTTAATATACTTAAATACACTTATATTACTATAAAGGATTTCGAATGAATTAAATTCGTGTCCGTGTTTTTGTCCTCCTCTACCAGTTAACCGAGGCTGGTGTATGTAGCTGTATCCAGGAGGACTAGCTTCATTTAAAGCTACATACTCATCCTGTTTAATCCAGGTTTCGGTTAAACAGAGTATATCAAACTCCTGATCTGTGATAATTTCATTAACAGTAACTGCTTTTGATGCAAGAGATCTGTCATGGTGCACAGAGTTTAGACGCAGATGCAGGGTTATCAATGCCAAGTGTCTTTATTTTTTAAGTCCACCAGCACACAGAAGATCCACTTTGATTACGAACACAAAATACCCAAACGTGACCCCGATGACCAAAAACGGTTGGCGTGCCAGCACGCCTCAGTCCTGAAAAACACACGAGAGAAAAGTCTTCTGCGAAAGGGCAGTTAGATCAAACACACGAAAGAAAGAGTCTGTAATGAGGCAGTCGTGGGAACACGTATGGAACACTGGGTACTCACAACGGTGGACGAACAGTGGGCTACGCGGTCGGCTGGTTTAAATAGACGCACACATAAGGAAGACACAGGTGATACTATTTGGTGATTATTGTGAATGACATACACACGCAGACACACTAGGGGGAGACACAACGGCAGCTCAGTAGTCTGGGGAACCGGATCTTCTTCCCTGAGGCCGTGCTGGCCCAGATGTTACAGTACCCCCTCCCCCAGAACCGGCCTCCTGAGGGAGGCGGGGGCGACCCCTTCGCGTTGTAGGAGGGAGCGAGGCCGCACCTGCGTGATGGTATTGCCGGCAGGCGGGGCGACCCGGCGGCCGCGGAGCGGGGCGATCCGGCCTTGCCCTATGAAAGTCCGTCACGAGTTCCCGACTCAGCACGTCTCGGGCCGGTACCCAGCTCCGCTCCTCCAAGCCGTATCCCTCCCAGTCGACTAAATATTGCAAAGCACCTGCTCTCCTCCCTGAGTCCGGTAGTTGCTTGTCTCGGAACGCAGAGGTGCCCCCTATGTCCACGGCCCCAGGGAGGGAAGGTTCTGCTGCTCCTTCGTCCAGCGGGCCCCGGACCACTGGCCTGAGAAGGGAGATATGAAAAACAGGGTTAATGCGTAAATGTGTGGGGAGAGTGAGGCGGTATGATACGGGGTTTACTTGTGCTGCAATGGGGAATGGGCCAATGAATTTGGGCGAGAGTTTCTTGCAGGGGAGGTGAAGGTGAAGGTCCCGTGTCGAGAGCCACACCCGATCGTCTACCTGGAGCGGAGGACTTTCCCGTCGTCGCCTATTGGCATATTTCTTAAATCGTTGCACTGCTCGGGAAATTTTTGCGTGTGTGTCTTCCCACACTCTCTCCGCTTTCTTAAACCACTCATCCACCACAGGTATGTCGGTGGGAGTGGCATCCCAGGGACAAAGCGGAGGTTGATAGCCCAATATGCACTGAAACGGCGTTAGGCCGGTAGAGGAGTGGCGGAGTGAATTCTGTGCATATTCCGCCCAGGGTAGATAGTCAGCCCATTCATGTTGTCGGCTGCTACAATATGCTCGAAGATATCTCCCGAGTTCCTGGACTGTCCGCTCTGCCTGTCCATTGGACTCGGGGTGGTAGCCCGACGTTAGGCTAACTGTGATCCCCAATTTCTGAAAGAAAGCTTTCCAGACCTTGGCGATGAATTGAGGACCACGATCGGAAATAATATCTTCGGGGATGCCGTCGTTCCGAAATACAGAAGTGAATAGCGCGTGCGCCACCTGGAGGGCTGACGGAAGGGAACGAAACGAGATAAACTTACATCCCTTAGAAAATCTATCTATTACCACGAGAATTGTGGTGTACCCATTCGAGATCGGCAGGTTCATGACAAAGTCCACTGCGACATGGGACCACGGCCTGTTCGGCACCGGGAGGGGCATTAGTTTTCCAACTGGTAGACTACGGGGGCTTTTGGTAGTCGCACAGGTGGCACAAGACAGAACAACCTTTTTCACGGTTTCCCGCATTTTTGGCCACCAGAACTTTGGTTCCAATAGGTGGTAGGTGCGTGCAACGTCGGGGTGTCCAGAAGCTAGGCTCGTACAGTGGGAGCCACGTCAAACAGCCGCCTGGAGCATGACGGCTCCGTGGCAGTTCCATGAAGGGTTAATGCAGGCTTCGTGCATGGAATGTGATTCCCCGCGATGACGCAGTTAACGATGCCCCGCCCCATAAACGCCCCCATGCGCTTTCTAAAAAGATGGTTGCAATGCCGTATAATTCCGCCAGATGGAGCATTGACTGGCACAGTTAACTGCAGTGTCCAGGAAGCCCAATACCGTATCTTTAATATACAGACAGTTCTTGCATTGTCAACATAGTTTCATAAATAGATGAAAAAACAACAACAACAAACCGATTAATAAAACAGATTTGTTAAATCACTCAATACACAACCCATGATGATTATGCTATTTATTATTTAATAATGAATTAATAAAATTAGTTAGTGAAATATTTTTTAAGACATCCTGAAATGATCCTTAAAGACACGGTAGCGGCTGTAATTTGTCTATACCGATCATTGTAGGTACGGAATAAAAACGCAGGCTATGTACAGTATTTTATATTACTGTGTATTTTACCTCGTTCCATTTAATATACTGATAGATAATATTTTGCTGCAAAGTAAAGCTCAAAATGTAACGTCTGCTTGGGTTTGTTTTCGTTATATTTTTGATGATGTTTTCGCTGATTTTTTTTTCACTGATAGTCTACAAGTGGCATAAGAAAGCCAATTAATGGCCCATACAACCTGGAATAAATATCTGCCCATATGGATCAGTATTTATTTAGTCATTTAATCATGCATAATGCTCCCCCGTCAAAAGATCTGATGGGGCATTAATCACTTATCACAACTGTGAATGGATGCGGCAGCAGAGACACATTAAATCCCCATAAACACTTGGAAACAATAGTAAAAAAGTTCCAGAGGGTTAGCGCCTGTTATACTAATGTATTTTTACTGATTTTTTTTTTTTTTACTGCTTATATTTCGTTGGTTTTTACGCAATTTCATGTGTGTGTGTGCGCACGAGAGAGAGAGAGGATACTCTGACAAGAGCAAATTCCGTGTGGCTCCCGTGGCGCAATCGGTTAGCGCGTGACACTTATAAAGCGGTCCAGGTGAAGCAATGCCGAGTTCGAGTCTCACCTAAAGCACCCAAAGCATTTTACTGCATATCGCACTGTATATGTGACAAATCAAATTTTTATTTGAAAGTAAAGCTTAAAATGCAACTTCTGCTTTGGTTTGTTTTCGTTATATTTTTGATGTTTTCGCTGAAAGTCAAATTGGCATAACAAATTGATTAATGGCGCATAATATCTGGAACAAATATCTGTCCATACGGATCAGTATTTCTTTAGTCATTTAACCAGCATAATGTCCCACATTAAAGATCTGATGGGGCATCAATCACTTATCACAACTGTGTATAGATGCGGCAGCAGAGACAGATTTAATCCCCATAAACATTCACACTTGAAAACAAAACTAACAGAAGTAAACAGTTCTAGAGTGTTAGTGCCTGTTATCACAGGACAGGAATCACCTACAGGATACTACTGTATTTTACTGCTCATATTTTTTACCCTAGTTTCATTTGGTTTTACGCGATTTCATGTATTATTTGTGTGTGTCTGTGTGTGTACAGTGTGTGTGTGTGAGTGCGAGAGATAGCGTGAGAGCGCGTGCGCGAGAGAGGGCTTACATGGTGATTTGTCCAAGGTTACTAAAACCTGGCTTACTACCTATAAAAAATATTTCAATTTAACTCATGGGTCTCAATCACAGATGACACGACAAATTATATACTCTGAAACGTTCATTTGAACATTTAAAAATATATACAAAAACACGAATACTAATGTTATCATGGTGTAAATTAATTCATATTATAATTACTTTTACATAGTATAGTTACTGGACTGACATGACCAAAAACTAGCTATTTCATTTAGCCTTTCTAAAATTCAACCCACATATAATTTGTAGTCAGAAAACATAAAACATATTACGATCTGTTCAATAGCCCATCTGTTTTAATTTAATTTGTATTTATCATTCATAAGACAACCTTTCAGTTTTGTAAATATTTTAGTTATAGTGTGTTAAGTCTTACTTTAGGTTAAACGTTTTTGAGAATTTGACCATCCAACTTAGATAAATATTATGTCATTGATAAAATCTGGATTAAGGATATTTTATTATATAATTATATATATATTTATTTTTTAGTTTCCCCCTGGGGGATTGCCACCTTATTGTGGTCAGGGGGTTTGCGTGCCTCAACACAATTCAGCAAATACAATACTGTTACTATACAGTAAGGCCAGGTAAAAACAGTGCTCGAACATGATGCCCCCCTCCCCCCACCCCGTGTTGTCTGGTCTAGAACGGCGCTGCCTCTAACCGTCTTTTGTCTTGTAAATGAGTATTCTCACTCACCTTCCAATCCCCCCAGCGCACACACTCTGTTTGTACTGTAAACTGTAACTGTGTTTGCTAGGGCACTTGGTTATACACAGTACTTTAATGTATGGAACACTTACTTAACTTACTGGGTTGGTTTAAACATCGCTTATTACCTTATTCAGCAAAATAAATTCATTATTAACGTATTGAAGTATTTTAGTTAAGGACAAAAACTGTGCTTGTGTTTAGAACTGCTGAACAGCCGAAAACACACACACACACCCATCCCCCCGCCAAAAACACACACGCACACACAGAGCAATTAACACCATGTCCTACTCAGGAGTGGAAGGTGAGAAACCGCAATGGAGAATACCAAGTTTTTCGTTGCTCTTTTGGAGTTCTTAAAACCCAAAACATTTATTTATACTGAGAAAAAATTATTATGGGTCACATAATTCAATTCAATTCAATTTCAATTCAATTTTATTTATATAGCGCTTTTAACAATGGTCATTGTCTCAAAGCAGCTTCACAAAAATTAAAGAAATTTAACAAAAAAAAAAAAAAATTATATATTATATTTATATATATATATATATATATATATATATATATATATATATATATATATATATATAGAGAGAGAGAGAGAGAGAGAATAATTATATAAAGTAATAAATAAATAAATACAATTATAATAGAAAATAAATAAATAAAAACAAATAATAATAATAATTATAGAAAAGAAAATAATTGGAAGTGTGGATGTGTGAGAAAAATGTGCAGATAATAATGAGACGAATGAATGAAATTTCTCTGATGAGCAAGCCAAGGGTGACGGCGACAGTGGCAAGGAAAAACTCCCTGAGATGGCATTAGGAAGAAACCTTGAGAGGAACCAGACTCAACAGGGAACCCATCCTCATTTGGGCGATAACAGATAGAAATTATATAACATCTTGTGTGTTGTGCAGGTGAAAATTCAATATGACAGAAATTATTTAAATTGTCATGAAGACCAGTTCAGCATAGGGACGAGTCAGTAGGTGTAGAGGGCAGATGAGGTCTGGATCACTGGAAGCACAGGAGCAGCATGTGTAGCTCCAACCATCATAAAGCTGAATCCAGTTGGAGCTGGTCCTTCTCTGGATGCCTCAGGAACCTCGCAGGGTCAGCCTTTGTCTACTGAAGCTGGCAAAATCTCCCGATGCCTCGGGATGGGTAGAGAAATACAGAACAGATGGGGAGAATTAGCGTAGTTGCCATTCGGTATAGGTGTACTGGAGTATGAGTACTGGGATGAGTTATGTGTATGCCAGATTAAAAAGATGCGTCTTGAGTCTACTTTTGAACTGAGAAACCGTGTCTGCTCCCCGAACACTGTCTGGAAGGCTATTCCAAAGCTTTGGAGCTAAATATGAAAAAGCCCTACCCCCTTTTGTAGATTTTGAAATTCTGGGAACTACCAGAAGTCCGGAGTTTTGTGATCTTAAGGCGCGTGGTGGATTGTAGCGTATCAGAAGACTGGTTAGGTATGTGGGAGCTAAACCATTTAAAGCCTTGTATGTAAGTAATACTATTTTGTAATTTATTCTAAACTGAACAGGTAGCCAGTGCAGGGATGATAATATTGGGGTTATATGATCATATTTTCTGGATCTAGTGAGAACCCTGGCAGCTGCATTTTGGATTAACTGAAGCTTGTTTATTGAGGATGCAGGACAACACAAATACATATAATCAAGTGTTTAACTGGTTTCATTTGTTTCTATGATCAATAATAATTATTATTATTATTTTCAGCCCAACTCTTTGACTATTTAAAACAAAGTCGTGTCCCATTTTTTGCCCATTGAAGTTGTTGGTTCAACTAAACAATTTTTAAATACCCAAACAATCCCCCAAAGTTAAAACACGCAAACATGACTTTATCAATTCAATTTATTCTTCCAAAACTAGTCAAAGTTAAAACAGTAATTTATATAAAACAGATGAATACATGTTGTCTTTTTGCTTAAAGTTCATTAAACTACCCGGATACACCAGCTGCTTATAAGTCTCTATCTATAGTCCTTTTACATTAAAATATTAAATTTTCAAATATCAAAACTATTAAACATGGAACAGTTCAAGTATTTGTTTCCCCCAAAGTACTGTATCAGACATTTTGCAGTTCTATGTTCAGAATATACAGTAGACCTGATCAAACATCATTCTAAAGCTGTCGGACTGTGACGTCATCCCTCCTACAGCTCCCTCAACAGCTTGTTCAGGCTCCTCCAGTCCTGTAGCTCCAAAAGTCCAGCCGTCAGCCGTCTGACCCCCCAATCCTCCACAGCGGGGCTCTGCTTAAAGACAACAGGAGAATTTAGTCAAGACAAAGATAAATAAACTTCACAGAACATATAGTTCTAATAAAAATAATATATATTAATAAACCTATTTACCGCAGAGTGTGTAAAATACTGTTTTGGGGATTCTGTAATGTAAATAAACTGCCTGTGCTAATGTTATCCAGTGAACAGTGTTAGTGTTAACACTAACACTGTTCACTGGTTAACCAGTGAACAGTGTTAACCAGTGAACAGTGTTAACCAGTGAACAGTGTTAGTGTTAACCAGTGACTGTCTGTATTATCGCCTGAATTAAATTAACCGAGAATTTACTTAATGCGCTTCTCATACAAATAAGTTAAGCGATATAACACTCGTATATGAGCATTAGTTCATCCCTGAAGCCAAACTATAACTTACTGAAGCCCCTCACACACACACACACCCCACACACCCCTCCCCCCTCCTCCTCCTAACTGATAAACACTTCAGTGTTGTTATTCAGCTCTTTAACTAAGCGCTCGCGCTACCGCGGAAAGTCCCGGACAAAGTGTATAAAATATAAACCGGGTTATGAGCGTTACTAGCTCCTGTACAGCTCCCCTCAGTCTGTGTCCCTCATCAACTGCATCACATTATATTACAGTCACAGAAATAACCTGCAGATTAACTCTTAACCAGAGAATAAATAACCGCTGAATTTATCCAGACAACACGCGGTGAGATTCTCTCAGTATTTACAGAGGACACAAACACTCTTCATCGGGTAGTGCAGCTCTTGTAATAGGGACATTAATAGTATTGTTGAAGCTTGAGCATGTTTTTGAGTTAAAGTGGAGTGACATTGTGCATGTGTGACACTGACAGTAAGCTGTAATATTAACTCCAGACTTGGTAAACAGAACATTAAGTTCTCTAAAGTCACATCTGACCGCTGCTGGTGCTGCCAGTGATATTTAAAACGGCCAATAAAAAACTAAACTGGGAAATAAACTGTAAACTACCCCAAACACATTTTATAAAATAAAACATCACTTACCACGAATAGTCCGTTAAGCCGCCATCTTCATCTCTGTAGTTTGGTAGCGTCAGTTCGGCGGGGGTGGAGGCGGGTTGTTAAAATCACGTGATTGCAACTCAGCGCAGCTGGCTTGTTTTAACGTGTTATTGAGAACGAAGCGCCATCTAGTGGTGGCACCAGGTAAATGAATAAATAGGGCTTGAATGGGCGTGTTTACTGTGAAATCTTGACACGCCTTTCGGCCAGAAAAGGGAGGGGGGATTACGGCGTGCAAAGGCCATTCACACGCCATTCACACTTCAGCCACACTGTCGCGGCTATTTGGCGTGGCTCCCACTGTATGAGCCTCGATTGTCACTCGTTCCCGAAATGATTCCGGCACGTAAGTTCGATTCGGAGGGCAACTCCTAGGCACGGGGTTGGACCGTGCCCACTGAGTTATCTCCGACTCGAGATCCCACATAACCGGCGCCATGACGAGTGACGATGGTAAAATTGGTTCCGGTTCTGTAATGGGTTCCGGCGACGGATAACAGCGGGAGAGCGCATCCGCTTTGATATTTTTAGAGCCGGGGCGATATGTGATAATAAACCGGAAACGCATGAAAAAGAGTGCCCAGCGGGCTTGACACGAGTTCAGTCTCCTTGCCTGTTGGAGGTACTCGAGGTTGCGGTGGTCAGTGAGTACCGTAAATGAATGTTTCGCCCCCTCCAGCCAGTGTCGCCACTCCTCTAACGCCGCTTTTACTGCGAGCAGCTCTCTGTCATAATAGATATCATAATTTCGCTCGGCCGGTGTTAATTTCCTAGAGAAGAAAGCGCAAGGGTAGAGTTTCTCGGGGTGGTCATGGCGTTGTTACAGCATGGCTCCTAACCCTACCTCGGATGCATCGACCTCAACTAAAAAGGGCTTGTCAGGGTTCGGTAATTTTAAGATAGGCGCCGTAGTAAAGGCGGTTTTGAGACGTATAAACGCCTCACGAGCTTCCACTGGGAACTCGCGCAGGTGTTTCGGCTTACCTTTCAGTAGTGAAGTGAGCGGTGCTGCCACCATGCTGAAGCCCCGAATGAATCGCCTATAAAAATTAGCAAACCCCAAGAACCTCTGTAGCTCCTTCACTGTCTTGGGTTCTGGCCATTGTTGCACCGCCGCGACCATGGCTTGCTCCATCTCGACCCCCAGTGGCCCTATGTGATAGCCGAGAAATGAAACCTCCCGCTGATGAAATGTGCATTTCTCCGCCTTCACATAGAGCCCGTGCTTGCGCAGACGATGAAGGACGGCTGTTACATGAAGGACGTGCTCCAAATATGACCGCGAATAAACCAGGATATCATCCAGATAAATTATGCCAAAGCGGTTGTACATATCCCGGAACACGTCATTCATGAACCCCTGAAACACCGCAGGTGCGTTTACCAATCCATATGCCATCACGTTATACTGGTAATGCCCAGATGTAGTGCTAAACGCAGTCTTCCACTCATCACCCTTGCGCACACGAACGAGGTTATATGCGCTGCGGAGGTCGAGTTTGGTGAAAAGGGAAGAGCCTCGGAGTTGGTCGATTGCGACCGGAACCAGGGGCAGCGGGTGCTTGTACTTTACTGTGATGGCATTGAGCCCCCTATAATCAATACAGGGCCGTAAGCCCCCCCCCTTTCTTCTCTATGAAAAAAAAACCTGCCGATCCGGGTGACGTGGACCGGCTGATGAGCCCCTGCTGGAGTGCCTCACCCACGTATTCCTCCATGGCTCTGGTCTCTACCAGTGACAGTGGATAAATGCGTGCGTAAGGAGGTGCTTTCCCCGGCAACAGTTCTATCGTGCAGTCCCACGGGCGATGAGGGGGTAGTCGTGCTGCTGCCCTAACACTAAATACGTCCTTGAGCTTGATGGTCTCATCCAGCGAGAGACCGGTGTCTCGGCACGCAAGCTCCAGCTGGATCTCTGGCTGTAATCCATCCCGGAACCGTGCGAGCAGGCTCCTCTCACACCAGCCACTCTCCGCAGCCATCACACGAAACTTAATGGCGTAATCCGCCACTGGGAGGCTCCCCTGTCTCAGTTTCATGAGGCGTTGTTCTCCGGCGCGCCCTTGGTCCGGATGTTCGAACACCGGCACACCGGGATGTTATGATACCGGCACGTGAGCTCTCCGCCGTCGCTCCATATGGCCGCGGCCCAATCCATGGCCGGACCTGTGAGCTGTTGGACGACAAAGCGTATGCGTTGGGTGTCCATCATGTCAGGGTAATCTGACAGGTAGAGCTCACAGGCCAGGATGAAGCGTTTACACCCTTCCAGATCACCTGCATACCTCTCCGGTGGGGCGGATCTCGGCAGTGAGGGCGTGGCGCGTCTCGGTGCTCCAGCTAATGAAGCCTCGGGGATGGCGAGATGCTTGACGCAGTGCGCCAGGTCGCTTACGGCACGCGCCAGGCCTTCGATCTCTTGCTGTTGCTTCTGGATGCACCTCATCGTGTGGTCCCTGGTCGGCAGCGGAATCCCTGCTGCGTCTGGAAGGGTTCGTCCATCTGTCATGGTGCACAGAGTTTAGACGCAGATGCAGGGTTATCAATGCCAAGTGTCTTTATTTTTTAAGTCCACCAACACACAGAAGATCCACTTTGATTACGAACACAAAATACCCAAAGGTGACCCTGATGACCAAAAACGGTTGGCGTGCCAGCACGCCTCAGTCCACTGTGGAGGCTTGACGTGAGCCGTCTCAGTCCTGAAAAACACACGAGAGAAAAGTCTTCTGCGAAAGGGCAGTTAGATCAAACACACGAAAGAGAGAGTCTGTAAAGAGGCAGTCGTGGGAACACGTATGGAACACTGGGTAGTCACAACGGTGGACGAACAGTGGGCTACGCGGTCGGCTGGTTTAAATAGACGCACACATAAGGAAGACACAGGTGATACTATTTAGTGATTATTGTGAATGACATACACACGCAGACACACTAGGGGGAGACACAATGGCAGCTCAGTAGTCTGGGGAACCGGATCTTCTTCCCTGAGGCCGTGCTGGCCCAGATGTTACAAGATCTAATATTTAACAGTCCTAGTGTAACGCTTGGATTGTATTATTAAACCGTTTGTTACAAAATTTACGGATTCGGGAATCTAAACAGGGGCTTGAAAACAACACTTCCGGTATTGCGCAACCGCAGCTGGACAAAACACGACGCGACACAAAACAATTATAATAAATTAAACCAAGTGTATTATACAAAAGGAATAAAGAAATAAACAAACACGGTGCACCACAAACCAATATATACAAATATAATAGAAATAGAAAAAGAGTGTGTGTGATGTATGCGGGTGTGTGTGGGGGTGTATGATTGTCCAGTGTCTGAAAAACGGCAAGAGGTATGAAGATGGTGAGTTGGAGAGATGGTTCGATCTCACCAGATGAGGATGGTAGGTCTGGGAGATCGAGAAACGGAAGGAGCTGGGTACTGAATGAAATTAACACAGGGTAATCCACAAACAGGCTCTCAGCTTTCAAAAACATGCAGCGCGCTGTCCTCATCTCTCCATGCCGGCTTCTACGACGGTTCCGGCTTTATGCCAGATCATGTGACCGACGTCACTTCCGGGTTCCCTTGCGTTGCGATCGCGCATGCGCGGGAACTTGCCCGGTGACCAAATCACTGTCAATAGGGGAACAGAAACCGCTAGGGCACACCTTCGGCCACAGGTGAGCAGCATTAGCTCTACAACCAATTCCCTGTGTATGAAAATGCCCCTTTTGTGTGGCTGTGCTACACTAGCTTCAGATCAGAGGTGCCGGCTGCGCATTCAGTGTGATCTGAGTTTGTGGTCTTTATGTTAATTAAATTATTAAAACAGACTTTCTGAGTCTTTCTACATTTTTGCTTAGATCAGGGAACAGACAAAGTCTCAATATGGTGAACCCTGAGTGATGACTCTATGCAGCTAGCAGACGGTTGGTTTAGCCTGTCTGTCTGCTCCCTGGCCTGGGCTCTGGATTGTCACTGATTAACTAGACCTCTACTGAGACTATGAGCTATACTACAGGAAATGAGAGCAGCACCTTCCCGAGTGGGATGGACACCGTCCCGCCCTAACAGGCCAGCTTTGCCCTCAAAGGCCTTCCAGTTGTCTATGAAGCCCACATTATTTTCGGAGCACCACCTGGACATCCAGCGGTCCAGCGACCATAACCTGCTGTAAGCTATGTCGCCACGTCTCATTGGGATGGGACCAGAGCATACTACTTCATCGGACATCGCCTTCGCTAATTTAAACACCTCTGTAAAGTTACTCTTACTAACCTCTGACTGACGAAGGCGTATATCATTAGCTCCAGCATGTACCACTATCTTAGAGAACCTGTGCTGTCCTAGAGCCCTAAGATTACCTGCTATGTCTGGTGCTCTGGCTCCCGGGATACACCTAACCACTGCCTCTGGTGCCCCTAAAGGTCTAGCTAATTTCACGTGTCTCAGTATAGAGTCTCCTATAACCAGAGCTCTTTCAGGTTTCTCAGCGGTGCAGCACTGAGGGGAGCAAACCTGTTGGACACGTGAAGCGCAGAGGAGGTGTGCTCCGGTGGGCTAGCCTTAGCGTTAGCTTTGGCTGAACGAGTATGCCGCCGAGTCGTCACCCACTCGCCCCGCTGTGAGGGCTCTAATGCCGGAGTCGGGGGCTGTTTATCTCTGCCTGTGGCACCCAGACTGTCCGCTACGGGAATAACGCTGCTCTCACACTGTCTAACACTCTCTAAAGTCTGGATGCGCTCCTCTAACGCTGATATCTTCTCCGTCAGAGTGCTAACTAACACACACCTATCACAAATAATATTATCGCTAATGACGGAGGAAGAATGTCTAAACATTCTGCACTCTACACACTGAACAAGCTGAATTTTATCCATTATAACGTACCTGAGTCAGAGTTTTTAGTTTTTAATTTGCCTAAAATCAATTCAATTAAATTAAATTCAATTCAGTTTCATTTGTATAGCGCTTTCAACAATTGACATTGTCTCAAAACAGATTTACACAAACAAAAGAATTATTTAAGTTTGTATGGAATATGAATGTGTATGAATCAAAATGTTCAGATATTCCCTGGCGAGCAAGCCCCGAGGGCCACAGTGGCAAGGAAAAACTCCCTGAGACGGTAATAGGAAGAAACCTTGAGAGGAACCAGACTCGACAGGGAACCCATCCTCATCTGGGTGAAACAGATAGCAGGAAATGATCTGCATTTATACAGTGTTAGGTTCAGCTATAATAGTTGATGTTAATTGATGTAATAATAGTTGATGTAAAATGGAGTCCAGTAGTTATTCGAGACTCAGATAGACTTGTAGAAAGTTCCAGTCCTGAACTATCGAATTGTCAAGTCCTCAGAGAAACAGCTGACCACACCAGTCGAGGCCAGAACCATCTTCTAAGTATAGAGAATCATCCCCAGACACCAGACGCATCCTAAAGAGACACACGGGGCATCCATGCGATGAGACCTCCAACCAGAAACCGGGCACCAGGATGGATCAGACAGGTCCGGAGGGCAGAGGGAGTCTGGATCACTGGCAGCTCAGGAACCACATGTGTAGCTCGACAGAGAGAGAGAGAGAAAGAGTGAAAGGGGGAGACAGGGGTAGAGAGGAAAGAGAAAGAGGGGGAGGAAGAGAAGACCTAAAATCAGCATTATATTAATTAGAAAGTTATTATTCTTCTCATCCAGTAGTGTTCCAAATATAATATATTTTCTTTCAAAAGCAGGCAGTGATTGTATCTTTGCCTCCAACCAATAAGACATATTTTCCCAAAAAATAGCAGAATACTCACAAGAAAAGAAAAGGTGATCAGTAGTCTCAATGTCAACTTTACAGAAAGTACAAGCATTTTGTTTAAATTAAACCACTGTCTTAAAAAAAAAAGATGATGGATAAATACCATGAAATATTTTGAAATGGGTTTCCTTTGCTTTAGGAGCCACTGGAAAGGCAATATATTGTGTTCATAGTATTTTAACAGTTGGTTTATCATAAGCTTGTAAAATATTGTTAAAATGTAACGATGTTGGATATATTATAAAATTTAAACAAGAGCGGATGATTTTGTTGGGAAGCGTTGCTTTGAGGTTATTTCCATTAAAAAGAAGTGATGGGAGATCACATGATCATCTGGGATGTTGGTAAAGCTGTTTTGTACAAGGTTTATAAAACTTTTTGGAATAGCTTTTAATACACGTTCGAATTGTTTACGTTCACCGTGCAAGTTGTGTTTTGAGCAGAAACCACTGAATGATTAACTGCTCCCGTCCTCATTCATCAAGTGATGAACTCACCAAACACCTTTTTTCAAGCCAATCAACAATGCACAAAGATTAAATAGAATAAATATATTGTTCCATATTGAGGTTTGGAGATGTTATGAAGTTATGATTGTATAATAATTTCCAATGTTGCAAAACCTGTTTGTGAAATGAAGATAATTTAACTGGTAGTCTAGAAACAGTGAAATCACATCTTAATAGAAAATTTAAATAAACCTCTAGGAACGGAAAACCAAAATTTCTTTTAATTTGTTACAAAATATTTTAGCCATTTAATTTTTAACATAGGCGGCACGGTGGTGTAGTGGTTAGCACTGTCGCCTTGCACCTCCAGGGTCCGGGTTCGATTCCCCGGCCAGGCTCGATTCCCGTCTCTGTGTGCATGGAGTTTGCATGTTCTCCCCGTGCTTGGTGGGTTTCCTCCGGGTACTCCGTTTTCCTAACCCACAGTCCAAAGATATGCAGGTTAGGCTAATTGCATTCCTAAATTGCCCGTAGTGTGTGATTGGGTGTGTGAGTGTGTGTATGTGTGTGTGCCCTGCGATGGATTGGCACCCTAGTGCCCAAAGTCTCCTGGGATAGGCTCCAGGTCCCCCGCGACCCTGAACACAGGATTAAGTGGTATAGAAGATGAATGAATGAATGAATTTTTAACATACCGTTTATACTTTCCTGATATAATGCACATATTTTTTCCATATAAAGTTAAAATTAATTTAGTTAATAGTCTTAATGGCTCTATTTGAAATAGAAAGGCAAGATGCAGAATAGATGCATCTAGACAGACTTTCCATTTTAGTTAAATAAACTCTACCAAAAATAGATAAATCTATCTGCATCCATAACTCAAGTCTATTCCTGCACTCATTCCATCTGTCCCAGACATTTTGCTTCTCCATCTTGACCTCATCTTTAGAAATGTGTATGCCTAAATATTTAACATTTGATTAAATTAGAATGTTATATACAGTTGTAAGATGACATTCGTGTATGGTAATAATTTCACATTTTTCAATATTAAGTTTTAAGCCTGAAAATTTGGAAAGTAATCAATTGCTTTAGGGATCTGATCAATGATTTTTAAAAATAGTGTTGTATCGTCAGCTAGCTGACTAATTACAATTTCTTGACCAAACACATTCAATTTCTGAATTTTTTAATTTTTGATAAGGAGGGCCAACATCTCGGTGGCCAAAATAAATAGTGAAGGTGTGATGGGGCAGCCTTGTTTAACTCCTCTTTTGATATCAAATCTGGGTGAAGTACCTGTTGGTAAGGCAACTGAGCTATTAGTGTTTGTGTAGAATAGCTTAATATCTTTATAAAAAAAGTCTGGCCAAACCCATATTTTTGCAAACATTTAAAAATAAAGGAGTGTTCTAACATATCAAAGGCTTTATAAAAATCTAAAAATAAAATAACCCCATCATCCTCAATTTCTTGATTATATTCTAACAAGTCCAAAACCAGCTGTATAGGTGATTGCTGAAAATGAAATAAAACTGAAGGACATTCACTCCAGAGTTGTAGAGGACAACCTTGTCTTTGGGAACATTGCAGCAATCAGCATAACATCCATTTCTCGGACTCTAGCTAAACACAGAGTCCGAATGAAACAACTATACAATGTTCCTTTTGAAAGGAACAGTGAGTGCATAAAATAACTCTGTCACCAATATATCCAGGTACAGTAAGGTTATGCAATACAGTCATTACTGTACTACGTATACACAGTGTGTTTTGCAGTAAACTACTCTATAAACCTACAACATAAACTGTACATTGTATAAAGCTACTCTGAGATGGTCAATTTTTTTTATTGAATTTCTGCAGCAAAAGAAACAAAATACACACATTTACTAAACCCAACAAAACAAAAATGTAGAAAGGCTTCAAATATAAGTGCAGACCTGACACATAAAATAATGCAGTTTCTGTAATTTCAGCGGTGATAGAGTTTTTTTTGTCAATGTGTTATGATTGACTAAATGTTCCTGTTGGAAGAGAACATGTGTTACTGTTTTGAATAATTATTTGATTTTAAAACATGTTTGCAGTGTTTTGTTAGACATAGAGTGTACCTGTGGTAGTTTATTATTGTATTTTGAAAATTAGTTTTGGGATTTAGTTTACAATGTGTGATTTTGAGCATGAAATTAACTGTTTTGCCAATTGTGTGTTTTAGGTGTGATGGTGCGTTAAGAGTTTAGGAAACTTGTTAAATGTTTTGAAAAAACTGTCATAGCAATTGTAAAAAATTGTAATTCAATTGAACAATGATCTGTAAGAGGAGCTGCCGATAAACTGGATATTGTGTGATAGTATAGAAAATGATAGGAAATTAACCAAAAATCAATTTGGGACTTGCTAGAGGCATCAGGTTTAAACCAAGAAAAGTGTCTTTGATAAGGGTTTGCTTCACGCCAGGGATCTATTAAACCCTGTTTATTACAAAAGTGTAGCAGTAATGAATTATAATGATGTACATCATATTTAGTTGGTGATCTATCTAGCCACTCATCATACACCATATTAAAGTCCCCACCCAGTATAACAAAATCAGTAGCATATTTTGTTTTCATTTCCTCTAATATTAATGAAATTTCTGAAATGAAAAATAAGTTTTGGGATACATTGTTATACCCACACATTTCCCAAAATAATGTAACAGTTATCTATTTTTTTAATACAAAACAACCAATGTCCATCTAAAGCAGATCTTGATTCAATAAGTTTCCCAGTTAAGTTGTTAAATAAAAAAGCAACACCTCCGGAATGCATTGTGCCATGAGCAAATAAAATTTGTTCACATTGAGCTTTTTTCTCTTTACAAAAACAAAAAAGGAGCTCTTCTTTTGGTATTATTTCTTAGAAAATAACGTTTAATGAAAGAAAAGAAATACAACTATTAAATTGAAACATTAAATAGGTATAACACTATAAACCAGCAAACAAGAAAAAGAGAAAGAAAATAATAATAATAAATAACCTATCCCTGGGGTACTCAATAGGCGGTCTCCAGTCCGCATTCGGACCCAAATGCGGTTAAATCTGGACCGACGCCAAAACAAACATGCTAATTTAATCATAATCCAAATGAGTTCTCAATGAAGTGCGCAACTGTGTTTCCGCGCGATATATCTTTGAGTCTTGGGTCGTGATGGGTCATTCATGAATGATTCGTTCTCTTTTTGTTAATTTTCTACTGGGCACGCATGCGCAAATTATCGCAAAAACTCCGTAGGTTATGTACAGGAAACAGAATTGAACGGTTCTCAACTAATCAAGTCCCGAGTTGATCGTTCCTTTGTCACGTGACTCCCATAGATGCTATGCAGTGCAGTAGATTCAAAAGAACGAACGACATAACGAAGGTGTAGATGCGCCAGGGGGAGCTCAGTGGTTAAGGCATTGGACTAAGGTTCGGAAGATCCCAGGTTCAAACCCCACAACCACCAAGTTGCCACTGTTGGGCCCTTGAGCAAGGCCCTTAACCCTCAACTGCTCAGATGTGTAATGAGATAAAAATGTAAGTCGCTCTGGATAAGAGCGTCTGCCAAATGCCTAGATGTGGACATATTATTTCATTAGTTTTGACGCGTAGCTTTGGTTTGATCATTTACTCACAAGAACTGAAGTCCGATGATGTCTTTGTCTTGGTATTTTATTTTCAGCATCAAAGATTCAACACTTTATACAGTCGTCTTGAGTAAATACACTGTGGTAAACACCTGTTGCTGTATCTTGTAAATTTCTGACTTTTACAACAACCTATGTTATATCTATCTCATTGCGTTCAGCTCACGCATCTAACAACACTTTTGTTGTATCTTACATTCTTAGCTTACGGTCAAAAGCTTGTGTTTCCGTAGCCTTCCGCATCTAAACTGACTTTTCTGTCATGCGACAGTCATACAAATACATGTCATAGTGGAATGACATCACAGACCAACTTACGATTGTCAAAATGGATGCATAACTAACAAATTTAAAGCTTATGGCTTATGGAATAAACGTAATGCTTAATTCTTAACTACTGAATAGAATAAGGTAGAATGAAATGAATTAACAACAAATAAAATACAATAAACACAACAACAAATTCTGCAGATCCATCTTACATAACAAATGTGATATGGCTCTTACATTCCAGCCCCTAATTGACAGGCAGGAAGACTGACAATTACAATTTTGTGTTTTTTTTTTTTTTTTTTGTGGCATTAAACATTCTTAACCTTCTACAACATTTAAATCTTTTAAGTGTGTAATATTTATCTCAGATGTTTATGTTTGCATATCAAATTTCATAGCATATTAGCACACATTTAACAGTCCATTTCACATATGAGGCACAGCTTGTCGATGGGTCTTTCCAGAGTGTTGGTCACATCTCACAAGTCCCCCTTTGTCGGGGAACACTTTCTTGATTCTTTCCATGACCCATGAATTTCTTGGAGACGACTCATCAATTATTAAAACTTTCTCTCCAATCGAAAGTTTTTTTTTGTTTTGAAACCATTTTTGCCGCCCCTGGAGCAAGGGCAAGTATTCACGTACCCATCGCTTCCAGAGCAGGTCTGATAGATGCTCGATCTGCTTCCCCCTGCGACGTGCATAGATGTCTTCCTTTTTGAAAAATCCAGGGGGCAGGTTTGGCTGTTTTTTCATCAGCAGCAGGTGGTTTGGTGTCAGAGGTTCCAGTTTGGGCGAGCAGCTGTTTCTTTTTACAGATACCTTTCATTTTTGCTGTGTGGGAATTCCCTGTTTGAGTTCTGCTGCTGCTTTACCCTTTTGCAACGTGAGAATTTCTTCCTTAAAATTTTGTCTTTGAGTGAACAATGATTTCGTTTTCTGCTCTTGTTAGGTCTTGAGCTGTTAGAGACTTGTGATTTTCTGTCTTTGGGTTATCTACTTGTGCACTAACCCTTTCTGTTTTTTGTTTGAGCATGTCTCTGATGCGAAGGATCCAGGCAACAGATCTTTTTAACTTGTGCCAGTCGGAGTAATAATTAATTAATTTACTCACTGTGATTTCTGCAATGCTCATAATGTTCACTAAAGCTGAGAGCTTAATCTCATCATTTTCTTTTATTGACGTCTCCTGAATATTTTCAGGCCATTTGCACTCTGCTTCTTTGAGAAAGGAGGGACCATGGATCCAGGTGACATTTTTCATGAACTTTTCACAGGATACCCCCCTGGAGGCAGAATCAGCTGAGTTTTTTGAGGTATTAACGTACCTCCATTGCTGTGACTTGGTTGACTCTCTTATAATGGCGATTCTGTTGGCCACAAAGGTTTTAAAACGAAGTGTTTCATTATCAATGTATCTCAAAACAGTTGTACTGTCAGTCCAAAACATCGAGTCTAGTAATTTCAATTCTAGTTGCTCTCTCAGCATTTTGTCATTTTTTACAGCGATCACTGCCGCCGTCAATTCCATTTGTGGAATTGTGGTTTGTTTCAGGGGTGCTACACGAGAGTTCCCCATCATGAATGCGCAATGTGTGAGTCCATCAGCATTTACTAACCTGAGGTATGAGACATCTCCGTATCCCATTTCACTCGCGTCGGAAAAGTGATGAAGTTGCGCTGTAACTGTAACTCCGAAGTCAGCTGGTTTCACGCACCTTGCTACGCTGAACTCGGACAGTTGGGGCAGCTCTTGCAGCCAGGTTTTCCATGCTTTAGCAAACTGCTCGAGAATGTCGTTGTCCCATGCGAGTTTTTCGTTACATAACTGTTACATTAGAGTTTTAGCTGGCAGTGTGACAGATGCGAGAAAACCTACGGGGTCGTATATTGAGCTAGTGATTGACAGGATTCCTCGTCTTGTCACAGGTCATTCCTTTAAATTAATCTTGAACTTGAACATGTCTGAATTAATGCACCACAGCACCCCCAGAGCTCTCTCAACCGGGAGTGCATCTTTACTCAAGTCTAAGTCTCTCATGTCTTTGATCCTTTCGCTCTCGGGAATGACAGTCAATAGGGCACGGCTATTGCCTTTTGAGTTGGATAGGTGAGAGTGTGCGCTGCTCGGGCGCGCGCTACTCGGACGCGCGCTGCTCGGACGCGCGCTGCCGGCTGCATTTCGGTTGTTGGGCATTGGAAAGGATGCTTTCTTAAGTGGGAAGCCGATGTAGAAGTGATTATCTGTGAACTGCAAGGAGTTATTAATGGAGTCTAAAAACTGATAGTCTTCCTGTGCCTTATCATCACAATTTCGTTCAGGAAAATCATGGTCATATTGCATATCAGCATTCGTTCTACACTTTCAATAGAGGTTCGGTTAACTGTAACGGTCACTGGTTTGTCGTGTTCTCAGAGAGGCTCGTGGTGTGAGCGAAGCTTCCACCTGTCGATCAGCTTGTGGGGCAGCTTTCAACTCATCCATGGATTCACGGTTCTCCATGGCGTTTTGGCAGGTTGTCAGGAACGAGGAGAGGGCACTTAACGCCCTTCCATCGTCTGGCTTTATTTTTGGCCACTTAGCTGCCATTTGCTTATATGCTGCTGCAATTCTTAGTTCGTTACCAAACCTGTCGTGCAGCAATTTCTTTGCTCTTGCATAGCCATCTGTCATGTTCATGCAGCTCGCCACAAGTTCTTTTGGTTCGCCTATGCTGAACAGTTCGAGATAGGACAGCTTTTCAACGTCGTTATCAGCTTTGGATTCAACGAAACGCTCAAAGGATATCATGAAGGATGGCATTCGATAATGTGCTGTATCGAAGCTCTGACATACCTGTTCATTGTCCAGGATGGGACATTCATTTTGGGTACTTGCTATTGTAGGTCTGGCACTGATGGGCTCGCTTAAACGGGCTGCCTCAAAACGTGACTCTCGAACGGGCTGCCACGAGGCATGTTTGTGTTCCGTGGGCACGCTGTACTCGTAAAGTTCATTGTGTTCTAAGTCTGTAGATTGAGCTCTACTCAGGTGCGCATTACTCAATTCGGTGAATGCGCTCTCCTTTGCAGGCTGCACTCGGCTGTTGCATTTTGAGTTGAATGAATAGAATAAGGTAGAATGAAATGAATTAACAACAAATAAAATACAATAAACACAACAACAAATTCTGCAGATCCATCTTACATAACAAATGTGATATGGCTCTTACAGAAGGTATAAGAGGTGAGCTGCTCGTGCTGTTTATTATAATATGTCCTTAATATCCTAATGGCCTGCTCAGAACTGGCCATTGATATAAGTTGATTTTGAAAACAGCAAATTTAACAGTGAGTGGACAGAAAAATATGCATTCGTGCTCCCCGTGGGAAGCAGAAAACCAATGTGCTTAATGTAGCAATCAAAGGTGGTCACATTCTCACCTTCTGGACAAAGATGGTTACTGCAGCAGGTGTTCCTGTTCTGCAGAAAATGGCCCTTCAAATTCTCACAATGTTTTCCTCAATGTACTGCTGTGAATCTGCTGTTTCAACTATGAGCACGGGGTGAAAAACACATATCACAGCTCCATCACCAATGAACATTTACATCAGTGCCTCCACCTGGTCCTCAAACCTTTTATGCCCAAGTTCAAACAACTGGTGGCACAAAGATGATGGCACCTTTCACAATAAAAGGACTACCATGTCATTTTTTGGGTATTGTTTGAAAATTTTGGGTTTTACTTTTTTTGTAGTTCTCTATTTGAAATTGGACTGTCATTTTTCCGGACCTCAGACTGAATAGAAATTTCTTAAGTGGACCTTTCAAATTTATATTTGAGTACCCCTGACCTATCCCAACAGAGATGAAATATCATCTCCAAAAGAAAATCTGACTCAAAAACCAAACAACAAAAGAATAATAATAATAATAATGTGCTGATGCTCTGGCAGATAATATTTTCTTTAGATCTCACTTCGTAAATCGTCATTTTAATTTTGCAGGAGTAATCACCCTTTGGTTTTATTTGCTGATGAAATTAGAAGTGTCAGATTGAACTAACCTCGGTGACCAGAAGACGTAGCTTTAGCGGTTAGCCCAATGTAGTGTGGATGGTGAACCCAAACGCGGGGAGAAGCGAGTGGATAGGATAACCACGCAATTTAGTCTAAGGACTCTCACAAAAGGGGAGCAAGGGAAAAACACAAATTTAACCCGCGTCCTAGAAATACACACTCAAGATCAGAAAGTAAAAACCCAAGAATGGTGAGTACTCACAGATTCGAAGGATGACAACCGTAACCGGCATGGGCCGAAACTCAATGACTGAGCGGTAAGCTATCATTTGTTTACCTCTTTTATACTTCCTGGTTTGGCGCCCGCCTTACTTCCGGGTCCTAGTGCCGGGTGCAGATTGAGTGTGCATGACAAGAAGACCATCAATGTATCCCAAAGGACCACGATAGCATGCCATCTTCCCGGCACTTCTGGCTTCTTGGATGAGCGGCCAAAGACCTGCACGAGCCCTCCGGTCATCGGCTGATAGATCTTCCGCAAACTGGATCCCTCGATCAATGAACAGCTGCGAATTTTTTGTGATCCTCCAAAATTCGTCTCTGTATCTTTGCATGGCAAACTAAGCAATGATCTGGTGGTGTCTTCCACTTTCCTTTTTCCCAATCCGGTAGACCGAGTCAACGACATCTTCCAGTTTCTGTGCCAAATGTGGGGCTATATTACCCAAAAGTTCAACCACCTCTTTAAGTGAGTTCTCATTTTCATGCTCTTTCAATCCTTAAATGCGCAGGTTCCATCTCCGCTTGTAATGCTCCAGTTCTGATGTTTTCAACTGTAACTCCTCACTGGATCTCACCAGAGATGCTGTTTGTTTTTCCAAAACAGCATATTTGTCCTTACACTCCTTAATATCTGCAGCATTTAACTCCACCTGTAGGAGCCAATTTAGTCTATCAATAATTTCAATTATAACAGTTTACTTTGTGTTAATTTGCATGTAATAACTTAAAGTGTAATTTCCTTTAGATTTTCCATATGTAAATATGTGTTTATTTGTACATATATTCAGTATTATTTCTGTTTTGGTATACAATTTCTGTTCCGTGTTTATCTGCTACGCACTTGTCATGTGAGAGTGAGGTAGTGCGGGCAGGAAACAAGGGAGAAACAATTTTCTTTTTGTTGAAACTTGTGTTTAAAAGTTTTAGGAAACACGAGTTTAGGTTTTTTTTTTTTACAAGTGAGAGTTTATAGGATACAGGAACCAAATGATGTTTGACATTGTGTGATTAAAATTGCATTTGTTTAACGAATTTGCGACTGGCTTCTGTGACGAGTAAGAATCCATTTTCCTGCTGCTCAAAGTTAATTCCGGACTTTGCGTCTACATTTAGTAAGAAAAGTAAAGAATTTTTTTTGTTGTTGTCCGAAAGGACCAACATTTTTGTTAACGGAATATTAAGGACTGATTCACGTATCATCGTTTTCTTGGATTACATTGGAATATCGCGGCTAAAATACACAGACGGTATTTGGATTACACGCTCTCTGTTCAGACTTGGGCTGCTCGGGGGAGTTTTATCCAGTTTCACGACGCACGGTGCCCACATTGAACTTAAATATGAGCCATATAGAACCAGAGGAAGCGAACGCGGCCTCCAAAAGAGTGCCGAAGATGACTGTTAAAGCGCAAGAGGGAGCGACTTAACCAGCTGACGGGAACTAGAAAAGCCAAGCTGGGACATTTACCAAGGCAAATGAGAGAAATTGAAAACTTGCTTATGGATGCTGGTAATGTTGACACTGTGAACGAACGCATTGAGGGTGAGTTGGCACGGACCAAGACATTAATAACGCAACCAGAGAGCTTATGTCTGAAGACGAGGCATATTCAGATCAGTTATACTGGTTTGAACCTAAGTCTCAAGCATTTATGCACATTGTAGACAAGGTCAAAGATTGGATCAAAAGAGTTAAACTCCAATCCAAGGAGGCGGAGACAGCGTCTCAATGGTTATTTCTTCTTCATAACTTCCCCTCTTTCCTGAAAAAATTGGCAGTCATGCGGCTTAAGGTGTGTCATCTACTGCTTCTTCTAGGGTGAGAATTGAAGCTGAAAGGGCAGAGTTGTTGGCACGAGCTAATGCCTTCAAACAGAAATAAAAGCTTGAGAGGGAGGAAGCTGAGCTCAAGGCGAAGAAGGAAGAGCTATAGCTCCAAACTGCTATTGCTGCAGCTGAAGCCAAACTTCATGTTCTGTCCATGTACAGTATGAACCAGCTAGTAGTATTTCGGGTGCTTCTGGTGGCGCGGCAAGGGCTGCCATAACTGCAGAAAATCTTAAAGCTACATCTGATAACTTGGTAAGTCCAAATACATACTGTAGAGCAGTGGTTCTCAAACTTTTTCTGTCATTCCCCACTTAAGGGGGTGAGCGAATTTTCAAGCCCCACTTGTCAACAAAATAATAACGAAATCGGCCAAGTTTACTGTTTATTGAAATATCAATTTCTAAACCAATAAGATCAAAAAACACCAAGTTAAATAGATAATATACACGTGCAATTGTTATAAAAGGCTTACGTTGTCACATATCTTTGCATAATTGACCCCATGTTTATTAGCTGCTCAGCAATCGTTTGTAGTTTTTTTTGCCAATTCTGTATGTAACTTTGAATGAAGCCATTTGTGCTTTGCTGTCCACTGATTCAGATGTTACCATGCGATTCTCCTGCTGTCTGTATTCTGCCAGCTTTCTTTGACAGAAGTCGAGTGGCTAATTAACGTGACTGGAGTATGTTGTCTCTAAGTGTCTTCCTAATTTGTTGGGTCTCATGTGGTCTGCTGCCAGTGGTATAAGACACAAAACACACACAGGTCTCTCTTCTGCCTCCACCATCACCACCATGAATCCAAGCTCAAGATAGGCTTCATTAGGGGTGGGCAATAAATCCAAAATCTTCTATCATGGTAGGAGCAATTTTCTACCTCGATAACGATATATAGTTGATTGTGTAAAGCTGTTTTGAGACAATGTCAATTGTTAAAAGCGCTATACAAATAAAATTGAATTGAATTGAATATATATCACAATATAGCAATTTGTATCTGAAAATGCATAAATAAAAATTCAAACACAAAGAATACATAATGTAATTTTATATAAACTGTGAATTGCTGGGGTTTGCCGCATTTTTTTACTTTGGCCATACTTTGGATGCTTGGATTTCAGATGGATAGAAAAGGTTTGATGTGTTTCCACCACTTGTTAAAACAGTGCACTTGCGTACCTTCTAAATCATGCTCGTCTCATTCGTATCACTTTTCTTATATCCAAACCAATTCCACACCACAGACGATGCACCTTTTTTCTTTATAATCTCCTCATTGTTGGTTTCGTCACATGTAAGCAAACTCACTGCTCCTGCACCGTCTTCTTCCATTGTCGAAGTGTATGTGAAGCCAAACACATCAAAAGTGGGACGAAACCGTGGCACCCGATTGAACCAAATATCTGCGCAAATACATCGCAGCGCGACTATCTGGATAGCGCAGAAATTATCTGGTTTATTCGCGCAGCCCAGTGGATCGCGCAGCGCCGCTCGAATTACAAACCTGCGCGACCCACTGTGTTTTTATTTAAAAACCATTTAAAATGTCAGGACTGTTTAATATTGTTTGCACCTTGCCATGCCTGATTTGTACGCGCGCATCCCAGCGGGGTAAAATGTACTTTGATGGTCGGCGCGGTTTATTTCTGTCAGAGTCAGCAGTGGTGCCCAGTGGGTCGCGCAGGTTTCAATTCAACTTTGTACTTGTACTTGTAATTCAATTGTACTTGTATTAATGATCCATTTATTTGTGTATGATTGTTTAGTTTTGAGTGTACGCTCTTCATTATCAATAAAGAAAAGCATGAATTAGAATAGGTACTTTCCTATTATTTTCCACTAATTTCCTCCCGTTCATTGCACCCCACCTGTCATGTATGTATTCCCCACTAGTGGGGCGCACCCCACACTTTGAGAACCACTGCTGTAGAGAATTAGCACATGATGCTGATGTATATCCAACAGTTAGCGATGGACAAGAGTATTTTACTAAATCACAGCCTCCAAGGGCAGGTGTCAGCGTTCCTGCACATGTAGATACAGAAAGTTTGTGTCATATCATGCAACGACAAAATGACATTGCTGAGATTTTCATAAAGCAGCAGTCTATATCCACTCTTCCACCTATGGATATTCCAGTGTTTAATGGACACCCGCTTGAATTTACATTCATTATGCGAGCCTTTGAACATGGAGTAGAGAATAAGACAACAAATAATAAGGACAGATTGTACTTCTTGGAGCAATTCACTCTGGGGCAACCAAAGGCAACCCCTTTTGAAAGGGGTTACAAAGAGGCAAAGAGACTACTCTACCAACATTTTGGCAATGACTACACAATTGCCACCGCCTATACAGAAAAGTCGTTGAAATGGCCTGCCTTAAAGCCAGAGGATAACAAAGGATTAACAGACTTTGCTCTATTCCTTACTGGATGTTGCAACACTGTAGACAGTGTGGAATATGTGGACAGTCCAAGCAACATGCATGCAATTATATCAAAGCTTCCTTTATATAAAGGTAGAGGTGGAGGGTATTTGCCTGTGAGCTTCAAGAAAGGACTGGCAAAAGAGCAAGGTTCTCCGAATTGGTCAGTTTTGTGGACAAACAGGCAAAGATTGTTTCGCATTCACTGTTTGGTAACATTCAGGATAACAAAATAGCAAAAGACAATTTCAAGTGTACACAAAACAAAAGTAACTTACAAATGAAAGAAAGGAAAAACACATTTGCAACAAGTGTGACACCTGTTCTAGAACTCAAAACCCAAATAGCAAAGAAAGAGATTGGAGCTAAAGTAAGCAATGGAACCCTCTGCTTATGCTGTAATAAAAGCAATGTATTGGACGCATGCAATGTTCTGAATCATAAGCCACACAAAAAACTTGACTTTCTGAAATCCAAAGAGTTGTGCTTTGGGTGCTTATTACCAGGTCACATGAGTAAAGGTTGTTTGCAAAGACTCACTTGTCAGAAATGCTCACTAAAGCATCCAACCATCCTACATATCCCAGAAAGGAAGCTAGTACTTCCTGGATCCCAAGATGGAGAAAGCTCCATGACTGTCACTGAGTCATGTACTCTAACCAGCGAAACTTGTGGCTGTACTGGGGCTGGTCATTTAGTGTGCTCATTGGCCATTGTACCAGTTAGAGTTAAGTCCAAAAGGGGCAATCATGAGGTTACAACCTATACCTTCTTAGATCCGGGAAGTTCTGCTACATTTTGCACAGAACAGCTAATGAAGGAACTAAGGCTAACTGGTAGGAAAACAAACATCCTGCTGCGTACTATGGGACAGGAAAGGTCTGTTAGTACACATGTTTTCACCAAACTGGAAATAAGTGGACTGAATGAGAACAATTTTGTAGATCTCCCTCACAAAGTGAGATTCCAGTTAAAAAAGAAAACATTCCGCAACAGAAGGATGTTAAAAAATGGAGGTACCTTAAAGAGGTGCATCTTCCTCAGATTGATGCAGGTATTGGCTTGCTAATAGGAAAAATGTACCAAAGGTTCTAGAGCCATGGAAAGTCATCAACAGCAGAGGAGATGGACCTTATGCTGTTAAGACCATCCTGGGCTGGATTGTAAACGGACCATGAGAGAGAGAACATCCAAACTAACGGAAACACAGGGTGGCCCCAGGTGAGGGCAAACAGGATTTCAGTTGTAAGTCTGGAGAACCTAATTCAGCAGCAAATGACTTGTGATTTTCCTGAGTGTAAGCAAACTGAAAAATTGAAAATGTCTGTAGAGGACAAGCAGTTTATGGAGTCAGTATCCTAGTTCATAGAGCTTGTTGATGGACATTACTGCATTTCCACAAGGACTATTTGTAGTTTCATGGAGGACATGTTAATAAAAGGTCATGCTGAAAAGGTTCCTGAAAGTGAAAATGAAGGAAACCCTGGTAGAATCTGGTACATCCCACATCATGGGGTGTACCACCCACAAAAACAGCTACTTACCAAGGAAAATCACTCAACTCTCAGCTATTACAAGGACCTAACTTGAGTAATTATCTTATTGGTGTGCTGATGAGATTCAGACATAAGCCAATAGTGTCATAGGTTCCATTGAGGAGGCGAACGCAGATGCAGACACACAAAAATAAGTGAGAAAGCAAAGAATAACACGTCAGTAAAGGGGTTGGTGACTTCCCAGGCTGGGTCTGCAGGCAGGGAAAAGAACAAACAAAACATAAACCGGCTTTCAGCAATGTGCTGCACTTGGCGGATCGAGAGTCCTTCCCCTTGACCTTGACCTTCTCGACTGTGCGAACCAAAAGCCCGATCCTGCAGACACCTTTCAGTCCTGGAGTAAACAAAGAGAACACATAAACATGTATGAGACACACTAGGACAACCGAGATAGTGCACAACAGTGAACAGATGAGGTGCAATGGGTTCGGCTGGAATAAATAGTGAGACACACGGGGTAGACACAGGTGAACTTGATCTGTAATCAAGTCATGTTGCGTGGGGGGAACAGTACACACGTAGACACACTAGGGGGAGATAAAGTGGTGGCTCAGTAATCCGGTGAGCCCGACCTTCCTCCCCAGGACCGAGGTGGTTCGGATGTGACAAATAGCACTTACAGCAGATTTCTTTGGTGACCTAACGGGGACACAGATCAGGAAGCGGAGACATACAGGATGACTGTTCACTTATTCGGTGCCACATCCTCCCCAAGTTGCGCAATCTATGCTCTACAAAGCTGTGCAAAAGACAACAGTCCACACTACAGAACAGAGGTAATTCAGACAGTCCTCAGGAATTTCTATGTGGATGACTTTTTGACATCTGTACTGTAGCTACTGAACAGCAGGGTATAGCTACGATGCATGAGTTAAGGGAGGTGTGTGCATCAAGAGGATTTAATTTGACCAAGTGGATGTCCAATAGTCGTCATGTACTTGCATCCATAAGTGAGGACAGCAAAGCAAAGACTGTGAAGGACTTGGACCTGGAGAAGGACAAGCTGCCATTGGAAAGAGCTCTAGGGGTTCATTGGTGTGTTGAGACAGATACCTTGCAATTCAAAGTAACACTGCAGGAAAGGCCTCTAGCAAGGAGAGGTATCTTGTCCATGGTCAGTTCCATTTATCATCCACTTGGAATACTTTCTCCAGTCATTCCTCCTGCAAAACAAATACTGCAAGAGCTTTGCAGAACAAATCACGAATGGGATGAAAGTATTCCAGAAACTCTCAGACAGCAGTGGAACCTGTGGTTGGCTAGTCTTCAGAACCTAAATGACTTTCAGGTCATGAGATGCATAAAGCCAATTAACTTTGGTGAAGTTACTTCAGCATAATTGCATCATTTTGCAGATGCCAGTGAGCTGGGTTATGGCACGGTATCATACTTACTTATGGAGAATCACAGAGGTAACCAACATTGTGCCTTTATTCTGGGTAAGGCAAGGGTTGCTACAGTAAAATCAGTTACTGTGCCACGTCTTGAACTCACTGCAGCTACAATGGCTGCTAGAATGGACAATATGCTGAAATATGAATTGGACTTGGGTCTATTTTGGACAGGCAGACAGTACTTCAGTCCTGAAGTATCTAAACAATGAAAGCACATGGTTCCGTACCTTTGTGGCCAACAGGGTAACTGCTATCAGAGAGCTCTCCAAGGTGTCACAATGGATGTATGTCCACAATCCTAAGAGTAGGTGGCAGGTTAAGCAGATCAGCTATGCCTGAGGAATCCAAACATCCTGCAATTTTGGCAAAAGACCACCATGTTTCAAATCTGATCTTAAGATCAATTCATGTAAATGTTGGCCACTGTGGTCGTAATCACATGTTGTCAAAGTTGTGAGAGAAATAATGGATTCCAAAAGCACAAACCGCCATCAGAAATGTTCTGTCTCAATGCACCATTTGCAAACGCCAACGCAGCATTACAGACAAACAAGTCATGGCTGACCTTCCCTGCGACAGCCTTTTGCCAGATGTAACAAATGTAGGCATTGATTATTTTGGCCCATTAGAAATAAAAAGAGGAAGGACATTGGTTAAGAGGTATGGGGTAATCTTTACTTGCCTGACAATAAGAGCTGTTCACATTGAGATTGATAGCTCTTTTGATAAAGACTCTTACATTCATGCGCTAATGAGATTCGTCTCTAGAAGAGGCCAAGTTCAAATAATCAGGTCTGACAATGGAACGAATATTGTTGGAGCAGAAATGGAGTTGCGAAAGGCCATACAAAGTTTGAATAATGACAAGATTGAGACAACATTGTTTACAAAAGGTGTGCAGTGGATTTTACAGTTAATATACATTCACATTATAAATTGTATGACTGAACATACCTAACTGCCATCTCTCCTCTTCTTCTCTTTCTCCCCCTCTTTCTCTTCCCTCTCTCCCCCTGTCTCTCCCTTTCACTCTTTCTCTCTCTCTGTCGACCTACACATGTCGTTCCTGAGCTGCCAGTGATCCAGACTCCCTCTGCCCTCCGGACCTGTCTGACCCATCCTGGTGCCTGGCTTCTGCTTGGAGATTTCGTCACATGGATGCCCCGTGTGACTGGTGCCCAGCTTCTGCTTGGAGACTTCGTCGCATGGATGCCCCGTGTGTCTCTTTGGGATGCGACTGGTGTTGGTAACTGTTTCTCTGCCTGAGTCTCCAATAACTACCTGGACTCCATATTAACATCATTTAGCATCAACTATTATAGCTGACCTGCCTTCCACCTAACACACTGTATAAATGCAGATCATTTCCTGCTTTTTGTTTCACCCAAATGAGGATGGGTTCCCTGTTGAGTCTGGTTCCTCTCAAGGTTTCTTCCTATCACCATCTCAGGGAGTTTTTCCTTGCCACTGTCGCCCTCGGCTTGCTCATCAGGGACAAACTGACCATTTTGATTCATACGCATTCACATTCCATACAAACTTAAATAATTATTTTGATCGTGTAAAGCTACTTTGAGGCAATGACAATTGCTAAAAGCGCTATACAAATAAAATTGAATTGAAATTGAATTGATTTTCAACGCCCTAGCTGCATCCCACCATGGCGGTGTTTGGGAACGGCAAATATGAACGATCAGAAAAATTCTTAACTCCACCATAAAACGTCGGAGTTTTATGAAGAAAGCCTTCAAACACTCTTATGTGAGGAGGAGGCAATATTCAATAGTCGTGTCTAATGACCCAACCAGAGGTGTCTAATGTGTAAAAATATTTTAATTAAATATATTTGTTCATGCAGAAATATTCAATTCAATTCAATTTTATTTATATAGCGCTTTTAAGATTCAAGATTCAAGATTCAAGATTCAAAGAACTTTATTAATCCCAAAGGGAAATTGCTTATGCTCGGTTACAGGTGCTCACAGTTGTTAACTAAGGAAGGTGGGAAAAAAAAAAAAAAAAAAAAAAAAAAAATGGGTAAGTATTAGTGTCCTGTTGTATACCAGTCAGTGAAAAAAATCCACATACATGTGTGTATGAGTTACAGCGAAGAGTTGTAAAGTTTTATGGCCGTTGGGAGAAAGGATTTCCTGTGACAATGTAACAATGGTCATTGTCTCAAAGCAGCTTCACAAAAATTAAATAAATTTAACAAAAGAAAAAAATGAAATAATAATAATAATAATAAATAAATAAATAAATAAATAAATAAATAAAATAAATAAAATAAATAAATAAATAAATAATAATAATAATAATAATAATAATAGAAAAGAAAATAATTGGAAGTGTGGATGTGTGAGAAAAATGTGCAGATAATAATAATGAGAATGAAATTCGTCATCGCGCATGCGCACATACCCGCGCTACCCACACACACATACGTGCATTACTTCTGCACGTAACACGAATGAATGAAATTTCTCTGATGAGCAAGCCAAGGGTGACGGCGACGGTGGCAAGGAAAAACTCCCTGAGATGGCATTAGGAAGAAACCTTGAGAGGAACCAGACTCAACAGGGAACCCATCCTCATGTGGGCGATAACAGATAGAAATGATATAACATCTTGTGTGTTGTGCAGGTGAAAATTCAATATGACAGAAATTATTTAAATTGACATGAAGACCAGTTCAGCATAGGGACGAGTCAGTAGGTGCAGAGGGCAGATGAGGTCTGGATCACTGGAAGCACAGGAGCAGCATGTGTAGCTCCAACCATCATAAAGCTGAATCCAGCTCGAGCTGGTCCTTCTCTGGATGCCTCAGGAACCTTGCAGGGTCGGCCTTTGTCTCCTGAAGCTGGCAGAATCTCCCGATGCCTCGGGATGGGTAGAGAAATACAGAACAGATGGGGAGAATTAGCGTAGTTGCCATTCGGTATAGGTGTACTGGAGTATGAGATTATGGGATGAGTTATGTGTATGCCAGATTAAAAAGATGCGTCTTGAGTCTACTTTTGAACTGAGAAACCGTGTCTGCTCCCCGAACACTGTCTGGAAGGCTATTCCAAAGCTTTGGAGCTAAATATGAAAAAGCCCTACCCCCTTTTGTAGATTTTGAAGTTCTGGGAACTACCAGAAGTCCGGAGCTTTGTGATCTTAAGGCGCGTGGTGGATTGTAGCGCATCAGAAGACTGGTTAGGTATGTGGGCGCTAAACCATTTAAGGCCTTGTATGTAAGTAATACTATTTTGTAATTTATTCTAAACTGAACAGGTAGCCAGTGCAGGGATGATAATATTGGGGTTATATGATCATATTTTCTGGATCTAGTGAGAACCCTGGCAGCTGCATTTTGGATTAACTGAAGCTTGTTTATTGAGGATGCAGGACAACCACCTAGTAATGCTGTCATGCACACTCAATCTGCGCCCGGCACTAGGACCCGGAAGTAAGGCGAGCGCAAAACCAGGAAGTATAAAAGAGGTAAACAAACGATGGCTTATCGCTCAGTCATTGAGTTTCGGCCCATGTCGGTTTCGGCTGTCCGTCTGCTAACTGTGAGTACTCATTATCTTTGGTTTGGTTTCCTGACATTGTGTGTGTATCTATAGGACGCGGGTTAAATTTGTGTTTTTCCCTTGCTCCCTTTTTGTGAGAGTCCTTATACTAAATCGCGTGGTTATCCTGCCTACTCGCTTACATCCGCGTTTGGGTTTACCATCCACGCTACATTGGGCTAACCGCTAAAGCTACGTCTTCTGGTCACCAAGGTTAGTTCATCCTGACAGAATGACTGAGCCCTCCGCGGTGAACCCAGCGGATCATGCGCACCTCTGCGACGTGGTAGATCGGCACGCCGCGCTTATCGACAAGTTAACCGGAGAGATCGCTAATCTGCGCCGGGGCCTCCAAGACGTCGCGGCCTTGCGCCGCGAGGTGGCGGAGCTCCGGCGGGAGAACGCAGATCTCCGCGCGGCTGTGGATGGCGTGGCTGGTCGGCCTCCCGTCGCGGCGGCCACGGCGCCGCACCAGCCCCCCCCCCTCCTTCTGACGTATTCCTTGCACTTCCAGATAAATGGGATGGCACCGACGGACGATGCAGTGTGTTCTTGACTTCACTAAATCTGGTTTTTGAGTTCAATTCAACCAAGTACTCCACCGATCGGCTACACATTGCTCTCCTCGTATCATTGCTATCCGGGCAGGCAGCTGAGTGGGCCACGGCAGTGCTTCGATCAGACTCTGACACCGCCCATTCCTACACTGAATTCACCCGTCAACTCAAATTGACTTTTGAACACCCTGCGGGCGAGGTGGAGACCGACACCAAGCTTTACCATCTGCGACAGGGAGGATCGTCCGTGAGCCGCTACACCGCGGAATTCCGCACCCTCGCGGTACAGACATCATGTGGAGATACCGCGCTCCGGACGTCCTACTACGAGGGACTGGCTTCCCGTATCAAGGACGAACTAGCCGGACGAGAGCTCCCAGCCACCTTGGAGGGATTAATTCAGCTCGCCCTCCGCATTGATCAGCGCCTCCTCGCTCGTCCGAAGCCAGCCCCGAGGACCCTGCCACATACTTCCATCTATGCCCACACTCCATCTCGACCTCCAACCACCTTCACTCCTGCCACCGCTGAAAATGTCGGATCTCCACCTCCTGCCGTGGTTAACACCGGAGCCGGGGAACCCATGCAATTAGGGCGCGCCTCCCTGACCGTGATGGAACGAGAACGCCGGTTTCGAGAGGGTTTGTGTGCCTATTGTGGGTCGGCGGCCCACCACCGAGCAATCTGTCCACTGCGCCCGGGAAACGCGCAGCCCCGGTGAACCGGAGGAGAGACTCACCGGGCACCATCCACCTCTCCACCACTACCAACGCCACCACATCTCGCCTCACGGTTCAGGTAACCCTCCAATTTGGCCACAAACGGGTCCTAAGTACTGCGTTCATCGATTCGGGTGCCGCAGGTAACTTTGTTGACTCTACTTATGCCAAAGAAATGGGGGTGAAGATTGAGGCGTTATCCCAGCCTCTTCACATTACATCAGTCGACGGTCGGCCCCTCTCCACCAGCCCCATCACTCACCAGACCCAACTCCTCACCTTCATCATCGACCAGCTGGACCAGGAACAGCTGCAGTTCTACCTCACTCCCATCTCGTCTCCTCCCATCATCCTCGGCTACCCCTGGCTGCTACAGCATGACCCTCTCATCTCCTGGGCACAAAACCGGATCCTCCAGTGGGGGCCGACCTGCACCGAACTCTGCCTACGGGCACAGGCTGGGACATGCTCCAAGGAGTCCGAGGCCCCGGAAGTCGACACCGATGCCATTCCACCGGAATATAGAGACCTGGCTGAAGCCTTCTGCAAGAGAAGAGCCACCCACCTACCACCACATCGCCCATACGACCTGGCGATAGAACTTCAGCCAGGTTCCATTTCCCCCCGCGGCCACCTTTACTCCCTGTCGGCCACCGAGACACAAGCTATGGAGGAATACGTCGCCAATGCTCTACGGCACGGCACCATCCGGCCTTCCTCCTCGCCAGCAGCCGCGGGGTTCTTCTTCGTTAAGACGAAAGGGGGCGAACTTCGCCCGTGTGTCGATTATCGGGGGCTAAACAAGATCACCATTAAAAACCGACACCCGCTCACCAACTCAGCCCTGGACGCCCTCTCTGGTGCCACTGTATTCACGAAGTTGGACCTCCGGAGCGCCTACAACCTAGTGCGCATCAGAGAGGGTGATGAGTGGAAAACGGCATTCATCACACCCACTGGACACTACGAGAACCTGGTCATTCCCTTTGGACTCTGCAATGCACCCTCGGCCTTCCAGTAGTTTATCAACGACGTCCTCAGGGATATGCTGGGCCGATGGGTGTTCGTCTACTTAGACGACATCCTCATTTACTCCCATAACCTCAAGGAGCACATCCAACATGTTCGGGCCGTCCTAAAGAGATTGCTCGCTCACCAACTGTACTGCAAGCTGGAAAAATGTGCCTTTCACAAGCACTCCACCATGTTCCTGGGTTTTGTCATCTCGCCCCAGTGTGTGGCCATGGACCCACAGAAGCTCGAAGCTGTAAGTCACTGGCCCCTACCCAGGACACTCAAACAGCTTCAACGGTTTCTTGGGTTTGCGAATTTCTATCGTCGCTTCATCCGGGGCTACAGTACAGTTGCAGCACCACTAACCACATTGACCAGGCCCTCGCACCATCCTTTTCGACTCACCCCCGCCGCCAACTCCGCCTTCCAAGAGCTGTGTCATCGCTTCACCACCGCCCCCATCCTTCTCCACCCCGATGCCAACAAACCTTTCCTTGTGGAGGTGGACGCGTCGGATGTGGGCGCCGGCGCCATTCTCTCCCAGCGAGGTCCAGACCAGAAACTGCATCCTTGTGGTTTCTTCTCCAAGAAATTTAATCCCACTCAGCAGCGATACGGAGTAGGGGACCGCGAACTGCTGGGCATAAAGTGGGCCTTGGAGGAATGGCATCACTGGCTCCAGGGCGCCAGTGAGCCGTTCATCGTCTGGACCGACCACCAGAACCTCATCACCATCAGGAACCTAAAGCAGCTCAACCCACGACAGGCACGATGGGCCTTGTTCTTTGAACAATATGACTTCCATCTGTCCTACCGCCCGGGGTCCAAGAATACCAAGGCCGACGCACTGTCAAGACAACACGACGAGGACCTTCCCCGGGCGGAACCCGTGCCTGTCATCACCTCTTCCCGGATCATCGCACCCCTTCAATGGGATTTGGAGACGAGTGTCCGCCAGGCACAGGCTGCGGAGACCGAACCGGCAGGCGTGCCGCCTGGACGACTTTTTGTACCCCAGGACTTAAGGCTGGACGTTCTCCAATGGGGGCACTCTTCTACCGTCGCCGGACACCAGGGAGTTCGAAGAACCCTGTCCTTCATTGAACGGGCGTTCTGGTGGCCCGCCATGAGAAAGGAGGTCACAGAGTTCGTTCAGGCGTGCCCGGTGTGTGCCAGGGCCAAGGATACGAACCAACCATCTCCTGGAGAGCTCCAACCCCTTCCAGTTCCTCGACGGCCCTGGACGCACATTGCCCTGGATTTCATCACGGGCCTGCCGGTTTCCGATGAAAAGAACACCATCCTCACCATTGTTGATCGGTTCTCCAAGGCTGTGCACTTGGTGGCCCTCACCGGACTCCCATCAGCTAAAACCACTGCTGAGCTGATAATGGAACACGTAGTCCGCCTGCATGGGTTCCCCAAGGACATCGTCTCGGACAGAGGGCCCCAGTTCACCGCCCGGTTCTGGAAGGCCTTCTGCCGTCTGATCAACTCCACCAGCAGTCTGTCATCTGGTTACCATCCCCAGACTAATGGTCAGACGGAACGGACCAACCAACAACTGGAGCGCTACCTAAGATGTTGTCAGTGCGCATGCGCGAGCGTGCAGCAGCTTGGTGCAGTTGCTCTCGGAATTCTCGTGTGTTTTTTACTTTTTATTATACTTTTTTTCACTGACTGGTATACAACAGGACACTAATACTTACCCATTTTTTTTTTTTTGTATTATTATTTATTACCTTTATTACCTTCCTTAGTTAACAACTGTGAGCACCTGTAACCGAGCATAAGCAATTTCCCTTTGGGATTAATAAAGTTCTTTGAATCTTGAATCTTGAATCTTGAATGTTTTGTTGCTGATCGCCAGCGCTCCTGGGCCCGCTACCTCACATGGGCTGAACTGTCTCATAATCTTCATGTGTCCTTTGCCACCAACTTAAGCCCATTTGAGGTGTGCTACGGTTTCCAACCTCCGATGTTCGCCCATCAAGAACCGGAGGGTGATGTACCGTCGGCCCAACAGTTGGTCCGTAGGTGTCGACGGGTCTGGAATCAAGCCAACCTCGCTATCCAGAAAGCCAATAAACGTTACATCACTCAGCACCGCCGTCGACACCCTCCGGGACGCATGTACCACGTAGGTGACAAGGTATGGCTATCTACACGGAACCTACATCTGCACACAGAATCCCGGAAACTTTCACCTCGCTTCATCGGACCATACCGCATCACAATTCGAATAAACCCTGTCACCTACCGGCTCCAGCTGCCTGCGGCGCTCCGGATTCACCCCATATTCCACACATCCCAACTCAAACCCTTCATCACCTCCCCGATAATTCCACCCACCCCCCCTGCTCCTCCTCCCCAGATCATTGACGGCGGTCTCGCCTACACCGTGCGTCGGATCCTCGACTCGCGCCCTCGGGGCAGAGGTACCCAGTACCTGGTCGATTGGGAGGGCTACGGCCCCGAGGAGCGGTCTTGGATTCCGGCCCGGTTTATCCTCGACCCCGAACTAATTCGAGACTACCGTCGTCGGGTATCCTCCACCCCAGGACCGTCAGGAGCCGGTCCTGGACAGGGGGGTACTGTCATGCACACTCAATCTGCGCCCGGCACTAGGACCCAGAAGTAAGGCGGGCGCAAAACCAGGAAGTATAAAAGAGGTAAACAAACGATGGCTTATCGCTCAGTCATTGAGTTTCGGCCCATGTCGGTTTCGGCTGTCCGTCTGCTAACTGTGAGTACTCATTATCTTTGGTTTGGTTTCCTGACATTGTGTGTGTATCTATAGGACGCGGGTTAAATTTGTGTTTTTCCCTTGCTCCCTTTTTGTGAGAGTCCTTATACTAAATCGCGTGGTTATCCTGCCTACTCGCTTACACCCGCGTTTGGGTTTACCATCCACGCTACATTGGGCTAACCGCTAAAGCTACGTCTTCTGGTCACCAAGGTTAGTTCATCCTGACAAATGCATTACAATAGTCCAGTCTGGAGGTCATGAATGCATGAACTAGTTTTTCTGCATCAGATACGGATAAGATGTTCCTAAGTTTAGCAATATTTCGAAGATGGAAAAAGGCTTTTTTTGTGATATTTGAAATGTGATTTTCAAAAGACAAGTTACTGTCTAATATTACGCCCAGGTCTTTTACTGCTGAGCTGGTAGTAACAGTACATCCTTCTAAGCGCAGGCTGAATTGTTTAAGCTGTTGTGTGCTGGGTTTTGGGCCAATAAGTAATATCTCTGTCTTATCTGAATTTAATAAAAGAAAGTTATTGGTCATCCAATCTTTTATGTCCTGGACACACTCAGTTAATCTAGACAACTTAGGTATTTCGTCTGGTTTAGTTGAGATATATAATTGGGTATCATCAGCATAACAATGGAAACTAATCCCATGTCTTCTAATGATGTTACCCAAGGGAAGCATGTATATTGAGAACAACAGAGGTCCTAAAACTGACCCTTGTGGGACCCCATATTTCACTGGCATTACACCAGACGGTTCTCCATTTAGATCTACAAAATGGTAGCGATCAGACAGGTAAGATCGAGATCATTTTAATGCCTGTCCCTGAATACCTATATAATTTTGTAAGCGAT
This sequence comes from Channallabes apus, assembly GCA_030522415.1. Lineage (NCBI taxonomy): Eukaryota > Metazoa > Chordata > Actinopteri > Siluriformes > Clariidae > Channallabes > Channallabes apus. The sequence continues at coordinate 2,336,863 of CM060105.1, read as the reverse complement.
CTATGAGAATATTATGATCTATAGTGTCGAATGCAGCACTAAGATCGAGCAGGACTAGCAGTGAGATGCAGCCTTGGTCTGAAGCTAAAAACAAGTCGTTTGTAATCTTAACTAGTGCAGTTTCTGTGCTATGATGGGGCCTGAAACCTGACTGAAATTCTTCAAGGATGTTGTTATCCTGCAAGAATGTGCAAATTTGAGCTGATACTACTTTTCTAGTATTTTTGATATGACCGGAAGGTTTGAAATCGGTCTGTAATTTGTGATTTCATTCGCATCCAAATTAGATTTTTTAAGAAGCGGCTTAATAACTGCTAACTTGAAAGGTTTAGGGACGTGACCTAGATGTAATGAAGAATTAATAATGTTTAGAAGTGGCTCTCCAACCGTAAGCATCACTTCTTTTAAAAATCTGGTTGGGATTGGGTCTAACAGGCACGTTGTTGATTTAGCCGAGGTGATTAGTTTATACAGCTCTTCCTGTCCTATACCTGTAAAGCACTGAAAATCTAAATGTGAAGCTATAGGCTGAACTGGATCGTGAGATACTATTAGAGGCTGAACCTCCATTATTTTCTTCCTGATATTATTGATTTTTTCATTAAAGAAGTCCATAAAGTCTTCACTTCTAAACTGTGATGGGATACTCTCTGCAGGCATCTTAGGTTTTGTTAGGTGAGCCACTGTACTAAATAAGAACCTGGGATTGTTTTGGTTACTTGCTATCAGTTGGCTAAGATGCTCAGTCCTAGCAGTTTTTAGAGCCTGTCTATAGCTGCACATACTGTCTTTATACGCAATTCGAAAAACTTCTAATTTAGTTTTCCTCCATTTTCGCTCGAGGTTACGGGTTGCTCTCTTTAGGGCGGGAGTATGACTGTTGTCCCACGGTGCAAGTGTTTTATCTCTGACTTTTTTTAATCTGATGGGATCAACAGTGTCTAATGTACTGGTAAAAATAGTGCCCATGATGCTAGTCACTTCATCTAGATCATCTGCATTTAGGGGTCTAATAAGAAATTGGGACAGATCCGGCAGATTACTTGTGAATCTGTCTTTAGTAGTGGGATTCATATTTCTAACAGATTGATAATGTGGGGAGACACAGCTAATCTGTTCTACGGGTAGAGTATATGTCAGGAGGTGATGATCTGTGATATCATCACTTTGAGGTATGATCTCTATATTAGAGACATCTATACCATGGGATATAATTAAATCTAGCGTATGATTAAAGCGGTGAGTTGCTCCAATTATATTTTGTTTAACCCCAAAGGAATTTAGTAAATCCATAAATGTGAGTGCTAAAGCGTCGTTAGCATCATCTACATGAATGTTAAATATAGCTGAAAACTATTAATTTTATCTTATGGATGTGAGGTGAAGTGAACAGAGTTGAGCCAAGGACAATGTCATGTCATAGTAGCAAAGACATCATGTGATGTTCAGTATACAGTATGCTCCCAACGAACCTTAGACTAGCAGCCATCTTAGAGATGAGATGCACATAATGTCATAGTAAACCTAGACATGACATAAGATCAGCAGATATGACATAGCCCCAGGTATGATGTAATCTCAGACATGGGGTGATCTTAACTGTGATTTAAAAGGTATTGGATACACAAGCAACATGTCAATTTAAATAACCAAAAGAAACACACACACAGCTTTATGAATAAGTTTAATAAAGAAATAGACACAAAATAGTATGTGTATCTACATAGTGAATATTATACAATACAAAGTATTAGGACCAACATAAAAAGTATAAAAAACACACGGGGCCTGGGTATGGAGCGATATCGCGGACAATATTCAAATGCAATTGCAAATTGCATTTGCAATTGCGTTTCCCATATGTGGACGCACAAAGTGTGCCATAATTCAAATGCAATTGCAAACTTTGCATTACCGTTTGCTGTTTCGCCTTTGTGAACGCACACTGACTGCCAAATTTCAAATGATAAAACAAAGTCCATTTGCATTTGTATTTCCCAGGTCTTACACGTCATGAACCTGTCATATTTAAACAGCAAAATCAATCACCACGTTTGCTTTTTCACTTTCTCTGCGCCACGCGTCAAGCCGGCCAAAATTCAAACGCAATCGCTAATCCATTTGCAATTGCATTTCCAACACGTTACACAGAAACCTGTCAATCAGCGTCAGGGGCGGGTCTATACTGTGGGGCGGGATTGTATAGGGAGTGACGTCACTCGCAGTCGCCGACCAAGAGGGGGATATTTGAGCACTGGAGGTGAACCGCGGTAAGGTGTTATGTGCTAAAATGCCCCCCTGCCACTGATTGCACCCCCACAAAATCTCTGTCAAATATATTAGGACATCACAATCAAAAATTCATATTATTATTATCAAATATATTATACGAGTATTATCAAATATATTATTACTATTATAATTAACCCTAGGCACATGACATATTAATACACGGAAATTAAGACACATAATACAAATTCTCATATAATGTTTATTTTGTGGCACATTTATTTTGCAGGGGTTTGTCATGTAATACAAAAATGTTTACACTAAACAAATATTGTTCATGATGAAAAATTACACGAAGCGATTTTTATTATGAATAAGAAATATAAAAATATACATGTATATGAAAAAAATATATAATTAATATATTTTTCCCCTATACTACATGTGTTTTTTTATATAGCTTATTTTATAATCAATCATCACCTAATCAATCATAAACCTATTAATTTGTGTTGTAATATAATATTTGATAGAGGTTATGTTGGGGGGGGGGCAATCGGTGGCAGGGAGGCATTTTAGTGCATAACATTACAAAAAAAAATTAATAGCTTTTTCATTATGTGGATTACACGTGTAAAACCAGTTGTACTATAATCCACTCTATCACTGCTAATAACTACAACATTTTTCTCATTAAGTTTGATTTCATTTTTCTTTTCTTTTTGCTAAACATTTATAAAAAAAATTACAACTGAATTAATATCAAACTGAATATTGCAATGGGAAGGGTTGTAGTTATGAGCAAGGATAGAGTGTATTATAATACAGTTGGTTTTACATTTGAAATTTCTATAGGAAAAAAATTATTGGATTTTGTTGATTTAATTGTCTTTTTTTATCTCTACAATTATTATTTTAATAATAAAAAACACCCCGACTCTCATTTAACAAATTCTGTTTTATTGCCACAAGAATTGTCTGTGTAATCATTTATTTGAAAATGTACATAAAAATAATTATAAATCAATTAAACAAACTAAAATAAATAAACAAATAATCCATACTGTAGCCTAACAGTGTAATATGTTTGATGTCCTGTGAGGTATTTCTCTGTAATCTTGTGTATTCTTCTGTAAATAAACGATTGGGTCTTGGTCATGCACTTTTTAGACGGTCCCTTAGTGACTCCATCGGTATAAAGCAGCGGTACGCAGCGTTTCTGAAAGATTTAGCTCCAGCAGGCTGTAACAGGAGAAGATCTAAAAATATATTTATGTGTAAAAACTTCTCTGTCCACTCCAGAGCAAGAAAATATGCGATTTGTCATTTTTGTGTCTTTATTTCTTGATAAACAAATGAGATAATCTTGGTTCACCTCCATTGCCCTCTTGGTCGGCGACTGCGAATGACGTCACTCCCCATACAATCCCGCCCCACAGTATAGACCCGCCCCTGACGCTGATTGACAGGTTTCTGTGTAACGTGTTGGAAATGCAATTGCAAATGGATTAGCGATTGCGTTTGAATTTTGGCCGGCTTGACGCGCGGCGCAGAGAAAGTGAAAAAGCAAACGTGGTGATTGATTTTGATATTTAAATATGACAGGTTCATGACGTGTAAGACCTGGGAAATACAAATGCAAATGGACTTTGTTTTTTCATTTGAAATGTGGCAGTCAGTGTGCGCTCGCGAAGGCGAAACAGCAAACGGTAATGCAAAGTTTGCAATTGCATTTGAATTATGGCGCAGTTTGTGCGTCCACATATGGGAAACGCAATTGCATTTGAATATTGTCCGCGATATCGCTCCATACCTGGGTAAGCATCAGTAGCAAAATAAAATGCATATGAAAGTCAATTAGCAAAACCCCCTGTGAGGAAGGACAACACCAATTTAAAAATCAATGAAAGGAAATAGAAACAGAAATGCCGCGATTTGCATTTTGCACAGGTGCGGAAGGAAAATCTGTTTGGACACTTTAACATCGGTCTGGGTGCCAACACTTACATGACAAACAGGTTTTAGGACCGGCGGAGCTGGGGTAGTACTCTGGTCATACGGGCCTAAAAGAAAATGGATAAGGGCTATCCGCACGCGGCCTCTTAGAAGGACCCGGTTTGAGGTCAACATTCTTGGAAAAAGTGAGCCCTGTCTCCTCTAGGAACTGCAGTAATGATGCAGATGGCTCGGGCTCATCCTCAGTAAAACTCACCGAGGCCCGGTCCATGACAGGTTCAGTAGGAGTGTAGTCAGTAGGACTGTGAGCCGAACTGTTCTGGCTGTCCGAGTCGTCCAAAGCGACGTGGTGATCATTCATGCAAATGCGATTAGCTATAAGAATAAAAATAAAATACGTGAATACAATAAAATTCACAACCTTAGACAAATAATTAACATAATATGTAGAAGATGCTTACCCATGGCCTGTCTCTTGAAAACTGTAGAGTAAAGCGGAAGCACCAAGAATTTATAGCCGACATAAGCGCAACCCCAATATTTTTTAAGTTGAACAAAAAAAGTGAAAAGATAATGGAAACTAATTTGTAAGGAAAATAAGTCATATTGGAAGGAAAATTTTATAAGAGATGGAGTCAGATGACGAGGTATATGACGTAGAAAAACTATAGAATTTTAATGGTTGAAAAATTTGATAAGAAACCAAAAAAATAAAGGGAGGGGGAGATGAGTGTCCCGCCCCTTGAAAACTGTATAAAAGAAGGCACCTATGTCACAGTAGATCAGTCTGTTCTTGGCGATGCTCTGATTCACATCCTAGGCATTTTCAAGACTGGCTCACTTTGTTTTATTGTTGCAATAAAACTTTATCCTTACTTCATCTAGATCTGCACGGAGCCCAGAGTCTTTCTTTGATTACTTTTATTAAAGTTACAGTATTTGTTTAATGTTTTAAATTAGGTCAACTTCGGTGTGGGGAGAATAAAAATCCACCACAAATGACCCAAAAGACTTGGAAGCCCTCACTCCAAATCACTTGCTGCTGCTAAAAGTAAAACCGTCAATGTCACCTGGGGTTTTTGATAAAGCAGACTTATATTCCAGAGTTAGGTGGCGCCAAGTTCAGTATATGGCTGACCTATTTTGGAAGCGCTGGGTCAAGGAGTCTCTACCCGACTTGCAGGAAAGTCAAAAGTGGCAGAGCTTAGTGAAAAATCTAAAGCCTGGGGACATTGTGTTGGTTACTGATGATTCTGCACCGCGAAACTCTTGGATAATGGACCGCGTGCTACAAACATTCACAGACAACAAGGGTCTTGTGTGGCAGGCCCAAGTGAAAAACAACACGAACACTCTTTTATGGCCTGTTACTAAGCTTTGTTTGCTTTTAGAGGCAGACTTATAGTCACTTGCACACAATCCTAATCAAAGGATCTGTTATAGGCTTAATGTCAGTTTAACGTTACCGAAAAAAGTTTTTGTTTTAAGATTGGTTGAGATTACATATTATTTTAAAGAAATTAATTTTACCTTACTGTATTTGACATTTGACATTTACCGGACCTCAAGTAATTTTAGTTGAAGATCTCTGCACTAGAGTCAGGGCAAGAACAAGCTTAATTACCCCACACAGTGACGTGAACAATGTGATGCACAAAAAGCAATACAAAATTGACCGCACAAACTTTATCATTATTCTGAAATTGTATTTATCTTAGTGCCACCCGGGTAAGGTGCCACCCTGGGTCGTCAGTCCTGATCAATGAGAAGTGCGGTCTCTGTTACGGTACAGGACATGACAGACAGGCTGAGGTAGAGGAGGGCTTTCCTTCAGATTTCATAGAACTTATGGTCTTCATTTCAGGCTGCAATCTGACTATTTAAAGGGGGTGTGATTTTACCGATTGTATTTACCGTAAAAGTTTTTGTTTTAAGATTGTTTGAGATTACATATTATTTTAAAGAAATTAATTTGGCTCTTTGTTGTAAAGGATTGGTAATTGTTTTGTTAAAGTCAAAGACAATTAGGGGCTGGTAGGTAGGAGCCAATTTAGTCTACCAATAATTTGTATTATAACAGTTTACTTTGTGTGTTAATTTGCATGTAATAACTTAAAGTATAATTTCATTTAGATTTTCCATATGTAAAAATGTGTGACAGGCGGCGCGGTGGTGTAGTGGTTAGCACTGTCACCTTGTACCTCCAGGGTCTGGGTTCGATTCCCCGGCCAGGCTCGATTCCCGTCTCTGTGTGCACGGAGTTTGCATGTTCTCCCCATGCTTGGTGGGTTTCCTCCGGGTACTCCGGTTTCCTCCCACAGTCCAAAGATATGCAGGTTAGGCTAATTGGCGTTCCTAAATTGCCCGTAGTGTGTGATTGGTTGTGTGAGTGTGAGTGTGAGTGTGTGTATGTGTGTGTGCCCTGCGATGGATTGGCACCCTGTCCAGGGTGTACCCCGCCTAGTGCCCGAAGTCTCCTGGAATAGGGTCCAGGTCCCCCGCCACCCTGAACACAGGATTAAGCGGTATAGAAGATGAATGAATGAATGAATAAAAATGTGTGTATTTGTACACATATTCAGTATTATTTCAGTTTTGGTAGACAATTTCTGTTCCGTGTTTATCTGCTACGCACTTGTCATGTGAGAGTGAGGTAGTGCGGGCAGGAAACAAGGGAGAAACAATTTTCTTACCGTCTTATTTTTTTTGTGGAAACATGAGTTTGGGCTTTTTTTTCTTTTTTTTTTTTTTTTTACAAGTGAGAGGTTATAGGATACAGGAACCAAGTGATGTTTGACATTTTGTGTGATTAAAATTGCATTGGTTTAACGAATTTTCGACTGGCTTCTGTGACGAGTAAGAATCCATTTTCCTGCCACTCAAAGTTAATTCTGGACTTTGCGTCTACACCACCGATTTGGAGATAGTTGTGATTATGCTACTATTTTGTTTTATTTTATCTGCAATATCTTCCAACTTTCTATCTTGAGAATCAAATTTGGTTATTTTCGAGTTAATTGCCTGCAGCAGGGCTGCATTGGAGATGTCAGTATCGTCTGGTTTTACCTTTTTTTGAGGGTTCTTGGTTGGGGTGATATGAGAAGCATCTCGTCGTTTTTCTCGACTATAACTGTGATCCGTTTCCATGAATGTACTTTGGCCTCTATTTGCTGAATGCGCCATGCTCCCGTAAGTTATACTCATTAAAAACGCTAATTTTAAGTTTGTCAAACAGATAAAAGTGATACCGATGCATTTAATTAGCAAGCGGAGTTTTTTTCCCCTGTGCAATAAACTTGTGAGAGTACAAAGATACAAATTTAAGTAACAGTCCTGCCAGAGCTCAAAAAAACATTTGCGCCTAGGTTGTCATCTTGCCGCCCCCTTGTTTGGCCAAAAGTATGGTGCTGTCTGACCACCACCAGATATCAGTTCATTACAGCAAGCAAATAAGCAATATGTGAGAACGAACAGAGAAAACAGGCTGCAGGACACAAATGCCACCTGAAGTGATGAGCTGCATAAAAAATAAGTTATCAGACATGCTTGACAAACAGGAGCAGAGAATAATTACACAAGATCAACATCACCCTGACTTACGAATACCACAGATAGAGGTATTGGTAGAGGTATCCAACAGTCATGGTAGTGTGGGGCCATCGAGAGGACATCAGCCCTGTGAGGACAAAGTGTTTGACAGTAAAGTAATTTACTAAAGTAAAGTAGTTACTCGACTTAAGTATTTCTTGTACCTTTTCACAGCCATGAACACAGATGTTTTTAGTTTTACTGCTCCCTGACGGTCACTGTTTATTTAAAATTTTTTGCAATTGAGAAGGAAGATGTGCTTTAAATATTAATTAATTAATTGAGAATCAGAAGAATATGGAAATGTGTATGAGTCGAAATGCTCAGATTGTCCCTTAAATTTACTGTATTGTACATTTTCTGTATTGTATGTATGGCATAAACAAAATAAAATATTGTCAGCATTAATATAGTCAAAACGCAGTATTCAAATCAAAACAAAAATTTTATTTGTTGTATAGTTGTGTACGTGACAAATACAATTTGAATGTGAATATTGTTTCAACTGTAACCAAGATCAGCAAATACAAGCAAAAGGAAGAAGAGATGATTGATCTACTAAGGGATATTGGGGAGGTTAAGGACACAGTAAAAAGTATCCTGGTAAATGGAGAAAGAGGAAAAGATAGGGAGTGCTTAATGGGTTTCATAAGGGTGACAGGACTGGAAAAGTGGATATATGCTGAAAGGAAGATGTGGCAGATCATGACCAGAAGGGGGCGATAACGAAACATTATGGATACCATCCGGCGGTAAACACCAAGAAGAAAAAGATGTTGATGTTGCCAGATTGGGTGAAGTTCCTCCTGACTGTGGATTGAGGTTTTGTTATTGAGGGTGAAGGTTGGATTTCTTTTGTGCACGATAACGTATCTGGCAACCCATGTGCTGCTCGGCCTCTGGCTTTGGTGTGAAGGAGCGCTTCGTTCTCCACTCGTGTCTCCTTGTGTCCGATCAGTAAATCAGGTGAGTTAAAGTGAAACTTCCCACCTGAGCTGCTCGGGTAACATTATAGTGCAGATTCTGGACTCATCAATCTCTGGGTTTCTCCTCCAGTCTCCTGATTCTTTACAGATCTCAGAATGAAACCAGAGTCCAGACGGAGCTCCAGAGGAAAAACTCCACACACTCCTGATGATACTGGGTCAAAGGTCAGCTTTACTCACCTGATGTCTGATTTCTCTCTCATCATTATTATATTCTCTGAGAACTTCTGTAGGATTAACAGAGGAGCAAACCAAAACACAAGCCTGATACCCCTGATACTTTTTTCCATTTGTTTGGGTGGGGTTGGGGGCGGGTGGGGTTGAGTTTCCCGCACATTTCTCACATGGCATTTCGTAGTGGGTGTGATTTAGTAACTGCAGTACAGTATTTAGATGTGCAGATGTTGTTTTCCTGCTCCCTGACCTGAGGTGATGTCCACTAAACCCCTCCTCATCTCGTACTTCTGATTCACTGACCTTCTCAATCTGTCCCCTACATCGCTCACACACTAGAGTCAAGGGTCGCCAACTGGCGGACTCCGGTCCCAATCCGGACCGCGAGATGTGTCCATCCGGACCATGAAGCCTTTTGACTTAATGAAAAAAAAAAAATAGCAAAAGCTTTTTTCTAATGAACTCAAATGTATATGGGTCATGTGAAGGCCAGCTCAGTAAAGCCATTTGGGTCCTACAGCGCCACAGGTTGCTACTACAGTTAACGCCAACCGTTACGTTCACATGTTCAGTCATGCGTTCATTGAAGAGAGCAGAAAGCAAGAGCAGCACACAGACAGATTAGTGCAAAAAAAAAAAAAGTCACGTTCAAAAATTTTAAAAGTTGATTAGTAAAACTGAGTTTTCCGAAATGAATGGGTGGGAAAATATTCATTCATTCTTCCTACGAGGCCAGTGTGTATTATTTGCTCAGCCTCTGTTGCGGTTGTCAAAAGTGTAAACATTAAACGTCATTACAAAGCTAAACACAGACACTTTGAAGAAACCCCCAGCAGTCTGAGGTAAGGGCGAGGAAAATGGATGAGCTTAAAGTGCAGTATGAGCGATCCACACAGGTCCTCTCTCACTCACAGCAAGCCATACCCACATAACAAGCCCTTTACAGATGGGGAAATAGTAAAGGAGTTGTTAATTTTTAATTTAAGTTGTCGTCAACTTTGTTACTGTTGAAATTAATTTATGTTCTGTGCAGATTTAGAGATGAAGTCATTTTATATTGTTTCCTTCATCATATTTTTGTCAGACATTGTTACTGGTTTAATTAAATAATTTTGTACCAAAGCAACATAAAGGACAGAACAGAACATCATTAAAATGAGATCCAATTTGTGAAGGATGTAAATTTGTTTGTTTATCCATATGAGAACATATATTTTATTCATTAAAAAATGTTATCTACACCTAAAGCATCAGTGCCTATTCTGGATTTTCCGGACCTTAGCTGGTGAGGAGTGTTCATTTACCGGACCTCAAGCAATTTTAGTTGAAGACCTCTGCACTAGAGTCAGGGCAAGAACAAGCTTAATTACCCCACACAGTGACGTGAACAATGTGACGCACAAAAAGCAATACAAAATTGACCGCACAAACTTTATCATTATTCTGAAATTGTATTTATCTTAGTGCCACCCGGGTAAGGTGCCACGCTGGGTCGTCAGTCCTGATCAATGAGAAGTGCGGTCTCTGTTACGGTACAGGACATGACAGACAGGCTTAGGTAGAGGAGGGCTTTCCTACAGATTTCACAGAACTTATGGTCTTCATTTCAGGCTGCAATCTGACTATTTAAAGGGGGTGTGATTTTACCGATTGTATTTATAAACTTACAGAAGTTAATGAATCACAATACAAATCGATTCCTCATGGCGGTATTGTCATTATATCTATCAGATGTTCCCTGGTGATTCCCATTATTGTTATTTAATGGTTAAGCTACATTACGGTATTGTAGGATAAATACCAGTAACAATACCATAACCACATGGGGATGAAATCTGTTCTTGGTCTTTCGGCTGCTCCTGGCAAGGGGTTGCCACAGCGGAATATCCAGTCCCCTCCCATTTTATCCGGGCTTGGGACCGACACTGCATCCATTGGCTGGGGGGTTTGGGCACTGGCTGGGAATCGAACCCGGGTCTTCCGCATGGCTGGCGAAACACCTACCACTGAGCCACCAGTGCCCTACATGGGGATGAAATCTAAACTTAATTAAATATCTTGATTCTTTTTTTTATGTTTTTCAGATGTGTCAATGCTCAGAGTGTGGGAAGAGTTTTAGTAAAAAATATCTCAAACTTCACCAGCGGATTCACACTGGAGAGAAGCCGTATGAGTGCGCATACTGTGGGAAGAGTTTTACTCAGAGGGTTGCTCTCTACATGCACAAGCGCATCCACACAGAAGAGAAGCCATTTCACTGTCGATTGTGTGGGTTGAGTTTTAATTATAAACCTCATCTCCAGCGGCATGAGCGCATCCACACAGGAGAGAAACCATTTCACTGTCGATTGTGTGGGTTGAATTTTGCTCGTAAATCCCATCTCCAACGGCATGAGCTCGTCCATACAGGAGAGAAACCATTTCATTGTCGATTGTGTGGGTTGAGTTTTAATCGTAAAAATAATCTCCAACGGCATGAGCTCATCCACACAGGAGAGAGGCCCTATCACTGTGGACAATGTGGGAAAAGTTTTACTCGTGAAAGCCATGTCCAAAACCATGAGCTCGTCCACACAGGAAAGAAGCCATTTCAATGTCAATTGTGTCATTTTAAATTTGCTACTAAAACTCATCTCCAGCTGCATGAGCGCATGCACACAGGAGAAAGGCCGTATCACTGTGGCCAATGTGGGAAGAGTTTTACTCGTGAAATTTATGCCCAAAAGCATATGCTCACCCACACAGGATAGAAACTGTATCACCGTGGACGTTGCTTACAGGGCTATAACTCATTATGTTCATATAAAAAACATTAATTCCCTGACATAAAACCATGAGCTCCTGATCATGACCAGAAGGGGGCGGTAATGGAACTATATTGTTTAACCAATGTGAATCCCTCACACTAACATAAGCAAACAGAACCCGAACTAAGGCAATTTGGGGGATATTTCTGGGAGGCCTTACTGTGTCATTGTACTTAATCTCAGCTAGTTACATTGTTTGGTCAAAAGTATGGTGCTGTCTGACCACCACAAGATATCAGTTAATTACAGCAAGCAAATCAAACAATATATGAGAACAAACAGAGAAAACAGCCTGTCACAGGACACAAATGCCACCTGAAGTGATGAGCTGCATAAAAAATAAGTTATCAGACATGCTTGACAAACAGGAGCAGAGAATAATTACACAAGATCAACATCACCCTGACTTATGAACACCACAGATAGAGGTATTGGTAGAGGTATCCCAGAGTAATGGTAGTGTGGGGCCATCGAGAGGACATCAGCCCTGTGAGGACAAAGTGTTTGTCTGTGAGGTGTGAGCAGTGGTGGACAGTAAAGTAATAAATGTAATTAGTTACTCGACTTAAGTATTTCTTGTACCTTTTCACAGCCATAAACACAGATGTTTTTAGTTTTACTGCTCCCTGACTGTCACTGTTTTTTTTTTTTATTGCAATTGAGAAGGAAGATGTGCTTTAAATATTAATTAATTAAATGAGAATCAGAAGAATATGGAAATGTGTATGAATCAAAATGCTCAGATTGTCCCTTAAATTTACTGTATTGTACATTTTCTGTATTGTATGTATGGCATGTATTTAATTCATACACATTCACATTCCATACAAACTTCAATAATTCTTTTGATTGTGTTACGTGCAGAAGTAGTGCACGTGTGTGTGTAGCGCGGGTATGTGCGCATGCGGGTGGCGGCGCGTGCGCGATCTCTCCCCCCGTTCTCTCTCTCTCTCTCTCCCGCTCTCCTTTTTACAGGAAACCCCGCCCCGATGGAACGTGCCGTGACGTGCGCTGCGATTGGCTGACGGTGGATCTGCGTGTCTTCTTAAGTTGACGAGTGGAAGCAGACAATGCGCGACTTATGCCTGGTGTATGACTTACGTGCTCAAAGTGATTGGTTGATTGTTGGTTGGTTGTTGTAGTGTTGGAGTGTATTTGTTTGTTATTTTGGTATTTGTTTTGAGTGATTGCGTGTGCTTGTGTGTTATTGTTTGTTTGTTTGGTTGGAGAGAGAGCCTGTGTGTCGCGCCTTGCCCTCTCTCCTTACTGTTTGTTGTTTTGGGTTTTCTTTTTGTTTGTTTGTTTTAGCGTGGATGGAAGTGTTCCTCCCGCTATTGTATATAGTTTTCTTGTTTGTAAATATTGTGTATATATATTGTTTTGTTCTTTTTTTTTTTTTTTGTATATAGTTGCAAGGAAGCAGTAGGGGTTGAGCGCCATTTTTGTTGTCCCCCGTTTTCTCCTGTTTCGTGTTGGATAGTTAGGAAGTTAGTTTAGTTTCTGTATTTTGATTTCTATTTCTTTTCTTTGGTAGTATAGTTAGCTTGAGGGTGGAGATAGGGGGGGGGTTTGTTTATTGTTTTGGCTTGGCTCAATCCTGAAGCCCAGAGCTTCCTGTATGTGTGTGTGCGTGTGTAGTCAAATAAAAACTCATGCACTGAATTCTTGGTTGCAAGATTCATTTATTTATAATAAGTTTATTATTTTCTTTGTTGCGTCCCTTGACCCTAGACCGGGGGTCGTAACAAGTGGGGGCTTGTCCGTTGCCAGTCACTGGCTAACAAGTGGGGGCTCGTCCATTGCCAGTTTCTGGTTAAAAAGTGGGGACACGTCCATTGCCATTAACTGGTTAAAAAGTGTGGACTCGTCCTTTGCCAGTTACTGGCTAGCAAGTGGTGAACTATCTGTTGCTGAGTATACCCGCCCTTTTTATTTGTTTGGCTGCCTTCTTGAGTTGGACAGTAGTGATAGAAACATGGCGTTTGACCTAATTGCCTTTACGCTGGTTCATAGCCTGGAGCAGTTTGACCAGTGTCGTAAGGATGATTTGTTCAACGTCGCCGACTTTTTTGAAGTTGACGTGCCAAGAAAAGGTCTAAAAAAGGAGGTTAAAAAAATATTGCTTAATAATTTAATTGAACAGCAGATTTTGCCTGGAGAGCCTGGAGAGTGTGCTAAGAGCGAGGACGCTTCAACGCCGACGGAGGTCGACGGTAGGCCATTACCTGCGCCGCAGTCACCTTCCACGCCCCCCAAGCATAAGGTAACCACACCACCAATTGGGGACTCTAACCATCTTTTGGTTCTTAAAACGAGGGAGGTGGAGCTGGAAATTAAACGAGAGGAAACAGAAGCTCAAAGGTTATAGTTGCTGGAGCTTGAGATGGAGAGGGAGCATTTTCGGCGAGATTTCAGCCGGCTACACCGGGCTGAGATCGCGCCGGAGAGTTCCCCTGCTTCTCCATCATTCGCACAGTTACCTGCAACGGCTGCACCAGGCTCTTCTTCTCCAGTTTCTGCCCCAGTGACTACCTCCCCACCCCATTTCGATGTAAGCAAGCATATTGTTTTAGTACCTCCTTTTAGAGAGACCGAGGTGGATAGCTATTTCATAGCTTTTGAACGTGTGGCAGCTACGTTACAGTGGCCGAGAGCAATGTGGGCTCTCTTGTTACAATGTAAATTGACTGGTAAAGCGCAGGATGTGTGCTCTGCGTTGCCTGTTGAACAAAGCCTGGATTACGACACGGTCAAACAAACTGTTCTGCGTGCGTATGAATTGGTGCCAGAGGCTTATAGACAGAAATTTAGGTCCCATAAAAAGACAGACAGACAAACATTTGTGGAATTTGCCCGTGAAAAGCAAACACTGTTTGAAAAGTGGTGTGCTGCAACGAAAGCTACCACTTTTGATGCTCTTAAAGAGTTAATTCTATTGGAGGACTTTAAAAATTGTGTCTATGAAAATGTTGTATTGCACTTGAATGAGCAAAAAGTCATGTCATTATCAACAGCCGCTGTATTGACTGATGAATTTGAGTTGACGCACCGTACTGTATTTTCTCCTAATGTGAGAACGGATAAATTCGCTCTCCGTGGGGTTGAAGGGCAGGTGAAACCTTCAGCAAGCAGTGTGAAACCTGCAAGAGGCGGTACGTTTAGAACTTCTCAGTATCAATCAGGGGGAGGTAGAGTATGTTTACTCTAAGTGGATGTAGAAAGTGGATGTAGACTGAAAGGAAGATGTGGCAGATCATGACCAGAAGGGGGCGATAACGGAACATTATGGATACCATCCGGCGGTAAACACCAAGAAGAAAAAGATGTTGATGTTGCCAGATTGGTGAAGTTCCTCCTGATTGTGGCTTGAGGTTTTGTTATTGAGGGTGAAGGTTGGATTTTATTTGTGCACGATAACGTATCTGGCAACCCATGTGCTGCTGGGCCTCTGGCTTTGGTGTGAAGGAGCGCTTCGTTCTCCACTCGTGTCTCCTTGTGTCCGATCAGTAAATCAGGTGAGTTAAAGTGAAACTTCCCACCTGAGCTGCTCGGGTAACATTATAGTGCAGATTCTGGACTCATCAATCTCTGGGTTTCTCCTCCAGTCTCCTGATTCTTTACAGATCTCAGAATGAAACCAGAGTCCAGACGGAGCTCCAGAGGAAAAACTCCACACACTCCTGATGATACTGGGTCAAAGGTCAGCTTTACTCACCTGATGTCTGATTTCTCTCTCATCATTATTATATTCTCTGAGAACTTCTGTAGGATTAACAGAGGAGCAAACCAAAACACAAGCCTGATACCCCTGATACTTTTTTCCATTTGTTTGGGTGGGGTTGGGGGCGGGTGGGGTTGAGTTTCCCGCACATTTCTCACATGGCATTTCGTAGTGGGTGTGATTTAGTAACTGCAGTACAGTATTTAGATGTGCAGATGTTGTTTTCCTGCTCCCTGACCTGAGGTGATGTCCACTAAACCCCTCCTCATCTCGTACTTCTGATTCACTGACCTTCTCAATCTGTCCCCTACATCGCTCACACACTAGAGTCAAGGGTCGCCAACTGGCGGACTCCGGTCCCAATCCGGACCGCGAGATGTGTCCATCCGGACCATGAAGCCTTTTGACTTAATGAAAAAAAAAAAATAGCAAAAGCTTTTTTCTAATGAACTCAAATGTATATGGGTCATGTGAAGGCCAGCTCAGTAAAGCCATTTGGGTCCTACAGCGCCACAGGTTGCTACTACAGTTAACGCCAACCGTTACGTTCACATGTTCAGTCATGCGTTCATTGAAGAGAGCAGAAAGCAAGAGCAGCACACAGACAGATTAGTGCAAAAAAAAAAAAAGTCACGTTCAAAAATTTTAAAAGTTGATTAGTAAAACTGAGTTTTCCGAAATGAATGGGTGGGAAAATATTCATTCATTCTTCCTACGAGGCCAGTGTGTATTATTTGCTCAGCCTCTGTTGCGGTTGTCAAAAGTGTAAACATTAAACGTCATTACAAAGCTAAACACAGACACTTTGAAGAAACCCCCAGCAGTCTGAGGTAAGGGCGAGGAAAATGGATGAGCTTAAAGTGCAGTATGAGCGATCCACACAGGTCCTCTCTCACTCACAGCAAGCCATACCCACATAACAAGCCCTTTACAGATGGGGAAATAGTAAAGGAGTTGTTAATTTTTAATTTAAGTTGTCGTCAACTTTGTTACTGTTGAAATTAATTTATGTTCTGTGCAGATTTAGAGATGAAGTCATTTTATATTGTTTCCTTCATCATATTTTTGTCAGACATTGTTACTTGTTTAATTAAATAATTTTGTACCAAAGCAACATAAAGGACAGAACAGAACATCATTAAAATGAGATTCAATTTGTGAAGGATGTAAATTTATGTTTGTTTATCCATATGAGAACATATATTTTATTCATTAAAAAATGTTATCTACACCTAAAGCATCAGTGCCTATTCTGGATTTTCCGGACCTTAGCTGGTGAGGAGTGTTCATTTACCGGACCTCAAGCAATTTTAGTTGAAGACCTCTGCACTAGAGTCAAGGCAAGAACAAGCTTAATTACCCCACACAGTGACGTGAACAATGTGACGCACAAAAAGCAATACAAAATTGACCGCACAAACTTTATCATTATTCTGAAATTGTATTTATCTTAGTGCCACCCGGGTAAGGTGCCACGCTGGGTCGTCAGTCCTGATCAATGAGAAGTGCGGTCTCTGTTACGGTACAGGACATGACAGACAGGCTTAGGTAGAGGAGGGCTTTCTTACAGATTTCACAGAACTTATGGTCTTCATTTCAGGCTGCAATCTGACTATTTAAAGGGGGTGTGATTTTACCGATTGTATTTATAAACTTACAGAAGTTAATGAATCACAATACAAATCGATTCCTCATGGCGGTATTGTCATTATATCTATCAGATGTTCCCTGGTGATTCCCATTATTGTTATTTAATGGTTAAGCTACATTACGGTATTGTAGGATAAATACCAGTAACAATACCATAACCACATGGGGATGAAATCTGTTGTTGGTCTTTCGGCTGCTCCTGGCAAGGGGTTGCCACAGCGGAATATCCAGTCCCCTCCCATTTTATCCGGGCTTGGGACCAACACTGCATCCATTGGCTGGGGGGTTTGGGCACTGGCTGGGAATCGAACCCGGGTCTTCCGCATGGCTGGCGAAACACCTACCACTGAGCCACCAGTGCCCTACATGGGGATGAAATCTAAACTTAATTAAATATCTTGATTCTTTTTTTTATGTTTTTCAGATGTGTCAATGCTCAGAGTGTGGGAAGAGTTTTAGTAAAAAATATCTCAAACTTCACCAGCGGATTCACACTGGAGAGAAGCCGTATGAGTGCGCATACTGTGGGAAGAGTTTTACTCAGAGGGTTGCTCTCTACATGCACAAGCGCATCCACACAGAAGAGAAGCCATTTCACTGTCGATTGTGTGGGTTGAGTTTTAATTATAAACCTCATCTCCAGCGGCATGAGCGCATCCACACAGGAGAGAAACCATTTCACTGTCGATTGTGTGGGTTGAGTTTTGCTCGTAAATCCCATCTCCAACGGCATGAGCTCGTCCATACAGGAGAGAAACCATTTCATTGTCGATTGTGTGGGTTGAGTTTTAATCGTAAAAATAATCTCCAACGGCATGAGCTCATCCACACAGGAGAGAGGCCCTATCACTGTGGACAATGTGGGAAAAGTTTTACTCGTGAAAGCCATGTCCAAAACCATGAGCTCGTCCACACAGGAAAGAAGCCATTTCAATGTCAATTGTGTCATTTTAAATTTGCTACTAAAACTCATCTCCAGCTGCATGAGCGCATGCACACAGGAGAAAGGCCGTATCACTGTGGCCAATGTGGGAAGAGTTTTACTCGTGAAATTTATGCCCAAAAGCATATGCTCACCCACACAGGATAGAAACTGTATCACCGTGGACGTTGCTTACAGGGCTATAACTCATTATGTTCATATAAAAAACATTAATTCCCTGACATAAAA
This sequence comes from Channallabes apus, assembly GCA_030522415.1. Classification (NCBI taxonomy): domain Eukaryota; kingdom Metazoa; phylum Chordata; class Actinopteri; order Siluriformes; family Clariidae; genus Channallabes; species Channallabes apus. Next base: position 2,318,581 of record CM060105.1, on the reverse strand, counting down.
CCATGAGCTCCTGATCATGACCAGAAGGGGGCGGTAATGGAACATTATGGATTTTCTCAAATGGAACTATATTGTTTAACCAATGTGAATCCCTCACACTAACAGAACTAACAGAACCCGAACTAAGGCAATTTGGGGGATATTTCTGGGAGGCCTTATTGTGTCATTGTACTTAATCTCAGCTAGTTACATTGTTTGGCCAAAAGTATGGTGCTGTCTGACCACCACAAGATATCAGTTAATTACAGCAAGCAAATCAAACAATATGTGAGAACAAACAGATAAAACAGCCTGTCACAGGACACAAATGCCACCTGAAGTGATGAGCTGCATAAAAAAATAAGTTATCAGACATGCTTGACAAACAGGAGCAGAGAATAATTACACAAGATCAACATCACCCTGACTTATGAACACCACAGATAGAGGTAATGGTAGTGTGGGGCCATCGAGAGGACATCAGCCCTGTGAGGACAAAGTGTTTGACTGCGAGGTGTGAGCAGTGGTGGACAGTAAAGTAATAAATGTAATTAGTTACTCGACTTAAGTATTTCTTGTACCTTTTCACAGCCATGAACACAATGTTTTTAGTTTTACTGCTCCCTGACTGTCACTGTTTTTTTTTTATTGCAATTGAGAAGGAAGATGTGCTTTAAATATTAATTAATTAATTGAGAATCAGAAGAATATGGAAATGTGTATGAATCAAAATGCTCAGATTGTCCCTTAAATTTACTGTATTGTACATTTTCTGTATTGTATGTGTGACATGTATTTGATTCATACACTGAAAAAAATTTGGAGTAGGATTTACTTAAAAAAAGTTAGGAAAGTTTTTTCACTTAGAAAATGTGAGTAATTTCAATAGAATTTCCAAGTAAAAACTAATCACAAAGAACTGTAGCTTTAATTAGAAAATCTCAAGTAAAGTTTACTTGGAATTTCCCAGTAAACTGTATTGACTGTTTGTTTATATATTTTACTTAAGGAATGCTTATAAATGTTTTTTTTACACAATAATCCTAGTTATCTTATTTTAAATAGAGTAACCTTTACATTTTATTATTATTTTAACATTATTTGATGTTGTTTATGTATTTAAATGGTGGTAAATAAAATAACACTGACATACATTTTACTTGAAATCTTTTATTTCTATGAGATTCCTTAACAGATGAGAGCATGAAATAAAAAAAAAATAGTAAAACTGCATTTGTTTGATGGTTCTGGTAAATGGTACACTATAGTGCATTTTACTCCAGTAAACTTTTTTAGAACAACCACACAGTGCATTAAAATGCATAAACATTTAAACATATAAAACCTTTAAATATAACATGAACATTTTAAAACAATCTCAGTTGCAGATATCAAATACAAAAGTATAAAAGTGCAAATAATGTCAAACTAGTAGCTGCCTTTCATTAGCTAACTTTAATTTCAATAAGATTAAACTAAAGGGTCAAAAACATCAAATAAAATAATAATAAATCTCTGCATCTATAGTCTCCAGCAGAATAGCTTTACTTAAAATGCATAAGAATGGTTATGTTAAACAGTACTATAGTTGAAGTTGTAGTTGTTTTCTGAACAACCTTTCTTGCAAAAAAAACAGTAAAACAGCATAAGTAGTGTAAATAAGTGCAAATAGTGCCCAACTAGTAGATTACATTAGAAGATTTCTATGCAAAGAGTTAAGCTTTGGATAAAATTTTAAAGCATCTAACCCAAGAAAGATTTTCTGAAACACTTCAAATGTGTTTCTCAGCTTTGGGGGATAGCTTAAGTTTAGGGAGTAAATGCAGCCCATGAGTGAAAGACATGCATTTGTGAGATTTTTACATCCCAGCAGCACCTCAGTACCCTCGATGACAATGATGACATCAGATATACTAGCAACTTCTTCTTCTACAGATCTGCTCAGTACGATGCTTTTCATGACATGACTGGAGAAAGTATCCTTAATCATGTCTCTGCTGCTGACATCCTGTGAAATATACAAATCAGTGCAAAGTGGTTAAAATACTGTACAGTATCACTTTTTAAATTTTCCTCAGTGGGTTCCTGTTCTGAGACAAACTGTCCACTAGTCTTCAGTATATTTAGCATTTTCTGCATATTTAAACCCAATATGCAGTTTCTTCAGCAGTATCTGTATGCTGTAATAGTTGTATGCTGTTAAGTTACAATAATGAGACTAATACACAATTAGACAGTAGATAGAAACATTTAGTGATAACCACCTCATTCTCGGACACCTACAGTTAAACGATACACATGTGAATACATACTTATTTGCTTTCTATCTGTGAGGTGTGCTGTAGTAAAGTATTGCCAACTTACCTTACATTAGCTTGAATAGTGACTGCAATATCTGTAAAAGAATGTAAGAAATGTTCATGTCAGAATTAATTTTTAACTGCTTGCAGATATCAACCACGTGTAAAGTGGATGTTGGTCAGTAAAAGAACATCATGAAATAAAATATAGGCTTTACAACTTATATAAGGTTGATTGTTAATTAAGATTTATTTAAACAAGCATTTAGACTTATGTAATTGCAAAAGTGTGCAGTATGTCACCTTATCGATTTCTATATATAGCTATCATACCCAATAGTAGAGGTAAACAATATAAATAAAGTTCAAGGTAATATTTGCCTTGTACAAGTGCATTTTAAAAACTAACGTTAATCCTGTGTGATTAAGACGCGAAAAACAGGGTGATTATTAAATTTCGGCAGCTCGAACTTTTCTGGGACAGAATGCTAGAACACGACAGGGCAATGCCTCGAGCTAAGTTTGCACGGATGCTAATAGGTTTGCTAATAACGACTTGTGGTGCAAATCGCAAACTCTGTCAACTATATTAATAGCTTCATTTAGTAATGATTTAACTCTGTTTAACAAAACTAAGATTAAGTTTTAACGTTATCCAAACATCTGTTAACACTGTTAACATGAACACTTTTAGCACTTGTACCTCAATAAAAAAAAGAAACGGTAGGCACAAACCACTGGGACTGCAGATAGCTTAATGACTCTACACTTTTCTGCAAACATATTTCAAATAATTACTTAGCATATTAATAACTTACCGTGGTAAAATTCACATTAGCCGTGTTGAAATCTCTCTTCCTTTCCTCTGTGCGTGCCGCTTCAAACTTCCGAGCCAAAGACTACTTCAAAGCGGAGTCTGCGTGCACGTAGTCCATTACCTTGTCGAACTGAGTACATTTTACTTTAAGTTGTTCATTCTTGGTGTGATTTGATTAGATGGCAAACACTAAGTAAATATTACTGAGGAGATTGTATTTAAATTTACATATGTATTTTAGTATAATAAATGACAAAGAAACTGCAAGTAATGTACTGAATTAAACATGCAATTTTTAAGTAAAAAGACAAAATAGTATTTGTTTGTAAAACATACTTAAATAATGTTACCATTATTTACAAGGTCAAAAAATCACTTTTTACAGTGTACACATTCACATTCCATACAAACTTCAATAATTCTTTTGATTGTGTTACGTGCAGAAGTAGTGCACGTGTGTGTGTGTGTGTGTGTGTGTAGCGCGGGTATGTGCGCATGCGCGACGGCGGGTGGCGGCGCGTGCGCGATCTCTCCCCCCGTTCTCTCTCTCTCTCCCGATCTCCTATTTACAGGAAGCCCCGCCCCGATGGAACGTGACGTGCGCTGCGATTGGCTGACGGTGGATCTGCGTGTCTTCTTAAGTTGACGAGTGGAAGCAGACAATGCGCGACTTATGCCTGGTGTATGACTTACGTGCTCAAAGTGATTGGTTGATTGTTGGTTGGTTGTTGGAGTGTTGGAGTGTATTTGTTTGTTATTTTGGTATTTGTTTTGAGTGATTGCATGTGTTTGTGTGTTATTGTTTGTTTGTTTGGTTGGAGAGAGAGCCTGTGTGTCGCGCCTTGCCCTCTCTCCTTCCTGTTTGTTGTTTTGGGTTTTCTTTTTGTTTGTTTGTTTTAGCGTGGATGGAAGTGTTCCTCCCGCTATTGTATATAGTTTTCTTGTTTGTAAATATTGTGTATATATATTGTTTTGTTCTTTTTTTTTTGTTTGTATATAGTTGCAAGGAAGCAGTAGGGGTTGAGCGCCATTTTTGTTGTCCCCCGTTTTCTCCTGTTTCGTGTTGGATAGTTAGGAAGTTAGTTTAGTTTCTGTATTTTGATTTCTATTTCTTTTCTTTGGTAGTTTAGTTAGCTTGAGGGTGGAGATAGGGGGGGGGTTTGTTTATTGTTTTGGCTTGGCTCAATCCTGAAGCCCAGAGCTTCCTGTATGTGTGTGTGCGTGTGTAGTCAAATAAAAACTCATGCACTGAATTCTTGGTTGCAAGATTCATTTATTTATAATAAGTTTATTATTTTCTTTGTTGCGTCCATTGACCCTAGACCGGGGGTCATAACAAGTGGGGGCTCGTCCGTTGCCAGTCACTGGCTAACAAGTGGGGGCTCGTCCATTGCCAGTTTCTGGTTAAAAAGTGGGGACATGTCCATTGCCATTAACTGGTTAAAAAGTGTGGACTCTTCCTTTGCCAGTTACTGGCTAGCAAGGGGTGAACTATCTGTTGCTGAGTATACCCGCCCTTTTTATTTGTTTGGCTGCCTTCTTGAGTTGGACAGTAGTGATAGAAACATGGCGTTTGACCTAATTGCCTTTACGCTGGTTCCTAGCCTGGAGCAGTTTGACCAGTGTCGTAAGGACGATTTGTTCAACGTCGACGACTTTTTTGAAGTTGACGTGCCAAGAAAAGGTCTAAAAAAGGAGATTAAAAAAATATTGCTTAATAATTTAATTGAACAGCAGATTTTGCCTGGAGAGCCTGGAGAGTGTGCTAAGAGCGAGGACGCTTCAACGCCGACGGAGGTCGACGGTAGGCCATTACCTGCGCCGCAGTCACCTTCCACGCCCCCCAAGCATAAGGTAACCACACCACCAATTGGGGACTCTAACCATCTTTTGGTTATTAAAACGAGGGAGGTGGAGCTGGAAATTAAACGAGAGGAAACAGAAGCTCAAAGGTTACGGTTGCTGGAGCTTGAGATGGAGAGGGAGCATTTTCGGAGAGATTTCAGCCGGCTACACCGGGCTGAGATCGCGCCGGAGAGTTCCCCTGCTTCTCCATCATTCGCACAGTTACCTGCAATGGCTGCGCCAGGCTCTTCTTCTCCAGTTTCTGCCCCAGTGACTACCTCCCCACCCCATTTCGATGTAAGCGAGCATATTGTTTTAGTACCTCCTTTTAGAGAGACCGAGGTGGATAGCTATTTCATAGCTTTTGAACGTGTGGCAGCTACGTTACAGTGGCCGAGAGCAATGTGGACTCTCTTGTTACAGTGTAAATTGACTGGTAAAGCGCAGGATGTGTGCTCTGTGTTGCCTGTTGAACAAAGCCTGGATTACGACACGGTCAAACAAACTGTTCTGCGTGCGTATGAGTTAGTTCCAGAGGCTTATAGACAGAAATTTAGGTCCCATAAAAAGACAGACAGACAAACATTTGTGGAATTTGCCCGTGAAAAGCAAACACTGTTTGAAAAGTGGTGTGCTGCAACGAAAGCTACCACTTTTGATGCTCTTAAAGAATTAATTCTATTGGAGGACTTTAAAAATTGTGTCTATGAAAATGTTGTATTGCACTTGAATGAGCACAAAGTCATGTCATTATCAGCAGCCGCTGTATTGGCTGATGAATTTGAGTTGACACACCGTACTGTATTCTCTCCTACTGTGAGAACGGATAAATTCGCTGTCCGTGGGGTTGAAGGGCAGGTGAAACCTTCAGCAGGCAGTGTGAAACCTGCAAGAGGGGGTACGTTTAGAACTTCTCAGTATCGCTCAGGGGGAGGTAGAGTGTGTTTTTACTGTTTGAGTGCTGACCATCTGATTCCAGACTGTGAGGCCTGGAAAAAGAAAAACACAGCTGTAAAGTCAAAGTCTGTGGGGTTTGTTGGAAGGCAATTAAAACACGTCTTACCTGAACAAACGGTGGAAGTATATAAGCCATTCATGTTACACGGGTCAGTGGCAGACAGCCCTGAAGGTGTTCGCAGACCAGTGTCCATTCTGCGAGATACAGGTGCCGCACAGATTCTGATGTTAGCTGGTACACTTTCACTGTCTCAAAAAACCTACACAGGCACTGATGTTATTTTACGTGGCATAGGAGCAGGCTGTATCACAGTTCCACTTCATAAGATCTACCTTGAGACAGAAATAGTGAAGGGAGAAGTATGTGTTGGTATTTGTACCGAACTCCCTGTTGAAGGAGTTCAGGTAATCCTGGGAAATGATCTGGCAGGTGGTGTTGTTTTCCCTCGTCCTATTGTGACCGTAAAACCAATAGCTGATGTGAACAATGATTGTGTTTCCATTTCTCCCACAGTATTCCCATCATGTGCAGTTACACGTGCACAAGCACAAAAGTTTGATGATGCTGTCAATTTATCTGAATCTTTTCTGAAAACTACACCTGTCAGAGCAAAATGTCATGTCGAACCAAACTTGTCTGATGAAGCTGTTGCACCATTACAGATAGGTCGTTCGCAATTGGCGGCGGCGCAGAGAGCCATGCTAATCTGGCTAATTGTGTTCATCGGTGTTGGTGCAGCCTCACTTTTCGGGGCAAAGTTCGGTTTTATTCTGGAATGTGTTTCTTTGTGTGCTGTTGTCAAAATGGGGATTTTGACTTTTATGGGTGGGGGTGTTACGTGCAGAAGTACAGAAGTAGTGCACGTATGTGTGTGTGTGTGTGTGTGTGTGTGTGTGTAGCGCGGGTATGTGCGCATGCGCGACGGTGGGTGGCGGCGTGTGCGCGATCTCTCCCCCCGTTCTCTCTGTCTCTCCCGCTCTCTTTTCACAGGAAGCCCCGCCCCGATGGAACGTGCCGTGACGTGCGCTGCGATTGGCTGACGGTGGATCTGCGTGTCTTCTTAAGTTGACGAGTGGAAGCAGACAATGCGCGACTTATGCCTGGTGTATGACTTACGTGCTCAAAGTGATTGGTTGATTGTTGGTTGGTTGTTGGAGTGTATTTGTTTGTTATTTTGGTATTTGTTTTGAGTGATTGCATGTGTTTGTGTGTTATTGTTTGTTTGTTTGGTTGGAGAGAGAGCCTGTGTGTCGCGCCTTGCCTCTCTCCTTCCTGTTTGTTGTTTTGGGTTTTCTTTTTGTTTGTTTGTGTTAGCGTGGATGAAAGTGTTCCTCCCGCTATTGTATATAGTTTTCTTGTTTGTAAATATTGTGTATATATATTGTTTTGTTCTTTTTTTGTTTGTTTGTATATAGTTGCAAGGAAGCAGTAGGGGTTGAGCGCCATTTTTGTTGTCCCCCGTTTTCTCCTGTTTCGTGTTGGATAGTTAGGAAGTTAGTTTAGTTTCTGTATTTTGATTTCTATTTCTTTTCTTAGGTAGTTTAGTTAGCTTGAGGGTGGAGATAGGGGGGGGGGGTTTGTTTATTGTTTTGGCTTGGCTCAATCCTGAAGCCCAGAGCTTCCTGTATGTGTGTGCGTGTGTAGTCAAATAAAAACTCACGCACTGAATTCTTGGTTGCAAGATTCATTTATTTATAATTTTATAATTTATTTATAAGTTTATTATTTTCTTTGTTGCGTCCCTTCACCCTAGACCGGGGGTCGTAACAATTGTGTAAAGCAGTTTTGAAACAATGTCAATTGTTAAAAGCGCTCAATAAAAATGAATAATGAATAAAATTTAATTGAATAAATAAAATAAAATATAGTCAGCATCAATATAGTCAAAACACAGTATTCAAATCAAAACAAAAATTTTATTTGTTGTATGGCTGTACGTGACAAATACAATTTGAATACAAGCAAAAGGAAGAAGAGATGACTGATCTACTAAGGGATATTGGGAAGGAACACCAAGAAGAAAAACGTGTGTGTAGTGCACGTATGTGCGCATGCGCGACGGCGGGTGGTGGCGCGTGCGCGATCTCTCCCCCCTTTCTTTTTTCTCTCGCTCTCCTTCTCACAGGAAGCTCCGCCCTGATTGAGCGTGCCGTGATGTGCGCCAGGATTGGTTGGCCCTGGAGCAGCACGTCCTTAAAAGGCGGCGGATGAAAGCCGGAAGTGCGCGACTTATGCCTAGTGTATGACTTACGTGCTCAGAAAGATTGATTGTTGTTTGGTTGGTTGATTGATTGTGTGTGAGCTTGGTTGTTTAGTGGGAGAGAGAGAGACTGTTGTCGCGCCCTGTGCGCTCTCATTTTCTTTTGTTTTCTTTTCTTTTTTTTGTACGCATGGATGGAAGTGTTCCTCCCGCGATTGTATATAGTTTTCTTTTGTTGTAAATATTGTAAATATCTTTTCTTTTCTTTTTTTGTATATAGTTCAAGGAAGCAGTAGGGGTTGGGTGCCATTTTTGTTGTCCCCCGTTTTCTCCTGTGTTTTTGTATTGATGGTTTGGTAGTTTAGTTAGTTTGGAGGGAGGAGACAGGGGTGGGGTTTTGTTGATTGTTTTGGCCTTGGCCCAACCCTGAAGCCCAGAGCTTCCTGTTTGTGTGTGCGTGTGTGTGTGTGTGTGCATAAAAATAAAAGACCACTCACACTCAAATCTTGGTTACAAGGTTTATTTATTTATTATCAATTATTTTCTTTGTTGCGTCCCTGGACCCTAGACCGGGGGTCATAACAGACGGTCCCTGGTGATTCCCATTATTGTTATTTAATGGTCAAGCTACATTACGGTATTGTAGGATAAATACCAGTAACAATATCATAACCACATGGGGATGAAATCTAAGCTTAATTAAATATCTTGATTCTTTTTTTTTTATGTTTTTCAGATGTATGAATGCTCAGAGTGTGGGAAGAGTTTTAGTAAAAGATATCTCAAAATTCACCAGCGGATTCACACTGGAGAGAAGCCATATGAGTGCTCATACTGTGGGAAGAGTTTTACTCAGTGGGTTACTCTCTACATGCACAAGCGCATCCATACAGGAGAGAAACCATTTCACTGTCGATTGTGTGGGTTGAGTTTTGCTCGTAAAACCCATCTCCAACGGCATGATCGCATCCACACAGGAGAGAGGCCTTATGACTGTGGACAATGTGGGAAAAATTTTACTAGTCAAAGTAATGTCCGAGATGATGAGCGCACCCACACAGGAGAGAAGCTCTATCACTGTGAACAATGTGGGAAGAGTTTTACTCGTCAAAGTAATGTCCAAAAGCATGAGCGCACCCACACAGGAGAGAAACTGTATCACCGTGGACGTTGTTTACAGGGCTATAACTCATTATGTTCATATAAGAAACATAAATGCCCTGACGTAACGCCATGAGCTCCTGATGTGATTTTCTCAAATGGAACTTTATTGTTTACTGTCCATGTTTTAGAAGAATTTATGATTTTATGTCTTTTTTTCCTGGTTTCAAATACAAACCAAGTGTGTAACACGTCAATAAGTAATTAACCAATGTGATCCCATCACAATAACATAAGGAAACAGAACCCAAACTTGCAATTTGGAAGGATTTTTCTGGGCGATCTTACTGTGTCATTGCACTGTCCATTTAATCTCAGCTAACTACATTGTTTGGCCAAAAGTATAGTGCTGTCCTGACCACCACCAAATATCAGAACGAACAAAGAACACAGGCTGCAGGACACAAATGCCACCTAAAGTGATGAGCTGCATAAAAAAGTTATCAGACATGCTTGACAAACAGGAGCAGAGAATAATTACACTAGATCAACATCACCCTGACTTATGAACACCACAGATAGAGGTATTGGTAGAGGTATCCCAGAGTAATGGTAGTGTGGGGCCATCGAGAGGACATCAGCCCTGTGAGGACAAAGTGTTTGACTGTGAGGTGTGAGCAGTCGTGGACAGTAAAGTAATAAATGTAATTAGTTAATCTACTTAAGGATTTTTTTGTTCCTCTTTACAGCTATGAACAGTTGTTTTTAGTTTTACTGCCCCCTGATTGTGACTGTTTTGTTTTTTAATCGAGAAGAAAGATGTGCTTTAAATATTAATGTTGGTATTAGTTTTACACCAGATGTAACAGGACACGCACCTACCAATGTTCAAATTTTCTCCCACCAGTCCGCAGAATATTTTCCTACACAGTATTGGTACTGATTTTATTACTTTTTTATGTTATACATAAAATACAGAAAATGTATGAAACACCTTCTGGAGTGACCAAGCTTGCTTTTCTAAAAATGTCAAGATGCTAACTTTACCCGTTTGGAGAGATGATTTTATATGTGCACTAAAAATGGCCATTTCTCAGCATTATGCTGGATTGCTTCAAACAATAATCATTTAAAATGCAAATTATTTATATTTCTTCATGGATATTGATAATAAAATTGGTGTAAGCTTCTTGGAGCATAAGATCTGTAAAGATTGTTGCTTAAATTGAAGCATCCAGTGCAAACACAAGGATCCCCCCACTAGAGCTGTAATCGGGCATTAAAAGTTACAGTAGGTCCGACAAGGCCCGAGCCCGACTAGTCAGAGGTGGAAAGAGTAATAAAATTTTGTACTCAAGTACAAGTACTGTTACTTCAGTGAAATTTTACTTAAGTACAAGTAAAGTTACCATTATAAAAATCTACTCAACTAAAAGTAAAAAGTAGCTCATTAAAAAATTTACTCAGAGTAAAAGTTACCGAGTTACTTTTTTATTTTTATTTTTTTAACAGCGGGGGTGGGATGAGGCATTCTAGCGTAGTTCAAAAAAGATGAGCAGATATAAAATCTCAAACTAGTTGTTTTTTAACTGAAGGAAAACCTTTGCATAATAAAGCTGTTGTCTTTCTTGTGCTTGAAAATCAAAGTGGTCACTTAAATATGGTGTTACGTCCCAGTCTAGGGTCATACAGCAAAAGAATGGTTCAGGGTTCTATTTTAAACTGTATGGAAATGGTGGTATATGGCAGAAAGAACTAGATCCAATCATTAACTGATGAAAAAATGAGGTTTGTATACACACACACACACACACACACACCAGGAGGAGGAGGAGGATCAGATTCAGGATGGACCCAGGCCAAAATAATAAACAAAATGGTATTTATATTTAGTAGCTAGATTACCTGCAAAAAACACACACAAACAAAAATACAGGTACCTTCCCGGACTCCCTAAACCAATATAAACTATATAAAATATAAACCTAAGCTAAACAATATAAAATACCTGGCTCAAAAAAGTCTCACAGTCTAATATTTCACTGGATTGTTTTAGCTATGATTAAGCTGTGGGACTGCTTTGATAACCTTATATATATTATGTATATATAATTTTATCACACCCCCCCCCCCATCAGTCCGTACAATAAGGTAGTCAGCTATCTTTATTTTATTCCTGAGCAAATAAATTCCAAAATAAATTCCCTCTTCCAAAAATAAATGGTAGCCACGCCCCTGCTACTAGTGAGTGCACAGACATACAGTGAAATTATCTACAAATATATACAAAGACCAACCAAACCATAGGGACAAAGCAATAATCAAAGTCAATTGGAGGCAAAAAGTCAAACCAGAATACACAACCAAATATCAAAACGCCAAAATCACAACCTCTTTCATCTTTCGCGCGTCTCTCTCCAGTCGCGTTAGTCGATGACGTCACTCAAGGCGGAAGCGACCGTGTGGAAGGTCAGGTAGATGCCGGTGTCAGAAAACCTGGAGTGGAGTCTGGAGCGGCGCGCGACCAGGACATGATACACACACACGAGCGCAACGGAGCATTTATACAAAGCATAATATTTGTATTATTTTATCATTTTCATTCATTTATTTTTTACTTAGTAGCGAATATGATTTAAAATGTAGCGAATTACAATACTTCCAACAAAACGTACTTAAGTAAAAGTAAAATTACAGATTTTTAAAACTACTTTAAAAAGTAGAAATACACAAAAAAGCTACTCAATTACAGTAACGCGAGTAAATGTAATTCGTTACTTTCCACCTCTGCGACTAGTACATTTTGATTGACAGCCTTTTAAAAGCCCGAACCCGACTTTACACCCCGACATTATTCAAAAGTGCTGAAACACACAGCTCTTTTGCCTTTGGTCAAGAATGAGTCATTTATACATGTTTTAACATAATTTATTTATGACTAACGAATAAACTACAGGCAACTTGGAAGTTGGAACAAAAAATAAACAAGCTCTCTGTAACATCTCAGCACTCAAATAAGTCCAGGCAGACACTTACCCTATAAATAGGCCAACAACAGTCCCATAAAAATAAGTATTTCTTTACAAATTAAAATAAGATAAATTCAAAACTAGGATGTGTTTTTGGCAATAACGAAATTAATATAAAGGCTCCGCGGGATTTGCTTCGCCACTTCCCTCCACAATCCGGCCTCAACGCGACGATGAACGGCAGCTGAAATTTAAAAAAAGAATAATGCCAACATTAGCCTACATGGTCAAAACTTTCCCACACCGCAGACTTTGCTTTAGTTGCTGGTGCAACCAAAACGTAATCGCCAGTGGCAAGCCTCTGTTTAACCTCCTCAGCATCCATTTTCACATTTCTCTCGCGCTAATCAAAACGCATCACATGACCGCGCAAGCCCGAGCCAGTGTAAAATTATATTAATTAAGCCCGACCTGACCTGTTGGGTCCTGTCAGGTTCGAGCAAAGATCTTCAACTTTATCTCGCGCTAATCAAAACGCATCACATGACCACGCAAACCCGAGCCCGTGTAAAATTATATTAATTAAGCCCGAACCCGTCGGGTCCTGGCAAAGATCTTCAGCTTTACCCCCCCACCCCCCAAAGTACTAACAAATGTGTTTTTTTTAATGCATGCCTTATGTTATATGGCTGTAAACCATAAGAAACTATAGTTTATTTAGTTAAAATTGCTCAACAATTACAATAAGTACATATACCATTAAAATTCCAGAACTGCCTCAGTGCTTTGCATGAGAGATGGTTTTTGGAAAAAGCTGTAAAAAGGGGGGTGGGAAACATCTGTAGTGTCTGTAACCTTGTCAAGTTCATGTTGCAATATCTTAACATTTGCATTTGAGAATAATACTAAATGAAACTTTTAGTATATGGTTTGTCTTTTCATGTGAAATCTTAATTGGCCAAGTTTCACTTGAATGACAATTAAGATCATCGAAAGATTTGAACTGGAAAAAAGTTAGACACTAAAACTTTATCACATCTGATAAAAACATATAAATGTATGATTCCTCAAGCCAAAATAAAAACAAAGGCTTAAACAGGAAGTTTCATTTAAGAGGGAGGTTGCGCGCTGGACGGACCAATCGGTGGCCGCGTTACAGGACACACTCGATGACGCAGACTGGAACATGTTCCAACGCAGCTCTGATGACATCAACGTGTTTATGGAAGCGGTTGTGGGATTCATCGGAAAAATAGCGGATAATACCGTACAAAAAACGACTATCAGAACGTTTCCCAATCAGAAGACGTGGGTGGATAAAACCGACCGGGACACTCTGAGATCTTGCACCGCTGCCTATAACGCATTGGACCCGTACAAGGCTACGTCATACATGGTGAAGGAGGCGAAGCAGCGCTACGGGGGGAAACTAGAGTCACAGCTCCAACAGAGTGACTCTAGGAGCCTGTGGCAGGGACTAAGGACAATAACGGACTACAAAGCACCAACATCCATTATGACGAACGCGGACATGACTGGCAGACGAGCTGAACACATTCTATGCTCGCTTCGAGGCTGCAACTAATGCAATGGGAAATGCGCTCATCTCCGAGCATGACGTTAGGTGGGCCTTCAGGAGAGTGAACACCAGGAAAGCAGCAGGATCAGATGGCACCTCAGGTCGAGTCCTCAGAGCCTGTGCAGACCAGCTAGCACCTGTGTTCACAGAGATATTCAACCTCACTTTATTCTCAGTCGGTGACCCCCATGTGATTCAAAGGGTCCATCATTGTTCCTGTTCCGAAGAAACCCCGTCCTGCTTCTCTCAATGACTATCACCCTGTAGCTCTCACCTCAGTAGTGATGAAGTGCTTTGAGTGGCTGGTCCTCCTCACTACCTGACACACTGGATCCACTACAGTTTGCTCATCTCCTCCACACATCACTCACTCACCTGGACACTCGGAAGGGGAATTATGTTAAAATGCTCTTTGTCGACTACAGCATTTAACACCATAATTCCCTCCACACTCACCAACAAGCTTGAAGCACCTGGGACTCAGCTCATCTCTGTGTCAGTGGGTCTCCAATTTCCTGACTGGCAGACCACAGGCAATAAGGATGTGCGGACATATCTCAGCCTCAGCCCTGGGGCCCCCCAGGGTTGTGTTCTGAGCCCCCTGCTGTATTCACTGTACACTTACGCCACTACCAACTCCACCACCATCATCAAGTTTGCTGACAACACCGTCGTGGTGGGCCTGATCTCTGACAATGACAAGACAGCCTACCTAGAGGAGTTTGGAAATCTTGAGAAATGGTGCCAGAGGAACAATCTCCTTCTAAATTTCAGCAAGACAAAGGAGTTGATAGTGGACTTCAGCACTAAGAGGAGAGGAACCCCCATTATCAACGAGAGCCCAGTGGAGAGAGTGGACAGCTTCAGATACGTCGGTTTTCACATCATGCAAGACCTGTCATGGTCCTGTCACATCAACACCGTGGTAAAAAAGGCCCAGCAGCATCTCTATCTCCTCAGACGCTTGAGAGACTTTAAACTGCCCTCCAGGGTGTCAGGAACTTATGCACATTTGCACTTCATTTCATTTTGCACACTTCTGGTCTGCATACTTTCTGTACATTTTATATCCATTTCATTTTTCACACTTTTGCACATTTCCATATTTTGCATATTTGTACAGTCATCACTGTGTATGTTTTGTACAGCTAGGTTTTTAAAAAAATATGGAATCTTTACTATATGCCATATTTTACATTCTGTTCTTCTTATCATCTTCTTCTCTATATTTTATTCATTTCCATTCCCTAATTTATTTTTATTTCTATTTTTATTTCAATTTCTATTGATAATTTAGAGTTTAAAGGTCATGAGCAATCGTAAACATTTCACTGCATATCATACCTTGTATGAATGTGTATATGACAAATAAAATTGGAATTTTTATTAATATTTACAAAAATGAATCATGGATCGAGAGCTAAAAAATAAAAGATAAAATTACACAAACTGAAGTAGTTCAAGCCTTTTATTGTTTTAACATTGATGATTGTGGCATACAGCTCATGAAAACTCAAAATCCCTACAGAAAATAATGAACTTTATCACAATATGCTAATTTTTTTAGAAGGACCTGTATATAAATGATTTAGGTCAAGGGATAACTGCAGCTAAAATACATTTATATGCTGATGATACCATTGTTTACACAGTAGCACAGTCTATAAATCAAGCCATAGAGCTGCTAAAAGATTCTTTCCAGCTATTACAATCTTGACTGTTAAATCTAAAATTGGTTTTAAATATATAAAAAAAAAAACTAAATATACGCTCTTTACACGTTCTCATATTAAAGTAGTTGTGCCACCTATTTTAACAGTAGAAGGAGACTATATAGAAAGAGTTGACAGATATGAATACCTACAGTAGGCATATGGCTTGATGAAAGCATGGGTTTTAATGTTCATATTGAACATCTTTTTAAAAAAAAGCTTAGACCCAAATTGGGGTTTCTTTTTTGTAATTTTTTCTTTCGAGCGTAAAAAGAAAATTATTCAGACTTGTTTATCTGTGCTCGATTATGGTGATGTGATTTATACACCCTAAAAATACTGGGTTAAAAATAACCCAATTTGGGTTGTTTTTAACCCAGCTACTGGGTAAATATTGGACCAACTAAATGCTGGGTTAATTTAACCCAGCAAGATGGGTTATTTGTTTAACCCAGCAAGATGGGTTAAATATTCAACCCAAATGCAGGTCATATTTAACTATAATGCTGGGTTAATTCTACCACATAAATTGGTCAAATGTTCTACCCAGATGTTGTTTCATATTAACTGGGATGTTGGGTTAATTCTACCTCACAAATAGGTTATTATTATTTTCATGTTTTACAGTGAATCTGTAAAAAAAAAAAAAGCTACCCATGTCTATTAAACAGTTACATTACTTTGATATACTGGTCTATTACAAAAAAACTTCCAAATTTTGCAAACCATACATATATGCAACAAACAACATCCTATTAAATGTTCATAGAAAAATATTTATTTTTCAAAAGCACAAGAACAGATAATCAACAGTGACATCATTACTATACTATTACTGACAAGAGCAGAATGGAGTAATTTAGGGCTGCAACTAACGATTAGTTGGCCGATTATTGTTTCGATTAATCGGATAAAAGCTAAACGCTTCTTTAATTTGATGTTTTGCTTATAATTATATATATATATATATATATATATATATATATATATATATATATATATATATATATATATATATATATATATATAAAAACTCAACTTGCCATCTGCATATAATATATATATATACAGTGGTGTGAAAAACTATTTGCCCCCCTTCAGATTTCTTATTCTTTTGCATGTTTGTCACACAAAATGTTTCTGATCATCAAACACATTTAACTATTAGTCAAAGATAACACAAGTAAACACAAAATGCAGTTTTTAAATGAGGGGTTTTATTATTTAGGGAGAAAAAAAATCCAAACCTACATGGCCCTGTGTGAAAAAGTAATTGCCCCCTGAACCTAATAACTGGTTGGGCCACCCTTAGCAGCAATAACTGCAATCAAGCGTTTGCGATAACTTGCAACGAGTCTTTTACAGCGCTCTGGAGGAATTTTGGCCCACTCATCTTTGCAGAATTTTTGTAATTCAGCTTTATTTGAGGGTTTTCTAGCATGAACCGCCTTTTTAAGGTCATGCCACAACATCTCAATAGGATTCAGGTCAGGACTTTGACTAGGCCACTCCAAAGTCTTCATTTTGTTTTTCTTCAGCCATTCAGAGGTGGATTTGCTGGTGTGTTTTGAGTCATTGTCCTGCTGCAGCACCCAAGATCGCTTCAGCTTGAGTTGACGAACAGATGGCTGGACATTCTCCTTCAGGATTTTTTGGTAGACAGTAGAATTCATGGTTCCATCTATCACAGCAAGCCTTCCAGGTCCTGAAGCAGCAAAACAACCCCAGACCATCACACTACCACCACCATATTTTACTGTTGGTATGATGTTCTTTTTCTGAAATGCTGTGTTACTTTTACGAAATATGTAACAGGACACGCACCTTTCAAAAAGTTCAACTTTTGTCTCGTCGGTCCACAAGGTATTTTCCCAAAAGTCTTGGCAATCATTGAGATGTTTTTTAGCAAAATTGAGACGAGCCTTAATGTTCTTTTTGCTTAAAAGTGGTTTGCGCCTTGGAAATCTGCCATGCAGGCCGTTTTTGCCCAGTCTCTTTCTTATGGTGGAGTCATGAACAACCTTAATTGAGGCAAGTGAGGCCTGCAGTTCTTTAGATGTTGT
The DNA here is from genome assembly GCA_030522415.1 of Channallabes apus. NCBI lineage: Eukaryota > Metazoa > Chordata > Actinopteri > Siluriformes > Clariidae > Channallabes > Channallabes apus. Next base: position 2,301,058 of record CM060105.1, on the reverse strand, counting down.
CCTGGGGTCTTTTGTGGCCTCTCGGATGAGTTGTCTCTGCGCTCTTGGGGTAATTTCGGTCGGCTGGCCACTCCTGGGAAGGTTCACCACTGTTCCATGTTTTTGCCATTTGTGGATAATGGCTCTCACTGTGGTTCGCTGGAGTCCCAAAGCTTTAGAAATGGCTTTATAACCTTTACCAGACTGATAGATCTCAATTACTTTTGTTGTCATTTGTTCCTGAATTTCTTTGGATCTTGGCATGATGTCTAGCTTTTGAGGTGCTTTTGGTCTACTTCTCTGTGTCAGGTAGCTCCTATTTAAGTGATTTCTTGATTAAAACACGTGTGGCAGTAATCAGGCCTGGGGGTGACTACAGAAATTGAACTCAGGTGTGATAAACCACAGTTAAGTTATTTTTTAACAAGGGGGGCAATCATTTTTCACACAGGGCCATGTAGATTTTGAGTTTTTTTTCTCCCTTATTAACGTAAACCTTCATTTAAAAACTGCATTTTGTGTTCAATTATGTTATCTTTGACTAATAGTTAACGGTTTTTGATGAGCAGAAACATTTAAGTGTGACAATCATGCAAAAGAATAAGAAATCAGGAAGGGGGCAAATAGTTTTTCACACCACTGTATATATATATATCGATTAATTGGATAAAAGCTAGACACTTTAATTTGATGTTTTGCTTAACTATATAAAACCATAAATCAGGGTATTATTTATGTATAAAAGTAAACCTTAAAAATTTTTTAATTATCTTTAATTTTGACATTTAAACCTTATTTTTTGTAAATCAACATTTTTGTTTTTAACAGTAATTGCAGATGGCAAGTTGACTGTGTGTACTGTATATACTGTGCATATATATATATAGTTAAAAAAAATACACTGACACTCAGTTGTTAAGAATGACCTCAATTTTAAATTCTCTTAAATTAATTCAACTTAATAATAAGAATAGACTTCTAGATTATGATATTATTTTTAATTGAAATGTCTACTACATCCTTTTAACAGTTTATTTCGATCCTCTCGTGTGTATTTTATCCTTTTTTTGTCTCAATAAAAAAATTATAAAAAATATACAGTATAGACCATTTTGCTATACTAGACATTCTCGTAATACGGCGACGTAGGGAGAGAAAAAAATCGCCGCTACTGGGTTCACTCTGTTTATTTTGCCCTTTTCCCGCATTTCCCCTCTGTACAGCCTGTAGGATCATTGGATATATCCGGTCCTCCGAAGTGTAAAATGAACGTGAAGAAAACGCACTAGAAGTGTTTTCCTTGCGTTCGTTGGGGTTTGAACGCCGAGAAAAAGCTGCATGCAACGGTTTTTTTTTTTTACACTGTATATCCGTGCAGCCGGACAAACGCACGTCACCAAAGCACGTGTGAACTCTCTCACTGACTCCTATGTATGTGTAGAAAACCCTTGGCGCTTCACCTGCGCTCACCGGACACTACGAACGGCAGAAAACGCTCGATTTTAACGCCCGATAAGAGGTGTTTAATGTAAATTGCTCCCATACCTTGGAGGACTTGGGGCGCGCGCTTTTTCCTGCAAACGCTTGTGTAAACTCCATTGCACGAGCGACTGTGTATATTTGTGCATCTTGTGGTCGCGCTCCTCAATAACGTGAGCAGCCCAACTAATCGATAACGGCATTCGTTGACAACGAATTTCATTATCGATAATTATCGATTAGTTGTTGCAGTCCTAGAGTAATTGCACAAATAGACTGAGGCAGCTTCTACAAAGCAGGATCTCTCTGTGACTTAAGATATCTTTTCTGCAGAACAAAACTATCCAGCCCTGGTCTCATTTTAACATACAAACACTTTTCAGGTAGGCTTCCATATTTCATAGCAACATTACAAAAAGTCCTATACAGAAGCACACTGCTTTGGATGGTTAATGTCAAAAATATAAAATGCCAGAGCCTTCATATGACGAATCCCCATCAGAGCGACGAATGCCTGAGAGCAGCGCTGGTCATTATCTCCCAACGTCAGGATATAGGCGTATGGCCTTGACACTTCAGCCATTCCACCATGCTGGTTCCAACCTTAGAAAGAAACAAATGAAGGAAAGTTAAAATTTTGTTGAATAGCAAAGATTAAACTGAATAAGACTATCAATTTAATGTGTAATATGATTGATACTAAATAAAACATGACAAAGCTGTACATTAAGATAGGGCATAGGTAACCTGAAACAAAAACATGGAGACCGCTACTACCAAAAATAAAACATGGTTTTTAGGATAAAGCTCCTAAATATATATTTTTTTTAAGTCAGACTAGTTGATCTTGTGGTCTTGTTGATGTACCGAGAAAATGCTTTGTCATAGCTGGTGTCATACTGATACATTACAATCACCAAAATATTAATACTTCCATCTAGTATATCTGTACCGCTGTGGTACTTTTTCCTGTAGTTGGCGCGCTGACTGATAGTTAATTTAACTTTGGTTAAAGAGAGCTACCTGGTTAGCTTACATGCTATTACTGGTGATACATTTGCATACTTGCCAAAGGGGGAAAGGTGTAAAATATTGTTATAACTCGGGAGAAACGCAGGAGAAATTTGACCGCAGAGTAAATTACTAGCTGGTGAAAAACGGGAGGGTTAGCAGGTCTGTATATTTGTGAGAGGGTCAGTGTTTTGTAACACACCAGCATTTTATTGTCTCAAGCAGTGAGTTTAATAAAGTTCTAAAGTGGTTGCTAATGCTAGCAAACTAACTAAATGCCTCAGTCATGCTAGCACTACAGTTAACAGTTTAGCGTTCATTCATCACTTCACCATCTTCGTAACCCTGCAAACATTCTACAGAGAAGCTAAAAAGCTCAGACATCTTAGCCGTTTCTTTCACACACAGGTGGGGTTTATGGCTAGCAGCTATTCTCAGCTAAATTATCATCCAGTACCTCAGACCAGCCGGAAAGTTTGTGTGTAACCTTAACACGGTAACAGTAATAAATGTTACATATAGTAATAATTTTTCAGTCATATGTGAATTAGGTGAGTGAACATGTGTATACAGACCTTGTATTTAACGCCATTTCCCCTTAAATGTCCGAGGAGGATGAACCGTCATCAGCGGTGTGAGAGCTCAAGAGACACGAAGCTGAGTGACAGCCGCTGAATCCACCGGTGAACTTTGGGGGAGGGGCCAAGCAAACTTCAACCCAGCAGCTGGGTTACACAAAAACTACCCAACTCTCTGTAAATAACCCAGAAAAATGACCCAACAGCGGCAACCCAGCGTTTGGGTAGAAAAAACAACACAGCATTTTTAGTGTGTACATGCAAATCTATGTATACTAAAAAAAAATGTTATAGTGACATTAAAAAAGGATTTGTGACACACGCCTCTACACACACTCATCATTATATTTTGTGTTCATTGGAGAAAAGTTGCATTCATTGTTATTTATTGCAAAAAGTTCTCTTCTTATGCACCTAGATTATGGAATGAAATGCAGAACACTTTACCATTAGAAGTACGTCCCTCTCTAAATATTCTCTGAGTTTTATGTGAAGGAAATATGTACATGCTTTGCATAGTTTTGTGGATGTGTGTGTGTTTGGGTTTTATGTATCTTTTTAAAAAGTGTTTTATGTGAAAATTAATGTTCTGCCATTTTGGCCAGGACTCCCTGGTACAAGAGATCTGGATCTCAATGGGATTTTTTCTTCCTTGTAAAATAAAGGAATAATAAAATAAAATAAAGATAAGAAGCACAGAGTATTATGAAAAATGGTGTTATATGATCCTATCTGAAATTTCACTTTTTCACCGAGATGAGACACTTTTTAACACCAATACCATGTTTTAGCTGAGATTAAAGGAGACTTGAAGATTTTTCTAAAGTGTGAATGAGCAATACTTGTTTAAACGCTCGTTCACACTTCGGCCCGGTAGGTGGCAGTAAAACACCGAACAGTCACACATAGATATGGTTGCCAGGTTGGGAAAATCTATGAACATATATAATTTCCTAGAGAAAAGTGGTTAAACAGATTCTGGGTTGAGTGTGTGTGTGAAGAGGAGCACTAATATACACTGATTGTATTGTTATTAATCTGCTATTATTCAGCTGCCTCCCTCGTTGTCTTTTTGCCATGGTGACCCTCACGCGCTCAGCTGCCCTACTTCCGGTTTCCGGTACAGAGCTGGGACTCGAGCTTGTGATGTGAAAGAGCTGTGATCCTCTGCAGAACATCAGTAAAGGTGCGAGCTGATATTTTTATTGTATAATGTTGTAAAGTCTGAAACAGACTATCCTACTGTTTATTAGTTTATTTCCAAACACAATCGTCTTTTATTTACAAAATCCAAAACCTCAGTTTCTTCTCCAGTAATGCTGTAGCACGTTTGAGAGAAGAAAAAAAAACTGGACATAGGAGGAAAAGATAGAGACCACGTGACTCCGGCACCATAATACAGAAAGGGCCAAACTCCGAGTACATACTGAATGTCTTTATATTTTAGGCCGAGCTGAAAGTAAAATTCAGCTACTCAGTAATTCTCTCCATATGCCTGTTTAACAATACCCGAGTATTATCTTTCCCCGATTGCGTCTTCTTCTTTTATTTTTTTTAGCGGTTGACAGCCAGCCTTTAGGCGCATTACTGACCCCCGCTGGACTGGATCGATATTACACGAACCAGGATCGAACTTTTAGGAACATTGCTGCCATCTGCTGGACGAAATCAAGATCTCGCAAACTTTTCGGGAAAAAAAAATCCTAGGATAATTTTTTTTTCATCCATACCATGTTTGGTGACATATTTTATTGCACTGTAATGTAGGCTATATTTTCACTGCTTTCACATCCATGTTCTGTTACATTCCTGATAATATACATCAGCACAGCGTTCTACCTCAGCATACGAATTTAATCCGTTCTGGAGGCGAGTTCTTAAGGTGACAACGTTCCTCCAGAACCAACGTTCCTCCAGGAACAAGGCAACAACATAAATTAACAACACATCTCTACCGGAACCAGCTAGCTCTAACTAAGAGACCTAATTAGCTGACTAGCTCAGATATGTCAGATTTACATTTTTATTTTTAAGTTAACCTAAAACTACTTCTATACGATAAATAGACAACAACAGACAACAAAGTGCAAATGTGCGAACAAAGAGCTACAGAGTGACAAACACAACAACATAACACGTTTCAGTACTTTTTGTAGTATCGAGGTACGAGTTGAGGTAGTGGGAGGAGAAACAGTGAACATTCGACATTCCTGAGTAGCAGCAATGATTTAAAAAATTCTGCAAAAATAAATAGCAAGAAGATAAATATAGTGCCAAAAGAGAACGTCAGGTAGGTCGGTATGAATATCGAGTTCAGTCCCATTGCACTTTGCTGTGAGGACAGTTGTTCTGTCAGCCATGGATGTTGTGCTACCGGGTCACACAGAAATACTTCTAAACTACAGCATATTGTCTTTTTTACTATTTTATTTCAATTTCATTGTCTATCAATTACATTTTATTTGTATAGCGCTTTAAAAAAAAATAAAAATAAATAAAAAGCAGTCTAAAGAGCAGACAATTTACAAATCATAAAACATAATACATAGAACAGTATACAGGTTGATGAATTTGCAGAAGAGATGAGTGAAATTAGTTCATTCTCTTCAAGAGGAGTAAAGTATTCTAGGTTTGAATCTGACATGGCTAGGTTAACATCTGTATCAATTACATTGTTTGGTTTCAAAGCCTCAATTTTATGCCTGATATTTACAATTTTATTATTAAAAAAGTTCATGAAGTCCTCACTATTGCATGATGTTGTTGTGGAGATTTCTGTAGTGGTCTTATTTCTGGTTAATTTGGCTATGGTATTAAATAAAAATCTAGGATTATGTTTGTTATTTTCTTCTATAAGAGTGGAGAGATACGTTGATCTAGCTACACTAAGAGCTTTCCTATAGTTCAGGATGCTCTCTTTCCATGCTATTTGAAATACCAACAATTTAGTTTGACGCCATTTACGCTCTAATTTCCGAGCAGTCTGTTTTAAAGTGCGCGTGTGATCGTTATACCAGGGAGCGAGTTTCTTATCTCTAATAATTTTTCTTTTAGCTGGAGCTACATTATCTAAGGTACAACGAAGTGTCGACTCTAAATATTCAGTCGCCTGATCAAGTTCTGTGGGGTCAGACGGTGGCCTAATCGAAGTTGGTAACTCTGGGAGATTACTGATAAAACTCTATCAGAGTCTGCAGTTTTATTTTTATTTTTTTAAGAAAATGCCAAGTGTCCTACCTAAATTACAGGGTTCTAAGTACATGCTTTAAGCCCAATCTGTACAGTATACTAGATGCGGTCTTAAACGTTTGTTTGGGACAACTTCAACTCTGCTGACATTCTGGATCTACATCAAAGCAGGATATCCTAAGATATCCACAAAAGCACTGAAAAGCCTTCTTCCATTTCCAACAAACTATCTTTCTGAAACAGGTTTCTGCACTGACAGCAAGGAAAATAAAATTTCAGAGCTGACTGGACATAAGGCACACATTTTGAGTGTGATTGACTCCCATCACTCCTAGATTGGATCTCGTTGCAGGAAAACAACGTCAGGGATTACACTGATTCTGCGTTACGGTATGTTGTATTTATTATGCACTTTATTATTTTGTTACAAATGTGCGATCGCCAGTTCATGTACAGTAAATTGTCTTACATTAAGTTCAATTAAATTTGATTTATATAGCGCTTTTAACAATGGTCATTGTCTCAAAGCAGCTTAAAAAAATGAAAAGAAAATTTGAAAAGAAAATTAATGGAAGTGTGTATGTGTGAGAAAAATGTGTCTAGATAATAATGAGATGAATGAAAGATGAATGAAATGTCTCTGATGAGCAGCCAAGGGTGACGGCGACGGTGGCAAGGAAAAACACCCTGAGATGGCATTAGGAAGAAACTTTGAGAGGAACCAGACTCAACAGGGAACCCATCCTCATTTGGGCGATAACAGATAGAAATGATATAACATCTTGTGTGTTGTGCAGGTGAAAATTCAATATGACAGAAATTATTTAAATTGACATGAAGACCAGTTCAGCATAGGGACGAGTCAGTAGGTGCAGAGGGCAGATGAGGTCTGGATCACTGGAAGCACAGGAGCAGCATGTGTAGCTCCAACCATCATAAAGCTGAATCCAGCTGGAGCTGCTCCTTCTCTGGACGCCTCAGGAACCTCGCAGGGTCGGCCTTTGTCTACTTTGCCTCGGTAGGAGTAGATAAATAAATAACAGGTGGAAAGAATTAGCCTTATTGGCATTCAGGATAGATGTACTGGAGTATGAGGTTATGGGATGAATTATGTGAATTTGTTTAATATTTTTAATTAAGGTAACATTAACAAGTGGAAGATAAAAATCTCCTACACATGCTTCCTCTGTTAAACATAATCCGTATGCATGGTATTAGTTTTCATTGTTATGCTGACGACACACAGTTATGTTTACTTACTAAAGTTGAGCAATGTGTGCAGGACATAAGAAATTGGATGCTAATTAACTTCCTTCTGCTTAATCCGGATAAGACATAAGTTCTAGTCATAGGACCGCATACAGCTAGAAGTAAAATCTTAGATCACACCGTAACTTTAGATGGCCTTTCTGTTCCGTCAAGTGCAACAGTAAAAGACCTCGGCGTGATTATAGATTCCAGCCTTTCATTTGAAGCTCATGTAGATAATATCACCAGGATAGCATTCTTTCACCTCAGAAATATCGCCAAGATAAGAAATATATTGTCGCTAAACGATGCAGAAAAACTAGTTCATGCTTTTATCACTTCTAGGTTGGACTATTGTAATGCCTTACTGTCTGGTTGTTCAGTTAGGTGCATAAACAAGCTTCAGCTAGTCCAGAATGCAGCAGCGAGAGTCCTCACTAGACTGCATTGGCTCGCCTTTTAAAATACTACTCTTGACATATAAGGCATTAAATGGTCTCGCGCCGCAGTATCTGAGCGAACTGCTAGTGTCTTACGATCCGCCACGCCTACTTCGGTCAAAGGATGCAGGCTGCTTATCAGTACCGCGTATTATGAAAACTACAGCTGGGGGCAGAGCTTTTTCTTACAAAGCCCCAAAATTATGGAATATTCTTCCAAATAGTGTTCGGGACTCAGACACAGTCTCAGTGTTTAAGTCTAGGCTCAAAACCTAAATTATAAATGAATTTGCCTTAGGTAAAGCAGATCTGGGGGACTCATGGACGTAGAGTATTATGGTGAACTGATATGTTCACAGACATATTATCCAGACCCCCTCTGCCATCTGGAGCTATCTGTCTCGTCCTGGTGACTCGCTTCTGGAGCTCTCGGTTGGAGATCTCGTCACATGGATGGTCCGTTTAGTATGCGTGTGGTGACTGGAGACGGTTCCACTTTTCCACGAAGATGGTCCTGGCTTCGGCTGATGCTGACAGCTGTTCTCTGAGAACTTGTGACTGCAGTTGCTCCATAGTTCAGGACTGGAGTTTCCTACAGTCTACCTGAGCCTCCAATAACGAATTGGCATCCATATGAACTTATGTCCTGTTATACTGAACTTCCAGCCTCCTAACACACAGTATCACTGCAGAACAATCCTGGTCATCCATTTTCACCCAGATGAGGATGGGTTCCCTGTTGAGGCTGGTTCCGCTCAAGGTTTCTTCCTATTACCATCTCGGGGAGTTTTTCCTTGCCACTGTCGCCGTTGTCCTCGACTTGCTCATCAGGGACTATCTGATCATTTTGATTCAAACACATTCACATTTCATACAAACTTCAGTAATTCTTTTGATTGTGTGAAGCTGTTTTTTGACAATGTCATGTTGTTAAAAGCGCTATACAAATAAAATGTAATTAAATTGAATTGAATATAACGTATACATTTCTAGGTGGCAGGAGTCCTGTCTGTGTTTCCTGCTCAAATTCTACACCAGTGTCGAACACTACACCGAGAAGGACAAACACAAGAATCTGGTTGGGAATGCTGTTTTATTTTTAGTTACAACTATTTATTAGCAGATAAAAAGTGTACCAACCTGATAATACTTTATCTTTATGTTTTTATGAATCCCTGAAAAACAGTTACTGATACATTAATTTAAAGTGGGTGTTTCGGTGGTGGCGGCATGGAATAGCCCTCTGGCCTTTAGGGTCAATGGGGGTCTGGCCTTGGGTCTGTGTGTGGGGTTTGCATTTTTCCCCCATGCATGAAAAACTCTGGTTTCTTGACATTTTCAAATTGAATCAGTATTACTCAACCAGAGTTGATGTTTCCAGTAACAATTACAGAACTGTGTGTTGATGAAATCTAAAATTATTTACATTATTTCATGTTTTCCAGATGTAAGACTGCTCAGACTGTTGGTTGTGTTTTGCTGAAAGTGGTCATCTCAGTGCATCCAAACAGGCGAGAAGTATAACTACTCAGTGTGGGATGAGTCTTACAGAGCAATCTACTGTCCAAATACACCAGCACATTCATACAGGAGGGAACCTGTACGCCTGCGCTCAGTGTGGGAGGAGTTTTACTTGTCAAAGTCATGCCCGAAAACATGAGCGCATCCACTCGTTAGAGAGGCTGTATCACTGCTCACAGTGCAGCAAGAGGTTTGCACGTCGGGGTGATCTCCTGCGCCATGAGCGCAGCATCCACAAAGGGGAAAGGCCATATCATTGCTTAGAGTGTGGGAAGAGTTTTAATTGTCAGTATGATCTCCGAGATCATAAGCATATTCACACAGGAGAGCGGCCGTATCACTGCTCACAGTGTGGTAAGGGTTTCACTTATCAGGATACTCTCCAAAAGCACATGCGTATCCACTCAGGAGAGAAGCCATATCACTGTACATGGTGTGGAAAGAGGTTTACTCAGAAGTGTAATCTTCATCGGCACGAGCGCATCCACACAGGACTGAGGCCGTATCACTGCTCGCAGTGTGGGAAGAGTTTTACTTGTAAAAGTCATGTCCAAGGGCATGAGCGCATCCATACAGGAGTGAAGGCCTATCACTGTGGACTGTGTGGGAAGAGTTACGCTGATGTACGTAGTCTTCATCACCACCAGCGTATTCACACAGGAGAGACGGCAAATCACTGCAGTGTGGGAACAGTGACCGGTGTAACTTGCAGCACACACGACAGAAGCTCTACCTTTACAGACAGTGTGGATGAAGCTAAACGTGAAGGAAGCATAAAGGCTGTAGCATGAAGTAGCACTGTAATAAATAATGGATTGATTTTACTTTATAAAGTGAAAAAATGTTGGACTATATTTTCAAGTATACCTCCCTTAATCTTTAGGTCATTTTTATCAAAATAAATAAAAATAATGAAAAGTGAACTTGTAGCCTTTCTTAGTATTTTAATATCAATAATAATATAAGTTACTCCTACTCCCACTAGCATCTGTCTTTATTACTAATGGTAGATCAAATGCATTTAAAATCACTACCGTAATAAGCCTGGCTCAGAGGCTGCATTGCATACTGTATATGGGTTTATAAAATTAATTTCACTGTAAAGTTGTGTCCTGCTTGTCTGTCCTGGTGCTTGTACATTTGTATATTTATAAATCGTGGTATTAAGATGTTTTTGCATGACAATAAAATGATCTGTAATGGTCTAAATAAAATATAGTTAACCAGCATATTCTTCCTGAACAATGTGGTGGATCATAAATATCCTATTACATTAGGAAAACACTTGCAGCTTCAGACTTTATATTCTGCAGTGTGCTAGAAAATATCTAGCGTATCCTGTGAGTTAACTGTTTAATCACATCACACTGATGAACAGTTTAACCCATCTCGATCTGCATACAGTTTTGGTGATCCTGAAGCTTTGGCGATTCTAATGTGTATAATTGCTTTTTCTGTAGGGGGAGGGGGGGCACTCTGTAACTAATTTAGCTGCAAGCTAAAGTATGTCAACAAACTATCTATCTCACCCACTCACTCAATCAATCAATCACAATAATATGTCCAGGATTACACACAAACCCATCCCGTGTCTGACTAATAATAAATCAACTAAGCTTGTAAAGCTTGGATTTATAAAACCAATTTATAAATTTTATAAATCCAAGCGTTACAAGCTCATTGATGGACTTTAAAGCACTTATGTAAGTTCAAATTCAATTCAAGGAACTTTATTAATCCCAGAGGGAAATAGTTTATTCTTGGTTACAGTTGTTTAAGGTTGTTATCCAGTAGAAAGGAAAAAGTAATAAATAAGGAAAAAATAATAAATAAAATAAAGAGTCCTAAAACAGTAAGTACCATATTGCACATGAATACCTTACTGCACGCTAAATATGACCCAAGAGCACTGGCAAATATCACACAATTAATATAGTAATCTAATATATGTATGTAATATCGTATTATTATATGTAATATTGTCTTATTGTGTTACTGTCAGTGAATATCCACATAGTGTATGTTACAGAGAAGAGTTGTATAATTTTATGGCCTTTGGGAGAAAAGATCTCCTGTGATGCTCTGTGGAACACTTGGTGGTAATCAGTCTCTGGCTGAGACTGCTCCTCTGACCACTGTATAGCGGGTGAGAAGGATTGTTCAAGATGGGTTGTACGTTGGACAGAATCCTCCTCATTGCTACATCCACAGAGTCGAGCTCCATGCCTAGCCCAGATCCGGCCTTTTCAATTACCTTGTCCAGTCTGTTCCTATCTGACACCTTCATGTTACAGCCCCAACCGATGTTTCATAAAACATCTGTAGAATGGTGTTGCAGACTTTGCAGAAGTTGCTCTGGATAAGAGTGTCAGCCGAACATCATGAATGTAACCACATTTGTAATGTACTTTAATCATGAATGTGAGGGAATTTACTGCTGCACAAGTATGAACAAAAAGTTTTACATAAGCACACAACTGAAATATCGTTGTATATTTTATTAAGGTCATAGTGGTTCTGGAGGGCTGGCTCATTGTACACCAAGTGTAACTATTCAACTAATTAACTAATTATTTTATTCATCGGATTGGGTGTGGTAGAACAGAAAGTATCTAAACTATGCAGGGGAGTGTTTCTTCAGAATAAAAGGTTAAGAACCACTGATATAAGTCATGTAAATGATTTAAGTTCAGTCTTTATTCCTCACACATACATTACAAAGTATTCTTTATTCTTTGCATATTCCAGCTTCTTATTAGTAGGCAGGGGTCAGAATGAAGCGTCAGCCATTTTACTGCGCCACTGGAGCAGACAGGGTTAAGGGCCTTGCTCAAGCCCTACAGCGGCAACCTGGCGGAGCTGGGGCTCAAACCACGATCTTCCGATCTTAACTCAGAGCCTTAACACACTGCCTCCCAAAAAAGTGCCTGACTTATTTATTAAGTCAGGCATGACAGTTTCACTGAACTGCTTTAGTTTCTGCAACCTACCAGATGTCCTTACTGGAATCAGTTCTTAAAAGCTTCAAATAATTTTTAACACAATATTTGAAGAAAGCCCCAATGCTTTATTCACCCATCACGACACGTCTACACTCCTGTCTAAAGGACCAGTCAGATCCTAACGTTCTACTTTAGAGGTTTATTTTAAATCAAAACCAGAGACATCATTAATGTGTATTCGTTCTTATAAACCAGGCAGCAGCGTCATGTGTAAAATCTAACAAATAATTTTCATTAATATTTATTGTGTAAAGATAGTCTGCTGCTGTAGGGATTTCTCTAGCAGGTGTCCCAGGTAGCGTTCCGAGGTGTTTCCTGCCCACATTCTCCACCAATGTAGCGCACGTAGTGGGTCAGGTAATCACGGACACAGAGAGACAGAGCTGCAGTGCAAAACCGTGTGGTGTTTTATTATAGTGACCGTGCAGATTGACAGAACACACATTTAGCAGGTATGTGTCAGTGATGTCGAGTGCCAGGTCCTAAAGTAGACAGTGGGGTTTGTATCCGTGCTCGTGCGGGCCGGCGGGGTTAGAAGCCTCGGCCAGGGCATAGAGCAGCCGGTGCATAGCGGTCGTCTCGTCGGCGTGTACACAGGCAGGGATTCGGGTGAGTCTGAGTCTGTGGGGAGAGAACAGTAACATGAGAATACATTCTTTCCTACTCACTGGCATGCGCCGGTTAAAAGAGTATGTTATTATTATTATTATTATTATTATTATTATTATTATTATTATTATTATATTATTATTAATATATCTTTGTTGTTTCCTTGTAATATTCTTAAATAAACTTAAATTTAAGTTTATATTTATAAAGTAAATATAAACTTAAACTATACTGTAGAGAAAGATTGCTGACATTAAGGTCAATGATTAGCAACTCTTTACCAGATTATGAAGTAACATTAACTTGTTCGTCCATGAAATGATAAAATGTCAGTATCATGACTTCAAGACTGTTCACTCATTACCCCAAATAATGTGAAGTGCCTCATCAAGCATACTGTAGCTGTACAAACCTAAAAGGTAAGAAGGTAAGAAGAAAGCAAACAATTATCAATATATTTGGTTGAATTATGGACAGGATGACAGATGAGGTTAGACAGGAGTCTCCATGGACTATGATGTTTGCAGATGATATTGTGCTTTGTAGCGAGAGCAGGGAACAGGTGGAAGAAAATTTGGAGAGGTGGAGGTACGCTCTGGAAAGCAGAGGAATGAAGGTTAGCCGCAGCAAGACGGAATACATGTGTGTGAATGAGAGGAACCCAAGAGGAACAGTGAGGCTACAGGGAGCAGAGGTAAAGAAGGTGCAGGATTTTAAGTACTTAGGGTCAACGGTCGAGAGCCACGGAGAGTGTTCAAAGGAGGTGAAGAGACGAGTACAGGCAGGTTGGAATGGGTGGAGAAAAGTGTCAGGTGTGTTGTGCGATAAAAGAGTATCAGCAAGAATGAAAGGAAAGGTGTACAGGACAGTGGTGAGACCAGCGATGCTCTACGGCTTAGAGACAGCGGCACTGAAGAAAAGACAGGAGGCAGAGCTAGAGGTAGCAGAGCTGAAGATGTTGAGGTTCTCTTTGGGAGTGACAAGGATGGATAGGATCAAGAATGAGTTCATCAGAGGGACAACCCATGTTAGATGTTTTGGAGATAAAGTCAGAGAGGCCAGATTGAGGTGGTTTGGACATGTTCAGAGGAGAGATGGTGAATATATCGGTAGAAGGATGCTGAGGTTGGAACTGCCAGGCAGGAGGTCTAGAGGAAGACCAAAGAGGAGATTTATGGATGCAGTGAGAGAGGACATGAAGTTAGTTGGTGTGAGAGAAGAGGATGCAGAGGATAGGGTTAGATGGAGGCAGATGATTCGCTGTGGCGACCCCTGAAAGGGAACAGCCCAAAGACAAAGAAGAAGAAAAAAAAATGTGTTTATTTGATTTCTATTCAAGACACTTTGATAAGTAATTTTCCACAAACTTGGAAAATTATTGTCATTTAAAAAAATATTTTAAATAAATGCAAGTTGTCAGCCTTAGGAAAATCACACTACCGTTCAAAAGTTTTAGAACACTTGCAAATGTCTTTGTTGTTGTTTAGTGATTTATTTTCTACAACAATACTGTGGATTTCAGAACTATAAAATAACACATATGGAATTAGGTAATTACGTAACAACAAGAGAAACACCAGTTAGTTGTTATTGTAAGACACAGAGGTCGGCCTTTCTGTAATAGTTCCTGCAAGAACAGTATTGTGTCAAGTGCATTTGCAGAATCCGTCCAGCACCATAATGAAACTGTCTCTCATGAAGGCCGTCCCAGGAGGACGAGACCAAAACCTACCTCTGCTGCAGACCAGAAGTTCATTTAGAGTTATCAGCCTGAAAAATGACCAATTAACAGCAGCTCAGATTAGAGGCGTTATGAAGTCTTTACAGAGCAGAAGTAGCAGAAACATCTCAATATCAACTGTTCAAAGGAGATTCATGCAGTTACTGCACGCCTTCAGCTTTATAATGTAGAAAGAAATAAACATCAGGAACCATCATGGAGTTAGAAAGTGTCCTAAAACTTTTGAACGGTAGTGTATATGAGAGTACAAACTCTATTTATGTCTAATTGTTAAGAAAGATACATGTGACAGAGAAAAGGAAGCAGCAGAGAGCAAAGGGATAATCTACAGCAAGAGCAGCCATAAAGCCACAGGTGTGTGGGACTGAGTAAGAAGATGAAAACATAGACAAAAAGATGAAGACAAAAAGGAAAGATCTTGGTGAATCTAATGATTTGTAAATGTCCTATTTTTATAGAGATTATTATCATGATTGATTGATTGATTGATTGATTGATTGATTGAAAGCTCTGTCACAGCTTTCACCAGTAGGTCTACCCAACACTCCAAGGTTTAAAAGAAAACTAAGCTAGTTTTACTAAATTACACTGCACCTGTCAGTCACTTTGTAGAATAACTTTGTATTGATTAATATGGGGTGTCACGGTCACGGTAGTGGATAGCACTGTTGCTTTGTACCTCCAAGGCAAACAGTGCTATCCACTGGGTTCTGGGTTCAATTCTTGTCCATGGAGTTTGTATGTTCTCCTCTTGCTTGGTGGGTTTTCTCCAGGTACAATCAAAGAGTGTACCCTGAGCCAGGGGTAGCTCAGTGGTTAACCCACATCTTAAAATCTTTGCAGGATGGCGCCGCGGATGGCTGCCTCAGTGTGGAGCTCTCCATTAGTCTTACTGTTTTTGTTAGTTTGTCCTGTTTTTTGTTTCTCAAACGTAATAACTTATACCAGGGATGAACTGCTGAACGTTCAGCAGGACACATCACACAATTTTCAACCACTTTTCGATTTTTCAAACGTTTTACTGAACATTGTAACCGGCGGAGCAGCTGCGCTGTTTAAATGCTTTAAGAAGCGCAGGCGGGGGAAGAGAGCCGGCGCGCTCGTCAAGCTCCGACAGCGCGGCTTTAGAACTGCGCTGCCGAGTATACATCTGGCGAATCTCCGCTCTCTACCCAACAAAATGGACGAACTTTTCCTGCTCTCCAGGAAAAATAAGGACTTTTCAAACTCTGCCGCGCTGTGTTTCACGGAAACCTGGCTGAATGAAGCCATCCCGGACAACGCGCTACACCTGCCGGGCTTCCAGCTGTTCAGAGCGGATCGCGACACAGAATCAACGGGGAAATCGCGAGGCGGCGGGACATGCTTTTACATCAACGAAAGTTGGTGTACAAATGTGACACCATTGAAGAAGATGTGCTGTCCTGATCTAGAGGCATATTTCATCAACTGCAAGCCTTTCTATTCGCCGCGCGAGTTCACCTCGTTCATTCTTGTGAGTGTGTACATCCCTCCACAAGCATGTGTGAATGCAGCATTGCAACAGCTGGCTGCTCAGATCACAGACACGGAGCAACAACACCCGGACTCTCTTATAATTATACTTGGGGATTTTAACAAAGCAAACCTCAAATGTGAACTGCCTAAATACAAACAGCACATTACCGGCCCCACCAGAGACAAAAATACTCTGCATCACTGCTACACCACAATAAAGGATGCATATAGCTCCGTCCCCAGAGCAGCTTTAGGACTTTCTGACCACTGCCTGGTTCATCTTCTCCCAACCTATAGGCAAAAACTTAAATCTGCTAAGCCTGTAGTAAGGACAGTAAAGAGATGGACCAGTGAAGCAGAACAGGAATTACAGGCCTGTTTTGACTGCACTGATTGGAGTGTTTTTGAAGCTGCTGCCACCAATCTGGACGAGCTCACAGATTCTGTAACATCCTACATCAGTTTCTGTGAGGACATGTGCATCCCTACCAGGACATTTTTAACATATAACAATGACAAACCATGGTTTACAGCAAAACTCAGACAGCTTCGTCAGGCCAAAGAGGATGCCTACAGGAGTGGGGACAGGATCTTGTATAACCAGGCCAGGAACACACTAACAAGGGCGATCAGAGCAGCTAAGAGGAGCTACTCTAAAAAACTGGAAAATCAGTTTTCGGCAAACGACCCTGCTTCAGTGTGGAAAGGCCTGAAATCCATCACTAACTACAAGACGCCATCCCCCAACTCTGTAGGGAATCAACAACTGGTTGATGACCTGAATGAGTTCTATTGTAGATTTGAAACTCCCAGTCTCACACCACACTCCTGTCCTAACCCTCTTTCTACACCACCATTATCACCTCTGACAACCACCCTCTCTTCCCCCCCTGCACTCCAGGTCTGTGAAAAGGATGTTCGCCAGATCTTTCTGAAACAAAAGAGAAGGAAAGCTCCAGGCCCTGACGGCGTGACACCAGCCTGTCTGAAATCCTGTGCTGACCAGCTGGCGCCCATTTTCACACAGATCTTCAACAGATCACTGGAACAATGTGAAGTGCCTTTGTGCTTTAAACGTTCCACAATCATTCCCATTCCAAAAAAAACTAAAATCACAGGACTTAATGACTACAGACCAGTCGCCCTAACATCTGTGGTCATGAAGACATTTGAAAGACTGGTGTTGGGACTATCTGAGGGACATCACAGGACCCTTACTGGACCCCCTGCAGTTTGCTTATAGAGCAAACAGGTCTGTTGATGATGCAGTTAATATGGGACTGCACTTCATCCTTCAACATCTGGACAAACCAGGGGCTTATGCAAGGGTCTTGTTTATAGACTTTTCATCAGCTTTCAATACGATCATCCCAGCACTGCTTCAGACCAAATTAAACCAGCTCTCTGTTCCTAGCTCTATCTGTCACTGGATCACCAGCTTTCTGACAGACAGGCAGCAGCTAGTGAAACTGGGAAAATTCATGTCCAACAGTCACACCACCAATACTGGAGCCCCTCAGGGATGCGTTCTCTCCCCACTGCTCTTCTCCATCTACACCAACGACTGCACCTCCACAGACCCCACTGTCAAGCTCCTGAAATTTGCAGATGACACTACAATCATCGGCCTCATCCAGGACGGTGACGAGTCTGCATACAGAAGGGAGGTCAAGCAGTTGGCTGTCTGGTGCAGTCACAACAACCTGGAGCTGAACATGATCAAAACAATGGAGATGATGGTGGACTTCAGGAGAAACCCACCTGCACTTCCCCCACTCACCATCATGAACAGCACTGTGACGGCAGTGGAGTCATTCCGGTTCCTGGGCACGACCATCTCTCAGGACCTGAAGTGGGACATTCACATTGACTCCATTGTTAAAAAGGCCCACCAGAGGTTGTATTTCCTTCGCCAGCTGAAGAAATTCAACCTGCCACAGGAGCTGCTCACACAGTTCTACTCAGCCGTCATTGAATCCGTCCTGTGCACTTCAATAACTGTCTGGTTTGGCTCAGCTACGAAAGCAGACATCAGAAGACTACAAAGGACGGTTCGGACTGCTGAAAGAATTATTGGCACTCCCCTGCCCACGCTGCAAGAACTGTATATATCCAGAGTGAAGAAAAGGGCACGGAATATCACTTTGGACCCCTCACACCCAAGCCACCTTCTTTTTGAACTTTTGCCATCGGGTCGACGCTACAGAGCACCGAACACCAGGACAGTCAGGCATAAGAACAGTTTTTTCCCCCAGGCAATCTACCTCCTTAACAGATAAACATCATTCAAACGGTCAATAAATATATGTGCAATATTGTGTACAACACCACTGTGCAATATACTGTATAATACCACAGACTTCAGATATTGATGTAACTTATTTAAAAGTATCTCACATCGTACTCCATTTGATGTCAACCATTTAAATTATTATTTTTTTTTTTTTTGCGTCATGCTGTTTTTGTCTTGTCATTTGTATTTTTTGTTCTGGAAGCTCCGTCACTAAAACAAATTCCTTATACGTGCAAGCGTACTTGGCAATAAAACTGTTTCTGATTCTGATTCTGATTAAGGCATTGGACTACGGTTCGGAAGATCCCAGGTTCAAACCCCACAACCACCAAGTTGCCACTGTTGGGCCCTTGAGCAAGGCCCTTAACCCTCAACTGCTCAGATGTGTAATGAGATAAAAAAAAATAAAATGTAAGTCGCTCTGGATAAGAGCGTCTGCCAAATGCCTAAATGTAAATGTACCCTGCCCCAAGTCTCCCGGGATAGACCCATCGCGCCTCTATATACATGATGAAGCGTTATAGACGATGAGTGAGAGAGTGATTAATATAAATATAATTCACTTCATGCCTGATGTACCTGATGCCTGATCTTTTGAAGAAGTAAAGAATTACTTTCCTTTGTTACAATTCTTGTTTCAGCCCAAAGATGGCGACAGTGGACCTCAACAGTGTTTCTTTTTATTATTTTTTGTTGTGAAAGTGAAAGTAGTATTTCTCTCTCACTGTACAGGGAACATCCAGATTTCCGTTATTGTTTTGTTTGTTTGTTTACTCTACGGCCCACGTATGCATGATTTTCTACTAATGACTCAATGTTTATATACATGTATACACACATCTAGGTGTATATTTGTATAGTGTGTTTATTTTCTTGTCTACAGGTTAGTTGAGCTGTTTGTGCTGATGTGATAAAGTAAGAGTAAGATGGCGACGGTAGCTGCAGCTCTGGGTAAGAGAAGATCTTTATTTATTTTTTTTATTTGTATTATTTCACTTTTTGACAATGCAACATTTTCAGCATTTTGTGCTGGAGTGTGTGTTTCGTCCTGCCTCGGTTATGCCAGTTTGCTGACAACTGTGTGTGTGTGGGCCTTGGTAGTGTCGGTGGGATTGTGACCAGCTACTGTATATGACTGTGATTTATACAGATGTGAATGACAACCGTGGCCAACCAGTCTTTGTACTTGGCATAAAACGGCCTTATATCTAAATGACAAACGATTCATTATTTAGATTATTTTTATACAATTTTAAATAATTAACGTTTTATGTATGCTTTGAGCAGTAAGATGCCAGAAAGCATCATACAGTATGAAGGTTCCAAAGTAGCAAACAGTAAAATGGCCCAGTAAAGTCAGGCACAGGAATTCAACTAGTACTTGCCCCAAACCCTCTTGTTTTCTTGCCTTTTTCCCACCCTTTTGGACTTTTGGGGGTCTTAACCTGCTCATAAACTCATGAAAATTGCCAGAGAGATTGTAATCTGCTGTCATTCGGATGCTCGAGAGTCTGGGCCACGGGTGTAGCTGCCCTCAGGGGCCCTCTCAAGAGATTTTGCTGCATAGCTCATAGACACTTTCAGGTAGGCACAGGTAGACATTTAGAGCTCATTGAGCCGAATAACTTTTGCCCTGCATGTCCTGGGCTTAACCTAACAGGAGGCCGGTTATTTTGATCTACTCCTTCTAGGGAATT
The DNA here is from genome assembly GCA_030522415.1 of Channallabes apus. Classification (NCBI taxonomy): domain Eukaryota; kingdom Metazoa; phylum Chordata; class Actinopteri; order Siluriformes; family Clariidae; genus Channallabes; species Channallabes apus. The sequence continues at coordinate 2,280,774 of CM060105.1, read as the reverse complement.
TATACAGTAGGTTCGCCACCAACCCGGGCCAATGTGGATTTTTTAAATCTCAAACAATTAAACTTACACTGAAAAACGATAATAATTCGTCTGTGTGGCATTTTATTGGATGACATCATATTCAGTGACATCACATTGAGTAACATCATAGTGTGAGGCTTATTTTCCAGCATCTGTGGCCTATTCTACACACATCACAAATGTTCACATGCACACACACATCTCACACACACACATCTCACACAAACACACATCACACAGACATTAAAATTTTTTTTAACACTCTCACATTCACCAAGTCAAACACGTGCATACACAAACACAAACACACTTACAGTATATATCACACATTTTAACACTCGCACACTCACATCTCTGTCTCACGCACGCAGAAACACACACACACATCCACACACACTAACAAGTCACATGTCTCAAAGAGCGCGTGTTTATGTTACCGCGCATGCGGATCTATTGCCCTCCCTCAATATTAATCAGTTTGATTTGTTCCATCCGTGTTCTGAAACAAGGCTGTTAAAAAGCTGTTCAGATTCAGATCAGTGTAAAGTTAGTGTGATTTTAAAAGTGCTTTAACTTCACCTGGCACAGTTTCATCCTAGTGGAACAATCTGACTACATGTGCAGTGCCATGCAAAAGTATTTGCCCCTTCCTGATTTTTTTCTTTGCATATTTGTCACACTTGTATGGGTGGAATTTGACCTAAACACTTTATGAGGAAAAGACAGATTGGCGATATGAACTCCAGCATCTCACATGATATTGTGAGATATCATGAACATTTCTCAGGGGGTATCATCGTGATGCAGTGTAAGATCTACCACTCATCAGTGTCTCACACACACACCAACGCACCTAATCAGCCGTATATAGTGCGTGACGTGTGGAAGTCGTGCGGTGCACCCGGGCGTGATGGCTTTATGTAGGTCTTAATGCTCAAATAACAAACACCACGGTGCACCCGGGATGGCGATGGCGCAGGGTGCTTGTGCCCGGCATCGTTGCTTGCAACTATATTTATTATTATTATTATTATTATTATTATTATTATTATTATACTTGGATGAAGTGGACATACATTTTTTTTTACAATTGATCAAATAAAGAAAATTTTTTCAATAGTGATTAGTGGTTAATAAAAACATGAAATATCTGTACACATCATCATCATCATCATAAAAAGAAATAAATTAAGTACAACAAGTCAATGAAATTGGCACAATGTAACAAATATACACATAAACTGGAGGCCGATTAAGTTAGACTTGACTCGGGTTCAAATTGTAATGGAATCATAGTTTGCCTTGTTTAGTTGTTAAGCAAGATAAGCAAAAATGATTGACATTTACATACGACTTTAAGTACAGTACGGTAATAAGACTCTTAACAGCAGTAAAACATTTGAACAGTGCAAACATTTTAAGCAAGGGACAGTCTGTGGATTACAATCTTGGCCCGCTAAAGTTGTTCCCGTGAGCATTCGGCATATGGAGCGCATGATCCTTAAAATCACACTTCATAAAAGATTCAATCATTAAATTTTTTTATGGATTGTCATTGCTACAGTTGGGGCTGATTTGTGCAGATTTTATTTTTGTGAATTTTATAGGCAAAAGTTTATTTATAGCACATTTCATACACAAAGTACATAAAAAATAATCATAAAATGAAAAAGAAAATATTCATAGCAATAAAATAAAATAATTTTAAAAATATTTAAATGAAAAATAAAAAGATAGAAAAATAGAAAATGTTATATATAAAATAATGCAGTCGGTTCAGACGTAGCTCAGTGCTCATTTAATAAATGCACGGCTAAACAGATGAATTTTAAGTCTAGATTTAAATGTGACTAATGTTTTAGTACATCTGATCTCACCTGTTTATATAAGCTACATTACAGCAATGAACTCAGTTTTCTCCTTATTTAACTGAAGAAAAATTTGGCACATCCAACTGTTTATTTCATTAATGCATTTGCAGAGGGAGTCTATGGGGCTATAATCATTTGGAGATAAGGCTAGGTAAATCAGGGTATCATCAGCATGTAATAGGCAATTTGTTTCTTTCTCATTATCGGACTTAGTGGGAGCATATACAGGCTAAACATGAGTTGAATTATGCCTTGTGGGACTCCGCATGTCATGGACGTCCACTTAGACTTGTGCTCTCCTATACTCACATAATAACCTCTCCCTTGACCTGAACCATTTAAGTACCATCCCAGAAAGCCCGACCTAGTTTTCCAGCCTTTCTATTAGTATGTTCTGATTGACAGTGTCAAACGCAGCGCTAAGATCTAGCAGTACCAGCACTGATGTTTTGCCAGAATCAGAATTTAAGCAAATGTAATTTATTATTTTTATGAGCGCTGTCTCTGTACTGGTCGCAGGTTGACAATTTGAGGTACTGTACTGTTTCTCCCAAGATTTTATCATCAATTGCTTGAAAAAACAGGCATAGTAACTTTTTTGAGGTCATTGGTGAGGTTTTCTGACCTCTGCATACTGTAACTTGAGGATGTGTTAATGGCCCTTCTAATATTACTGATTTTCTCAGAAAAGAAGGAAGCAAACTCATTGCATTTGCTATCGGAGAGCATTTCAATGGGAATCTGACTTGGTGGGTTTACATTTACATTTAGGCATTTGGCAGACGATCTTATCCAGAGCGACTTACAAAAAGTGCTTTAAAGTTTACATCACTGGATACATACTTACACTGGGTTAACTAGGTTTATAACTAAGTGCCATCAGTCCAACACAACTGGGAAGAGGGTTTTTTTTTTTTTTTTTTCATGGTTTTGGGGGTTAGTCCAAGTACTGGAGAAACAGATACGTCTTGAGTCGTTGTTTAAAGATCGTCAAAGTCTCTGCTGTACTGACATCTAGAGGAAGTTCGTTCCACCACTTAGGTGCCAGAACAGATAAGAAACTTGAACAGGGTTTGTCAGTCTCTCAACAGTAGCAAAAAGAGTGTGAGTGTTGTTTAAGTTACTGTTAATAATGTTTAAGAAGAAGGTCTGTCTAGCTGTGGCTAGCATATTGAAAGCATGAAGGCTGTCTTTATAGATGCTATAGTGAATTTTAAGTTTCGTCTTCCGCCACATCCGCTCAGCTTTTCTGTATTGTCTTTTCATACTCTGAATTGCTGTTGATTTTCACCATGGTGATTTCTGTCTGCCTGTCTTTCAGAACTTTGGCGGAGCAATATCATATAATACAAAAAATGTGTCTAAAGTTTATGCAACATGTGTATACATGTGTATACCAATCTTACTTTCCTAAAAATTTCAAGTTTTAAATTTCAAGTTAATTTCAGCCATTTTGGAGAGATGATTTTATACAATATATTCCCCAAAAAATAGCCATTTTTCAATGTTACACTGTCTCGCTTCAAACAATAATCATTTAAAATGCTAATTATTAATGTTTATTTATGATACTGAACTATCATATGACATATGACACATTCATGACATATAAGTGGACAAAGTGACATTGGGCCAACCACTGATGCAAACAGTGAATTGGCTCTTCAGCTGAGTGCTATCTGGGCTGTCTTGTCAGGATTAAGCAGAAGGAAGTTAATTAACATACCAGTCTCTTATGTCCTTCTCTCATTGCTCAACTTTAGTAAGCTTGTTTTTCTCATCTGGTTTTGCTGAGACATACTGTACAGTATAGCTGTGTGTCATCAGCATAATAGTAGAAATTAATACCGTGCTTATGAATTATTTTGCCCAGAGGAAGCATGCAAAGAGAAAAAAAGCAGTGGGCCTTAAACGGAACCCTGTGGAACACCAAACTCCACTTGAGAACATGCAGAATAGTCTCATCATTTAAATCTACAAACTGATAACATCTGTCAAATAGGATCTGAGCCACGAGAGGGCCATTCCCTTAATTCCTACATTTTCTAATCTGTGAAGAAGAATACTACTGTATGATCCAATGGTGTCAAAAGCTGCATTGAGGTCAAGTAACACAAGCATAGTGACACAACCCTGATCAGGGGCCAATAGGAGGTCATTTATTACTTTAACGAGTGCTGTTTCTGTGCTGTGATGAGGCCTAAATCCTGACTGATACAGTTCATGTATGCCATTTCTCCAGAATCTTGAAGATTAAGTTAAGCCTTTATTTGTCACATATACATTACAGCACAGTGAAATTCCTTCTTCGCATATCTCAGTGTAACTGGGGTCAGTGCGCAGGGTCAGCCATGATACAGCGCCCCTGGAGCAGTTAGGGTTAAGGGCCTTGCTCAAGGGCCCAACCGTGGCAACCTGGTGGAGCTGGGGATCGAACCGCCGATCTTCCGGTCGGTAACTCAGTGCCTTAGCCCTCTGAGCTAAGTAAATAAATAAACCTAAATTAAGTCCTAAATAAAGGGCATCAGGTCTGTATTTGGATCAGCCTGTATTTGGACAGCTGACAGGGGTCGAGGTTAGGTTTCTTAATAAGTGGTTTAATAACTACTAATTAAAAAAATATTTTGGAACATTTGCACCACATCTGAGTGAAGAATGAATTAGTTTTAACAGTTACAATTCAATCACAGATGATTATGCAGAAGAGATGAGTGAAATTAGTTAATTTTCTTTAAGGCAATAAAGTATAAATAAATAATACACTTTTTTAAACTTCTAAATTGGCCTAGAGTTATCTGAATGACAATGGCAAAGTGTTCCTTTTTATCTGATAAAAATATAAATGAGTATGTATATTTGCCACAAAAAAAAAAACGAAACATAGATCGGGAGATAAGAAGTCTTACAGTATTGTGAAAAATGGTGTTATATGAACGTGTCAGAAAATTCACTTTTAGGTTCACTTTTTAGCACCGATACCATGTTTTGACCTTAACTATTTATCTTTATCCATTTGCTACATTTTTCAGACTCTGCTGCTGGCCCCTCCTCTAGTACAGCTGATTCCACTTTCAGGATCTTGATGTTGGGGAGATCTAAATCTGGAAAAAGCTCATCAGGAAACACAATACTGGGATCAAAGTTGTTCATCAGTCCAAAAGTCTCCAAAGAGCAAGTTACTAAAACTTGTATTTTATTAACGCGTATTGTTGCAGAAAGGAAAGTGTGTGTGATTGACACCCCAGATCTCCTCAATCCAGATCTCATATCAGATGAGCTCCACAGAGAGAAAGATAAACTGGTGTCTCTATGTCAGTCTGGACTTCATGCTGTTCTGCTTGTGGTTCCTATTGGAGAAGAGTTGCAGAATGAGGAGGAGATGCTGGAGTTCATTAAACAATTACTAGGACCAAACATTCAGAAATTTATCATAGTGCTCTTCACAAGAGGAGATGACCTAGAGGAGGACGAGACGATCGAGCAGCATATTCAAAATCAGGAAGACGTGAAACAGCTGATAGAGAGGTGCTGTGGACATTTCCATGTTTTTAACAACAGACAATCAGTTAAACATCAGGTTACAGAACTACTGGACAAGATCAATAAATTGGTGAAGAATAATGGAGGAAGTTTCGTACTGGGTCAGAATAAGAGGAAAAGCATGGAACAGCCCATAGGTTGTAAGTTAACATGTTGTACTATAACACTCGCACTGTACATATATTTAAATGCTGTCAATCAATTAAAAATGTAATCTATTTAATCACAGTCATAGTCGTTTAACAACGATTTTAAAATACTCAGATTTACTTGTATTATAAACGCGTAATGTTTGAATAAAGAAATGCATGACAAACTAGTGCGAGGAAACAAACTATACAGATTTATAATATCTCAAACATTTAACAAACATTATTTGAAATCTCTTGAATGGTAAACTCCTTGCAGCAATACTCATAATGTGAGCTGTCTGCTCCTTTATATATATTTATTATCTGAAACACTTATTTGTCGGGATTTATTTAGACTTTTTTAAAGGTAACGTGCAGGTTAATTTGTTTTATTTTTACTTTATAGTTTGTGTTAGTTATTTTTTGTATTTGGGCTGTGGAACCAATAATTATTTCTTATGGAAAATTTCCTTTGATTTTTGAGTGTTTTGGAATACGAGCCCAATTCCAGGAAAGAATTATGCTCGTAATCCAAGGTTCTACTGTATATGACTTATGTTTTTGCTTGTTTCTTAGTCATTCTTTATTCCATTATACATTTGACTGTTATTCTGCAGTTTCTTCAGTTACAGAAACAAAGATTACAGTTAACTTAATTTAGTCATTTAAAGCTTAGATGTTTTAAGTTATTTTTCTTTTCCAGTGTCAGAGGACACAAGCAGTGTGCCACAGCAGCATCCTGAGAGAAAAGAGCAGCGAAGGCTGGTACTTTTGGGGAAAACTGGAGCGGGAAAGAGTGCTACAGGAAACACAATTGTGGGTAGAAATGTGTTTGCATCTGATGTAAGTTCATCTTCTCAAACACGAGAGTGCAGCTCTGAAAAAATAGAGAGGGACAATAAACAGATAATCGTCATCGACACACCTGGACTGTTTGACACCAAACTCACCCATGACGACATCATTAAAGATATTGTGAAATGCATGACTTATTCATCTCCAGGTCCTCATGCCATCCTCGTAGTGATCAGAATTGGACGGTTTACACCAGAGGAGAAGGAGACAGTGAAGCAGATCAAAGAGGTTTTTGGTGCTAATGTAGAAAGATTCACAATGATCCTCTTCACCTGCAAGGATGAGTTAGAAAAGAAAAAGCCAAGAAAAACCATTCAACAGTACTTAGATGAAGGTGACCCGGAGCTGAAAGCCCTTGTGGAGAGCTGTGGAAACCGATTCTACTGCGTGAACAACAACGCACCCAGCTATCCACAGGTTAAAGATTTAATGGGTAAAATAGAATCGATGGTGGCTGAAAATGAAGGAAACCATTTCACTGAGGAATCATTTCAAGGTCTCGAACAAACACTTGTGGAAATTCAGAATGAGAAGCTGCAGGAGAAACTAAAGTTGTACAATCAGGAAGGAAAGAATCAGTCTGAGTGGCAGAAGATTTACTGGAGTCTACTGGAAGAGTCACGATCTGAAGCTCAAGTGATCTTAATTTCTGATATGTATATTGGTGCACTTGCGAAATTGTTTAGAAAGATACATGTGACATCAGAGGAGAGAGAGAGCGCAATTAAGGCAGCAGAGAGCAAAGGGATAAACAGGAGAAAGGCAGCGAGAGCGGCCATTAAAGCCACAAGTAAACTAGCCAGACAGAAGATGTGTGCCCATCAGTAAAATGATACATGGACACAATTTCATTTATTTAACATCACATTTCAGATCAGTTTAGTTTTGGAGGAGTGTCTCCTTCCTTGTCAAGGAGCCGTTCAGGTTATGTCAATATCAGTCCTAGAGTGTCCTCACAAGCCCCTTTGCTGCTGTTCTAGGATTGATTTGCATGGTTTGTACTGAGCAGTATGGTGGCTGTGAGATTCTATAGTGTTTATACTTGCAATTGTGTTCTTTGTACAGATGAATGTGGGACCTTCAGGCATTTAGAAATTGAACCCAGACTTGAGGAGGTCCACATTATGTTTTCTTAAGCTACCTTGGCCAGGCTCATCATTCACGGGCCTACAGACTTCTCTAAAACTTTTGCACAATTCTAATATTTTTACTGCGACTAAGATTCTGTACTGTATAAGATACGGTGTACTGTGCTTAAAGTCTTCTGTAAATGTCTTTTGCTATTACTATTCGATGCGTGAGTAATATGCTGACATATTGACACTGATTAACCTCTATGTCACAGGTTTAAGATTATTGATTAATAAATAAAAAAAACAGGTAATTTAACCTTTTAATCAAAGTTGTATAACATACAATTTTAAAAAATCTGATCAAATCAAACATTACTTATATAGCACCTTGTAAAACAAAATGTTAAAATGCCTTACAAGAAGAGCCAGAAATTTCTCAGTCAATTTAAAAAAGCCTAGGAGAACAAGAATTTATTTAACATGCTCCTAAATGATTCCTAATCTGAAGCTGGCCTTGTATTAAATGTAAGGAGCAGCCCAAAAAAAAATCTCAATACAGTGCATCTGGAAAGTATTCACAGCACATCAACTTTTCCACATTTTATGTCACAGCCTTATTCTAAAATGAATTAAATTCATTTTCCCCTCAGAATTCTACACACATTTATGTATTTTTTGAGCTGTGGAACGAATAATTTGAGTTTCCATTACTTCTTATGGGAAAATTTGCTTTGATTTTGGAATATGAGGTTCAACTGTACATTATATTTTTTATTTTTGAGTTTATGTACTTTAAGAGTTTAAAAAGAGTATTTGTAATTGATTTGTTTTTATACTACACACTTAATTCAAACAATTACTTAAAACTAAAACTTATCTTTAACACCAGCATTATAAAATCAGTAAAATATCATGTTAATAATAAATATTTTTTCTGCAAAATTCCTTTATCCTTTGATTTGCTGATTCAGTGATTTGTTCCAGATCTTTGCCTCAGTTTACTGTAAGTCGGTTTTGTTTGGGTGAACACTGGGAGACGACGTACAGATGTGGAGAATTTTAAACAAATAATCGATGATGGACTTTAAAACACACACACACACTTAAAATAAACATCTTATACTGCATTACAAATGTAGTAAATATTTAATACGTCATTTTAAACATGTTGTACAACATTCATCCTAAAGCCACATTTTATATTCTCAGGCTCTAATGGTAGATATTTCGTATCTCTAGATATTTCTCAAACACACACAATGTCAATTATTATGGACGACTTAAACCACCTGTGAGCTCTAGATAAATCCTGTCCTATTCGTTTAAGCAGAAGTGATCTCTCGTACCCGTGTTCTGATTCCTGACACACACACACACACACAGGGTTGAATATTTGACTAAACTAGCAGAGTGTCTATCCTGTAGGTCTTCCTGCAGCACATCCCATGTGTGTATAAAAGCAGACCCTGAGTGTGTACCGCTGTGTTCCAGTGCTGTTCTCACATCACCACCTTCTATTACAGTGAGGATGAGGAGTGTGTGTACCGTCATGTAGGGAATGATCAGTGATGTAGAGGTGTGTGTGTGTGTGTGTGTGTGTCAGACACAGAACTGGAACACAGGACACATATACACATCCTACACACACACACACACACACACACACACACACACACACACACACACACACACAAAACACAATCTAAACAACAAACATTATAAAGACAACCATGTTCTGTTAAACAACAAGTTTATACCATTTAATAAACCTCATTATTATTATTTTAATATAATTATTTATATTGTTTGAGTATTAAAGTTGAACCGGTGTAAATCTGATAAACTATCAGAGCTGAATGTTCCTGTGTACCCTGACCTTCATGTTCTCTCAGCGCTCGGTCAGTGACCTGATCCTCTACCTCACCTACACCTGACACACACACACACACGTCTCTGTGTCTCAGAGTTCATCCAGCAGGGGGCGTTAGAGCTCAGAGCGAGAGCGGGAAATTCGCGGCCCTTTCCTCATCTCTTTCCTCTTCTCCTCCTTCCTCCTGCGCTTCTGTTCCTCACGGAGAATCTTCTGGAAGGCCTCTGCAGTGTGGAGCACCTGAGAGAGAGAGAGAGAGTTACTCAAGTTCTGCTCTCTGCTTGATCAGAAAGTGTTGATTAATTCTCTGTAACAGCAGAAGTATTCACACCCTTTGCCATGACACTCAAAATTGAACTCTTCCACTGATCATCCTTGAGATGTTTCTACAACTCGATTGGAGTCCCTCTGTGGTAAATTCAGTTGACATTATTTAGGTATGCACCTGCCTATATAAGGCCCCACAGTTAACATGTCAGAACACAAACCAAGCCATGAAGTCAAAGGAATTGTCTGTAGACCTCCGAGACATTGTATCAAGGCACGGGTCTGAAAAACATCCCTACAGCATGATGCTGCCACCACCATGCTTCATGCACCACTGTAGGGATGGTATTGGCCTGGTGATGAGCAGTGGCAGTTTTCCTCCAGACATGATGTTTGGCATTCAGGCCAAAGAGTTCAATCTTTGCTTTATCAGACCAGATGATCTGGAAAGAGAATTCTGAAGTCCTTCAGAAAGTCAGGTGCCTTTTTGGCAAACTCCAGGTGTCTTCTACTGAGGAGCGGCTTCCGTCTGGCCACTCTACCATATAGGCCTCATTGGTGGAGTGCTGCAGAGATGGTTGTTCTTCTGGAAGGTTCTCCTCTCTCCACAGAGAAACACTGGTGCTCCTTCAGAGTGACCATGGGGTTCTTGGTCACCTCCCTGACTAAGGCCTCCCCCGATTGTTCAGTTTGGCTGGGCGGCCCGCACTAGTTAGAGTCCTTGTGGTCCCAAACATCTTCCATGTACGGATGATGGAGGCTACTGAGCTCATCTGGATCCTCAATGATGCAGAAATGTGTGTCTCCTTCCACAGATCTGTTCCTAAGAGGTCTACAGACAATTCCTTGGACGTCATGGATTGGTTTGTGCTCCGACATATTTACATTTAGGCATTTGGCAGATTCTCTTATCCAGAGCGACTTACATTTTTTATCTCATTACACATCTGAGCAGTTGAGGCTCAAGGGCCCAACAGTGGCAACTTGGTGATTGTGGGGTTTGAACCTGGGATCTTCCGAACCGTAGTCCAATGCCTTAACCACTGAGCTACCCCTGGCCATACAGTATATATAGACATGTGTCTATATACGGTCCCACAGATACAGTACATGTGTGTCTCTCCAAATCATGTCCAATCAACTAATTTTACCACAGGGGGACTTCAATCGAGTCTGTCAAGGATGATCAGGAGAAACAGGAAGCACCTTAGACTAATTTTGAGTGCCGCGGCAAAGGGTGTGAATACTTATGTATGTGATTTAAATTTTTTTTATAAATTTGCTAAGATTTCAAACAAACTCCTTTCATGTTGTGATTATGGGGTGTTGTTTGTAGAACTTTGAGGAGAATTATTAAATTACTCCATTTGGGAATAAGGCTGTAACATAACACAATGTGGAAAAATAGTGTTAAAAGTATGTGCACCCCTCATTCACTCAAAGGAGAGTGGAGCAGCAAATTACTGTATATGTGTAGTCAAGGGAGCACATATTTCTGGCAATATGGTGTAAAGGTGAGCGCTCGTGTGTGTGTGTGTGTGTGTGTGTGTGTGTGTCTCACGTCATCTTTCTCTGTACGGTAAGGGTTAATGAAGTCTGAAGATTTTTCTGTGATTCCCAACTCCTGAGACATCTGTAAGAAAAACAATGAGATCAGAAACAGGACCGTCTTTGATGACATCATTATCTACTCCAGTCTGTTTTTACACACACACACACACACACACCAGAGTGAGGACTTGTTGGTGATTCCCTCCGTTAAACACTCCAGACTGGTTACAGAAGCTCAGCCCCCAGCGCAGCGTCTTCTCCCACTCGGTGTTACGGTCGTAGTAATGATGGACGATACGCGGGAAACGCAGAGCCACGTCTCCGAAAAACGCTGTGTTCTCCACCACATGGGAGTACGCTGTGTAAGAGAAAACGAGACAGAGGAGCTGAGAAATGCACGCGCGCGCGCACACACACACACACACACACACCATCCCAGTGTTATAGACTAATCTTATACACACTGTGTTAAATGAAGTGAAACTTACCTTCTTTAATTTTATCGTCCAGAGGAAATGGATCATCTGCCTGCAGGTTAGCAGCTACAAGAACCGCTCTGGAGTCCTCTAGTACCTACACACACACACACACGTCTCAGGACAGCTCCCAACCCCCCTTGCCCTGCTGACCGCATCAGCGCCACCACTGACACCAGCACCAGGTCCCAGTCCATTACCGTTCAAATACACCAACACCCATTTACACACAAGTTGTGTAGCTCCAGCAAATTATTCAAGACCCTTCGCATCCGCTGTCCGTCCCCTAAGTGTATGAAGTGGAACTAGCTTTCTGTACACGGAAATCAAATCACCCTGCGAGTAAACTGCAGGAACAGCGATCAGGTCGAGGGGGTTCTCGTCTCTCCAAGGTCATAACAGTAATTTAAACTAATGTTCTAACTTCAGAACTTCAAAACTCAAGCTGAAGTACAGCTGGTTGTTACGTCCCACAGTACTACCAATGCTGCAGTTTTATTAAATATTTATCCTCGCATTTCGAACACAAATATCCATCTCTATAGACGTGTAGATTTTTAAAATATATAATAACAATAGACTTTAGTGGTTAGCACTGTCGCTTTGCACCACCACGGTCAGGGTTCGACTCCCATCTCGGGGTCCGTGTGGGTGGAGTGTGCATGTTCTCATGGTGAGTTTCCTCCGGGTACTCCGGTTTCCTCCCACTGTCCAAAGACATGCAGATTAGGCTAACTGGTTCCCAAATTGCCGAAGTGTGTGAATGGGTGTGGCTGGATTGGCACCCCGTCCATGGTGTACCCCACCTCATGCGGTAAGTCTCCCCCGTGACCCTGACTACAGGATAAAGTGGTATTTATTTTTATTCTTGATTGAGGACATTGGTGGTGTATGTGATAAATAAAATTTGAATGTGAATAAGGACTTCACTCCACAGGGTGGCGTCTGTGCGTCCCGACCCCAGGTTTCAGATCAAAGAAAAAAGGAAGGAAAAAGATAACAGATGAGAAGATGCAGTACCCAGGGATTAAAGTGAAAAAAAGTCTTCTGACTGAACTTTTTTCAGGCCGAGCCATATTCCTTTAACAAACACTATTTAAATAGTCGAGACCAATAGCGTTAGGGGAGATTAAACCGCTTTAATATTGCCAGTTTGCATATTTTAAAAGCTATTTGTAAATCTTTGAAAAAAATATACCTTGACAAATAATCAACCATCTTTCAGTGCATGTTTTTATTTATCTTATAACACCAAACAATGTTTTGTGAAACTCTTAATAATTAACAGAAAAAAGTAATAGCACCACCATTAAATTCCAAAAAGTGCTTTTTCAGTGCATGTTTTATGTATCTTCGTTTTCAGCTTATACAGTAACAAATCGGATTTCCAGTAAGCAGCAATGCCATGTGTGCAAGTACGTTTACACTGCAGGTCTCGATGCTTAATTCCGATTTGTTGCCTATATCTGATTTTTTTGACCGTCTGTTTACACGTTCTTTTAACTATGACTCATATCCGATTCACGTGTTTACACTCGCCATACCATCTGAAACATCGCACATACTTAAAGGGAGGTTCTTGCGCTACACACTAGCCAAGGAAGATGAAGGTGAAATATGCTTAACACTATCTCTGCTATATATGTTCGCGCACCATGGTTTTAAAACGGAGGAGGAGAAAAAAAAACGCCATAATTGCAGCCTGCACATATGCTTCATTCATCAAATACTGATTTAATGTTATTTAGCCCAAATAAGCATTAACACAAGGCGTGTGTGTTGGAGGGGGGGGGGGGGGGCGTTGTTCTTTACCTCTTCCATGTCACCTGCAATGTTGTAATTCCACACGCGCTTCCACCGGAGAATAACATTACGTCATTAAACCGCGAAGAAGTGGCAGTTTTAATGACGTACAGAACACAATGACTCAGGAAATCCGGTCTGTCTGTTTACACGACAATCACATCAGCACATATCTGATTTATATCCGATTTATATCCACATATGAAGGAGGCCTGAAACCGATCTCGAAATATCGGAATGCATGCGTTTTTTTTCCTGTTTACACGGACATAGAACATATCCGATATGTGTCACATATGAGCAAAACATCGGAATTGGGTCACATTCACCTGCAGTGTAAACGTAGCCATAGACAATCTTGAAAGTGCAGTCTTGTCTTGACAACTGATTGCATTACATTAACTAGTGGTTGTGAGACTGTGAGCGACAGGTCATGCTCCGCTATGAAAGAACATAGGCGCACTTTTACATCGCGCACACGGTCGGCCACAGATGTGTGAATCTCCGTTGTGGTTCTTGTCGCAGCAGACAGGGAGCATGTGTACTGTTAGAGCACGAACCGCAGCATTGTGACGAGCTGCTGACTGATGGCGAACTCGCACTTTGTTTTGTCATTATTGCCATATTGAAGTTTCCTGTGGCATACTGTGCAGAGACACCTACCTGGATGTTTGATTTTTTTTAGTCCACGAACTAAAAGGCTTGCCATTCTCCCCAATTTCGCTAAGCCAAGCCCATCTCCATTTATTTATTTTTTACACTTTTATCAATCTCCGAAACATCGGAGCCTTCCTGCATTAAGTGTGTCCATGCTATCTTAAATATAGTTATACCTCAGCCTGACATGAAGTTCTTCAAAACTAAACCAAAACCCGGAGTGGATCCATACCGGAGTGATAACAAAACGCTTAGAGTGGAGCGAGGAACGTGCAGTCGCTCCACTCCAGGCTTTGATCACATCCTCCTCAGCAGGCTGAATACACTGTCTTTCCTTAATTTAACACCCATGTAAGCCTATATATACACAGCATTAAAATTATGAAAAGTGAATTTTAAACATTAAGGACAGGCGGAACAGTGTGATTGACGGAAATCCGTCGTAACGACGGAGAACTTTAATCCCTGAGTACCTTGAAGAGCCCCTTCAGCATGATGTCGATGATTTTGTACTGCTGATTAACGTCGTTCAGATCCACCAGATTCTTCAGCGCGTTCAGCTGGTCCTTCCTCTTCACCTCAAACAGACGCTTATCTAACACACACACTCAGGAAAATAATACACCAATGTCAATCTCTCTCTCTTTCATACATACACACACTCACACACACGGAGTAGGATACAGATCTCCAGGTTGGAATCGTGTCTGTGTCGTGAGGGGTGTGTGTTCGAGTTCGTGGAACACACAGCACCGAATGCTGCAACCAGCAGCACAGGACACACACTCAGCATGGCCAACGGGGCCACACGGGGAACCACCTGTAACAAACACACACACACAGGTAGAGAACACGGTGAGAAGAGAGTGCAGGGTCACATGACCAGACTGACACACGCCTGGTCTAAAGCGACTCGTCACTGCATGGTGTGTTACAGCTGAGCCTGTAAGGAAAACATAATTGGGACAATCTGCTGAAGTGTCTGAACGCTCATGACACACACACACACACATACAGACAGCTCGTACTCTGCAAAGCATGAAGTGTAAATATTCAATATGTAATAATACAATATTACATACATACTTGATTACTGTGCAATACGTACAAGTGGTCTTGAGTCATATTTTGTTGGTACTTAATGTTTTAGGGACTTTTTTATTTATTTATATTATTAGTATTATTTATTACCTTTATTACCTTTCCTTAGTTAACAACTGTGAGCACCTGTAACTGAGCATAAGCAATTTCCCTTTGGGATTAATAAAGTTCTTTGAATCTTGAATCTAAATGCTGCCTACCCGCAAATCTACTTCCAGTCTACTTCACCACTAACGCCACCTCACACTCACTGTAACACACACACACACACAGCTTTACGATAACATTGGCCTGGGCAATAAAACGATAACTATATGTTTCGCGATAGACACGTGACCGATATCAATAAAAAATTTGTTCGATAGAACGTTCGATATTTTTTATTCTCTGTCGGAAGAAAACGCTGGTCACGAAGGTAGTTTGATTGCTGTCATGCGCACTCGCTCCACGACCGGCTCTAGGACCCGGAAGTAGTACTGTCACGTTTCAGGAAGCATAAACGGAGACAAGATGACGTTGACATTTGCACCCGCCAAATGCGGGTAAAATTCGGCTGTGGCGGGTAATAACTTTAGTCTCACTAGCCACATTGGCGGGTAGTTTATTCTTTGGTATGACAATTGTTATGTTTGCATCAATATGCAACTAACATCTATAATATTACTTGCTTTTGTGTGAGACAACCAGAGGAAAAGAAACTGTATTCTTCTTTTACTGCATTCAGTGCACACGACACATATAGTATACAGCGCGGTATTGCCCCCTGGTGGCCCGCCAGTGAATTAACATCAAACTCAAATATATTACAACAATATACTTTTGTTGTAGTTTTCTCTAAAGGCATCTGATATAATAAATGCTTTTCACTATTTTATTACACTTTATTAAGCATTTCTTACATTTTCTTTTAATTTTGCACCTTAAATGTTAAGAGATAATTGTTAAGTGTTCATTGTGACTTTAGACTTATGTTTACATTTTAATAATTTTCCATGGTTGTTGACATTTCTGTCTTAATAACTGAGGGGACTAGGATCATAGGAAGGTTAAGTTTAAAATAAAAATGTTTAAATATAATATATTCTTCTACTGGCCCTTATTTTAAATGGGTCATAAATAATATAAATAATTATCGATATCGACTGATATGAAACACTGATATCGTGATACAATTTTCAGCCATATCGCCCAACCCTACGATAACATTTATATCACAACACCTTTTAAAGAAGGAACCTTGTGATCTTTTTAAATATTTAATCGTGTGTCATCTTTAATCTATGATTATGTGGTTTTTAAGGAGATTTATTTATTTATTCATTCAGTGTGTACAGTATGGAAGGAGTCTCTTGTGTCAGTGCTGTGGAACAGTCAGAGGTAAAGCTGGGGCTTCAGGTTTTCCCACATCATATAAAATCTATTTTTATTCATATAGCACCTGTCAACTGCCAAGTAGGTCCTACTGTAGGTGCTGAACAAAGTGCAGAATGTCAAATGTGGACTAAACTAAATAAAATACACAAAAAGTAACACTCATATTTGTGTATTTTAAAAAATTAAGGAGGAGGTAGAATAATAATGATATAAAACCATAAAAGCTACACAATCACTCCAATTACAGATCGTCCCCGACTTACGAATGAGTTTCATTCCAGGATCATAAGTCAGACAAAGAGTCTTGTACGCCTTTGACATGAATATACACTATAAATATAACAATCCACTATATTAAATCTCTGTCCCCTTCCACAACACTGCCATCATGTGGTCAAAAACCATAACCAAGCCTAAGGAAATGAATCTCAGTGAAATGTAACCGTGTTGTCACTGCACCTTTAAATCCCGTACATCATTTTGTCTCAGAGCTGTTTTCCACTGTATTGGACTGTGAACTCTGTTTTGTTGAGGATTTTGTGAAATTGGGATTATTTACCATCAGGACAGATTTACAGGACCGACAATTTCTATCATCGAGCTCCTGGACTGAAAACAGTAAGGCATTCACTGGATTCACTGAAAACAGTAAGGCAGACTCCCGCACATTATATATACAGTGGTGTGAAAAACTATTTGCCCCCTTCCTGATTTCTTATTCTTTTGCATGTTTGTCACACTTAAATGTTTCTGATCATCAAAAACCGTTAACTATTAGTCAAAGATAACATAATTGAACACAAAATGCAGTTTTTAAATGAAGGTTTACGTTATTAAGGGAGAAAAAAAACTCCAAATCTACATGGCCCTGTGTGAAAAAGTGATTGCCCCCCTTGTTAAAAAATAACTTAACTGTGGTTTATCACACCTGAGTTCAATTTCTGTAGTCACCCCCAGGCCTGATTACTGCCACACCTGTTTCAATCAAGAAATCACTTAAATAGGAGCTACCTGACACAGAGAAGTAGGCCAAAAGCACCTCAAAAGCTAGACATCATGCCAAGATCCAAAGAAATTCAGGAACAAATGAGAACAAAAGTAATTGAGATCTATCAGTCTGGTAAAGGTTATAAAGCCATTTCTAAAGCTTTGGGACTCCAGCGAACCACAGAGAGAGCCATTATCCACAAATGGCAAAAACATGGAACAGTGGTGAACCGTCCCAGGAGTGGCCAGCCGACCAAAATTACCCCAAGAGCGCAGAGACAACTCATCCGAGAGGCCACAAAAGACCCCAGGACAACATCTAAAGAACTGCAGGCCTCACTTGCCTCAATTAAGGTCAGTGTTCACGACTCCAGCATAAGAAAGAGACTGGGCAAAAACGGCCTGCATGGCAGATTTCCAAGGCGCAAACCACTTTTAAGCAAAAAGAACATTAAGGCTCGTCTCAATTTTGCTAAAAAAACATCTCAATGATTGCCAAGACTTTTGGGAAAATACCTTGTGGACTGACGAGACAAAAGTTGAACTTTTTGGAAGGTGCGTGTCCCGTTACATCTGGCGTAAAAGTAACACAGCATTTCAGAAAAAGAACATCATACCAACAGTAAAATATGGTGGTGGTAGTGTGATGGTCTGGGGTTGTTTTGCTGCTTCAGGACCTGGAAGGCTTGCTGTGATAGATGGAACCATGAATTCTACTGTCTACCAAAAAATCCTGAAGGAGAATGTCCGGCCATCTGTTCGTCAACTCAAGATGAAGCGATCTTGGGTGCTGCAGCAGGACAATGACCCAAAACACACCAGCAAATCCACCTCTGAATGGCTGAAGAAAAACAAAATGAAGACTTTGGAGTGGCCTAGTCAAAGTCCTGACCTGAATCCTATTGAGATGTTGTGGCATGACCTTAAAAAGGCGGTTCATGCTAGAAAACCCTCAAATAAAGCTGAATTACAACAATTCTGCAAAGATGAGTGGGCCAAAATTCCTCCAGAGCGCTGTAAAAGACTCGTTGCAAGTTATCGCAAACGCTTGATTGCAGTTATTGCTGCTAAGGGTGGCCCAACCAGTTATTAGGTTCAGGGGGCAATTACTTTTTCACACAGGGCCATGTAGGTTTGGATTTTTTTTCTCCCTAAATAATAAAACCCCTCATTTAAAAACTGCATTTTGTGTTTACTTGTGTTATCTTTGACTAATAGTTAAATGTGTTTGATGATCAGAAACATTTTGTGTGACAAACATGCAAAAGAATAAGAAATCAGGAGGGGGGCAAATAGTTTTTCACACCACTGTATATACACACACACACACACACACACACACACACACACACACACACACACACACAAAAGACACCAGACTTTAGACATCTTATACATTCACTATGAAAATATTAAATATAATTTTATGAATTTACGATAATTACAGTTTGTACTTTTTGTACTGTATCTTGTGC
This sequence comes from Channallabes apus, assembly GCA_030522415.1. Taxonomy (NCBI): domain Eukaryota; kingdom Metazoa; phylum Chordata; class Actinopteri; order Siluriformes; family Clariidae; genus Channallabes; species Channallabes apus. Next base: position 2,261,722 of record CM060105.1, on the reverse strand, counting down.
TATAAAAGGTATAAAGAGTGTTACCGGAAATTCAGGCTGGTTACAGTAACACTTCATCACACCTGAGCTGCCCCTGACCCACACACCACTGTAAAGTTATTTACAGACTGAAAGTATGAGGTTTAAGAGCACAAACATGGTGCAAATACATAAATCAATCCTTACTCCTAAAAACAATTAAAAATACAAAATGTTCAAATCTACACTACCAGTCAAAAGTTTCTACACCCCTTATTCTAACTCCAGGGTCTTTCCTGATGTTTATTTCTTTCTACACTGTAAAACAATACTGAAGGCGTTTATCCAAAATCCACAATAATCTCTTTTGAACAGTTGATGTATATCTGCAACTTCTGCTCTGTAAAGCTTCATAACGGCTCTAATCTGAGGTGCTGGTTGTTAATTGATGATTTCTGAGGTTGGTGACTCTAAATGAACATCTCCTCTGCAGCAGAGCTCAGTTTTGGTCTTGTTTTCCTGTGAAGGTCTTCATCAGAGACAGTTTCATCATGGACCATGATGGGTTTTACAAACGCACTCGACACAATACTGTTCTTGAGCCAGGGGTAGCTCAGTGGTTAAGGCATTGGACTACGGTTCGGAAGATCCCAGGATCAAAGCCCACAACCACCAAGTTGCCACTGTTGGGCCCTTGAGCAAGGCCCTTAACCCTCAACTGCTCAGATGTGTAATGAGATAAAAATGTAAGTCGCTCTGGATAAGAGCGTCTGCCAAATGCCTAAATGTAAATGTTGTAGGAACTGTTCCAGAACAGCTGACCTCCATGTCTTAAAATAACAACTGACTGGTTTAAGTTGTTAAAGTTGTTATTATGCCAGTTTAAAGGTTGCTAATATTGCTTAATGAGTCTCTTAAAACAGGTTTACATGTATGCAAGGTCAAAAAACCCTTTAGTTTTCTCCAAAAATAGATTTCGTTTTACCCCATTTCTAAATGATTCATAAACGACTCGTGTGAAGCAGTTCGAAGATTCAGTCTGTCTAAACCCCTCCTTTCAGTGAGCCCTGACTGCTGTGATTGGTCAGATGGTGCGGTCCTTTATGATTGGTCTACCGCTACAGCGAGTGTCGGAAAACAAAACGCCCATTACCATAACTGAACGACGGCTCTGGAGACCCGTCAATACACAGAAAAGATGGCATCCGTTTTACCGTGTAACGACCAGCTAATTTTATATTAACTTTACAAAATACAAAAATCAAGAGGTCTTTTATCTTTGTATCAGTGGTGCATTAAAAGGCCGGTGAACAAAAAGGACAAACACAAACAAGTAGATAAAGCAAACGTGTGTTATACAAAACTAAATAAAGTAAGTGAAAAAAGTGCACCACAACCAAACAAGATATAACCAATATTTACAAACTATATATAATAAACGGTACGTGTATGTGTGCGAGTGAGTGGAAAATGTCCGAAGTCCGTGTTTATTGTATGTGTGTTATCCGAGTATACAGAGTATGGTTCTGTCTCACTGGGGTTAATGAAGTCCGGGAGGCCGATGACGGAGGGTGAGAAGTCCGGGGAATATGTCCAGTCAAAGATAATCCGGGTAAAAAATCTTCGAAGGAAAATTATCCACAGCAATCTCGCCTTCTCTCGTCCAAACAAATAATGCCAGCGCTGCTACACCATAACTACTCCTAACCCCGCTCTTTCCCGGCTGTCCCTTTGAAGGCAGGTCAGTGAAAGGGCAAGGGATATGCGCACTTCGCGAGTGTTAAGTTCAGTTTTGGTGAATGGTGGAGAATAGACTGTTAAAAAGGATTTCGTGTGCTCTCGTTTTATTGTTTGTTTATATTACAAAGTGTTTAAGCGAACCCGGCATGAATGCTCGGTCACATTAACAAGAGTGTGGTAACGTTAATTGTAAGATGGCAGGCAAGTTGTTCGCGACGTAGAACATGGGCGGGCATTTTACAAATATGTTACGTAGTGACGTGGATCCGTAACAGAGTAAAAATAGAATTGCTAACGACTCGTTTAGGCGAATGTGAGTTGACTTTTTTTTTAATAGACAAAATCTTCATTTATGGTGCACTGTCACCGTCACAGATAGTGCAGATCGTTTATGTTCACATACAGCTACATGACACACAGCATAAAAGATCATATTTGAAAAAGCATAATAGGACCTCTTTAAGTTCAGTCTTTGTCACATAAACATTACTGCACAGTGAAATTCTCTATTCTTCACACATCACAGTTCCTGTAGTCTGGGGGACAGAGAGCAGTATCAGCCATTAGACAGCGCCCCCTGGAGGAGACAGAGATAAGCGGCAACCTGGCAGAGCTGGGACTCGAACCGCCGACCTGATCAGTAACTCCGAGCCTTAACACACTGATCTACCACTGCCCCGCCTCTCCTATTTCAAGCTGTTTTCATTTATTAATTTAAAAATAAAGACAAAAGACAGACTGGTCAGAGAACAGTTGTGTATATTGTATATACGAGCATCGAACTGGAACCCGACCCCTTAAGTAACTTCCACAGAATTGAAGGATATATCTGATGGGCAGGATGACACCAGGACGGATCAAAATACCAGAAATACCAAAAATATCAGCTATAACGTCAGTGAGAACAGGAAGACGGTGGTCTGACAGGTTAGATGTAGCTCATGTTGGGTTCTAATGAGTATGAACGTTACTGGCTGAGGTGTGAGAGTGAGAATAAAAGGCTGCAGGACCTCTAGGACAGTGTGGTGCTGATCATTTCTCCATAACGTTCCTATAGTGAGGTGGTGTTTCAGACTGACTGAACCCACAGGACCTGAGACTCTGATGTACTGGTTCCAACTCAACAACCTACACCATCACCACCATCAGGACTGTGTGTGTGTGTGTGTGTGTGTGTGTAATCTCTCTAATCTCTAATAACCACCTCACACTACACCAGGCCCATATTATACATCTGTGTGTGTGTGTGTGTGTATACACAATATACTAAACAGATCAGGTTCTCATCTCACTCAGTCTTCTATTGTACACATGTACATTGTCCTTAAACACACACACACACACACACACACACACACAGAGATCATGATATGGAAATCTTCACAGCTCATGATGGCATTAATAATGTGACACACACACACACTGTACAGAAGCTCATCCACTCATTACACTGAATAATAAACATCACACACCGGAAGTGTGTAAGTGTGTGTGTGTGTGAGTGACTCTTACCTTTACACAGGAAACAGGAAGCAGCAGCACAGAGAGTCTCTACATCAACACTGGACCGCTTTATGTCTGTGTGTGTGTGATGTTTAAACTGATGACGTCGCGTTACTAACGCTCTCACACACACACACACACACACACACACACACACCGGCTCTCTCGCGCCACTCCACCGCTGCCACGCGCTGCCCCCCGCCGACCAATCAGCGCTCAGCTCCACAACACTCACTGTGTGTGTGTGTGTTGAGGTTATTCCCGTCACTATACACTCCACACAGATAACTGATGAGTGTCCACACCGTGTGTGTGTGTGTCCCGGATCTCTGTTTCCACCCGGACTGATTATCACAGCACACACACTCCGCCCTACAGAGGGCACTACTCACATAGTCCACTAGATCAGGGGGTTTAGAGACTGAGCTCGTGCGGCTGTGTATTATGGGATATACCAAGTGTGTGTTAGTGACGGGAAGTTCGAATCATTTTAGTGACTCGGTTCTTGAATCTAGTTCATCAAAATGAACGAATCTTTTTTTGAATCATTTCATTCATTTGATCAGAAATAAATTAAAACCCGCAACACGTCTAACATACACACATTGTGTCTATAGTTCCAGTCATGAAAATATCACAGTGTAACTAAGAACACATTATAATAAACAGAATGAGTCGTGCTTTTGAATCTACTGCACCGTACAGTGTCTGTGGGAGTCACGTGACTAAAGACCGGACGGCTCGGGTCCTGAAGACCCACTAGCACAGCCTAGCTTCAGTACTGTGTCCTCTATATAACTAACACGCGGAGGCTGTGCGCTGCTTTGCGCATGCGCGCCCAGTAGAACATGACCGAATCACTCGCCGAGATACTCGTTCATCTGAGTCATGTTAAAGATTCGTTCAAAAAGAGCAAAAATCGTTCATCAACGACCATCACTAGTGTGTGTGTGTGTGTGTGTGTGTGTGTGAGATGTTAAACACAGAGATAAGTGTGTGTAAAAGATGAAAGCTCTGCACCCAGTGAGCAGTCTTTGATCTCACACACACACACACACACACACGTGGTTGGTGTATGACATGTACAGTATGTGGTCAGAGTCTCCTGTACAGGTCATTCTGGAATCTTCTAATAACCTCATGTACATAAGCAGCAGCAATTGGATTGGTGCAGAAGAAGATATTGTGGCGTGGGCGTCGAAAAACGCTACAATATTATCTGAAGAATTACTGAGCGCACTTTTAAATAAACAGTTATTCTTGGTCAAAAAGGGTAAATAAAGAGCGAAATAGCAAGATCGGTGTAATAAAACAGTTTAATCAACAAGAACGAGTTACCTCCAATGGCTATGATTTCAGTAATACAGTTGTCTGATGGATTTAATAGTCTCAGGATCATACAAAAGGAAATTAAGCAGTTTTACTATGATAAAACCATGGTTATCTGCCTTTTTAAACTATCTTTCTATCATATCCCTGCTTGTAAATTTTGTTTTATAGAATATATAATATTTGTATTTGTCTGTGTTTTTACCTGTTTGCTCCAAGGCTGTGAGAGAAACGAGATTTCTAAACTCTTGTATGCACTGTACATGTGGTGCAGTTTTGGCAATAAAGCAGACAAGGGTTATGATGTCCACATACTTTTGATGAGGAAATGATAGGAAAGATTATGTGGATATTTTAACTAAATGTTAGGTTGATATTACACAAGAAATTTGATCATCATGTACAGTACAGTAAGTGTAACTGTGTGCAGTAAGTGTAACAACTGCATTTACCAGGCCTTTGATGCCCTTTTCAGGCATTTCTATTAAATTTGTTATGTAAACTGTTAATTTTGTATTAGATTATGTATTTTAACACTGTTATTTAATGACACCATATGGTCATTATTAATCAATAATCATAATTGCCTCTGTGTTTTAAGTAATTTTGTTTATTTAGATCTGCTTGTATTCATATTAAGAAAGATGCGTTAGTCGTGAAATTATTACCGACATTTAAACACATTATTACAGTCGACAGAATAAAATAAAGTTTCACAGGATTATGAACGTAGCTGAAAGTGATGCACGGGCTTTATGCAGTCATATTATTCCACTAGTTTTGACGCGTATCTTTGGTTTGCCTTTTTTACTCACACGAAAGGCTGAAGTCCGATGATCTCTTTGTCTCTTGTATTGAATTTTTTCAGCATCAAAGAATCAACACTTCATACAGTCGTCTTGAGTAAATCCACTGTGATTACACACACCTGTTGCTGTATCAAAACGGTTCAAGATTTTCTTACGTATATAACAACACATTTGTTGTATATCTGATTACAGTTAGCTTACGGTCAAAAGCTTGTGTTTCCGTAGCCTTCCGCATCTAAACTGAACTGTCTATCATACGATAGTTATACAAATACATGTAATAGTGGAATGACATCACAGACCAACTTACGATTGTTAAAATGGAAGCTTAACTAACACATTCAAAGCTTATGGCTTATGGAATAAACTTAATGCTTAATGCTTTACTAATGAATAGAATAAGATAGAATAAAATTAAATAAATCAAATAAACACAATGACAAATTCATAACAGGTACGATATGGCTCTTACAGGCTTCATCTTGGCCTTTTTGTTCTTTCGTTTCTCGGTGCCGGACTGTTGATGTCTCTTTCCAGGCCAGACATATTGTTCAGTTATTATCATTTTTGGCCAAATAGGCAGCCGTAACATCGCGTGTGCTTAGCCGACTCTGCGTTCACCGTAAAATGCAATATATACGTTTATATGTTTGTTTATTTGTATATGTATACTATTAATATTAATTTATTATTATAATATATAATTTTTTTTGAGAAGCTGGGATGGTGCCCCCCTGGGAGTTGGTGCCCTACGCAGACTGCGTACTCTGCGTATAGCGAGCAGCGGCACTGTGTGTGTGTGTGTGTGTTAGAATTATTACCTGACCTTTATTTCGATTCCTTATAACAAATTACTTTATTAACCTCGTAACTCACACAGAAATGTAACACAGAGGAGTGTGTGTGTGTGTGTGTGTGTGTGTGTGTGTGTGTGTGTGTGAGGAGTTTATTAAACTGAGAACAGAGAGAAATTCTTATATACACACACACAGAATCATTACACAGTAAATATAGTGTTATAATATAAAGCTCAGTGCTGTACACACACACTCTGGGTACATGTGTGTGTGTGTGTGTGTGTGTGTGTGTGTGATTGAAGGCTAATGATTCACGGCGAAGTCAGCGAGGCAGATGGATAAACGTCCCACTCGACTGAGGCATGGTTAAGGAGAAACACAAGTGTGTGTGTGTGTGTGTGTGTGTGTGGGCAGGATACAGAAAACCCCCAGCGCTGCTCTCTGAAGGACGCAGATGGTCGAGGGGCACCAACAGTCTCTCCACTCTCAGTTTCACATCTTCACTCAGAGAACTCTCACTGCACTGACACACACACACACACACAGGATTACATTACTGATCTATTTCCATATATACACACACACATATATAGGATCTACATTAGAGCTGGGAGGAGTGTGCTCCAGATGTGCTGTGTGTGTGTGTGTGTGTGTGTGGTGGGGCAGGTGCGCAGGGTATCTGTGGCAGAACAGAATGTGTCATGGTGTGAAGGATGAAGTGAGAGAGACACTACAGGAGAAGATCCATCACCTGCTCCATCACCCTGGAGATCCCTCACGAGCACACACGACTCTGAACTGAACTTCTCACTCATCCTGTCGCCATGGCAACACCTCAGGGAAACCAAACCAATGAACATGTGTGTGTGTGTGTTTACCTGGATCAGTAGACGTTTCAGAGTGTGTATGGTGTTCCCGCTCATCTCCTGCACTCCTCTCCTCTCAGCACTCTCACATACACACACGATGTCTGACTCCCACTGCAACCCATCTCCAGACCACTGAACCAGCTTTACACACACACACACACACACACACATATCTATATATATATACACACACACACACAGTTATATACACTCAGTGGAGCAAAATATTTTTTAATCAGCCACTAAAGTTCTCCCACTTAAAAAGATGAGAGATGTCTGTAATTTTCATCATAGGTATTTTCCACCATAATTTCCAAATAAATTCTTTTAAAAACCTAGAATGTGTGTGGATTTATTCCCCTTATTTTGTCTCTCATAGTTGAGGTTCACCTATTATGAAAATTACAGGCCTCTCTCATCTTTTTAAGTGGGAGAACTTGCACAATTGGTGGCTGAATAAATACTTTACACACACACATACAGTATATATATGTATATATAGTGTTTTTTAAAACACCCTATGTGTGTGTGTGTGTGTGTGTGTGTGTGCGCGTGTGTATATGTTACCAGAGTGAGTAGGCGGAGTGTTGCAGGGTGCAGTGTGAGACAGTCGCCCGAGTTCAGCAAAGTGTACAGCAAGAAACCACTCCAGGGCTGACACACCACATGCTGAACTACACACACACACACACACACACACACACACACACACACACACACACACACACAGCATAAGGGAATTTGTAGATCTGTAGTATTCCACATACACAGATCTGTAGAACAGGTCTCAAGTCCTCAAGTTACGAATGAGTTCTGTTACATGAGCATGTCTATAAGTCTGATTTGTCCTTAAATCTGACAAAGTAAGACTTAAACACCTTTGACATGACTGAGGCATGGTCCACTAAGCAATATTCAATATAAAGTATACCAATCCACTTAAATCTCCGTCCCTTTTCCCCACACTGCCATCATGTGGTCATAAACCATAACCCCGCCTAAGGAAATTAATTTCACAGTGAAATGTAACAGTGTTGTCTCTGAGCCTTTAAATCACGAGGGGAATCCCGAACACCATTTTGTCTCCAAGCTGTTTTACACTGAATAGGACTGTGAATTCTGTTTTACTGAGGATTTTCTGAAATTAATATTATTTACCCTTAGGACAGCTTTACAGGACAGACATTTTCTATCAGCAGGTGGCACCGCTGATAAGCCGCTCTATTCTGTTTTTTTTAATAATTGCTGTGTTTATTTTATTTTTCTCTTGTGATGTGTCATCTCTGCTCGTGTACGATCGTCTGACCCTGTTAAATATATGGGATACTATAAACAACTTGCCTGATTGTACTAATAGTGGACATTCAAAGACACCACTACCTTTTATAGCATCTGTAGTTGCTATCTATGGCATCCTGTTTATCCATTGTGTCACAACAAGAGGCGCAGGAGACGCGGAAAGAGAGGAGGTTTCCTTGTCCAACTGAAAGTCTACCTTGCCTCCTGTGTAGACAATCCTGACGTTGTTTAAATGAATTATCTCTATCTCAGGATTACATTTATCAGTGGCTCAGAACGACTATCCCAGATGGCGGGTGTTCACTTCCGTGTCGCCGGCCGGTGAGGATCAGGGCACCGGGCTGTGTACAAGGAAATCTCCGCCCGTATAGGACTCCGCCCGTAAGTCGTAAATAGGACTTTAATTTTAAACAATTTGATTTCCACTGGCGAGTTAGATTTTATTTTGCTCACTGAGACTTGGCTAAAACAAGGTGATACTGTAACAGTGCCTTATCCGAGCTCCTGGCGAGTCATTCTTGAGTATGCTGCGAGTTGCCGTTTACTCCCGTGTAAAAGCTACCATAGCACTGCACTGAATTCGCTCTCCTGCAGGTACAGAATGATATACTCCTGTCCCTTGATTCACAAAAAAACCTGTGCTGCTCATGATGTTGGACCTTACTGCAGCTTTTAATACCGTTGACCACTCAATTCTACTGACACGTCTGGCACAAGAAGTTGGCCTTCAAGGGCCCATACTGCAGTGGATTATTTCTATTTAACAAATAGGACTTTCTCTGTCATGATTGGTGATCTCTCTTCCTCCACAGCCCCTTTGACCTCTGGCGTTCCAAACAGAATGTATTATATTTGACCCATCCGATCATCCAGCTTTTGTTATTGCTGGTCTTGATTCTCCAGTCCCTCATTTTAGCCAAGCAGTCAAACAGTTTAAACTTTCACACACACATTGTTGTCAAGGCAGGCTTTTTCCATCTTCGCCTCCTTGTAAAGGTCAAGCCCTTTTTAAATCAGAGTGACCTGGAGAAAGCCATTCATGCTTTTATTTGCGGCTAGACTACTGCAACGCTCGTATAAAAAATGTAAGTCGCTCTGGATAAGTTATAAATATAAATGTTTTTTTTTATAATTTTATACGTTTTATTTTATTTATTTTGTTTTAGTTGCTGGGAAGCACTTTGATTCAACTTAGGTTGCTGTAAAGTGCTATACAAATAAATGTTGATTGATTGATTGATTGATTGATTGATGTTGATCGTGCTCCCGGACTGATTCATTGAAACCGGTGAGGCTGACCCCCCCGCCCCCCGCAAACAATATACCGGACTTTTTATACATTTACTCACACACTGGAAATGTTGTATATAATTGTAAATACAGTAGTATCTGTACAGTATAATACTAGTATCTGGTGCACTGCAGTGACTATTTTTGCACAATACACATGAGCTACTTCCGTTATTTGTTCACATCTACAAATGTTCATAGAACAGCAGTCCGCTCATAGGTCGGGGATAACACACACACACACACACATACACACACACACACACACACACACACACACACACACACACACACACACACACACACACACACTTTAATACCTAACACTGGTCTCCTCCGGTTCAGGAAGTGTATCAGTGAGTTCAGACAGTTCACAGACGCACTGAGAAGCAGCTCCTGTTTCTGTTACACACACACACACACACGCGTCTTACTGAGTTACAGTAAACCTTCAGTCATTTTTATTGTTCGTGTGTGTGTGTGTGTGTGTGTGTGTGTGTGTGTGCCTGTATTAGTAGACAGTGCAGTGCAGTGGTGAAGCTGATGACTCCTCTGTAGTTGAGTGGGTGGAGCTCCACACACTCTGACACACACACTACAGGAGAGCACAGGTCCACGTCCAGCAGGGCCTGCAGCAGGCGCACACTACACCCTACACACACACAGGGATAAAATCAGTACAGGTTTAAGGGTTATAACTCACATCATTATGTCACATAATAACAGTGTGTGTGTGTGTGTGTGTTACCCAGCAGCAGGCCGTCAGTGTGTCTCTTCCAGAACATGATGGTTCTCAGTAAACTCTCTAACTCTAAACACACACTCTTATGTACCTGAAACACACACACGTTTGTTAGGATGAGTAAGAAATATTTCTAAACATGAGTATGTGTGTGTGTGTGTGTGTGTGTGTGTGTGTGTGTGTGTGTGAGAGACACCTGTGCAGAGTGTGTGTGCTGTAGAGTCACGAGTGAGCTGAGCAGTAGGAGGGAGCAGCAGATGACAGGTGATGATGAAGGTGATGAGGATGATGGAGGTGATGATGAAGGTGATGAGGACTGGGAGAGATTCAGCAGAGTCTGTAATAACTCCATCAGACCTGTGTTACACAGCAGTATGGATACAACTAACACACACACACACACACACACACACACAGGTAACTGAGAACAGGACGTCTAAATAATAAAGGTATTTTATATAATAAAATATTTAATAGTAGTAATATATACTCAGCAAAAAAGAAACGCCCCTTTTTCAGGACTGTGTATTTCAACAATAATGTTGTACAAATCCAAATAACTTTACAGATCTTCATTGTAAAGGGTTTAAACAATGTTTTCCATGCATGTTCAATTAACCATAATCAATTAATTAACATGCACCTGTGGAATGGTCGTTAAGACCTTAACAGCTTACAGAAAGTAGGCATTTAAGGTCACAGTTGTAAAAACGCAGGACACTAAAGAGACTCGTATACCGACTGTGAAAAACACCCAAAGAAAGACACCCAGGGTCGCTGCTCATCTGCGTGAACGTGCATTAGGCATGCTGCAGGGGGACATGAGGACTGCTGATGTGGCTATAGGGCAATAAATCGCCATGTCCGCACCGTGAGACGCCTAAGACGGCGCTACAGGGTGACAGGAAGGACAGCTGATCATCCTCGCAGTGGAAGACCACGTGTAACAACACCTGCACAGGATGGGTACATCCGAATATCACACCTGCGTGACAGGTACAGGATGGCCACAACAACTGCCCGAGTCACACCAGGAACACACAATCCCTCCATCTCACAGCAAGAACTGACAAGACTGTCCAGTCCATGAGGAGGAGATGCACTGCAGTACTTCAGGCAGCTGGTGGCCACCAGATACTGACTGCTACTGACTGATTTTCAGCCTCCCTTCATTCAGGGACACATTGGGAAACATTTTTAGTTCATTCAATTTTCAATTCAATTTTATTTGTATAGCGCTTTTAACAATTGACATTGTCTCAAAGCAGCTTTACATAATCAAAAGAATTATTTAAGTGTGTATGGAATGTAGACTCCCCACGTAGACTCTCTACTGGTGTCCCACAGGGCTCAGTACTTGGTCCTCTTCTGTTCTCCCGCTATACCCGGTCTCTTGGTAAAGTCATATCATCGCATGGATTTTCATACCATTGTTATGCAGATGACGCCCAACTTACTCTCTCCTTTCCTCCCTCTGACACTCAGGTTTCCACCCGGATCTCAGCATGTCTGTCAGACATCTCATCCTGGATGGCTGCTCATCAGCTAAAGCTCAATCTGAGTAAAACTGAACTGTTGTTCATCCCTTGTGACTCATCCCCAGGTCAAGACCTTGTGATATCCCCGGACAACAACCAAATCACTCCTTCAGCCACTGCCCGCAATCTTGGGGTAACCGTGGACAACCATCTGTGATTTTCCCCACACATCGCTAACCTTACTCGCTCTTGTAGATTTCTTCTTTACAATATCAGAAGAATTCGCATATTTCTTTCTTCACAGGCTACTCAGGTGCTTGTTTAGGCCCTTGTTATTTCAAGACTGGACTACTGCAACTCACTCCTGGCAGGCCTGCCTCTGTCCACGATTCGTCCTCTGCAACTGATCCAGAATGCAGCAGCATGACTCGTTTTTAACCTCCCCAAGTTCTCTCACACCACCCCACTCCTCCGGCTTCCTGTAGTTGCCCGCATCAAATTCAAAACGCTGATGCTTGCCTACAAAGCTAAAAATGGCCCTGCACCCACTTACCTCTCTGCTCTAATCACACCACGCACTGCACCACGTTCCCTCCGATCCTCCAGCACTGCTTGCCTCATCCCACCATCTCTCAGGGATCGAGGCCGCAGTGCATTTATCCAGGCTCTTTTCTGTTCTGGCACCTAGGTGGTGGAACGAACTTCCTCTAGATGTCCGTACAGCAGAGACTTTGACTATCTTTAAACGACGACTCAAGACGCATCTGTTTCTCCAGTACTTGGAGGACTAACCCCCCCCCCCCACCACACACACACACACACAAAAAAAAAAAATCCCTCTTCCCAGTTGTGTTGGACTAATGGCACTTAGTTATTAACCTAGTTAACCCAGTGTAAGTATGTATCCAGTGATGTTAACTTTGGATAAGAGCGTCTGCCAAATGCCTAAATGTACATGTAAATGTAAAAGGGAGAGCCAGAAGGAAACACAAACATGAGGGCTCCCTGAGATGTCTTATGGTGTTGACTTTTTTAGTGTTCATACAAATATTTACACATTAAGTTCACTGAAAGTAAAAAAAGTTGAAAGTCAGAGGACATTTCTTTTATTGCTGAGTATATAAAGTAATTATTTCAGTAACAGAAGTGTGTGTGTGTTTGTTACCTCGGTCAGCAGTGTGTGTAGGAGACAGAGCCAGACAGCAGTAAAGGTAGTTTAAGGCCGGTAACAGATCTGCTGTTTTACTGAACTTCATCTTTCCAACAAAATTACTGACTGCACACATACACACAAACACACACACACAGTGATCATTTAGATTCTGTCTCTGCTATAACGTTTACTATATATATTATGTTCCACTATAAGATACAATAATATTAATAAGAGCCTTGGCGCAGGACTTCTGAGCATGTCAGTGTAGTAGCAGTGTGTGAGAGTGCGTATGACATGCGCACAGGAAGACTTCCTGTTTGTAGATAGCGTGGGATTATTAAATGGAACTAATGAGGAAATAAAAGAAAACTGAAAACTCAGTTTAAACAGAGCCCCACCGTCTCCTCGAGACCATGTGTGGCTCTGGAAACTAAAAATAAACTCTCTCACCCTCTCTGGATGAGTCGACCCTTTCTGTTTAATTGTCATTTACGTGCTTTTTAAAATGTCACTTAGAACAAGAGCGCATGCTTGGTGAGTTGCGTGCTGCTCCCTCTGAGTCAGACAGCGACTGGATCTTTTGCTTTTGTCTTTGTTCTAGGACTTGATACTTAGCACTGATACTCTGCAGGTGCTAAATAATGATCGCAGATACACAGGTAACCCCTTCCCTCTCCCATGGATGGCTCCCACGTCCTAGAGTCAATTTGAACCTTATGGAACTCTTTAATGAGTTCGGAGTCCAGGGAGTCCGAGACTCAGTCAGTATGCACATGGCCTATTACATGGGCTCTCCGATGTCTACAAGCTCTAGCTCAGGTTCTAACTCAGGGGCTGGATATAAAGCCTTGGGCTTTGTTTCCATAGGCAGAGATGAGGCTTCACGCCTACAGCCACGGGAGTGATATGCTTGGCACTTGGAGCGGTGTGTGTGGGGTGGAGGTGATGTTCACCGCCTGGAGCTGCCAGAGTGTTTGGCCTGATGCTCACGAAGGCGGTTGTCCACCCGGATGGCTAGCATATATAACTCCTCTAAATCCTATGGCTAGCTTATCCTTTAGCTGCTCCGAGAGCCCTTGAGTAGACATTCCACCCTGAGCTGGCTGCCCGGGAGCAAAACTTTATTGTGTAGTCCTCTACCAATTGCCCTCCTTGATGAATGGAAAGGAGGGTGACACTACACTGCTGTCCACACGGGGATGGTGGAAAGTTACCAAAAGTATGTCAACAAAAGCACTTAGGGTAGCGTGTTCTCAAAGGAAGTGAGACTCTAATGTACAGTGACCAGGGCTCTGCCTAAAGAGAGAGGGTAATTGCACCATTGATCTGGGGGTGTGAGCCGAATCGACTGGCAACCAGATTCAATCCAGGAAGTTACTTGCGCCTCGTGCAAATGTTTGGGCAGCTCGAGGCGCAAGTAACTTCCTGGATTGGATCTGGTTGCGAGTCGACTCACACCTCCAGATCAGTAGCGCAATTACCCCCTCTCGTGGCCAAAACTCGACTACCCACTCCACAGCCATATGCAGGCGAGTCACAGAGGTGCAATGCCTTTATCCTGCAGTGCTCACTTATATTCGAGCTGCAACATTCATGGTGTCTCTGCTCACAGGCAGAGCACTAGAGTTGGTCAATGTACACTAGAGCTTATTAATCCCACACATCTCCAAAAATTAACGTGGTTAGGGCTTCCTCATGCTTATCAAGCACTCTCGCTTGTCCTTCAACCATCTCCTGCACCTTCTCCAAGCCTTCCGGCACTGCAATCATTCTGTTTACGCGGTGCGGGTTGGTGAGTCTTTGCTTTGACCCTTTGTATCAGGGCCTTTAAAAAATCATGCCACCATCTGCAGTGCGTTCGCACTGATTGCGTCTACGGTGTCATCACCTGGCAATCGTGCATTTATATGGCCACAGCTCTGCCTGTTCAGAATGGATTCTGAACAGTACAGGATCTTCTGAACAGTACAGGATGTTTTCTTGCAGCTCTGCTCCTCTGCATTGTTACTATTTTTATATAATTAATAAATCAGTGTATACTTTATAGTTCCCCACACACAGAGAGTAGGGTTTTTCTATGTCCTAAAAGAGTGTTTAGTCCTTAGTGTTTATACGTGGTCTCACCCTTCACATCCGGGTAGATAGAGGGGACTGTTACTGGGCTGGATCTCTGAAATGTGAAATTAATAGATATCTCAGATAAATGCAAATGTTGTGTTATTAGTTGTGTGTGGTGATTCTAGTAGAAAACTTTTGTGCTGCAGGTAACACGGCCTATTTCACTGGATACCACCGGCACACGTATGGGAACTGTGTGTGTGTGTGTGTGTGTGTGTGTGTGTGTGTGTGTGTGTGTGTGTGTGTGTGTGTGAGAGAGCTCACTGTGATACAGTAGTTTGAAGTCAGTGTGATCCATATCTGTGTGAACTGTAGAATTAGTCTGCACCACACACAGCACCTCCATCAGCAGAGACACACCGTGGACTAGTGGGGGGGGGGGAGTGGGGGGCGGTTATAGAGAGGAATATACATATACAGAGAGAGGTGACACTTTAACTCCAGGAATACAAAATACATAATCCACAATATCAGAATCTATTAGCGCATCCCCTCGGGTTCACCAGATTCTGACCCCAGAGAGTGTAGCTGACAGGAAGAGCCCTGCAGGACCGGGTCTGAACTTTTGGGTCGATGTCTGTGTGTGTACCTGTGTGTGTGTCTGTGTGTGTGTGTGTACCTGTGTGTGTGTGACAGGTGACCTTAGACAGTGTGTGTAACAGTGATGGTTTAATCAGTGTCTGAGACACAGAGCTGTGGTTCTGCTGCAGACTCAGAAACCTCCTGATCACACCGACCGCCTGCTCAGACACAGACTCCTCCTGCTGCTCCTCACAGACCACACCCTGCACACACACACACACACACACACACACACACACACACACACACACACACACACACTACAGGATGAGGTGGAGCCAGAACACATCCAAGGTCATGTGACTGAGCTCGTTAGATAATTAAACAAGAGATTGATAGGAGGAAGACGTGTGTGTGTGTGTACGCATGTGTGTCGATGTCACCAGCAGTGTTAACAGAACAGACGGGTTCCTCTCCATCATCTCCATGACGACGGTGTGCTCCGGGTCCGCCCCCGACCCTGTTCTCAGCCTGGCGGTCAGCGCGGTCGTCCCGAAGCGTTCAGCCAGCTCCGGGTAACGGAACAGGAAGTGCAGGAGGGAGGGGGAAGGGGTGGAGAGGGGGGAGCAGGATGGAGGGGTGGAGCTTAGGAGCTTACTGAGACTCCTCAGAGGGGGCTGAGAAAGGGGGGGGGGGGAGAGGGGGCGGAGTCAGAGAGGGAAAGCACAGGCTGACACTGTGTGTGTGTGTGTGTGTGTGTGTGTGGGGTACCCAGTCCAGGTCAGAGCTGTTCCCCTGTGTGTGTGATAAGAGACAGAGAGACGCCTGTAGTACTGATGGAGGGAGTGTGTGACCCTGAACCTCTACTGCACTCAGGAAGTCCACTACACTACAGAACACTGTGGGGTCAGGGAGCAGTCTGTAACACACACACACACACACACACACACACACGATGGTGGTGTCACCCATCAACATCTATTATATTACAGTAACACTGAGAGCATGTCTCACACACACACACCTGTCCCCGTGGAGCAGTGAGAGGTACAGTAGGTGCAGTAGGCAGTACTGTGTGTTCTGATTGACTCCTGGAACCTCCCCCAAAACCGAGGGCCAATCACACACAGGGTAGTACAGAGAGGGCAAACACTCACGCAGCACACACTCCACCTCCTCAACACCTGACACACACACACACACACACACAGAGTTACAGAGAGACTGAGGGAGACGGAGGGGGAATACTTTCAAATAGAGGAGCATGGAGAAGTAACACACACACACACACACACACCCAGGTGGTGTGACTCGGGGTCAGACAGTAAACATGTAGAGAGTTTCAGGAGGAAGTCACAGCACGCTACGTTTAGAGACACGTGTCTGAAAAACATCAAACAGAGAGAGTAAACACAGTCATGTGACGTAAACACACAGTGTTACTGAGATACTTATTCACTGTCCTGACCCTGACTACTACACACTGACATCATCACAATGACATCATCACAATGACATCATCACCCTGATCATTATGAGAAAACATCTCTTTAACAGAAGTCTACTTATACAGAGTGTTGACATTAGGGTATGTACAGTACCACACTCCTCTCACTTTATTATTATTATTATTATTATTATTATTAATTCACCACACCTTCCTCCTCCGTCTGTGAGGACACTGAGGACTCGTACCTGTTCCCTGAGCACAGAAGAGTCTTGTGTTCCAGAGTCAGTCTGATGAACCCAGAGGAGGCTGAGACAGACAGAGACAGCGACAGGCAGACAGAGAGAGACAGAGAGAGAGAGATAGAGAGAGAGAGAGAGAGAGAGAGAGAGACACAGAGATTATTAATAACACTTTTTAATAAACACCCCCACCCGACACTAGGGGGCTCCCACACTAAGGCGACTATGACCGGGGAGGGACGAAGACGCATGTTTCCCCTCATCCACATGGCGCCAGACAACCACATCTTCTTCAAACTTCCTAATAAACACACTTGGAGGACGGCTATCCGATTGGCTGTAGAGCCGTGATTGATGTAAAAGCACTAAGTCCCTACCCACTCTGAGAGAGCTCGGCCAATCAGCTTGATTAAAGGAACTAGTTTAGGGGTGTGGCAACCCACTGAGGGCGGGGCTTAAACGCGAATCCTCCTGTCACTCAAGCCAACAACCTTAACCACACTCACACTCATAACTGTCACTACTTAATATTTTACCAAAAAAACTCATTTAAATATGAAGAACTCTGTGTGTGTGTGTGTGTGTGTGTGTGTGTTCTCACCCAGCTTGTTGGCGAATGCAGGCATGAGTGTGGGTGAGAGAGAGAACTGTACAGAGAGGGTGGAGAGGAAGAGCTGCAGAACTCGAGCACTGGGGCTGCGCTCACACACTCTCTAAACACACACACACACACACACACACACAGGTTTACACTTCAGTGTGTTTACACAATGAGAGAGAGCATGTAAGTTTAATTATATATCTGTGTGTGTGTGTGTGTGTGTGTGTGTGTGTGTGTGTGTGTGTGTGTGTGTGTGTGAGACTCACCGTGACTGTAGGGATGTACACTGTGTCACAGCACTTCAGCACACACACACACACACTCTCCAGTGTCTCCTCATTCTGTTGGTCTCCAGACATCGGGGGTCTGTCCTTAACACTGTCCTCACACACACACTCCTCCAGCAGTCTGAACACACACACACACACACACACACACACACACACACACACACACACACAGTATGCTGAGCGAGTACAAATGATCTGTCTCTGGTTTGCATTAATTGAGAACTCTGTGTGTGTGTGTGTGTGTGTGTGTGTGTGTGTGTGTGTGAGTGTGTGTGTGTGTGTGTGTGTGTGTGTGAGACTGACCTGCAGGTCTGATTTAAACAGATGAGAGCCTGCAGTAGAAACGCTCCTGCTCTGGCAGACGGAGAGCTCGACTCAGAATCTGTGTTAAAACACCTCTAACACACACACACACCATAATAGTGTATTCAGTTCCCTTCAGTTCTCTTTTCTGTTTAAGTGATGTCTCACACACACACACACACACACACACACACACTGACTCTGCGCTGAGAGATGCTCCGTGACGGTAACTCTGTGAATCTACATGATAAAGCCTCCACGATCTTCTTTAACTCTCCATAATGCACAGACGTGGACTGGTGATGCATCCTACACACACACACACACACACACACACACACACACACACACACACAACACACACACACACACACACACACACAGTTTAAAGTTCAGCAGTACGTCACTTTAGTTGAGTTTCTAACAGAGTTAATATAAATGTGTAACCTGAGTGTAAGTGTGTGAACAAGAGCACCACCGTGTGGACAAACGATGAATAACCACATGTACAGAGTCTATGTACACTGCTGTAGAGTCACTTATTCTATATTCTAATACTGTTTATTTTATACTTAGTTTTTCATAACAGCGTGTGTGTGTGTGTACTGTGTGTGTGTGTGTGTGTGTGTGTACTGTGTGTGTGCGTGTGTGTGTGTGTGTGTGTGTGTGTACTGTGTGTGTGTACTGTGTGTGTGTGTGTACTGTGTGTGTGTGTGTGTGTACTGTGTGTGTGTGTGTGTGTGTGTGTGTGTGTGTGTGTGTGGACTGTGTGTGTGTGTGTGTGTGTGTGTGTGTACTGTGTGTGTGTGTGTACTGTGTGTGTGTGTGTGTGTGTGTGTGTGTGTGTGTGTGTGTACTGTGTGTGTGTGTACTGTGTGTGTGTGTGTGTACTGTGTGTACTGTGTGTGTGTGTGTGTGTGTACTTCATGAGTGCAGAAGCGGCGCGTGCTGCCCAGGTGGCGACTCTGAGACAGGGTGAAGACACGCCCCCTACTACAACCTCAGCCACACCCACAAATGCAGGACGAATGGGGAAGAGACGGACACCCGCTGGCTGCCTAAAACACACACACACACACACACACACACGTCATGTCACACGGTGACCCTGGACATCTTTACACTCATTAATCAGACGTTTGATGAATTTGACTTTGAAGTTGTTTGAAGATGCGAGTCATCGAGTCTGTCACTGACTTCTGTGGCTGTTGTCTCTGGTCTACCTGTCCATGTCCTTCATCCTGTTCAGTGTGTATCAGTATAACGTGTGTGTGTGTGTGTGTGTGTGTGTGTGTTGTACCTCTCCAGTATGACTGAGAGCAGCTGTAGTCCCTGTCTCGGTACCTCCAGGTTGGACATCTTCAGTGACACCTTCAGACTGCGCAGCACAGACTCAATACCTAACACACACACACACACACACAGGTGTGCGTCAGACTGAATCAGACGAGACGGGGACGGCGGGACAGGGACGAGGACGCTCACCGTACACAGAGTGACACTGAGAGAAGAACAGAGTGTCTTCACACAGCTGTAACACACACGTGTAGACACACCACAGGAGGACGTCACTGCTGCTGCTGCTCAGGCGCTCCAACAGGAACTCTGTCTCACACACACACATGCGAGGTCAGGCAGTCAGTACACAGGGTTTAATCAGTGTGTGTGTGTGTGTGTGAGACACACCTGGGATGTCGTCGTGTATGAACGAGCTGCAGTACTGAGTGGAGTGTGTGAGTACAGCACACACACACTGTACACTGGCCACCTGCAGGGACTCGTCAGCACTCAACAACCACTACACACACACACACACACACACACACACACACACACACACACGACATCTCAAAGAGTTCCGTCTCAAATATACATTTATTTATTTTGGTCTGAATCTAAAACATTAAACGTTTAAACACCGTGTGTGTGTGTGTGTGTGTGTGTGTGTGTGTGTGTGTGTGCGCGCACCCTCTTTAATATGAGAGGTAGTGAACAGTGCTGGAGCTCCTCATGTTGTCTCTCTCGTCCCTGATTCATCAGGAAACACACCGTCTCTCCAGAGCGCAGCATCTCTAACAGCAGCCCTACACACACACACACACACACACACACACACGTGAACATTCAGACTGACACATCACTTACACTACAGACATATTTCTCAACACACACACACACACACACACACACACACACACACACACACACACAGACACACAGAGACAGACAGACCGAAGCAGTTGGCGATGAGTGGATGTGAGCAGGCGTGTGTGAAGGTGTGCAGCAGTAACACACACACCCTCTCCCTGAGTGTGTGTGACAGAGAGCCGAGCGCCTCCTCACACTGCCACACCCCGCGCAACACGTAACACACCGCCGCCTTCAGCTCCTCGTCTCCGTCCGGCATCCGCGCACACACACTCTCCAACACACACGCTGGAACAGAGAGACAGGTTATATCAGATAATATACACACACACACACACACACACACACGAGCATGATATATACAGGTAGTCCCCGAGTTGTGTTCCAGGAGCACGTCCGTCAGTCAGATTTGTTCTTAAGTCGGGGACAAAGTGAGTCTCATACACCTTCAACATGAATATATACAATATAAACCATAACGGTCCACTGGACTAAATCTCTGTGTCCTTCCACAACACTGACACCGTGTGGACAAAAACCGTAACTGCACCTGAGTAAATAAATCTCACACAGTGTGTAATGTAACAGTGTTGTCTCTGTGTCTTTACATCTCACTGTACAGGAGTGTGTGTGTGTGTGTGTGTGTGTGTGTGTGTGTGTGTCCTCACAGTGTGTGGAGGTCAGGGTGTGTGAGACTGTAGGGACAGCGTCCAGGAGTCTACCCAGGAACGTCACACACGCCAGGAAACACTTCATATCACACAGCTGAGAGAGAGAGAGAGAGAGAGAGAGGGAGAGAGGGAGGGAGAGAGAGATAGAGGGAGAGAGTGAGGGAGAGAGAGATAGAGAGAGAGAGAGAGAGAGAGAGGGAGAGAGGGAGAGAGAGAGGGAGAGAGAGGGAGAGAGGGAGAGGGAGAGAGAGAAAGAGAGAGAGAGAGAGGGAGAGAGAGAGAGAGAGAGATAGAGAGAGAGATATAGAGGGAGAGAGAGAGGGAGAGGGAGAGAGACAGAGGGAGAGAGTGAGGGAGAGAGAGAACATTCACAGTGCTGTATTTGTTTGTATTTGATTTTATTTTTATTTTTCGTATTTGTCACTTAAACAATTCAGATCATAACAGAAACTTTATACACAAATATAACCCGAGTAAATACAAAGTGAAGGTTTTAAACAATGATGTCACTTAAAAAAAATTTATCTGTATAAACCTACCTGGTCCTATGTGAAAAAGTATTTGCCCCTCCCTAAACCTAATTAACTGCAATCAAGAGTTTGTAATAACTGCACTGAGTCTCTCACACCACTGTGGAGGGATTTTGTCCCGCTCTCCTTTGCAGGACTGTTTTAATACCCGCCACACTGGAGGGTTTTCAAACTTGAACAGCCTGTTTAAGGATCTCAATCGTCTTACAAACATCTGGAGAAGAATCAGGATGTTTTTTTGGTGAATATAAGACGAGTGTTTGTGTTGACCCTGGAACTCTCTCACGGACGCCCCGTCTCTCTGTCTTATTGTTGACATCTGAACACTGACCGTAACTCACTCACATCCTGAAGTTCTCTACATGTTGTTCTCACACGCCATCAACCGTAGCTGCAGCGTGTGATTGGTTGGTCCACTATAACTAACACTGTCCTACATCAGTACGTCCTAACATTGTGTTACTGAGACCATGTGGAGTTCATACATCATCTGTCTGTCTCTCAGTCTGTCTTTCTGTCTCTCACCAGTGTCTGGAGTTCATCCATCACATGCTGCACTAACTGCTCTGTCTTCAGATCCACCAGCAGCTGAACTAGCACTGAAACACACACACACACACACACACTGATGTAAAACTATATACAGTGGAACCTCGGATTACGAGTAACGCGGTTTGCGAGTGTTCCCCAAGACGAGCAAAGATTTTTAATACATTTTGACTTGGAAAACGAGCGTTGTCTTGGTTTACGAGTACCGAGTATCATGTATCACGCATGAGCTTCTTGTTTTGACGCTGAGCATCACGTGATCACAACTGAGCCAACGTTTTTTTTCTCTCACTTGTGCTGTGGAATTGTGGGTAATCGTCTCCCCTGCTGGGTTTTAGTGCTCGTCTCTTACTGGTATAATCAACATCCGTCATTCCGTGTTAATTTTTCTATGGTCGTAATCCGAGGTTCCACTGTATTACAGTCTGTGTAAACTGAGAGAAATGTTCAGAATGAGTGCCTACAAATGCCGCAATGCATTGTGGGTAATCCACAACTGCTACACGTGTCATCATATGAATTAATGTAGTGATTCAGTATTTACTGCACACGCACACACACAAACACACACACACAGTCCTATGAAGAGTGTCTATGTGTGTTCCTGTCTCACCCTGAATGACTTTGTCCAGGACACACGGGTCATCCACACACTGCAGCATCCCTACACACACACACACACACACACGATAAAAGAGGAGAAAAGAGGTACCTGTCACTAATAACACTGCAGAAACATACACATTACAGAGCATAAACTGTCCTGACACGATGTACATGTGGTAGTGTGTGTGTGTATTAGGACGCAGCCCCTGGATGAGGGACTCTGTGATTTGGGACACAGCTGGTCATCATCTCTCTGATGCACTTAAAGTTATTTATTTAATTATTTATTTCAGCACTTTTTATCACAACTTTTCTTTACGTAGGTGTGTGTGTGTGTGTGTGTGTGTGTGTCTTACTGAGTAGTGAGGAGGTAAAATGCACACACACTCTGTCGTCCTGCTGCAGGATGTCCCTCATCACTCCCTCAGTCTTCAGTAGTTCTCCTACACCCGTCAGGGCCACAGACTTACGCACAACCTACACACACACACACACACACACACACACGAGTCACACACAGGTCACTCCATACAGCGGTACCTCTGCACATGAACGCCCCGCCTCACATGTTCACCTTAACAACTGAAATTTTTGCTAGAAGATTAGTGGAGACACCATGAATCCCAAAGAATGTTATCAAGGATTAAAACGGAGCTGCTTTCAGTTTGGGTTTTAAAGCAGCCGGTGCCGAGAGGAATCATGAATTAATGTTAAGTGAGGTTTAATCTCTATTTATTTCATAATTTACCTTATTTACATGTCTTTTCTAAATGTTTTGATTGTTTTTATATGCAGAAATATGATTATAGTTTTGGAAATTGTTATTATTGGTAATATTTTCATGTGGCTGGAACGGATTATCTGCATTTACATTATTTCTTGTGAGACAATGTGTTTCACAATACGACATTTCACCTTAAGAACTCGCCTCTGATTAAACACGTATACTCGAGGTTCCACTGTACGATAATATACTGTAAATCTGTGGGTCTACACCGCCCTCTAGTGGACTAAGTCAGGTACTGACACTGGACACTCATTCAGCATTCTGTACATCTGATTTTATTATTAATATATAATAGATATATATATTTAATATATAATTTACTCTCCATTACTCAAACACTGCTTTAAATAACACCAGCTCTGTTCTTCCTGAAGTGATAATACAATACAATACAATACAATACAATATAATATAATATAATATAATATAATATAATATAATATAATATGATATGATATAATATAATATGATATGATGATATAATATAATATAATAAAGTGTTCAGTAATAATAAACTAATTAAAATAAACAGATGTCTCATTACAGACACGTGCTGGCTGTCCATCAGCTCGATGACGCACGCGACGCACACCCTGACGCTCGGTCGCGCGCCCCCTCCTACGTCACGTCCCGTGGCCGTGCGCGCGCTCCACCGTGGATCGTGTGTGTGGTGAATCCTGTCACAGATCACATCTACTGTCGCCATCTCTCTCTCTCTCTGTCCTGTACACACACACTGTAAACTTTATATTCACCTCAGGAGTCACTGAATCATTAACATCAACAACATTATTAATATATTTAACATTATTTACATTAAACAGCCCAGAGTTTCTCTCAGCTGACAGAGTTATAGCTAACAGGCTAACAATTCTCTCTCTCTCACCTCCTCTGTTCCAAACACTGACTGAATTACTGTCTACTCGTATATAATCACATACAGCTTACATTAATGATTACTTCACTTTATAACTCGTATTATTTAATATTATAATATTTATATTTCTACTTCACACCACAGAGCAGCGCACAGGCTCCCCCTCTGGGCAGAGTGACTCCCGCGGGGGGGCGGGGCCTATTTATACAGCGTGATGACGTAAACGCGCAAACGTCCACCCGGAAGAGAACCTGCTATAAATTATACTCAGCTAAATCCTTATAAAACATTAAGAACATTTACTTAAAAACACAAATTAATGAATCAATAAAATAGCAAGATATAATATAAATGCGTTGCAGTAATTATTATATATATTTAAAACAAATAAATAAATAAATAATTAGCCAGGTATAATAAACCTGCCACATTAATTATAATATATATTTAAAATAAATAGATAAATAAATAAAATAGCCAGCAATAATAAAAACCCATTAAGTAATATTAAATAAATAAAATAAATAAATAAACTAGTCAGTTATAATATAAACACATTACACTAATTATAATAAATAAGTAAATAAATAAATAATATATCATCATCATCATCACTCCTGTCCTGCGGTTTGACGCTGTGTGTGTAATGTTACTATTCAGCCTTTTCCACTAATAGACATAAACCTGGCTCTGTGTGGAGGTTAATGTCTCCCCACGTGCCTATGAACAGTATTGGTCAGCTGTTGGTCAGGGTACCGGTGACGTCACGGGGGCCAGAACTTTCGGCGGATGCACGAGCTCAGCAGCTCGGTTCTCGCGAGCAGGTGACACCATGGCGTCATCGGAGTGTACCGCGGCACGCGCAGGTCAGAGTGATTATACTGCTTGTGTAGTGTGTGTAGTGTGTGTGTGGCTCTATACTGAGAGCTACAAACAGATTTAATACATTAATAAATAGACAGATAAATAACCTTGTGCACGTGCCAGTGTTTTAATCCCACGTGCATCCTACTGTTTATATGGTTTTAGTCTTAACTAAAATTATACATCTATTATTATTATTATTATCATCATCATTATTATTATTATTATTATTGTTATTATTATTTTGGTTGTTTCACACCTGGTGTGACGTCATCACCATAGATTACCCAGTGGTAGCTGGTGAATTTGTCTGTAATGTAACCTATACAGAGAAAAACATATTTACATCGGTCAGCTATGCAGTAAATCTCTACACCTACTCCCATCAGCCATAACATCATGACCACCTGTCTAATATCGAGTAGGTCCGCCCAGTGCCACCAGAACAGTCATGCACTGTGTGTTCTGACTCCTTTTATCACATTCTTATCAACTTGAGCTACACTAGCTCTTCTATTGGATCAGACCAGTGGTTCTCAAACTTTTTCTGTCATTCCCCACTTAAGGGGGTGAGCGAATTTTCAAGCCCCACTTGTCAACAAAATAATAACGAAATCGGCCAAGTTTACTGTTTATTGAAATATCAATTTCTAAACCAATAAGATCAAACAACACCAAGTTTAAAACAGATAAAATACACGTGCAATTGTTATAAAAGGCTTACGTTGGCACTTATCTTTGCATAATTGACCCCATGTTTATTAGCCGCTCAGCAATCGTTTGTAGTTTTTTTGCACTGGCCAATTCTGTATGTAACTTTGAATGAAGCCATTTGTGCTTTGCTGTCCACTGATTCAGATGTTACCATGTGATTATCCTGCTGTCTGTATTCTGACAGCTTTCTTTCAAAGAAGTCGAGTGACTTATTAACGTGACTGGAGTGTGTTGTCTCTAAGTGTCTTCCTAATTTGTTGGGTCTCATGCGGTCTGCTGCCAGCGGTTTAAGACACAAAACACACTCGGGACTCTCCTCTGCCCCCACCATCACCACCATGAATCCAAGCTGAAGATGTGTTTCTAGATGTTTAAGTTGTTGTTAGTCTTTTGGCTGCTTCCGTTGGAGTCGCCACATGCTTAATGGTCTAAACTGTATTTCTGAGACATTAACACAGTGTGTGTATGTGTGTGTGTGTGTATGTGTGTGTGTGTATGTCTTTAGATGGTGTGCATGTCCCGGCTCTGCGGATCGTCCTGTTGGGCCGGACTGGTTCCGGTAAAAGCTCTACAGGAAACACCATTCTGGGAGCGTCCTTGTTTCCTAGCGACATCTCTCCCCTGTCCATCACTCAACAGTGTCTACAAGGCTCTGGTGAAGTGGAGGGGCGGAGCCTGCAGTTGATTGACACTCCAGGCTTTTTTCACTCCTGTATGTCCTCAGAAGAGGTGTGTGCGGAAGTGGCGCGTGGCATGATGGACCTCTCAGCTCCTGGACCTCACGCACTTCTGTTAGTCCTCAAACTGGGTAAACTAACTCCGGAAGAGCTCATGACTCTAGAGTGGATCGGCACCGTTTTAGGTCCGTCTGCCCTCAAACACACCATCCTCATTCTCACACACACTGACCAGCTCCACGACAAACCAGCAGAGAGCTTTCTACAGAAGAGCAAGGAACTCTGGGAATTCACGCAGTTATGCGAGGGCAGGATTCAGACGATCGATAACACGAAGACAGAAGATCGAGGACAAGCGAGTGAGCTGGTGAAGAAAATCGAGGCGCTGGTGGAGAAGAACGAGGGGAGTTGGTATGTCTGTGAGAGAAGGATTCTGGGAGAAAAGGAGCAGAAGAAAGACAAAGGAGAGGACGATAAAGAGAGGAGGAAGAAAGCAGAGCGCGAGTTCTGGTGTGAGTTAGTGACTGCCATGGGGAAGGGGGCGCTGGAGAGCTCCGGCGTCCTGGAGAAGGGGAAAGGGAAAGGGAAAAAATGCAAAGTGGTGCAGAGGGCGGCGGCTTTAGCGTCTATGCCCCTTTCGGTGACATCTGCTGCTAAAATGGTGAGCGGGGCCGTGAGGGAAGGGAGCAAAGTGCTGTACAATCACCGCAAATCTCTGTTGCAGTGACTGAACACACACACACAGTGAACAATGGAACTCTACTCGCCAGGTTTCATTCCTGCTCACCCTACCAGCATCACTCCACATCACCTGCTGTACACTGAGTGTCAGCAGACGCCATCACACCTTCTCACCAAGAACACAGTGACAATGACGCCAAATTGAAACCTTGTTATTTATTAGTGACATGGTGAGATGATCTCCTCTCAGCATCTCAGACCCGTACGGTCCTCTCACTCTGCTGTTCACAGCCTTTCACCACATGGAAAGTGTGTTGGATTTGTATTACCCAGACATGTATAATGACTCATGAACATTTCCATTTGCTTTCTTATTAAAGTGTAGAGACACGCACATGCAGCAGGTTTGTAATGTCTTTAAGTTGTTATCATTCATTACTATACAGTATATATTGTATTGTATGTGACTAGGCAGATCACATTCAAAAGTCACATGTTCAGTGGTGTGGGTTCTGCATACTGTCAGATTCCCGGTTCATTAAGCTCCATTCTGATACCAAGATATGTTTGATTGTATCATGTCCAGTTCCTGAGATATGGCCATATGTGAGCTTGTTCACAAAGATGCACCTTAAAAAATAGCAGACTTCCAGTTGTAAGAATATCTAAATGAGGATTTGGTGATGTAATAAGAGCAACATGCTTTTATAAAGCTACATAAAGACTATGTTTTCCTCTGACAACTGGAGTCAGCTTGGATAGTGTTCCGTAAAAGTGCTTTAAAATAAAATTTAGAATTAAATTCTGTGGAAGGATCTGGTATTTATTAACTCATCATGAAAATGCTCCCCCTATTGGTCACAGTGCAAAACTACAGAAGAGCCTGAATTCCTGTGAGGATTTCATCCATCACATTTGTGCTCCTGAACTGGATCCAGAACATCTGGTTAAATGTGGTGCTGCTAAAGGCGCGGTCAGGTCCAGTCCTGGAGGGTCAGTGTCCAGCACAGTTTGGGGATGGTTCTGTTAATGGCCAGGTCCAGTGGCTGTGTTCAGGTGTTGGTGAATACACACTGCGCTGGACACTGGCTCCCTCCACGACTGGAGGTGAACAACCCTCACCTGGACATGGACATAAACAATCATGTTGTTTATTATTTTCTTATGATATACTGTTAGAATAAAAAGTATTTGATAATGTAAGACCCTTCACTAGATGTTATTTTCTATCAGTACACACTAGTAGTGATGGCTACAAACCTGCCAATGGCCTCTATGCAGATTCCACATCTCTCTCGCTTTAGATCTGGTAGCTCGATTAGTCACCCACCCCTACACAGGGGTCAGCTGTAGTAAAACCATTACTGCTATCTCTTGAACAATTAAGTACCAACGGGGAAAGTCTGACTGGCGACATGGTGACCCTGTCCAGGATCTCCGTCATGAGTGTGATCTCCACGTTCACTACATAGAGTGACTTACATTTTTTAACCTCCTTATACATCTGACCAGTTGAGGGTTAAGGGTCGTGCTCAAGGGCCCAACTGGGGCAACATGGTGATACTGGGGTTTGAACCTCAGACCTTCTATTCAGAAGTCCAACACCCTGACCACTCTGTCCTGCCACATCACACCAGCTGGAGAGGACCAGGAGGTGATGAGATCATGTGATGCTCCAGGCTATACGGCGGAATAAAGACTGCAATACAGCAGTGCAGTGCGTGACTACGGTGTGTAAAAACACTCTTAGGACTGTACAGAAACAGTGTGTGAGATAACATTCAGTCAGAGTGTGTAAGTTAAATTACTCAGGTCTTCACTGATCACATGGTTCTGATCTGAACAGGAGAACGACCTCATCAGCACACACACTAAATATAATAAACATGAACATTCAAACTCTGCACACACACACACACACACACACACACACACACACTCATGAGGCTTTGCTAATGCTATTAGATTATCATTATGGACAGTTCAGCACATCCAATACCCTAATCACACACCACCACTACAGTACAGCAATGCATCCTGGGTAAACATCAGTGCTGGAGCGTGCAGTGGTGCTGAGATTAGATACGGAGCTCACCACACACACACACACACAATATAAAACATCACACACACTCAAAATCTAAGTTTTATTGCCAAAACACACTCAATATGAAACAATTAAGAACAAAAAGCTTTTCCCTTTATGATTAAAAAGAAGAACAATACTTTAGGTCGAGTCTTTGGAAAGGACAAACGTGTGTTTATGATCCTGTTTATTCAATCAGTTACCTCCATTCTCTCCACTTTATTAATCCGTGAACTAACACACATCAGGCTCTGAAATGGAGTACCGTGATTGGTCGCCTGGACCCATGTGACCTCAACAAAACTGTACACGTTAAGTTTTAGCTCTAACAAGGCGGTAGTGACAACATGTTCCTTCTCCTGGTGCTACACCACAAACCGTCATATGGTGACACTACAGTACACAGCGTGCCAGTGTGTGTGTGTGTGTATGTGTGTGTGTGTGTGGAGAGAGAGAGTAGACAGACAGATTGGGTCAGTGTCTGATAACTGATGGAATATCAACAGCATGGTCGTGCATACAAATAATAACAATAATAATAAAACAAACTTATATATAGTGTATCTGTTTCATACTAATGAACAAGAATCAACAAGGTTAAATAAACACACCACACACACCACACACACCACACACACCACACACACCACACACACCACACACACACCACACACAGGGACAGGGAGGAGGAAGACATTGTCGTGTGTGTGTGTGCTCTCTTCAAGAGGAGTAACAATAAGGCGTTTAGAGATATATATTTATATATATATATATATATATATATTAAAAAGGGTTTGCGCTGTACATTAAGGCACGTCTCCGTTTTATTTCCTGTGACACGCGGCCGAGCTCCAGGGCTGGGATTTGTAGTTACTATAAAAAATAGCAGTTCTTTTAAAATGTGAACTTGAGATAAAGTTGATGGAGTGAGAAACGCTGATACAGAAAAACCTGCAAGGGGCGGGGCCAAAGGAGGTCCCTTAGACTGGCATTGGCAGAGACATCTTCCCACTTCCTCTGAGCACTGAGAGAGAGAGAGAGAGAGAGAGAGAGAGAGAGAGCGCATTTTAAATATCCGTGTTAATGAATATAAATTGTTCTTGTTATCCATTATTTATGAAGCATGCTGGTGGTTGCACACACAGCTCAGCAGGAGGCGCTCTCAGCGTTAATTAGAGCCTCGTGCTCACCTCGGGTGAAGTAGAGGTAGAAGAAGTCGCAGTAGAAGATGGTCTGCACCACTCCGGAGACGACGGCGATCTGGTCGAAGAAGCTCTCTGTGTGGTAGCGCCACACCCAGTTGGCCAGGTAGAGGGCGCGGTACAGTCCTAAAAAGAACAGGTAGTGTGTGGTGATGGTCTCGGCCTCGCCCGTCTTAGTGATCATGAAGAGCTGGGGCAGGATGGCCACCGACTCCAGGTAGATGGAGAATGTCCACAGGATCTACAACAACAACAACAAAATAATAATTAATAAAGTAGTATGAAGACAGTGGCTGAGTACAAAGTGACTCAGTAATAAAACAGACCAGTCTAACACTAATGCCTCTTTTCCACTGCATAGTACGGCACGACACGGTTCAGTTCAACTCACTTCGGTTCGGCGCAGTTTGGCTCGGTTTGCTCTTCCACTGCAGTGTAGTAACACTTTAGCGTGGGCGGGATTATTCACGCGCGCGGCGCCGCTACTGCCGTGACGTCATCGTAAACGCGCCACAAACACACACACAACAATGGAGCATATCGACGGCATGGTGTTCTTCATTCTCGGCATGTGGATGTTTTTAACAGCGAGACGAAGGAGTTTGTTTCAAAAGAGGCCGACGGTTAATACAAAAAGGTGCGTGCGATCC
This sequence comes from Channallabes apus, assembly GCA_030522415.1. NCBI lineage: Eukaryota > Metazoa > Chordata > Actinopteri > Siluriformes > Clariidae > Channallabes > Channallabes apus. Next base: position 2,230,187 of record CM060105.1, on the reverse strand, counting down.
TTCTCTGGCTGTTTCTAAATATAGCGGTTCTGTTGTGTCTCGTGTCGCAAGTTCGGTGACGCAGTAATGACGATTTTCTCCGACTAATCAGTGACTAGCGTGTTTACACGTCACGTTTTGGTAACGGTTCGGCGCGCTTGGAACCTCGGGCGAGGTGGTAATGAAAAAAGGACCAGGTACCAGGTACTGTTCCCAGTGGAAAACCCCCCAAAAGTGAGCTGAACTGAGCCGTGTCGTGTCGTACTATGCAGTGGAAAAGCGCCATATGTTACTTCATTATGTAACACTGGAATGTTTATATATAGTTATAAAGGTTATGACTGTTTATGTGTGCTGCTCCAAATGCCTGAATAAAATAAGAGCTAAAGTTAAGGCAGTGTTAAGGAGTGTTGAAGGGGAGTTTGCCCAGGGCACCGGAAACACTCAAACTGCAACTGGTCATCTAGAACAAACAGGGAGGGGCATCTGTGTGTAACCATGAAAAACACTGAGTCTGTGTTTTCTAAAGGAGTCATCTGGTATACTACAAACACACCTGATTACACTGTGAGGAACATGACTCATCACGATGAGGTGCTCAGAGGATGTCCTTCAGGTCCTGTGTAGTGCACAGTGTGCCAAATCAGGCCCTATGTAGTGCACAGTGTGGCAAATCAGGTCCTGTGTAGTGCACAGTGTGCCAAATCAGGCCCTGTGTAGTGCACAGTGTGCCAAATCAGGCCCTGTGTAGTGCACAGTGTGCCAAATCAGGCCCTATGTAGTGCACAGTGTGCCAAATCAGGTCCTGTGTAGTGCACAGTGTGCCAAATCAGGTCCTGTGTAGTGCACAGTGTGCCAAATCAGGCCCTATGTAGTGCACAGTGTGGCAAATCAGGTCCTGTGTAGTGCACAGTGTGCCAAATCAGGCCCTGTGTAGTGCACAGTGTGCCAAATCAGGCCCTGTGTAGTGCACAGTGTGCCAAATCAAGCCCTGTGTAGTGCACAGTGTGCCAAATCAGGCCCTGTGTAGTGCACTGAATCAAGCCATGAGCTGGGCCAAATCAGGTTGTATGTATTACAGCAAATCAGGGTATTTATAGTGACACAACTCAGGTAATATGTGTTGTGGCAAATCAGCCCCTACGTAGTGCGGTGAATCGGGCCCTGTGTATCGGGTCCGGCGTAGTTCGCCGTATTGGGCCCTGTGTAATGCGGTGTATCGGGCCCGGCGTAGTGCAGTGTATCGGGCCCTATGTAGTGTGGTTTATTGTGCCCTACGTAGTGTGTAGTGTAGCGAATCGAGCCCTATGTATTTGGGTCAGTCACACCCTATGTAGTGAAGCGAATCATACTCTATGTACTGTAGTGCAGTGAATCAGACCCTACTGTATGTAGTGCAGCGAATCAGGCCCTATGTAGTGCAGCCAATCAGGCCCTATGTAGTGCAGCGAATCAGGCAATATAAAGTGCAGCTATACTCTATGTACTATAGTGTGGTGAATCAGACCCTACTGTACTGTATGTAGTGCAGCGAATCAGGCCCTATGTAGTGCAGCGAACTGTGTGTGGATGCATGTGTGTGTGTGTGTGTGTGTGTGAGTACCTCCAGTGGAGTGGATGCATAGTTCTCAAGGAAGGAGAGCCCAGCGACAGGAACCAACAGGAACTCCACACGGAATGAGTCGTTCTCTCTGTCGTATGTGTTCTTGAAGCGCATTAAGATTAGATACAGCGTTGCATAGGCCAGGATCAGGAACACCACCTGAGTGCGTGTGTGTGTGTGTGTGTGTGTGTGTGTGTGTGTGTGTGAGAGAGAGAGAGAGAGAGAGAGAGAGAACACACACAGTATGAAATGAAAAATAAAATGGCTTCTTATTTATGGGTGTGTGCACGTGTGTGTGTGTACCTTCATGATGGTGTTGTACAGGGAGATGTAGACGGTGAACAGGTCCAGATACCTGGTGGTGAAAACCACTGCAAAGAGCACCTGGGACTTCCCTGAGATACCTACACACACACACACACACACACACACACACACACACACAAACACACTTATGTGTCTCAGTCAGATATACAGTGCATAAACACAGTGTGTAAAAGTTACTTCACACTAGTGCACACACACACACACACAATATTTGGTAATTAAGAGTGTGTGTGTGACGTGTCGGTTCACCCTCGGTCCACTTACCTGCGCAGGACTTGGACCTCCAGATCTTCACGAAGAGGATGATGATGGCGAGCAGATGTGACACGTCACCGGCTAGACGGAACACGTTCATCCTGGCGCGTTAATCAGCCACACACACACACACACAGTGAAGAGAGATAGTAAACTAAATGAACGCCCCCGGACTCCAGACGGTGATCCTCAGGGGTGTCTCCTCTGATCTCCTCTGATCTCCAGAAGTGTGTGTACAGTACTCTCTCCCCCGGTGCTGCTGCTGATGGGTCTCCGCACTACACACACACTACACACACACACCGCCGAGTCTCCGCACTGTGTACCCTACAGCTCCAGCTGAGATGTGTATAAGTATACACACCCCTCGGGTTTCCACGCCACGGTATACAGTACAGTGCTGTGCGCGAGCGCTCTCCTCTCCTGTAGGTGACGTGGCTCGCGGAACCCCCGCCCCGCCCCTCTCTCTCCCGGGTTCGTACATCCGGGACGTGCGCAAACTGAACCCGCCCTTCTTAAAGTGACAGTACACCATTTACACAGGGGTACTGCTGCAGTGTGTGTGTGAGTGTGTGTGTGTGTGTGTGTGTGTGTGTGTGTGAAACTAACTTCATGTCCTCGCTCACTTCATCCATACAGCTCCTCTTTGGTCTTCCTCTAGACCTCCTTCTACCTTCTACATATCCACCATCTCTCCTCTGAACATGTCCAAACCACCTCAGTCTGGCCTCTCTGACGTCATCTCCAAACATCTCACATGGGTTGTCCCTCTGATGGACTCGTTCTTCATCATATCCATCCTCGTCACTCCCAAAGAGAACCTCAACATCCAAGAAGATAAAATGGAGACAATGATGCCAAATTCAAACCTTGTTATTTATTAGTCACGTGGTGAGATGATCTTCTCTCAGCATATCCGCCCCGTACAGTTTAATCAGATCCACTGTGTGCTGGACCTGCATTACACAGACACAGACTGTATATACAGTGGAACCCAGTCCTTTAGACAGGACGATTTGGCCTTTCTCCCAGTAGCTACATTTTCAATACCTCATTACAATGGTGACTGGAAGTGGAGGGGAGATATTAGGCAGCAGGTGAACTTTCTTTTCTGAAGTTGATGTGATGGAAGCAGAAAAAATGAGCAGGTGTAAGGATTTGAATGACTTTGAAAAGGGCCAGATTGTGATGGCTAGTGGACTGAGCTCTTGTGGGATGTTCACAGGCTGCAGTGGTAGTTTTATCATATAGGTTTATGACAGGTCCTGCGTGATGTGAACACTGAGGTATCGGAAGCTGTCCACTCTCTCCACTGTCCATCATCTGCACCAAGCTCCCTGACCGGCACTCGATCTATGGCAAGTGGTGCTGGACCTGCGCCAGGAAAAGCGATTCCGCTACCTGAAGGCCAACACAGAGACTCAGGAGGATCTTTTTCCTGCAGACGATAAGGTCTCTCAACCTTAAGATCACACTGGACTAAAAAACATCCTTTTACACACTGCACTTTATGGACATGTCACAACTGACAATTATAGTCCATTTATGGGCATTATACATTGTACACTCAAGCACATTTGCACTCACCCTGGACATTTCTGGACATTTATTGACATTTATTATACTTCAGTTCATTTTGCACACTTCTGATCATTTAATTTCTGCATACTTTCTGGACATTTATATCTATATATATATTTCATTTTTCACACTTGTGCGTATTTTGTATACAGTATTTGTCAGTGTCAGTCATCACTGTGTATTTTTCATACAGCTTGTTTTTTTTTACTATATCTCATATTTTATATTCTGTTCTTATCTTCTTCTCTATATTTTATTCATTATTCATCCCTAATTTATTTTTATTTCTATTGATAGTTTAGAGGTTAAAGGTCACGGGCGGTCGTAAAAGCTTTACGCTAAAAGCTTTAGTTTTAATTATGTGGGAAAATAGAAATGTTTTTATAAACTCTGGTTTATCCAAGAGTAAAGAAAAGAAAAGTTATTTCCTCTTCCTTCCAGCAGAGGGAGACAGAGGTGCTTCTTACCCCACACATCTCACTTCTTCCCTGCTGTCCCATGCCTTAGTAATCTTCATGGTCATGCACGTGTTCCTATGGAGCCAAACTGGAATGAATCTATTATCTTTATAGAATGTTTAGTGCCTTCACTGTGGCGCTGACCTCCATGACGTAGTGATGATCGGAAGAGGACAGTGTAAATACTGAGCATTGTGCCCTGGGAAGGTAACAGCAGAGCAGAAGGTTCTCACAATGATCCCTGTGATGTCGCTTGGTCTGACGTGAAGATAAAGTTGTAGACCTTGAGCAGTGCTTCCTGCATATCACGTGTGGTTGTTAAGAGTGTTTCAGTCCTGATGCTGTCAGGCCCAGAAGCAGCTTCTAAAGTTCCTCCAGTGTTCCTGTAGAAAGGCTGTGACAGGTTCTTCCTCAGCACAGCACCTGACCTTACATTATTCAGCTGATGTTTAATGTCTGCTGGAGCAGATCAGGATGTCCTGAAGATTGTGTGCAGGGTAAAGGAACACTCCAACTAGTATGATCATATGGATCCATTCAGAGTATATCCAGAACATTGAAGGACAAAAAGTTTGTGCACCCCAACCATCACGCTCCTAACCAAACTATCACAAGAAAGTCTGAAGTATTGAAAAGTCGATCTAAGAGGCACAAACCCTTATCCAATCAAACAGGACGACGCCCCCACAAAGCCAGCTTCATGGAGATATGGTGTCTTAGGGTGGAAGTGGAACAACAACAAAGTGGGGCAACTCCATATTAATGCCCTTTTATAGTGAAATGGGATGTTCAGCAGTCAGGTATCCACATTCATTTGGCCTTAGTGTCTATGTGTAGGATGCGGTAAAAGTGAAAAACTAGTGGGACACGACTGATTTGGGGCTAAAATCAGGCTGAATCTACAGAGAGTCTGTCTGGCCAGGATCAGCCTCCTGGCTTAACATTTCACTAGGCCTGAAAGTGACTTTTCTCTTCGTGGTTTAGATCATCGTCCTTAATAAGGAGTTTCTTCTAGAGGAGTGGAAGCACAAAGCCATGTGTTTGTCTCAGATATGCCTGGTTTTAGCTGAAGTGTTAGCCAGCAGCAGAATCTTCCTGATTTAACTATTGAAATGTGGTTGGAACACCATGCCTTCTCTCTGTCTCTCTCTCTCTCTCTCTCCTCCCACATGATCCTGCAGTGGCTTTTACTTGTGTCATATGTGTGGATTTTCACTCCCACCTGCCCACTGAGTGCTGAAATGGGAGACGCTGTACCATATAATTTACCCCCCCCCCCCCCTCTCTCTCTCAAACACACAAACACACACATTATACATTTCCATAGCAACCCTTTAGCTGCTTACTGAACCCCCAGGATCAGGTAGGGCAGATAGAGACAGATGCCAATTACCAAACAGTCATCACTTTAAATAAGAAATAAATTCTAATTTTATTTGTCATATACAGTATGATATGCAGTGAAATGCTTATACGACCGTCCGTGACCTGAAAAATAAAAGATTATTAATAGAAAATAAATATTAATAATTTCTATAATACAATAGAAAATGAATTTAGTTGGGATATAAAAGAAATTTCTCTGCACAATATAGAAAATTTTAGAATTTTCTATTTATATAGAAAATATAGAAATTTTACTGTAAAAAAAAAAAAAACTGACGGGGGGGGGGGGGGTGCAGATATGCATGAAAGTGTCTTATTAAAGTGGCTTGTGTGCAATTATCCAAGAAATGAAATATAAATATGTAAGTGTGTATGAATGTGCAGGTGTCCATAAATGTCCATGAATGTCCAGGATGAGTGCAAACAGACATGTCATAATTGTGCATATTTAAAAATGGGTCACATGTAGGTCCTATGTGGAGGTGTGATTGAGAGGTCGTATCGCCTGCGGGAAGAAGCTCCTCCTCAGTCTCTCTGTGTTGGTCTTCAGGGAGCGGAATCGTTTTTCTGACCGCAACAGAGAGAACAGTCCATTACTGGGGTGACTGAGGTCCTTCATGATCTTCCTGGCCTTAGTCCAGCACCGCTTGCTGTAGATGGAGTGCAGGTCAGGGAGCTCAGTGCGGATGATGCGCTCGGCTGATCCCAACACCCTCTGTAGAGCTCGTCTGTCCTGCATGATGCTGTTCCCGAACCAGTTCGCGATGTTTCCCGTAAGGAGGCTCTCTATGGTGCAGGAGTAGAAGTTCCTGAGCACCTTGGAGGGCAGTCTGAAGTCTCTCAAGCGTCTGAGGAGATAGAGATGCTGCTGGGCATTTTTTACCATGATGTTGATGTTACAGGACCATGACAGGTCCTGCGTGATGTGAACACCGATGTATCTGAAACTGTCTACTCTCTCCACTGGGCTCTCATTGATGACGGGGGTCTGGTAGTTCCTCTCCTGCTTAGTGCTAAAGTCCACTATAAACTCCTTTGTCTTTGCTAACGTTCATGAGGAGATTGTTCCTCTGGCACCAGTTCTCCAGATTCCCAATCTCCTCCTGGTTGGCCGACTCATCGTTATTGGTGATCAGTCCGACCACGACGGTGTCGTCAGTAAACTTGATGACGGTGGTCGAGTTGGCAGTCATACGTGTACAAAGAGTACAGCAGGGGGCTCAGAACACAACACTGGGGGGCTCCAGTGCTGATAGTGAGTGAGGCTGAGACATCCTTACTGCTTGTGGTCTGCCAGTTAGGAAATTGGAGATCCACTGACACAGAGATGAACTGAGTCCCAGGTGCTCCAGCTTGGTGGTGAGTGTGGAGGGAATTATGGTACTAAATGCTGAGCTGTAGTCGACAAAGAGCATTTTATCATAATTCCCCCTTCTAGTGCACTACAGAGGTGAAGGCTACAGGGCGATAGTCATTGAGAGAAGCATTGAGATAAAGAGAGCTTGAATATCTCTTTGAACATGTGCTAGCTGGTCTGCACAGGCTCTGAGGACTCGACCTGAGATGCCATCTGGCCCTGCTGCTTTCTTGGTGTTCACTCTCCTGAAGGTTCTCTTTACATCGTGCTCGGCGATGATGAACGTGTTTCCAGTGCTGGCATTGTCTTACTGTCTGCAGCCATCGGCGCCGCTAGCATTAGCATCGCTAGCATCTTTAGCTGCAGCCTCGAAGAGACCATAGAATGTGTTCAGCTCGTTGGCCAGGGTCACGTCCGCGTTCATCATACCGGATGTTGGTGCTTTATAGTCCGTATAGATTCACTCTGTTGGAGCTGTTACTCTAGTTTTCTCACGTAGCGCTGCTTCGCCTCTTTCACCGCCTTCCTGATGTTGTATGATGCTGCCTTCTACGGGTCCAATGCGTTATAGGCAGCGGCGCGGGATCTCTGATCTCAGGACTTTTGATTGGGGAATGTTCTGATGTTTATTTTTTCCACTGTATCATCTGCTAGTTTCCCGTCGAATCCCACAACCGCTTCCGTAAACACATTGATGGCATCTGAGCTGTTTCGGAAAATGTCCCAGTCCACGTCATCGAGTGCCTTTGTTTGTATTTTGGCATGAGGAAGATGGCAGCATGGTCGGATTTACCAAACGGGGGCGGGATTGTGCCTTGTAGCCTTCTTTGATTGTTGTGTAGCAATGATCCAGTGTTCTTTCACCCCTGGTGGGGCTGGTGATGTGCTGATGATGCAGCTCGCATAAGGCAGTGGCCATGTCCGCTTGTGGTGGAATATAAATGCCAATATAAATTCCAGAGGAAGGTAAAAAGGAAAACATTTGATGGACAGTAGTTCCAGGTTTGGTGTACAGGAGCATATGAGAGGAACAACGCTTGCGCTGTTACACCAGCAGTTTTTCACTAATAAGAGTTATAATGAAGTCATAAAGTCATAAAAGCCCTGGAAATAGACATCACTCAAGAGAGTGATGACTGTATATGTGTCTGTGTGTGATCCACTGTATAGAGGACAGAGTTATATAAACATTCCCTTTATAGTTGGTGTCCCTCAGGCAAGAGAGGATGTGACAAAAGACTCTCTCTTTCTCTCTCTATTCTCTGTCTCTCTCTTTCTGTGTGTGTGTGTGTGTGTGTGTGTGTGTGTGAGAGTGAGAGAGGGAGAGAGAGAAAGTGAGTGAATACACATATCTTGACTACATGAATCTTGTGTTAGACGTGCAAAGAGTTTATGTTCATCAGCGTGTGTCTGTGATTTACACTGTCCAGCGTTTCTGTGAGTTACACAGTCCAGTTTGTCTGTGATTTACACTGTCCCGTGTGTCTGTGAGTTACACAGTCCAGTTTGTCTGTGATTTACACTGTCCCGTGTGTCTGTGAGTTACACAGTCCAGTTTGTCTGTGATTTACACTGTCCCGTGTGTCTGTGAGTTACACAGTCCAGTGTGTCTGTGATTTACACTGTCCTGTGTGTCTGTGATTTACACTGTCCCGTGTGTCTGTGATTTACACTGTCCCGTGTGTCTGTGGTTTACACTGTCCAGTGTGTCTGTGATTTACACTGTCCAGTGTGTCTGTGATTTACACTGTCCTGTGTGTCTGTGAGTTACACAGTCCAGTTTGTCTGATTTACACTGTCCCGTGTGTCTGTGAGTTACACAATCCAGTGTGTCTGTGAGTTACACAGTCCAGTGTGTCTGTGAGTTACACAGTCCAGTGTGTCTGTGATTTACACTGTCCTGTGTGTCTGTGATTTACACTGTCCCGTGTGTTTGTGATTTACACTGTCTTTTGTATCTGGGATTTACACTGTCCAGTGTGTCTGGGATTTACACTGTCCCATGTGTCTGTGATTTACACTGTCCCGTGTGCCTGTGATTTACACTGTCCAGTGTGTCTGGGATTTACACTGTTCTGTGTGTCTGTGATTTACACTATCCAGTGTGTCTGAGATTTACACTGTCCTGTGTGTCTGTGAGTTACACTGTCCCGTGTGTCTGTGATTTACACTCTCCTGTGTGTCTGTGAGTTACACAGTCCAGTTTGTCTGTGATTTACACTGTCCCGTGTGTCTGTGAGTTACACAGTCCAGTGTGTCTGTGATTTACACTGTCCTGTGTGTCTGTGATTTACACTGTCCCGTGTGTCTGTGATTTACACTGTCCCGTGTGTCTGTGGTTTACACTGTCCAGTGTGTCTGTGATTTACACTGTCCAGTGTGTCTGTGATTTACACTGTCCTGTGTGTCTGTGAGTTACACAGTCCAGTTTGTCTGATTTACACTGTCCCGTGTGTCTGTGAGTAACACAATCCAGTGTGTCTGTGAGTTACACAGTCCAGTGTGTCTGTGAGTTACACAGTCCAGTGTGTCTGTGATTTACACTGTCCTGTGTGTCTGTGATTTACACTGTCCCGTGTGTCTGTGATTTACACTGTCTTTTGTATCTGGGATTTACACTGTCCAGTGTGTCTGGGATTTACACTGTCCAGTGTGTCTGTGATTTACACTGTCCTGTGTGTCTGTGAGTTACACAGTCCAGTTTGTCTGATTTACACTGTCCCGTGTGTCTGTGAGTTACACAATCCAGTGTGTCTGTGAGTTACACAGTCCAGTGTGTCTGTGAGTTACACAGTCCAGTTTGTCTGATTTACACTGTCCCGTGTGTCTGTGAGTAACACAATCCAGTGTGTCTGTGAGTTACACAGTCCAGTGTGTCTGTGATTTACACTGTCCTGTGTGTCTGTGAGTTACACAGTCCAGTTTGTCTGATTTACACTGTCCCGTGTGTCTGTGAGTTACACAATCCAGTGTGTCTGTGAGTTACACAGTCCAGTGTGTCTGTGAGTTACACAGTCCAGTGTGTCTGTGATTTACACAGTCCAGTGTGTCTGTGATTTACACTGTCCTGTGTGTCTGTGATTTACACTGTCCCGTGTGTCTGTGATTTACACTGTCTTTTGTATCTGGGATTTACACTGTCCAGTGTGTCTGGGATTTACACTGTCCAGTGTGTCTGTGATTTACACTGTCCTGTGTGTCTGTGAGTTACACAGTCCAGTTTGTCTGATTTACACTGTCCCGTGTGTCTGTGAGTTACACAATCCAGTGTGTCTGTGAGTTACACAGTCCAGTGTGTCTGTGAGTTACACAGTCCAGTGTGTCTGTGATTTACACAGTCCAGTGTGTCTGTGATTTACACTGTCCTGTGTGTCTGTGATTTACACTGTCCCGTGTGTCTGTGATTTACACTGTCTTTTGTATCTGGGATTTACACTGTCCAGTGTGTCTGGGATTTACACTGTCCCGTGTGCCTGTGATTTACACTGTCCAGTGTGTCTGGGATTTACACTGTTCTGTGTGTCTGTGATTTACACTATCCATTGTGTCTGAGATTTACACTGTCCTGTGTGTCTGTGAGTTACACTGTCCCGTGTGTCTGTGATTTACACTCTCCCGTGTGTCTATGATTTACACTGTCCCGTGTGTCTGTGATTTACACTGTCCAGTGTGTCTGTGATTTACACTGTCCCATGTGTCTGTGATTTACACTGTTCCGTGTGTCTGTGATTTACACTGTCCAGTGTGTCTGTGATTTACACTGTCCAGTGTGCCTGTGATTTACACTGTCCCGTGTGTCTATGATTTACACTGTCCAGTGTGTCTGTGATTTACACTGTCCCGTGTGTCTATGATTTACACTGTCCCGTGTGTCTGTGATTTACACTGTCCAGTGTGTCTGTGATTTACACTGTCCAGTGTGTCTGTGATTTACACTGTCCCATGTGTCTGTGATTTACACTGTCCCGTGTGTCTGTGATTTACACTGGCCCGTGTGTCTGTGATTTACACTGTCCCGTGTGTCTGTGATTTACACTGTACTGTGTGTCTGTGAGTTACACAGTCCAGTTTGTCTGTGATTTACACTGTCTAGTGTGTCTGTGATTTACACTGTTCTGTGTGTCTGTGATTTACACTATCCAGTGTGTCTGAGATTTACACTGTCCTGTGTGTCTGTGAGTTACACTGTCCCGTGTGTATGTGATTTACACTCTCCTGTGTGTCTATGATTTACACTGTCCCGTGTGTCTGTGATTTACACTGTCCAGTGTGTCTGTGATTTCCACTGTCCCATGTGTCTGTGATGTACACTGTCCCATGTGTCTGTGAGTTACACAGTCCAGTGTGTCTGTGATTTACACTGTCCCATGTGTCTGTGATTTACACTGTTCCGTGTGTCTGTGATTTACAATGTCCTGTGTGTCTGTGATTTACACTGTCCTGTGTGTCTATGATTTACACTGTCCAGTGTGTCTGTGATTTACACTGTCCCGTGTGTCTGTGATTTACACTGTCCAGTGTGTCTGTGATTTACACTGTCCAGTGTGTCTGTGATTTACACTGTCCCGTGTGTCTATGATTTACACTGTCCAGTGTGTCTGTGATTTACACTGTCCCGTGTGTCTATGATTTACACTGTCCCGTGTGTCTGTGATTTACACTGTCCAGTGTGTCTGTGATTTACACTGTCCAGTGTGTCTGTGATTTACACTGTCCAGTGTGTCTGTGATTTACACTGTCCCGTGTGTCTATGATTTACACTGTCCCGTGTGTCTGTGACTTACACTGTCCAGTGTGTCTGTGATTTACACTGTCCCATGTGTCTGTGATTTACACTGCTCAGTGTGTGCCTGCGATTTACACTGTCCTGTCTGTCTGTGATTTACACTGTCCCGTGGGTCTGTGATTTACACTGTCCAGTGTGTCTGTGATTTACACTGTCCCATGTGTCTATGATTTACACTGTCCAGTGTGTCTGTGAGTTACACAATCCAGTGTGTCTGTGAGTTACACAGTCCAGTGTGTCTGTGAGTTACACAGTCCAGTGTGTCTGTGATTTACACTGTCCCGTGTGTCTGTGATTTATACTGTCCCGTGTGTCTGTGATTTACACTGTCCAGTGTGTCTGTGATTTACACTGTCCAGTGTGTCTGTGATTTACACTGTCCAGTGTGTCTGTGATTTACACTGTCCTGTGTGTCTGTGAGTTACACAGTCCAGTTTGTCTGATTTACACTGTCCCGTGTGTCTGTGAGTTACACAGTCCAGTGTGTCTGTGAGTTACACAGTCCAGTGTGTCTGTGATTTACACTGTCCTGTGTGTCTGTGATTTACACTGTCCCGTGTGTCTGGGATTTACACTGTCCAGTGTGTCTGTGATTTACACTGTCCAGTGTGTCTGTGATTTACACTGTCCAGTGTGTCTGTGATTTACACTGTCCAGTGTGTCTGTGATTTACACTGTCCCGTGTGTCTATGATTTACACTGTCCCGTGTGTCTGTGACTTACACTGTCCAGTGTGTCTGTGATTTACACTGTCCCGTGTGTCTATGATTTACACTGTCCAGTGTGTCTGTGATTTACACTGTCCAGTGTGTCTGTGATTTACACTGTCCCATGTGTCTGTGATTTACACTGTCCCGTGTGTCTATGATTTACACTGTCCCGTGTGTCTGTGATTTACACTGCTCAGTTTGTGCCTGCGATTTACACTGTCCTGTCTGTCTGTGATTTACACTGTATAGTGTGTGTCTGTGATTTACACTATAGACTATTTACAACCCCTAATAATCTTGTCTCACAAATGTGTCTTCTTGTATAACACATTCACTTCACTGGTTACTTTGTTGTGTTTTCCTTCCCTAAGGCTAAAACTCTTTCTGAGACATCAGAATGGCAGTTAGGCATTACATCCTCCAATAGGAAGCGACTGGTCATCTGTTGCTGTATCTCTTCTTTTATTTGAACAGATCATAATGACTGACAGTTTACATTACAGACTGTGACACTGAAACCAGTAACTCTCCATGTCTGAGGACTAATTGCTCGCTCACTGTCACTCTGTCTCTTCGTCTCTCTTTCTCTCTCTCTGTCTGTGACTCTCTGTCGCTCAGTCACCCCCGCGACTGATACACAGTATTCTAGGACATGAGTGTGTATCAGTGAGTGAGAGAGAGAGAGAGAGAGAGAGAGAGAGAGAGAGTTTGTGCATTTGGAGATTACTGCGGTACAGAATTCACTTCATAGACAGATGGATTACTGAGAATGCATCAAATGAATATATATTTAACATTAGCAGACAGCTTGGTCTGTTTATCTGTGATGAAATGAAGTACGGATGTATCATGTTAAAGTGTAAACTACAAATCTAATTCCCACTGAAGGAGGAGGAATATCTTCTAATACTCATTACTGTAGGTAAGCTGGAGTTCTGTATACTGAGTTTTTTCCTGCATGCTGATGTACGTGTGTTAAGCAGAAGATGTTCTTATACTCATTAACATGAGAAATACTTTGAATTGTTCATTAGACAAATATTTATTTTCTCAAAGACACACAAAACGTGTTTATTTAAAAAGTGATGTCCGGGAAAGAGATAGAAGAAGGTGGCCCATGTGTAACATTATCTCTCTTAGAATAAGTGCTAGGTAAGTGTACAATCATGTGCTCTTCAGTAGTATTCAGTATTTGTCTATAAGAAAGCTTCATGCATTTCAGAGCATGTTTAAGACTGTTTCTCTCTTTTTCTGGATGTATGGTTTGTTAGAAAAGCTGTTTAATATGAGTAGGAGAAGCTTTTCTGGTTAAGGAAATGTTAAGGTCCTGGAGATCTGCAGGTTCTGGAAGGTGGACAGGTTACAGCTGATTATCATTTCGGCTGATCGGATGATGTAACCTGGCCTTGGGCTTGTACGCTTGATGAGGTGAACCAGACAGTTATTAAGGTATAATACAAGTGGACCACTGATCACTGGAGCAGTATTGACCATGGTGAATTTGTAAATCACCATCTAGTACTTTACATCCTTCATCAATCAACTTAAGGTTGCTTTGGATTTACTATTTGATGTCTTAAATGTTTGTGTATTTTTTATGATATGGAAGAATTTGCAGCTTCATACTATGAGGGGTCTTCAAGTCAAACCGGAGTTTGTGAGGAAGTTTCTGGTGAATAAAAGCATAAAAGTGACTGGACTTTAACAGACAACTTGAACCACAATACAATGAATTTTGTCTGCAGTAAAAAAAAAATTTGAACAGTGCAAACGTTTTTAAAAAGGCCTTACATCTGTGAATGATGATCCTGATGAGCCCACTGCAGTCGTTCCCGTGAACATTCAGGGTGTGGGTCCTTAAAAAGCGATGTATAACTTGTGGAAGTAAGAGTCGCATCTGCCTGTTGGAACTGTACACACACTCATTCACCAACACATTACAGGAACTCGGCTGGGAGTTATTGTAACATTTCCACATGTTTGGGCCATGAAAGGAGTTCCTGGGAGGCCGGCATTCTAGATGTGAAGCATGCAGATCATGGCTCAGGTGTACTGAGAAAATGTTCTACCTTGATGGTATCTAAGCACGAGTGAAACACTGGGATGAATGCAGCAGTGAAGCAGGGGATGACATAGAGAGATAAACTGACATTTTACTCTCAGAACTGTGTTCTGTTATTCTGCACTGTTGTCAAAATATGCATCTCAGTAAATGTCACCCAAGTTTGTGGCAGTGGTGGGTTAAGTTACACCTAAAGCTCTGAATTGCTAATTAGAAGGTTGTGAGTTGAAGCCCCAGCAGAGAACCACGACATGGACACAGCACACAGCCCTGAGGTACACCAGTGTTAAGGGTTAATCAGTCTGTTTATTTGCATTTGTGAAGGGGTCATTGATCCTCCTACCAAGAGGTGAGGCAAATCACAGCAACAGACAAGTGTAGATTCAAGGTGACTTTATCATCCATAAGTAAACAAGTGCATCTACTTTTGGGTCTGTGATGACTTTATCTCAACACAATTCTCTGAAATGCTTCACAACCACTAGGGGCAGAGCATTGCCTCATAACTTAGGACATAGCTAATGGATTTCTCTAGTTGTCTTGAAGTTTTTAAGCAGGCAGTAGTGATGTTCAAGAACTGGATGAGGGTCTCTCTGAGTTGTTGACCAGCATAGTGAAGGCATGTTCCCAATTCAGGTTCAGTAATCATCTCTGAATTTTCCAGAACAAGAACAATTTTAGCGTGCTTTATAGAACATAACTTTAAATGAATTAAACTGAATCAGCAATATTAGTTTTGTTAGCTGCACAAATGTGTAGAGGATACTTGCACATTTGTTCCCTTTTTTCCATTAAATTTTTTGCATTCAAGAACAAACTGCATGGTGGAAACCGTCTGCTTTTCTGGTCCCTCATTCTGTGCTACATCTGATATAAAACATGCTGCAGGTTTGAGAGTTACTGCATATTAAGCTCCACTCACGTAGCTCATAGTTGGTAGAAAACTCTAAAGCAAGGACCATAAATGTTTCTGAAAATTACAACTTAGGAACTCGGGTTAATTCCCGAGGAAGTGTAAGTAAAATATATCCTGAGTTTCGGAAACAGCTTGTGGGTTCTTACAAAGGTAGTTGAACTGGAAACATGCCTCCAGTCTGGATCAGGAGCTTGATGTTCCTAGGTTGCTGTCAGTGTGCAGAAGATCTTGTCATCCATCTGTGAGTGGGATGGATAGGTGGTGTGAGAAACTAAATATAGGATAGATTTGAGTCCAACAGACACGACTTATAGATGTAATAAGTTTGATAATGGTTGATTTCTACTACAGTAGTACTATAGATGTTTGGGAAACTGGGATATGTCTCTCATGTGTTCCTTTCCAAAATAAAAGATGGGTTTCTGTGCACCAACCATAATTCCATTCCAGGTTTGTTCTTGGCTGCTTAAAAGAGACTTCTATCTCTGTAGACTACATCTCCAGCCCAGCTGTAAAACCGTACTTTGTGATTATCCTGTCTAATCGATGTGTTACTGGGAATACACCACTCCGCCCATAAGCTCTGTATGATGTCACACAGTCTGTGGTTCCATCCAGGCTCAAAAATGTTATAGTCTGCAGAATCAGAATCTGAGACAGACAGACAGAGAGAGAGAGAGAGAGAGAGAGAGAGAGAGAGAGAGAAAGAGAATGTTCAGTCCTAATTATCTGTCCACTCCCCCTCTGTGCTTTGACAGGTCGAGTGGTCGATCAGTAACTCCAGTACAAGGTCACATTAGTGTGACAGAGCGCAGTGGACAGTTACATCTGAAACTATCTCAATCTACTCTTCATACACTCTTACTAGCTGCTGCGAGAAGTTTTAGTGTTTCACTCACATTAATGAAATGTCATATCTTTATATGGTTCCACCATTTGGTCTGTGTGTGTGTGTGTGTGTGTACATCTCAGAGAACGCAATCATATAATTCTGGCAACGCCATGATGGTGTAGATGTACAAATAAAAATGGAAACAAAAAACAAAACAAAAGTATGTTTCACCTTATTTTACTTTTTTATTCCACTGCTTTTGCCAACACACATGACTATTATTAGAAGCTTAAGAGTCCCTTTAATCTCTCATTGTGGGTTAATATGGAGAACATGAACTCACATATCAAAAGATTACATCTACACCTCGAACCTGGACACATTCGAACCTGGACACTTCACTGAAAACGTGCAGCGTTGAGTCTAATTCTGTACAGTTACTTAACAAATCTGTTACGCAATCACTCCTGGTGTCTGGCACCAGGGTTACACTGCATGATGCCTTTTATCCATAATAATACGTAATGCACAATGACTGGATTATTTTAGGAAACCTAGACCCAGACACTTAGACAAGGAACTAACAGTGGCTTTCAGGACAGGGTTTTCTGAGTGACACAGGGAGGAATGGAGGAACTCCAGGCACCTCCGTGGTTGGGGGTTCAAATCTCACCTCTGCTCTGTGAGTGTGGAGTTTTAAAGTTCTCCTTGCACTTGATGGGTTTGCTCTGGGTATGCCAGTTTCCTCCCACAGGCCAAAGACATGGTCTAGATGTGGTGTAGGCTGATTTGCCCATAGTGTATGTCATTTGTGATGGCTTGACATCCCTTTCAGACTGTACCTCATCCTGTTCCCTGAGAGAGGCTCCTCGACTCTTGTGACCCTATACAGAATAGGCAGTACAGATAATGGATGGATGTGGGAACACCAGATCATGGTGGTCTCAGTTTTAGGTAGTAGGAATGTTTAGATATGAGTGTGGTGATCTGGGACATTAAACTGGATCCAGTTGACCATTTGACCCGAGACTCGCTTTAGAGCTTCTGAATGCTTACTTTTCTTTACACCCTGTCCAGTTGTACCTTTGGAAACTAATACAATAACCACTGGTATGAGTCAGGTAGCCTCATCAGCCATGTAGCTCTCACTGGTGATATCTGTACTTTTATTTCATTTCTCCTTTGTTTGTGTTTCCAGAGTTCTACAGAAACATCAGGCTAGTGATTGTAGGAGCTTCTTAATGAAGGGTTCACGTGTGAAAATTGGACAGATTCCTTCCTGGAGGAACATGTAGTGTGTGCGCATCATCTGTCTGAGCATAACATATGAGCCCTTGCTTAGTCACTGTGAAGGACAAAGATACACAACCACTACAGTCACTTTTAATCAGTTATTAAGAGAGAGAGAAGATGTTGAGAAAGAGGGGTTGGTGCT